>MU269985.1:73130173-74330173 GCA_021432705.1 Caranx ignobilis
CTTTCTGCTCCTACGTGTGACGTGCATGTTAAGTTTGCACGTTAACTGTAAACGCCTCTCGCACCGCGCTGCTGAATATGAGAGAGAGGGAGACAGCGCCAAGGTCAGTGGTCAGTCTGCACGCCGGGGAGGGAGCGCAGCCAGGTGCTCATATCGCATCAGGCCACAGTTACTGGAAAATACGTGTGTGTGTGTGTGTGTGTGTGTGTGTGTGTCTTCAGTCCTCATGAATCCTGAGGAACCTGTGGCTCAATATAAACGAGTACGATGATATTTTGTGAGCACACGCTGTATGAAGCCGTGAACGTTCACTTCACTCAGAAATGACGAGCAAAAAACACACCGCCCACGCACACACTTGCCTCCCACACACACACACCCACACCACACACACACACACATCCATCATTTAAATTTACATCAACTTAAGTGAATCATTAGCGTCAGTGTGATATTTCACTTCAAGCTCGATTTCAACATTATTTAAAAACACTACTGAGACAAAAACAGACTGAGGGAAAACAGCAGCAGCAGCAGCAGCAGCTGTGTTACTGTATTTTCCTTCTAGAAAGTCCTGCCGAGTCCAGAGAGAATAGATTTCCTCCCATCACATCACACAGACTGTTCGGAGCAGGTCAGCACAGGCCCAGCTGAACAAACCCACACATTCGCCCGAGGCCAGTTTTCTCTCTCCAAGTTGTATCTGCACATCTTAGCTCAGCTACAGGACGTAAAACACAGGAGGAGGAGAGGGTGCTCAAACTGCACACACACACACACACAAGCGCGACATTAGCGAATATTCAATTGACCTAAATGGGAAAAATAGCTGTGATTTCAGTGACGAGCAGGAAAAAGGATGAGCGGGTGAGAAAAGAGGGGAAGAGAAAGAGAATAGCACGAAAGTAATTTCTGCAGCTTCTCTGAGTCATATCTGCAGCAGTGGGAAACAGAAACAGCGAGGGGGAGAGAGTGAGTGAGTGTGTGACTGTGTGTGTGTGTGTGGGTATGTGATGGAGGGAGACAGAGAGAGAGAGAGAGAAGGAGTGGGGGTTGTAAAAGGGGGGGGCGGGGTTATGTATAGTAGAGCTTCACAAAATTAGCGAAATTAAGCTCCTTCTGAAACAAAAGCTCGTCACTGCTCCCAAAACAGAATGGATGTCAATTTGTGAGAGAGAGAGAGAGCGTGGAGAGGGGAGGGAGGGAGGGAGGGATGGATGAGTGGAGACACAAGCACCTTCACAGTCTCTTCAGAGCCGAGTGAAGAAGGGCAAAGACAACTCTCCTTCCTTTATATAATGTTATATAATAACACGGCCCTGACTTCCAGCACCACAGTGTGTGTGTGTGTGTGTGCATGTGGGGGGGGGGGGGTTGTCATCAAGACCTCTGGGTGCCCCAGCTTCTCTGCATGAGCTGCACAGCTGCATGTATAAGCACATAATGAAGGATGCAATCTTTCACCCATATGGCGAGAATAAGAACTGTCACATCACTGGAACATGAGGAGGACGGCCTGTGTGTGTGTGTGCGCGCGCGTGTCGTGTGTGTGTGTGTGTGTCGGCAGCTGCAGGGTCACATTATCTGTCTAATAATGGACATCCCAGGTGATATCCTGCAGTGCACACATATACACTCACCAAAAAAAAAGACACACCAATCACACATATATGCTCAGCAGTAATTATCGCCCCTGGGCCAGTGGTAATTACACTCTGGTCACACTAATTAATCTCTCATGCACTGTGTGTGTGTGTGTGTGTGTGTGTGTCTCCCTCCCTCTTTCACAGATTTTTATGCACTCACACCAGCACCTACATTATATAAAGATGCACACACACACACACACACATGTACAGAGACACACACATATACAAAAAAAAGTGCACTTGCACGACCTCTCCCAAAATAACAACAAAAAAACATCTGCCGTGCTCACAGCGAGCACGGCAGTGGCGATGCCCTCAACCACGCTGCCTCTTGGAGAAGGAGGAGGAGGAGGGACTTGACGTCAAATGTACTTCACCCCCCCCCCCCAAGGCCTCCGACTCGCATTGTTCACACTGCCATTAACAGGAGGAGAGGAACCAAACATTTGGGACAGCTGTTTATACAGCGCGCTGCTGGGAGCAACAAGAGGACAGAGGGGGGCAACTTTGTTTTGATGCAACTGTTGCATGCATGGATGAAAAAATGTAAAAAAAAAGGGGAAGGGAAGGGGGGGGGGGGGGGGGGGGTAGTTTATTCAACTTCCTTGTTTGGGAAAAAGAAAAAGTGCAGAGCTATGTGAACCACAGAAAGCAGAGAGCACAGATGAGGATGCCTGCTGGAGGAGCAAAAACTAATTGGAGAAAAACAAAGACAGCTCCCTGAGCCTTGGCTTCTCCGGCCCAGACTCCCCCTCCCAGATCTCCCTCCCTCCCTCCCTCTCTCCCGCCCTCCCGCACACACCCTGTTGACAGATGGCAAACCAGTGTGTGTGTTCCACCTTTTCCCTTTTAGACTGAAGCACACGGAGTAAGGTCGCTCAGTCACTTTCCTCCCCCTTGTCGTCTTTTTTCCTCTCCCCCCGTCCCTCTACCCACATCTTCCTTCTGTCTGTGCCTCTGATTGGAGCCATATTTAGAGCATCACGGCGCTGGTGATGAGGAAACGCATGTTGTTGTTGTTGATGTTGTTGTTGTGGTTTTGTGATCCATTATTAGAGGAGAGAGTATCGGCACTGACCTAAGCTAACAGGCCAGTTTCTGGGCCGGGCTGAGTCACCGTCCGACAGGGACAATATGGCTCCACTGTGCGGGTGACTCTTTATTAAATGTGACACTTCATATGATACGCTTGTCTGAGCCTGGATCCAAAGTCAGCTGCAGGCCTTGTTAATTCCTACAGGCAATTAACAAGGGGGAGGAGGAGCAAAGGGGGGGTCAGGAAGATCTACATTTGCAATTCGTCACTACATTCAACACCCACATTTGTGTGCTTCTGTTTAATGACTGAGTCAACGCCAGGGATGAGAGGAGGAGGCCGCAGAGAGAGGAAAAGACAACGCTAATCGATAGGGGATTTTGTAAAGGCAGCATCAATCACTGATCAGGGAGCTGGGGCCGTAAGAAAACAGACAGCGAGGGAAAAAACCCCAGCGATGATTGCTCAGATCATCGTGCGTGGGGAATGTTATCATATGCACAAGGCCCTGTGGTTTTTGGTAGCTAAGACTGCAACAGTATATTTGACTGTGTACTTTGTGCACATGAATTACTGCCTACTCACAAAGCTTAATGCTTCCAGAACAAAAGCCGACAATCCGTGTGTGTGTGTGTGTGTGTGGTGAAGTAAAAGTGAGGATGCACAGATGCACTTGTCGTTTGCCAAAGCTGTGTTTGCAGCACTCTCAACTCCAGGTCAGTCTTTGCGTTTTTTTTTTTTTTTTTGTTCGGAGGGAACAGGAACAACGACTCTTTCTTAGAGACCAACCATCCTACAGTAAAGAGTGAAGGAGAAAAGAAAAGACACACACTCTTTTAGCAAACAGTGGGTGGATGTTTTTTTTTTTTTTTTTGTGTGTGTGTGTGTGTGTTTCCAACAGGAGGAGCTTCGCTGGTCCTGAAAGTTCAGATCGCCATAAAAAAAAAAAAGCCTGCCACCTGGGCTGCAGCTTTCCTCAGCATACTACTATGCAACTCCTACGCGCCTCATATAATAGACTGTGATCGTTACTCAAATCCAACCTTCTGCAGGCAAAATTACACACAGCAGGATAAAATGGACACCTTGAGCATTTTTACCCATAATCCTCAAGGATTTTGCATATTTCCTCATGGCGGTGTATTAAAATATCCTTTGCTAGGTTTAGTGCCATTACTGCGAGGATTATCTGTGATGACTAGAAAAGGGCTGCAGCTCCATACAGCCCTGTCGTTATGTGAGCTTAGCATACGGCCGTCCTGTCATACTCCAGATGTTACGCACATGGTGGTCATCATCAGCCACCTGCACCCGGTCACTGACCTCCCCCTGAGATATGACACTGAAGCCACACTTCATCATCTACTGGGCGAGAACTTACTTTCTGCGTAAGGTGGCGCTGGTGTTGGTGTCTGTGCTGTCGGTGCGTTCGAGCCGGTCTCGCTCCGTGGTGTTGGAGCCGCAGGAGAGGCCTCTGGTCAGCCTGGTGTGGGTCCTCCTCTCCCTGCTGGGCCCTGGAGCTGTGGCCGATCCAGCTGTGGCCTGAGCTGTCGCAGGGCTACCGTTTCCACTGCTGCTGCCGGGGCCGCCGCCGCCGCCGCCGCCGCCATTTCCACCACCACCACCAGCAGCAGCAGCACTGCTATGATGGATGGGGAGGGACAGAGGCTGGCTGTGGTTGTGGTTCTGCTCCGGGGTGTCCGAACCAGGCGTCCGCGGGCTGCGCTCCTGCCTCAGGTCCTGGTTCTCCTGGCTGACCCGGTCCAGCTGGCCCTCCAGCTCTTCGATGCGCCGGCGCTGGGTCTCCAGGAGCTTGGCCTGGCTCTCGATGATGTTGTTGAGCTCCAGCAGGTACTCCACTGCCCGGTTGGGGCTCTCTGGGCTGGTCTCCATGCCTCTACGGGTATGACCGCCACCAGCCGCCACCACAGTTTCGACCCCCTCGCAGGGGCCTGAGATCCACCCCCCCCACCAGCCCTGATGAGTGGGGGGGAGGGAGGGACCGACGAGGGCTCTGGTGAAGACGAACTATGAGCTTTTAGACGTTCAGAAACAGGAAGTCACAGAGATTTAAGAGGTGGAGAAGTTCAGAGTGACTACATATCCCCGACCCTGAGGGCAGAGATGAGCATCATAGCATCTTAGTGGCGTTTAAAAACATCGCAACGCCGAAAAGAAAGTAGGAAGAAGCCGAAAAAGAAGCTGAAGACACTGCTTGCTGTCTGATCTCCTGCAGTCACCATCGTCTTGCAGCACCAGGCCAAATCAGCACGGAGCAGTCCAGGTGTCTGATGATGAATCATGATGAATCTTTAATAATTCATTAACCAAAATCTTATTAAAAAACAAACTGAGATTGGAGAATGGGGGGTGGCGGTGGTGGTGGTGGTGGTGAGGGGGGGTGGGGTGGGGGCTGACAGAGGTAAATGAGGTCTATAATGAACTTTAACTTCCCTGATTCTAGGTTTAAATAAGAGAAAGGTCTTAGTTTATCCACTGACCTGTGACAGATCCACAGCTGTGGAGTCAGATACAGCAACCTCTCCTCCAGCTTCATGGACATACAAGGGGTGGGGGGGCAGGGGGGCAGGGGAGGAGGGGAGGGGGGGGGGGGGCAGGGGGTGCTGCCGGTTGTGATCTACCGCTAATTATCAGGCACCGTCAATCATTACATAACACAGAAAATTCTGCTCCCTCCCACGATGAATATCCCCGCAGTCTATCATCGTCGCTTTCAACCCATGGCTCGGCGCGTCCTTAAAGCGCAGAAAGTGAGCACAGCCGCTTCGCCCAAGTTCATTGCCGAGGGTCCAGATCCTCCTCCTCTCTGGTCCGACACAACTACATCCCTCTGCTTTACATTCAGATTAGTTCCCAAAGCGCGTCTCTCTGGGCTTTTTTGCATCCAAGAAAAACGCAGAGTTTACTTCCACGACGCGCATCCAGAAGGACTGATCGTGGGGGATAAAACTTGGCACCTCCTAATAATGATAATAAAAACTGGAATAAATGAAAAAGATCACAGTCTGAAAGTCTCAAAGGGCTCAATCAGATGTTTTAACTGCACTCAAGTGTTTTTGCCGCTGTCGACGCTGATCTGAGATCCGTCTAAAACACACAGGTTGAGTTGTTTCCTTACTTATCTGAGGCGAGTTTCCGCGGCGTCACGCGGCGGTTAAATCCACGGACAGCGGCTGTGGCGGTGAGTGCGTCTGTCGGTGCGGCTCAAACACACGGACGTTTCGCTCCTTGCGCGTCTGAGCTGCAGCGATGCGTGCGGCTTTTCCTCCTGGAGCGCATCAGCGTCAAGCCAGACAGCGGCAGACAGCGACTTCCGGGATAGGGAGTTTTCAAAATAAAACAACTAGAGCAATCCGCAGAAACTGGATGAAACGCGTAGGTTCACTCTGAACACTGGTAGGGGCACAGACACAACAACTTTTTTTTTTTTTTTGCCTACAATGTGTCATGTGCAAGTCCTCTGCTGTTTTATATACAATCTATGCACAGCCTGGATTCCTGATGGATATGTGCGGGGAAACCCCAGTGTGTGTATGTGTCTATAAAAAAGAAATGCTCTGACTGAAACGCAGACATTTACCAAAATAGCCTGACAAGAGGAACAATAGCATCATAACCTGGCACAGCAGCGACCCACACACACATGCACACACACATGCACACGCAATATGAATAAGTAAATGGCCTTACTTTTGATGATGACAGAAAGCGACGGCTTGGCTCTGTTGAACACGGACATTAGTCTCCTTCTTTACTCTCCAATGATTCAGTCATTCGTCCATGATGTGAAAGCGTCCACTGGCGGGCTGAGTAAATGTGTTTGACCGAAGCTAGCAAGGAAGCAGCCTCATGCTAACATAGCTCACTATGGAGAAACAGGTGAAGGAGCAGGTGTGTCCGCGTTAAGAATGATTCTCTCCTCCTTGAAGTCCATGTAATATCTTTGTTGTCCTTTTTAAAAGACTTTTATTCCGCTAGCAAATGCTATGGAGCTCATTGAAAAGTGCTTAGTGCCGCTGCGGCCGCCGCCGCCATATTCAAACGGCAGGATGACGTATGTACGTGTTTTTGTTTTTACGAAGATTGTCAAAGCACAAGGAGATGATTCACTCCGCATCACGGCCGCAAATACAAAATCCACAAATGTTGTGCTGGTTCTTTTCGTCTGGGACAGGTTAAGTAGGTGGGCGGGTGATTTTGTCCTGCTCAGCCAATCAGAGCCCAGAAGCCCCACCCCCGCCGTGACGCAAATATAGGTATGGACGTGTCCATACTGTCCATATGCAAACATTTTCAAACGATCTATGACGAATATTGACTAACCAACTTTTCACATTTTTATTTTATTTACGTTATTTCTATTCTTTTATTGATAGTTTCAAGTTACTGCTGCTTTTGTTGATTTTTATTTTCTTCCGCATGCGCTTTGGTTATTGATAAATGCATTGAGGAGGCAGCCAACGTTTGCTAGCACGTGTGTCGGCACCGCACTGCTAGCTTTAGCAGGTTAGCGCGCGCTGCTCCTCCTCGATAGGGGCACCCCGCTCCTACCCCTTCCTTCCGGTGTGATGTAAAACGCGTCATTTTCCTGTGTGCCGCGCGGCAATGTCGCCAGTAGACACACAATTCAAAACAATACAGAAAAATACCACATTTGTGGAGCCGATAGGTTTAATCAGTGTTGTGTTAGCTCCTCTTGGCTTTAATGGGCCTTTAAGGGACACGTAAAAGTCATGCACTACAGCTTAAAGATAATATTACACACTTCAGTATATTCTTATCAGGCTATTTGATTTGATTACTTGAGGGTTTGCAACAAAGGATAGGGATAAATAATCATTATTTGAATTGAACCATTTTCATTAACTGTTCTGTAGATTAGCGCATATAATAGTGTTCAGGTGGTATTTTATTTTGAAGGCACAACCAGACATTCACTTTGCACGTTTCTCTTGTAGCTTCACAGACTTCAGGGATCCTGTTGAGCGCCTAACAATCCGGGGTGCACATCTACAAAACAGCAGCACACGATGTTGAACATTTCTCTGCGGCTCAGTCAGATCCATGATGAAGTTTTTCTGAAAACGTCAAAAAAAAAAAAAGTCTCGTGCAGCTGATCTGGGAGCAGCGATGATGTTACTGCGGTGATGCACGTTTTATTCTATTGAAGGCTGCGTCTGAGCTGAGTTGAACAGAAGGATGCGGCTCAGGACAACAGGAGAGAAAGACAGGCCTCAGAGCGATGTTATTTTTAGTGGCTGTACTTAAGTGCTCATATCTGAGCCCAGACCCTGTAAATTCCTCTGTGTGTGTGTGTGTGTGTGTGTGTGTGTGTGTTACAGCCCATCACACACACAGGTGAGGCAGCTCGTGCTTCACTGCAGAGGAAACTAATATTAGACCGAGGAGTGAGAGAGAAAATGTAAAATCCATGTTCTTGCAAAAAGCAGATTTAATTAATAATTGATCTGTGGAAAATGATCAGACTTTGACCCTTTTTTTTTTTGGAGAATCTCATTCACCCATAATCAGAGTTTTAAAATCTCCGCTGACTTCTGATGTATTCTCTATGCATCCATCCAAGCCTTTTGTGAACACATATCTAATGGGATCCTCAGTATAATCTCAAATCTCTCTCTCCCCCTCATTATCACATCAAATCCCCTCCACTACTACTACTACTACTGTAGCCTATTATTTTGCTGCCACCTGCTGTCCATGACTGGGGTTCCCCTGCTGCTCCACAAAAAAAGGCAATAAAAGAAAAAAAAAGACATGCATGACCACTGAAGGAAATTGGTTCAGCAGTTTATTTGTAGTTTTATTAGAACGTGTTTACAGTTCAGCCACATAATCCCCTTTAGGAAATGAACGTCTAAAAAAAGAACATTAGCAAACGTTATAAAATAAGTCTCACATATAGGCTACCAAGCTACTGTGTATGGTCACTGGTTGGTTGGTTGGTTGGTTGGTTGGTTTGGGGTGGGGGTGGGGTTGCAGGTGCAGTATATCGGTTTGGTCACTGTACTGTACCACCACCACCACCACCACCACATCTGGACAGCACAGCAATGCAAACACATGGGCGACAGCACAACAGTTCATTTCAGTCCTGTGGTTTGTTCATGGTGGGCACACATGGAGAGGAAACGACTTACAGCATCAACCTCTTTAGATAATTATGGGCTGGTATATAACAAAAGAAAACGAACCAAAACATAAAGGCTTTAACAGTCTGCGTCTCCAAATGCTGCCATAAGAGCATCAAACTTAATGTTGCTTTTAACACTGAAATAATATGAATCCACTCTGCGTTATATGAAAATGACGTGAAGTCACTCTGTAGTTTTCCTTCCCTCCTCATGGCTTGTCTAGAGCAAAGTATCTGAAAACCTGAGTATTTCCAAAAAGATAATTTCATAGAAAAATAACATCTCACAGTATCCATCCAGCTTGGCTCCTGTCTTTTTTTTTTTTAATCCCCATAACAGAATGCATAAAAAAGAGCGCAAAAGAACAATTATGTGCTATTTTATCATCTCAGACTCAACACAGAGCTCAGATTCTGCAGAGGCTCATGATGTTTTATGTTTGCAGATTGACAGTAGGGGCCCTGTCGTTGTCGTTGTTTTGTTTTTCCTTTTTGGCATGACTGAAATTACTAAATGGCCCGCCCACCTCTCGTGTTCAAAACCTCGGAGCAAGGGTTTTCACAGTAAGAAAAGTCAGTGGTTAGGATAAAGTGGTTTGTGTTACCAAGGCAACTGTACGTGGCACGATGGGCACAGCACTCTCTAGAATCTAGACAGTGTTTTTTTTTTTTTGTTGTTGTTTTTTTTTTTTTTTGTTCTGACTGCACATACACCATATTAACAGTACTTGAAATATGCACACCAGATGCATATTTTTGGCATCTTTTGTTGCTGACTTCTGAAGTAGGGTACGACACAGAGCATCCTAATCCACACTCAAGCAGCATTTTTACAAAACATTCATTTATGAATAGGGTTGGTACAATATAGTTCTTAATCTGTTTACACGTCGAGTCGAGGCCTTCACAAAAGCTACAGAGCAATGTCGTTTCTCATCACACAATAATAAATAATCTGAATGTGTAGCTGTTGTATGTAATATATAGATATACTGCATATATTTATATATATATATATTTATATAGACTTATGATGTATTAAAATACAGTAATACATATTAGGACTTGGCTCCAGTTAGTAGAGTATTTACAATTGGTTCTTCTCTACAAATATTTACAGATTATATATTTCACACCTGCTGTCAAAAGGGATTTGCATTATCACAATCATATACTCAGTTATATAGAACAACATTACAAGTTGAGGCAAGTGTCCACATAAGACAAAGAGGATATTGTACAAACACGTTACGCTGCTTCCTCTCCAGACCAGGTGGACGTGGTGCGGTGGATGATGTGAATGGCTGATCGTCTCGAACTGTTGCATTATTATTGCTCAGTATCGTCATGAGGTATAAGTGAAAGTCTCTGTACAGTTAGAGAGGGAAGGGGGACAGGGGGGGGGTGGGAGTTAAGAGAGGACACTGCTGAAGTAGCCAGAAAGAAGCAGGAAGGAGGGTGAGAGACAAGAGGTGGGTTAAACAAAGCTATGTGGAATATCTTGCCCATGTCCCAGAAATATCCATCAGAAATGCTGCAAACGTGAAGAGAGCAGTGCAACATAATGAGGGCGACAGTGCCCCAGAAAAAAAAAAAAAAAAAAGTTTCCAGAGACACAACTTTACCATATCAGTGTCATTTACAGGATAAAATGTGACCTCGACATTTAACATCAGCCAGAGGTCGGCTGTAAAAAGGCACAAAGAATATGACTTCAGACTACGACTGTAGATATCAAAGTGACTGAGAGAAATGTTGGTAGTGTGGGTAGCTGCAAGAAAACAAGTGGAGGTCTAACGCTGTGAGATGGACAGAGTCTGATTCGGTTGCATTCAGCAGCTGCACGCTCGTCCCACTTCAATTTCCTGTGTCAAAGTTAAGAGGCGCTGCACCCCCCTCCCCCCTGCTGTCCTGTCTGCCCGTCCCCCTCTCTGTCCTGTGCCACCCTCTGTTGGCTGGGTGTGAGCCAGGGGCCCGGCAGCATTGTGGCCCTGCGCCTGCTCCTTCCCGTGGCGGTGGCCACGGAAAGGCCTGAGATGCTGGCAGCAGACATGCTGCCGTCTGATTGGCTGTTTCCAGAGTCTGACTCATCGTCTTCCAGCTGCTGCAGGGACAGTGTGGAGGTGAGGAAGGAGAAGGGTTTCCTCTCTGACTCCGGCTCCGGCTCCGGCTCTGTCACGTCCACGTTCGGTAAAGGCCTCTTGATGCCTCCGCTCTCTGCGTCGTCATCGTCCTCATTCTCATTCAGCTCCGTCTCTTTGTTTTCACCCCTGTCATCGTCCCCTGACCTCTCCTGCTCCTCCACCTCCTCCTCGTCTCTCCTCAGCTCCCTGTACTCTGCTGCCATGTCCCAGTTTTCATCATTCGCCTCCTCCCAGTTTTCTTTGGGTCTGGGAAGCTTTTGGTTTGAACTTGGAATGGGTAAGATAATATTCTCCTCACTCCCTCCGCTCTCTGAATTGACCCTCTCCTCCTTGTGCACCTCCACCTCCACCTGCACCTCCTTATCCATAACTTCCACCTTCTGCTCCACAGCAGCTGCCTCCTGCTCTCCCTCAGCCTCCTCCTTACCCCCCTCTGCCCTCCTTGCCCTCTCCTCACTCCTGCTTTTCCTCTGTCTGCTCCTGCTCCTGCTCCTCCTCCTCTTCTCCCTCTTGCTCTTTCTTCCCCTCTCTGTTCCTTTTTCCGTGTCACTGTTGTCATAGCTCCTGAAGGCGTCTCTGGGTAAACTCTGAGCACCTCCTTGTCCCCTCCTCCTCCTTCTGCTGCTGCTGCTGCTTCTGCCATCCCTGGCTCCTCGAGACCTCTCTCCCTGCTCAGAGACGGGGCTTTGCACACCTGAGCGTCCCCCTCCTTCTGAGGCCGTCCTTCTTCTTCTCCTCCTCCTTTCGGTCCCTCTATCTTTCTTGCGTCCATCTGAAGACCTGCTTCTTCTCTGCTTGGAGCTGCTGCGCCCCCTCCGCCCAGTGGAGTCTACTGCAGCCAAACCCTGCTCCTTGGGGTGATGCAGGAGGGAGGGGGAGGTGATTCTGTGCTCACGGCCTGGATGCACATTATATAGGGAAGAGGAGATGGGGGGGGTGATGGAGAAAGGAAGAGAAAACAGACTGAATGGGCAGGTAATTGAGAGGAAGAGCACAATCTCAGGCAGAGAACATTATGTAACCTGTTATTAAGGAGCTCTGACATCCACAGTGTTTTTTCTTTCTGTAGGAGTCATCTTAGGTTAGCTTGTGTAACGACAGATGCTTTTCTATTTTTGCATAACTGTTCATTATAATTATATCACATATCTCATATCATTATCATATGTTCTCTAACGGCGCAATTATGCAGCTTTCTACACTTTGGATTCTGAGGGGAAACTATATTAGACCAAAAGCATAACTGATAATCAATACTGTGTGAGAATGAGGAGGTCAAACACACAGGTTTGTGTCACTACAAGTGAAGACAGCAGTGGTGAGTGAGCAGAGGAATGTAGAGAGACAGAAAATGGGAGAACTAACAGGAACCATTACCAACCGCGTATTCTCTGTCCGTCCAATGACATAGAAGCAAGGCTCGCCTAGTTTGGAGTTGGTCATACATAGAGACAAACTGGAGAGCTCCACTGAGAGAGAGAGAGAGAGAAAGTAAAGGAAAAGAAAGGAGAGAAGTGGAGCGGAAAGGAAAGAAATATTTGGGAGAGGAAGAGGGGACACAGAGACAAGCCAAAAGGAGGAGAGAGGAAATGTAGTGTGGGCGTGTTAAAAAGCAAAACAAATATTCAATTAACCAGAAGAATGGATGGGAAGAAGGAGGGGAAACACCAAAAGAAAAAGAGTAAGGTAGAAAGTGTTTTAGTCAGAATCAACGATGCAGAAGAAGGAAGAAATTAGATTATACACCCAAGAGAAATGCATCACAACCCACACACAGACTCCCTGTTGTTGTTTTTTAATAATGTTTTAAATCTCATGGGAGCATCCTGAATTCACACCCATGTCTCACCATAGTCAGGCACGTAGCCGTTTCCTCTCTTGAGCACCAGGTGGATGCGGTGGCCTCCCCTGCGGATCTGCTCCACCGCCTGGCTGTGGGTCATCCCTGCTGTACTGTCACCGTTGATCTCCACGAGCTGATCGCTCACCTGCAGCAACGGGACGCAAACACAGCATCCACATCAGGTTAATGGCTGTAAACCGAGGCAGTCGCTCGTTAAAGCAGCACGACATCCAGCAATAGCATAAAGCAGAGGTTCAGACTCGTCACCGCAGGAGGAGGATCACAGGTGTTACTAATGACATTAACGACCACGCCCAGCAGCTACAAAACCCAAGCAGGACCCTGAGAGTGAAGCAGCAGTCACAGACTTTATTATTTACACCTGTGCTACTGTGACATTTCAAGATTTCATTACTTGAAGTGAGGAAATTGCTGCGACCTCAGGCTGTTAGATCTTAGCATGCTAATGTTGGCCAGTTAGGGTGAAACACAAAGTCCGGCAGATGCTGTAGGGAACGATCCAAAAGAATCCATGCAACCTCAAATAACCTGAAAACTAAATGATGTAATAGGAGCACAGTTACAGTACAACAGCTTTGGTTATTCAACGTCAGATTTCTCATTGTCCTAGTTTGTCTCAGTTCTTCTCTGTGTTTTGATATGAGAGGGGCTAAGAGTGGGTGGTGATGACTGTTGCATGACAAACACTTCAGCCATCGTTGTTTTTATAAGATATGAGGTTATAAATTGGTCCTCAGGCCTCAGACTGGAGGCTGCAGTGAGTCACTATTGACAAGTGACAGTTCTGTGCTAAAACTAGTGCTTTCCAGTGGCTTTCACAGTTTAGACTTAATCTATCAGTAATAACAGCTGATTTTATTGGCAACGAAATACAATGCAGGTGCATGGTTGTTGTTTTTTTTTTCGGTATTTTTAAGTATGGTACATCACGACAAGGATGCTGTTATTAATCAACCGTGACATAACCATCTGTGCATTGGAACAAGTGCTGTAATAAAAAAAAAAAAACATTTAAAGGACTGTACACACACTTAACAGCAATAACACTTAGACAAGGGGAGGACTGCAGTAAGAGTACACCCTGAGAAGTGTATGTACACAGACCAATTATGATACACACAGCCAAAACAACAAACACACCTGCATCTTATGGCTCCGTGAGGCCGGCCCCCCCTCCATCAGTCCTAGTACATAAAGACCCATGTTGTACTCGCTGCCCCCTCGGAGGCTGAAGCCGAAGCCTGAGGGGCCACGGTCCAGGTCCACGCTGTAGTACCTGGAGTCACGCTGTGAGACAAAGACAGAGAGTCAGAGGGAGGACTGACAATCATCACTGCGCTTTATATCACACACTGATGTGCTGATGATGATGATGATGTTCGCACCTTTGGACGTGACCTCTGACCTTTTCTGCTTCTGTGACTGGGGTCAAAGTCATTTGCTTCTGAAAGGCTAGAAGTGTCTGGAAGAGATGAAGATAAAAATCAAGATGTGTGTATGTGTGTGTTGACTGGATGTTTAACCTTGTACTTACAGGTGCTTGGACGGGGGACGATAGTGAGCCGTAGTGTGTTTCCAACTCGACGAAGTATCTGTGCAAGTTCCCGATGAGGCAGAGTCACCACTGAGCGTCCCTCCACCGCCTCCAGTCGATCTCCAGGTCGGATTTGGCCGCTCTTGGCTGCAGGGCTGCCTCGACGGACCGTCACAAACCGGTGAGGGAGAAGAGAAGCAGCTGAGGAGAGAACAAAAACACATCAAACAGTCACTTAATCCCACTTCTAACAACTTGTTGCTCAAGTGAGACGTGATGGTTGTTGGTACTGGACTCAACCCAGCTCCAAAACTTTGCTTTTAACAGAAGGCGGTGATTAATAAGCAGGGTCAAATGTAGATTAATTTAAAAGCAGGGAGATTTATCTCAGTTGTACGTGTGCCAGACTTCCTAAAACAAGCTGTAATTACACTCTGGATTGTTTTTGGCAGGATTTACTTTATAAATTAGTTCCCACAGACGCTTTTCTCTTGTTCCTCCCCCCATCGTCTCCTTGAAACTCTCTCCCCCTCTCTTTCATCTTCCCATCTATCAACCTATCCCTCTCCATCTGCTGACACACTGTCAGACGAACAGTTGTTTGCCGTTCAACAATTTGTCTTCCTCCTCAAGAGCGAACCGTCAAGGAGCTCAATATTTCCAGCAATATTTTCCTGTCCTGAATCTGTCAAACTCCACGTAACAACAGACTTGAGATGTTTACACTTAGGTTTATACAGCGTCAGTGATTCTCACATTCAGATCCCCCCGAACTTGCAGACTGTCTGCACTGGTACGCCACTGGAATACATAACACACACACACATACAAAATGAAAACACACACACGAACAGTAATAGTTGCTGGCACCACAAAATATCTTTTCCTCTGTGTGGGAAAATGCTGGCTCTCTTCTCCCTGCCTCTGCACCGATCACACCAAGAAAACACACCACATATATTTAACTCCTCGGGAGCCAGAGTGTGAAGCAGATTATGTGCCAGAGTGCTCTGGTCTTTTGAAACGAAGAGAAGATACAACACAGCGACGTGAGGAGGCAGAGTTATCTTCGGCATTAACCGACATTGTCTCACCTTCTGCACAGAGAGACTGCTCACAGTTAAGACGAACTCTGGTCAGGTTGATCAGAGAAATATTGAGCAGCCTAAAAATAAATTTCCCTCCAATAATCTCCTTACAGTTTTGTAGTTGGACAGTCTGTCTTCCTGTATCTTAGTAAACTCCCTATTACTCTCCCCATGACCCCTGTGTGAGGGAATGCTGTGCCATGCTGGGCTGTGCCGTGCTGTGCTGTGCTGTGACAGCTGGCCCCTCCAGAGTCTTGCCAGTGGCCTTATGTAACCCATCAGGCAGTGTAAACACTTTGAGACTCTCATTTAGCCTAGGTACATGCCTGTCCCTTCAGTCTATACCCCCCCCCCCCCCAACCCTTATATTGTCTTATAGTCGAAACGATTGTTAACAGATTAAAATGTATAGCAGTCAGTATGTCGTATAAGATGAAGTGTATGTCACGTTGAGGATGATGATCCCGTTAAAAGGTACAGCCTACAATTCAGAGCCCAGAGACACATCTCCAATCTGTCTGGACGTAATCTGGGTGACCCAGGCAGAAACGGCAATCAGGTCAAATCAAAGCCAAGGCAGCTTTGCAAATAGTCTTCTTATCATGCATAATACATCAGTCGGACATCAACGGTCGCCAAACACATGAATACGTGAGAAACGGCCATGCTCACGCACACACACACACACATATAGTGACTCACACGCAGAGGGATTGGGACAGATGTACCCAGCCACACACACACACACACACACACACACACACACACACGCTTAAACTACACACAGATGCATCCAAATGGACTGCTTTATATCGTAGAGTCTTTTCCTCTGGCTCTCCATGTTCTCCTGTCCAGAGTAATCCCACTGCGGTATGCCCAGCAGCCAGCCAGCCTCTGACGCGCTGCACTGATCACTGCTCCACAGTGGTAGATGCCCACCCCACCCCCACCCCCATCACCACCACCACCATCCACCCACCCTCCCCTCCTTCTCCTCCCGCCATCGTAAAATCCCCCTCTGCAGCCCAGATGCAACGGCCCGTGCAGACATCCCCACAGCAGCATGCAGATGCCTACTACATGTCGGAGAGAGTGGGAGAGAGTGAGAGCACTGTTGATCTGTGGCAGGATCATTCACACAGCGGTGTGTGCGTGTAGCACGGTTAATGCTGAATCTGATAAATCCATTCATGTGTCACACACTAATGGCTCTAATACACAGACCATTATCAGATCATGTCAAGTGCTGCTTTAAGCCCGACTGGGAATAAAAAAAAAATATATTAATGAATAAAAAAAACACACACATTATATTCTCTCTCATCTCTTACTGTCACTGCAAACATCAGTGAGAGCAGCAGTAAAAAAAAAAACCAAAACAATCATACTACAAACCTGTCATCAGTTTAGAGACATGTGAGCTAATGCAGCTAACTTTCATACAGTCAACACACCTGACCGAGCAAACTTCAGAGAGCAACACAGAATCTAAAAACCTCTCTCTCATGCACATCAGCTGAACAGGAAACACTGCAGCAAACCACTAACCTCCCTGTTTATGGTCAATAGACATATAAAAAGCATGGAGCTAATAATTACGTTTGGATTCCTTCACAGTTTTCAAAGCAGACTGTAGTCTCTCCAGCATGGCTCTGTCATTTGTAGAATAAAAACAAAAATGAAGAAAAAAAAATAATAATAATGAGGGAAAAAAAACCTCCTACGTCCCGTTTGAGGAGGATTGAAGGTGCTGAGATTCACATGTGACGGTCAACAGGAGCTAAAACACAGGCTGGCCGTCGCCTCTGTTGCTCCTCTGCGAGGGAAATGCTCAGCGTAGCATTTCTCTTAGGCATTCGCAGAGCGATGGGGAGAGTGGGAGGCGGGAGAGAGGGAGGAAAAGAGAGAGAGAGAGCGAGAGAGAGAGAGAGGGAGAGTTTTAATCTTTTGAAAAACCAGACTGGACGGTTTTACTGCAGAGTAAAAGGGGAGTGAGAGAGAGGGACAGAAGGAGGGAGAGGGTGGGCGGGAGCTCGTGAGGGAAGAGCGATGGAGAGAGAGGCTGAGTGGAGGAGAAAGAGAGAGGGATGGGAAGAGAAAACGATAAGAGAAGAGGAAAGAAGAGAGATATGAAGAGACAAAGGGGGGGGGGGGGGGTGTTTCTGTGAAATGAAGAGGGAGCACAGGGACATGATGGAGGTGGAGGTTTGAGCGGGAGGGAGGGGTCTCTGTACTGCAGACTCAGGTGCACGACAACCTCAGTCTCACCATGAAAACATAAATGTTGTGTTCGTCGGGCCATAAAGCAAATTGAACCGCATCAAAACACAGGAGCGCAGCCAATGTAAGACATGGGAAGAGGAGTGGGGGTGCGGTGGTAGGGGCATGGGGGGTGGGGGTGGTAATATATCACATCATAGGGATGTTGCAGCTGTCCTGTGTTCAGCGTTCACGTCCCTGACAGAACATAAACAAACAACAACGTCCAGTCGGCTCAGAGTGAACAGAGACTAAAAAAAGAGACGTCACGCTTTATAAAACCTTCACTTATTTGTTTTCTCGTTTCATATCGGTGAGAGGATCAATATCAATACCAATCTCATATCTGTGCTGTTATTATTATCTTGTGTTTGTTTAATCAATAGAAGAACTGAAGTGACTCATGAGTTTTCAGGGTAGAGAGTTTTAAAGGTGATAGAAGGGGGATTTTATGCTGGTCTAAGCTAATAGTGTCGTATTTACAGTGCACAATCACATCAGAAAGCAAACAAGCACATTTCCCCATATGCACAACTATGTATTCAGTAAGTTTGCCCACCAGGTGTTGATCCTGAGGATAATCAATCACATAATGAGGAAAATATTGTCCTGTGAGCAGAAGAACAAAGGTGGAAATGTGTTTAAAAAGCAAAGTGAGGTGTTGCAGATAATGTCTTATTATCAAAACCCATCTCTGACTGACTGCGTGAGCCCGTCTACCTCCCAGATCAGCAGGTAGAGAAGATGATAACTGCTCCCAGCATGGAGAAACAACATCCAGTTGCTGTGTATAAGTGCTCATAGTGTTTGTTTTACTGGTTCTACAGATGGTTTATTGAATTAATCAGATGCAGATGAGCTCAGATGAGATCCAGATGTTGGGTGGATGATTTCTTAATCTTTTCATAATTGAAACTATGCTGCGGCCACCAAACAAACACCCAAAGGCCTCATGGGAAGTCTGTTTGCTTTGAAAATATATTTGCAGAAAATGAGCCCATAATGAGTGAGTTAAGAAAAATAACAAAACATTCAACACTGTAAAAAAAAAAAAAAAAACAACCTACTAGAAGAAGAAACTAGAAGAAGAGGGTGAACAATGCGTCATGAGTCATCGTGTGGCTTGTGGCCATGGTGACCACTCTTTAATCTGTAATTAGCTAATGGTGCATCTGTCCACAAGGGCATCCAAATCAAACGCACCCCCACCCCCCAACCCCGGGCAGGTAACCAAATGGTTCAGGGAAGTTCACCTCATGCCCCGTCCAGCTTCACTTAAGATTCATAGAGGGGAAAAAATGCAGTTTTATAAACCAAAGTGTATTTAAAGTATTTAAACACAACACATCACAGCTGATGAGTTCCTGACTCTCACCTTTGCCATTCTCCACATCCTGAGAGGCGATGACGAACCCAAAGCCCTCTCCGGGCTTCCTCCTCAGCTCCACATCGAACCCTCGCAGTGGCCGGCTTTGTCCACCACCTTCCCTCTGCACACCTGAATCAGGAGCCGTGACGCCGGCCGCCTCGTCCTCCAAGCCCGTGTTGATCCAGTCTTTGGGCTCCATCGTCAGGGTCACGGGAATCGACTCCAAGAAACTGGTGCTCTGGATCAGAGAGGAGCGCGTCGGGACCGGGGAGGGAGGAGTGCTGATGGAAGCGCGGGGCACGGGCAGCACTTCTGGGAGCAGCGAGGAGTCGTCTGAGCCAACAGGTGGGGGAGGGGGCCGGAGGAGAGGAGGGGGGAGTCTCCGGATAGAGCGGGGGAGATGGATGGATGATAGACGCCTAAATGATGAGGGAGAAAATAAACTGTGTGATGATGAATTTAGCCACGGTGAGAAAACACACTGACTGTCAGTCAGTCATTTACCTCCTCTGTAAACCAGTAAGATGACTTCTCCCTGTTTGGTGTGTTCTTGGAGAACCGTTTGTACCTGAGAATAAACAAACAAGTCCGTTGAACTGATCACAGTGCATGCATCATCACCTCTCATTACTGGTTTTTATTTTCCTCTCCTCCAATTACCTGTGCAAAGCTCAGACTCTGGACGTCAGCTCCATTGATTTTGACAATAGCATCCCCTGGCTGCAGAGAGTTGCACTGCTTCCTGTCCCACACTCTCTTCACTATCGTCATCCTGCCTCCTGGACCGCCGGCCGTCACGCTGAAGCCGAGGCCTCTGTCCTCTTCAATCTGGGCCAAAGCCACCGGCACCAGCTCCTCCTCCTCCTCCTCCTCCTCCTCCTCCTCCACCGGTGCCGCCGCTGCCGAGTCCGCTGCCGACACTCATCGCCCCAGGAGAGGACACGCTGCTGGGACTGGCAGTGGGGCTGGTGTTGCCATGGAAACCATTGAAGATGCGGTGATTGTGGTGTTGGTGGTGGAGGTTGTCCGGGGTGGGTGGAGGTTTGAGGTGTGAGGTCTGCGGCGTGAAGAGGCGGGAGTGAGCGCTGTGGGGACCGCCGGGGGAGGACGACGGCCTCCTGGGGGACTGAGGCAGCGGCAGCCGGGACCCCGACAGCGTGCAGGTGGACAGGTCGCTCTCGGACGACTTGGACGTGCCGTAACGTAAAGGATGGGGGGGCGCTGAGAGGGAGTTGTTGTTGTGATTACGAATCACTGAAGCTCTGATGAAGACGAGGAAGAAGACGAGTTAAAAATCATTTGATACATGCAAATAATGATTATCTTCATTATTGATTAATCAGCCCAGTTCATTTCTTGGTAAGTAAATGCAAAAAATAAAGTTTTAATCACAATGGACCAGAGTGCAAAGGCTGCCTGAAGTTAAAATTGGTTGTTTTGACTATTTTTTGGCAAAGAAGCAACAAATTTAACAGTAAATTACTAAAACAACTGATCGATCAGTTGTTGACTTGTTAAATAGCTCACAGGAGTGAATCTGTAAGTTACATTGGATCCTGTTACTCCCATATCTGGCCTGTCACTGCAGCCTGCCACAGTATAAATCCCCTTTATAAACATTATGAAGTAAAAATGCGAACACACCAGAATCTTTTCGATCATGATTGGGTTAAATCTCGTGTCATAACTCAGACAGACAGATCTGTCATGGACTTTAGATTAGAGGTGAACTTTCGAATGACACTTAAATCAACTAGTAATCAGAAAAGCTTCTAAATAGCAGCAATCAACCACTAATTATTGTAATTGAACACTTAAAAGAGGAATTACAGATTCTAATGGGAGGAGGTCACATGTACAGTCTCTGCGGGTGTTCATCTGTGTGTGGGTGTGTTTTTCACCTGTGTGAACCGATCGCAGAGACGACTTCGCTGTCACTCTGGCTGGCCAGGGTTTGGTCCAGCGACTGCAGCCTTGCTCTGAGGGAACGAGGTGGACGCATGGGGGGCGAAGAGGTGGCGTTGCTCAGACTGGACCGTCTGTAGGAGGGCGGCTGCCTGACGACAAAAGACGTTGCATTTCCGTTGGTGTCCAGAGTCACGCCCGGCTCCATGTAGCTGCCCTCGCTGTGGACCCCGTTAAAGTTAAAGTGCTGCGGGGTGTGTGGGGTGGGCGTCGGGAGGCGAGGCATCTGGTGAAGAGGCTGAGGCTGGGTGGTGGTGGGTGGTAGGAGGGGGTCCCCGCCGTCCAGTAGCCGTGGCGGGGGCTGCTTGGGGCAGCCGTCGGGGTTGTAGAGCATGGGATACCCTCTTCTGACCTCCACATCCACGCTGTGGCCCACAGGCACCGACTTGAGCATCTCTACCACCTCTTTGTGAGACACTCCCAACACACAGACGTCATTGATGTACACGAGGATGTCGGCTATTGAGCCACAAAGGAAAAAAACATAGGGAGATATATTAATACAACGGATTTATTATAACACTTTGCATTTAAACTCATCTGTGGCAAACTCCCACGTCTTTGTGGATCCTCTGAAAGTCTCTTAAACTCACTGTTTTAACTTTTTTTTTTTACCATTTTCATATGCTTGAGTGTGCAGATAAGTGTAGTTTGCAAATGAAACACCGTCTGTGTGTTTAGTGTGGGCGTGGACTAATCCAACCAACTAATCCCTCTAAACCAGCCTATTAACATATATGAACTAGATCAGTCCCTGCAGAGACAGCCTGTGCTCGGGCTTCCTAGAGCGGTAATATCTGCCTGCATGGGCATTTGTGTGTGTGTGTGTGTGCGTGCTTGCATATGCATGTGTTTTGATAGCTAGATTATGTTGTGCTAGCCTTGAGGATTAAGGAGTGTTTGTGATATACACTTGCTGTGGGAGATCAGAAAATAGCAGAATAATCTCAAAGAGAGGAGACGGAGACCTGCTGTCAAAACACTTCTGATTATATTGTTTCTACATTTTGCCAGATTTACAGTAATTACAGATCTCAGGCTGCAAAGTCTATTATCATCACTAATAACGTGGTAGACATTTATGCCTCTTTGCTTTTGAGATGTTTCACAGGATTTATCTCATGCATCTTTTTCATAGCAACACATTCCTGCTCACTTTCCTCTAAGTAACTGCCCCTGGTTCATTGTATTTGTACCTGTCTTTAGAGCTGAGGGTCCACTTGCAGTCACGCTGTAGACCTGCAGGAACTCCCTCGGCCTGCTGCCACCTACGATGTTGAAACCGAACCCTCTGGAGCCCTTGGTCAGGTGTGTGTGCACAGGGAAACCCCGTAGCTCCCCAGGCTGCTCCGTGAACCCTGGTAGTCACCGAAATATGGTATCCAAAAAAAAAAAAACAGAGACAAGGAAGTGATGATGATAACGATGATGCTTTACAGTGTGTACTGTGTGTTCATACGACTTAATGGTTACAACCGATGGAAAAGAGAGCGAGAGAGAGAGTCAGGACGCTGCAAACCAATCGGCAGATGGCTTTTAACAAAAAATACTGAATCGACACGCACACAAACCAAAGTGTTTGGTGGGAAGATTGCATTAAAAGCAGTGTCCATTACAGTCTAATCCATTACACTGACCCAACTCAGTGTCGTAATCTGGGTGTTTTTATTTACTGTTTCCTGTTACTTGGCAACACCAAACGTTCAGAAAACATAAAACATTACCACACACATGATTTTTTCCTTTTTAACTGTATTTACATTCATTCAAACACCCTGGTACATTATGAAAATGCAGGTTTGGGCTCCAGCTGTAGCAGATGTCACAGTCATCCCTCCACACGCAGGTAGCTCTGACCATAATGGTGATTATATCACCGTCTGCTGGTGAGAGGAGTGTACTGCACTTTAGAGGGACTCACTGGAATCACAGCATAATAATGATGATAATAATAACAACAGATGGGTATCTTACACTTTGCAATCAGCCATGTCAGACAGACATCAGAAAACTAGACGATGACCTTGTTCTTTTTAAAATGAGCGCGTCATGTGGCCAAATTATAAAATGAAGTTACCAGACACATGCCATCCACGTGTGGACCCTGCCAGCCTCAGCAGAGAGTCTGGCTCTCTGCCAGCGGCTCCGAGCTTTAGGCCTTAATCACTTACACGTCTCTGTTCGGCTAAAAGCTCATTCCATCTCGTTTGACTCGAACAAGCTGGCTGCGTCTGTTACTTCCGTTCTTGACAAATACGTAGCTCCATTGAGGCTGTTCAGCAGTCAGATGTGTCACCGGTGTTCAAATAATTGCATCCAAAGAGAGAGAAAGACAGAGAGAAACAAAAGAGCCTTACATTCATTTTTGTAGACCGTCTCCCTGCTTGAGGCTCGAGGACTCTGCCAGCTGGTCCTCTTTGAGTTGCGACTTGGGGGGGGGGGGACAAAGAAGGGAAGGAAAAGAAAAGACACCCTCTTCAGAAACGTCAGAGTGTTGGATATAAGATGACAGCATCAGAATGTATCACAGTCAACGGCACAGATGATGCCGACATGCTGCTGATAGGCTCGACAACTTTACACAGCAGCAGCTCTAACTGTATTATTCGGATCACGTTAAAACAAATAGTTTGACATTTTGGGTTACAGGCTTAATGGCTTGCTTTCCGAGAGTTAAACCAGGAGATCGATGCTGCTACTCCCCTACCTGTCCATCAAACACGAAGCCGGAGCCAGGAGACAATTAGCTATGCTTAGCATAAAGACTGTGGACAGGGAGAAACAGACTCGGTGCAAAGATTGGAGGATGTGCACCTCTGGGGTTCAGGGACTAACATGGTCCATAGCTTGTTTGTTAATCTATATAAAACCTGAGCATAAAAACAACAAGGTGGAGTTCACAGAGACACTGCTCACCCTCAAGTGACCAGTGTTTTCCTCCCTTTTAAATGCTGTTTAATGCACAACAGCTTCTTAGACTTACATCTTAGGCTATAGTTAAACATAGCAGAAAGTTAGGGTTAGTTAATCCTGATGCTAAAGTTGGAAGAACTCAAATTAGTGTGGAAAACAACTTTGACATAACTGGGAGCAATGAGCCTATAATTACATACATCTTTGAGCATATTAAACAAACAAAATGTGAAATCTGTGACTTTTACGGTGCTGATAAGTTTTTAACCCCAGAAAGAGCCAGGCTAGCTGTTTCCCTCTGTTTCCAGTCTTTATGCTAAGCTATGCTAACATATTTAGTGTCAGACTTCAGTGTTTTTTTTTCTTCTCCATGGAAGCAAATGAACAAGTTTCCTGAAACCAGGTGGACACTCACTCCATGTAATGAGACTCCCCCGGGTCACTGAAGGCCTGCTCCCAGTGATCAGGCATCACGGCTCTCACCCTCCTGCTGCCGATGATCCCGTTCTCTACGACATGACCATCCCCGCCGCTGCTGTACGCCCGGGGTCGACCTGGGGAGCGGTGGGAGGCGGGCAGGATGCTGCCGCTGACTCCTGCAGAGCCTCCTGTAAAAGACAGAGATGAGAGGGCGTGTTAGACATCGCCATGAAACAGTGACATGTTACTGAAGGTGAAAAAGTTTCTTCTGCAGTCCCTAATGACCTGATGCTGGGATTTCCATTGGGAGGGGGAGTGGGGGGGGGAGTTGTCAGGCAAAAAGTCCTGAGGTCAGCATCTTAGCCCGCTTTGTCTTCCCTCTAAGGAGGCAGAGTGTGTGACCGTGCATGCCGTGCTACCAGAGGAGGAGAAAACAAGCATATTTTCTGCTTGGCTTGTCCTTGCAGTTGTCCTTCAGCCGTGAGCTCCAGCGACGTCGGACATCACACAGGGCGTCCTGAGTCCTGCTGCACACGACGAGGGCTGCCGGAGCCATCCACCCACACACTGTTTCACTTCACAAAATGACTCAGCAGAGGTCAGGGTGTTGGATGGCTTTCTCCCACTCTATCCTGCCTGCATCCTGTATTCACCCCTCATCCCTCACCCCCATCCCCTCCTCCTCCTCCTCCTCCTCCTCCCAAAAAAAAAAAAAACATCCCGGCTGCCTGCTGCCCTACCTGCCTGTTTGGAGCACGTCCCTAACTATCTGGATCTCTGCCTGCCTGCATTTCTCACCTCCCACTCTGCCTACCTCTCTCTTATCTCGTGTACCAGTCTGGCTCCCTGCCTCTACCTTCTCCTAACACTCAGCCTCTCCACCTACCTCCCATCTACACAACCCCGTGTCGCCGCCTTGCTCCCTTACCTCGGTCATCTAATCTCACTTCCTCCTTCTGTTCAGCTCTTGTGTTCTAGTTTCTCGCCACCATCACTTCTCCAACACAAAACATGAAGGAAACTAAGATTTAATCACACATTTTGAGATGGAGAGAATTACATTCAAACTAAGGAACCAGGCTGGTAACTCTGAGGTGAACTGGTCGAATGTCTCACCCGTCTGTCAACTATGTGACCTGATTTTGTATGAATGGCAATAGTAAGGTCAAAGCCTCCGATTGGAAATGATCTTCGCTCTTTCCAACACCAGAATCTTTATGTTTGTCTTGGTTTGGACGTGTAAGAGCAGGAATGCAGTATAAAGAGAAAGTTGAGTATACAATGCATGAACACAGATACAAATACAGTATGGTTGTATGTATGCTGTGCGTGTATTAGCTGTACTGGGATAAGAAACGGTGTGGGAACATATGTCTAGGTATGTGTAATGTACTTATGTTATGTAATGTAATGTGTAATGTAAAGTGTCTTGTGCTCTGTTGGTGTATGTGTATTGTTTGGCGTATTAAAAGAAAATGAATAAAAAGTCAATTAAAAAAAAAAAAAACATTTTGAGATGTAAAGAACACTAATGTGCACTAATGCACTAATGTCTGAATCACTAAGCTTTTAGCAGGACCACTAGCATCAGCTGTAAAATACCGCTCTCACATATCGATCAATATTAACAACCTCATAATATAATATCTATTAATATATCAGTCACAGGGGGACGTTTCTCAAAGTCCATTTTGCAGGTAGCACTTCTGTTCTTTTACTACAGTCAGATTTTGAGTGAAGGGCTTTAATTACTTTTAATGGAGAGGTTTTTTTTTTCCTTGAATAAAGTAAATGAACAGTTCTTCCGTCACTGGTGAATAATAATCCTTTAAAGGCATCAATTTAACGTAATAAACCATATCTGCTGCAGTGAGTCATCCATCACATCTAAAATTAAAAAGGTTTCTTTATTATAGAGGACAAATGTCTGCGGTTGAGTTTCCTGACATAATTCATGTACATGTACATTTTTATCACATGATTTTTTTCTTTCCTGTCACCTCCCTGTGTGCATGTTTGCCTATCTGCTTACCTCCTCGCCTGCTCGACCTCAGGCAGGCCGACCTTCCTCTGGAGGTGATCCAGCAATCGATGGGGCCACAGCCCCTCTGAGAGTTTAGAGCATGCTAATCGTCCTAATGATTGATTAATTTGTGTATCAGAGAGTGGAGCTATAGATAGTGGGGACAATGCAGCATTTAGCTGCTGGCTACAGTGCAGGGCTTAACAGAAACGAATCCTAACGTCAATACGGCGTTCAGTCTGTACCTATAAAGAAGGCGACAACCTCTCATGGTTTGTCTTCAGATTTACATCCATGACTTTTTTTTGTCTTCTTTTATCTTGTTCTTTTAGAGACACTTGCCTGAGAGGCCGGAGTCGTCCTCGCTGTTCTCGCCGTCCTCTGCAGCCTTCTCCAGGTTGCTGAGCGATTTGCTGCGTGTGCGGAAGTTTCTGAGCAGGTTGCGGTGCTCCTGGTAGGTGATGGGGGGGCTCTCTGCGCTGATGTGAACAGGCCGAGGTGTGCCGTAATAATTCCCTGAGACAGAGAAGGGCAGGAGAAAGACATGTCAAAAGGGTAAAATCAAATACTGTTACCTTGGTCAAAGCATCACGACTCACGAGATTAAAAGAAATGAAAATGCCAAAGCAATCCAAAAAAGATCTATTGATACATCATCATGTCATGGGTCAATCAGCCTGTGTTAACATGTGACTGAGCCGAACTGAGATGAACAAAACACTTTATATTCAAATATTCAGGAGCAGAGCGGGGTAATGTTATTGTAGACAAAACAACACATGCTACATGACTCCATGTATGTGCATTATGTGTCCCCCTGAGATCACACACGGTACATACACATGTATATCCATATATATATATATATATATAGCATGTTCTATATTCTCAATTCGAGCCATCTGCTCCAGCTGCTTAAGAAGTAATGAAATTACCTCCACCCCTCCATTTGGCTCACGGAGCTCCAAATGGGTTGAGGGGGAAACATTAGATTAGTGAACTCAGCAACAAGGTCACCAGCCGTCACCATTTACTGCAGGTTTCTGCAGGCTACTGCTCGCACGGTGCAGCCGATACTCCTGATTGCTTTGCTGTAGCGATGTGTCTGTCAATGTCACATGTAACGCGGGGGGGTGACATTTATTGCTCCCATTAAACTCTTATAAATTATGGATGCTAATGTATGGAGGCTTTTTAATCAGAGGCAGCTCTCTGACCCTGGTGAGGGGAGGAGTCTGCGGGGTAGATACAAGGTGAGCAACACCTGATGCCATTAATATGCCAGGCAGGACTTTAGACTTTGCGAATGACTCCCACCCCACCCCACCCCACCCCACCCCCGATCATTAATTATGTAAACCTCATTCATCACAACAAAAACTGCTAAATGTTTCATCGGTGAGGAGCACAATGATGATTTAGAAAAATGAGGAAAATGTTCATTTAAGGAGCAGGTTTTGAGAAACAGTATCTCATTCACACATGGATTTATATGGTACATGTGAAGCATCTTAGCTTAGCTTAGCATTATGAGTGGGATCAAAGGGAAGCAGCTCGCCTGGTAACAAAAGCTGTTTCCCATTCATTCCAGTCCTTATGATAAGCTAAGTTTACTGGCCACCAGCTAACATATAGACTTCTTTAAATATTCTTTGCATGTTATTTTATTTTGATAATAATATTCTTATCTTATCTTATCTTATCTTATCTTATCTTTCTTTCCTGCTACATGTGAGAATAAGACATGATATATTTTCTTTTCAAGCTCTTGGCAGAGAATAAGAATGAATTGGAGATGATGTTTGTCGATATGACACACAATGATATATATATATATATATATATATATATATATATATATATATATATTGATAAATGGTCTCTCCGTTACATAAACGCCTAACAATTTGCAAAAGCAACAATATCTTCTTCTTCTTTTTAAGAGCAATAAATAATTTAAAATGTGTGTGCTAAATTCTGGTTAATAATTTAGTTACCTTGTTTGATGTTTTTATCATTTTTAGGTCTTAAAACACAGATAAATTCAAGTAAAACACATCCTGTACTAGAGTTAAATGACAGGATGACTACACAGTATTCACAGCACACAGACAATCAGGTTGCCAGACTAGAAATGTTGAACTCCTTCACCTTTGAACTTTCCACTCTCCAGCAGCGCTCCTGACTCCTCCAGGGAGAAGAACTCCTCGACGGAGACAAAGTTGTAGTCCACCCCCGAGATTTCCCCGTCCCTGGGCCGTCTGGTCGTACCTGAGAGACAAAGTGAGAGAGAGACAACAAGAAGTACTTTGTTATACATCAGAGCCACGAGGTTAGACAACACTTCCAGCTCCACTATGGGATGATGTGTCAATTAATCAAGGTCTTTTCCTCTCATCGGGAGTTATCAATCTCAGCTCAGTGTTTAAACAAAACAGCGACTCAGCAGTTAGTTTGATGAATTATATAGCAGGAGTCCAGTGAGAGGTAAGCAACACCCTGGAGGCTCTGCAGCGGTTGTATTAAACATCATAAACAGTCTTGAGGAGACAAAACAAATTCAAGTAGAGCGTTAATTCATAGCGACAATTAACAAGTGACTGCTTTAATTACGGCACTTGGAAATTTTACCCTTTGGTATAAAGAGCACGACGATGACGCCGTGGCATTTACCAAACAAGGCCTCTTTAATATGAACAGATCAGTAAGAACAGAATGAAACATTAATGAGGCAGTGTGAAAGTCTTAAAGTCTTTCTATCACCATCGCAAAGATGGAGCACTCAGATGATCAATGGTCTGTCATCGTAATTGATTCACATTGACCTTGGCCTGGACGAGAGAAGAGGCTCCAAAGCACAGGAGAAAAAAAAGCATCAACCATTATAAGAGGAGGGAGGGAAGTCTCAGTGTTTGTTGTGTTTTGACCCAGACAAATCTCCTAACCAAACAGAAATATATCACGTTTTTTATCGCACAAGTCGAGTGGAGTAATTAAATTTGCAAACTAGACAACACGGCGCCCGTCCTGACCTTGAGACGAGTAATTCCTTATTCCTTTCCCAAGACAAAATCCACACTGAGCCCGAACCGAGGACAAATGTGTGTCCTTCTCCTGAAGGGACCACATGTGATGTCAGTGTGAGGCCGGCAGGAGGGAGTCACACCCAGCTCCCCAATAAAACCCGTGATTAATGCACTGCTGTCCTGGGAGCAGCTCTCCCAGCCACAATGACACATGCAGGGCTGCACAGAGTGCGCACACACACACACACACACACACACACGAAAAGGGCACTGAAAAAATAAAAAAACCCAAACACTACACTACAGTCAACACACACAAACACACACATGTGGACACAAAGGACTGGACGCACATTAACAGTGGGGAGAAATCTCTCTCAGTGTGACCTCCTCTCTCTGTAGAACAAAGTGTGTTTACTGTGTTGACTGTACAGTGTGTGTGTGTGTGTGTCCGCATCGTTTTGTGCAGCAGTTGATAATTAAATGCTCGTTTTTGCTGGATTGAACACCTGGACACCACTTTGCATGATAAAACCAAATGCATATACATTAGTGGCTTTAGATCATGTATATACAGACTTCTGCATCTGCAGTTGTGAGCACCAAAGGACACCTCAGTATAGATGTCGACCTCCTCTCTCATGCGTCTCTAAAACAAGGCATTTTGAGTCCATCCTCTGATTGGCCAGGTGCAGCCAACAGATTGTAGCTCGCTACTATAGCCTGGTAAAAACATCACTAGTAATTGCAAATGGCGATGGTCAATCAGCGCTAAAACGAAACGAACAGATGGTCGAACTCAGAATAAAATGCAGCGCTGGTAAACCAGAAAAAATAAACCATAGTCTGGTTCCTAATACTCCTGCAGTTTAGAAAGCTCCATAATGATGCACTGTTTGTTTGTGTAGATTTCTCTATCTTCTAGCCTGCTATCTTAGTGAGGGATTAAAACGACAACAAAAAAAAGGTTGGACATTAACTCTGAGTGGACATCACAAAGTTACCGACATCCTGATAACTATTATATATAATCATTTATAAAAGAAATGTGATTTTATATCATATATGAGCAAAACTAGTAAATCAATAATCAAAATTGCTGCCGACTAAGTGTCTGTTCAACTAACTGACTGATCAACTATTCAATCAGGTCGTTGGACTGCTCATTAGGAAACTGTGTGGTGCTTTTAAATATTCAAATGAGCTGAGCTGATGTGACGCCACCTGCTGATCCTGTCGTGTAACGGTGCAGCACACAGCGCCGCGGTCGCATTCACACCTCTGCTGTCTGAAAACTGCCAAAAAAAACAAAAAACAAACCGTTCACACCCATCTCTGCTTGCACCCCCAGTTTCTGCTTGTACCCAGTGAAAGGAAATTAGAGGTCTCTGTGTCTAATTAAAGACCTGATAGTAAATCGCTTGATGACATCTGACGTGTGTAATTCTTCTCCTCCCCTCAGGACATGCTGTATCTCTCAGGCTGATATGGTGGCGAGGCAGGGATTCATTATCTAGGCACTCTCCTCGGAGATATATATGACATGTCAGTGGGGGGTGGGAGGGGTGGGATGGATTATTGACATCTTCTTCTCCCTGCCTGTCCCTGTAGGCGCCGCACACTGATCCCCTGGGACTGTGGCTGAGCTCGGGAGTGAGGAGGTAATTACACAGAACTCCGTATCAACACCCAGAGAGAGCTGTCTGTCAAGATCACCACACACAAATAACTAACAATGAGTCCTACAGTTGAAAAGACCACAGACAGGGGGTCTGTCTGTCTGTCTGATGGCGGCGGCGGCGAGCGCATTAGAATAACGAAATGATGATGTTTCTTATCTCTGACTCACTCTGAAGACAATTAGAAAAAAGTCTTTTATGGCGGCGGAGACAGAGACGCAGCCAGTCTTGATGACATTGGCTCTGAATCATCCAAGGGCACATGGTACAAATGGTTACAGCGATTATACAAAATACGGATGGGAAAGTTCAAGAGGGTAATGTGACGTCTGCAAACCCTGCACACAAGAAATAATGGCATGAGTGAAGAGAGGCAGAAAAAAAGGGGGGGGGGGGTTCAGAAGCATGACTGATATGTTATTTAAAAAGTTAACATATGGTGTGATATAGTTTAGGCCACACAGTAAACACCATATCTGCCACACAGAGTCATTACACCGCAGTCAACCCCTCCTCCACTTTGGCACTGATAGACATTTGCTTTTAATTTAATTCCCCCCCATTCCCCCCTCCTCCTCCTCCTCCTCCTCCTCCTCCTCCTCCTCCTCCTGGTCCTCCGCCTCTAGATTATTGATACCGTAGCCTGCATTTACTTAATTCTGTCATTCATTTCCATTTTTATGCACTGTCCTCCTGACTGAGCCTTTGTAATGATATTTCTTGCACCAGTGCCAGCTCCAACATCAGAGAACATTGTCTCATCAAACGGATTCAGCGATTGAGATACTCTGTAAATAGCACAGTGATATGAAGCCACAGTTTGAGAGAGAGAAACAGAGTCTAAATAAAAAAATAAAAAATAAAAAAAATAAAAACTGAAGCTTTATCTTTATCTTTGCTGTCTTGCGGTGGAGAATATTGAAACTACAAGCTTTAAGAGCTTCTGAGGCTAATAAATCTATATTATGTAATCAAAGTCTTCACTCTCAATATCAACAAGAAAAAAAAAAACACTACAACAAAGAGTGGAGAAACGTACATATGATCCTGAAGGGGGCCACAATGAGCCACTGATGAAAAAACTCCTCAGCTTTAAGTTCCTGTTACATCACGCACAGCTGCCTCCTCCGGGAGAATAAAAAAAAAAAAAACAACAAAAAGGAAAAGACAATTCTGCTTCGCCACACGTGTATCTACAAGTGGTCTGAAATGAGAAAGAGACGCGATGGGTCTGGGAGCCGTCCTGGGATCAGAGCGGCGTGCATGTGGCGTGTGCTCTGCTGCTATCAGCATGAGAACAACAGCATCTTACTGTGACATCTCCTGCAGATCAGAGGATTACACCCCGAGGGCTGAGCCTGCCTTGTTGTCACTCTTACTAAAAGAAAGCACCCAGAGATGGGGAGTTGACAAAAGTTGGACACCAAACAGCAGGGCAGGGCTGAGCTGCTTTGTGCAATATAATACAATACCTCGTCAATGAGTATAAGATAATGCATCTCTGACAAGCCTCCACTTTTGTTCTATTCTGATTAGAAAATGGCTAAAAAAGCTCAGTTTATTTAGGCAATTGTCTGCCTGAGCAGCTGCTTGCCCACGTAACAGGATGCTGCTGTGCATGCATGGCTAAGTAATGACAGAGAGCTTACTACTACAGCAGCTGCATTTATAGCATCGCATTAACATGCATTTTGAGAGAGCCAGTTTTTATCTTCCGCGCACCGTCCGCTGTGAGTTGTGACCTGTGCCTTGTTCTATCAACGAGTGGGGTTTGTGTGTGGCGTGGTGGTGGCAGACTGTCCCGTATGACCTACTTCCTGGACTAAAGGAGAGATTAGCAACAACTCTGCACAGGCACACAGCAAGGTTAAGACTACAGACACACTAGGTGGTCCATCTCCTCCACACACACCACCTGGATAAGAAAGGAAAAAAAAAAAACCTAACCCCAATGTAAGACAGCAGACGCGGCGCAGGCCAGGGGGATTTACACCACAAAACCCCCCACAGACATCCTCTCAGAAACACCCCACACTGCTGTTATAACCTCTAGCTGTTTTCCAGTGACGTCACATTATAGAGGATTAAGATAGCAACAGATGTACTACAACTAGCTGCCTTTGGCTGCCATTGTGCTTGATTTTATTCATAAGCATCAAAATGAAACGGACTGTGTGGATGACGGGCATCCCGGTCATCATACAGATACTGTGTGGGGGAACGAGAAAAGATCCTGTCAAACAGAGCTACCGTCAAATATACCACCGCCATCCTACCACTACACCACCCAAACAAACAAACAAACAAACAGCCCAGAGCTCGGGGTGAGGATTGTAAGAGGGGAGGCTGCCACTGAGGATAAACCCAGTGTTGTGGCAATGGAAGCTGTTGCTATGGAAATGCCCAAACTGACTGCACATGTGGTATTTTCTATCTCACTCCTCACCCTGATAGTGTTGTTGTTTTTTTTATACAATATTACTTTACATCACCTCAGGTCTGCTTGCATACATTGACAGAGGGGAAAGTGTGGAAAACAGCTCTATCGCCAATTAACACCCAGACATTCGCAGGGCGGCAGCCAGGAGCATGTGTTAGCGAAGAATTAATGCAGTCAGTGACTTGCAGAGCAGGGTCTGCACAGGAGGCTTGAAGAACGTGAAACTGGAGCAGATGAGACAAGATACACAAAGACAAGGTGGTGTAGTGAGATACAGTAGAAAGGTGAGTGCAAAGGCAAAAAAGAAAAAGGTGTGTGGTGTGTGTGTGGGGTGGTGGGGGGAGTGGTGGACGACTTACAAGGTACAGCGCGGAGGTAGAGGTTCTCACGGATGACCTGCTGAAGCTGGCTGTCCACTGAGCCGGGTGTGAAGCACTTACTCAGATACAACCTGAGATCCTTGCACAATGTGGAGCCTGGGAGAAGGGCAAAAGGAACAAGTGCAGCAAAAGACAGAAAAGACAAGCATCAGCTCTGTGAGCACAAACAGCCCGATGATGTATGCTTACTCTCAGAGATTTGTTTGTGTGGCGTCAAATAGAGGCTGAAATTTATGTAGTTTAACCGATAACATTTACTCCTGCCAGGTTGGATTTAACACCATCACTTTACAACCTGAGACTTTCCACATTCACACATACTGAGCTTCCTATATCCCCTCAAACATGCTGTAGATCCCGAGCGTGTCTTTCCCCAAGTACTTCATGCATACATAACAAACCAGCTGAGGTTAATTGCTCCAGACAAAAACAGTTGAGGCTGTCACCAGGAGAGGCAGGGCTGATCACTACTGGGGCTCACTTCCCTCTCTCTCTGATCTCTTAATATCATCTCAAGTGCTTTACGGCCTCTGATGACAGGCCACTTGCTGTTATGGATGGGCTGAGCGGATCTACAGCTTGTCACTCTGACAGACGACCGTTCTGTCGGTGCTTCCCCTGCAGTCTGCACCCCTGCAGCCCTGCTACCCCCGCCGTCTGTTACAGTGGTTCTGCCCAGTAGCAGACTGAATTTGCGGTGCACTATTAAAAAAAAAAAAAAAAAAAAAAAAACACAGCACAGTGGTATAACTTTATTAGCAGAGGCAGTCAACTGCACGTACGTATGACTGGCCACATATGGCTGCTGCCTGTAAAGGGAAATGAATCTTGCAATGGGCTTTTGCTCATCTTGTTATGAAACAGCTGCTATTTCCTACTCTGTTGAAGAGCTAAATTCTTATGTGAATAGCAGATTTTATAACAATCATTAAATCCATTGTGCATTTTGCAAACATCCTGTATCACATGCAAGATGCCATTAAAGTGAGGCAGTCAGATATCAAGGTTAAAAGCAATATCATCTGATGGATAGATCATGTCAGTGCTGTTTGGATTTCTCCACAGAGCACCGGCATTAGTGCTAAAACCTTTAAACTGCTCGGTGCCTCTGGGGGATGTAGCCTAGTGTCCTGTATTTTGAGGGCTGGAGCACAGGGAGTTGTAGTAGTAGTAGGAGTAGGAGGAGGTGTGATACAGCAAGCCGGCGCATCAGCTCATCCATCACTGTCCACACTACATGCAGTCAAGCCGCCCAGGGAGGGCCAGGCAGACTTCAGAAATGATAATGGATCTACCAGTGGCACAGGGACCGGGAGCAAAGGTCCCACATTTACACCCCTGTGGCCAAATCAGCTATCAATCTAGCGAGCAAGGCCATTGGGAGCCGCAGTCAGGTGACACTCCGGTGACATATTGCTCTGTTCAGAGGCAACAAAGACATCCGTTTCCCCAGCCCCCTGTTCTAAACATCAAGGCCCCTCGTGGGTGACAGACGACGATATCGCCACACTCTTGTCATGTGTCATCAGCAATTCTGGCCTCCTACCCACATATTGACCGATCGGCCTGACATACCCAGACTAATTGACGAGTGCAAATCAGTATCAGAATGCTACAGGCTGCAGATCTGGCTTGTGAGAGTCAGAGGAGGGTTATTGAGTAAGATTATTATGGCTGACAGCTTGGACGCCAGTGTAACAGATTGCTTGGGTGTAGCCTGATGAAGCAAGTGCAATGGAGTGCGACATAAACAGCAACAAGTTAAACTGCCTGCGGGATTATGGAGAGAATTAAAGATTGAATGCATTATTTCGGGTGACATGTAATACATAAATGCCCGACTGAAAGGAGCACCTAGTGCATAATAAGACCTGAGGTGATCATTTACACATCGAGCCAATCAAAGAGCTGCAGACTCATTTACTGAGGGGTGAGCTGGTGTGCTGAATCATACCTGGTGACACAGTTTTGATGCGGATCGGATGGGGGCAGGAGTTGAGGACACCACGGACATCTCCTAATGTCATCCCTAATACAGGTGTTCCCCCAATTTCTAGAATGATATCACCCACTGTGAGTCCGCCCCCGGGCGCCGACGTGACGAAAGGAAACTCTCCATAATCTGCTCCTCCACCGACGGCGATCCCAAGCTCCCCCGACGAGCCCAGCAAGGGCACGAAGCTGTCCTGCACCTTGGAGCGCCAGTGCAGCTTCTTCACCGCTGTCTTAGACATGGCAAACGAGCTGCAGAGACAAAGACATGATATCAGAGAGTGAGCAGAGAGTGTGAGACAGTTTTGTTTTAAAAAAGGAGGATGGAAAGATCCTGTGACTTCAGATAGGAGGGTGTTTTGTTATTTAACCTTTGTCAGCTGTCAACTGACTGAAGTCTGGGGAGTTGCAGTGTTTCACAGCTGAATGCTTAAAAGTCATGAATAATTCCAGCTTCACAGGTTGAGCAGTTTGATCGTCAGGAGCAACACAACATGGGAACTGGGCCTTTGTTTTATGCAAACATACTACGGCGCAGCGTATGATGACCGTCCGACCAAAAGAAACAGGGACGTTCCCTCATGTTCGCTGCGCTTGCTGCTGCAGGCTGACGTTATATGTTGTCATGTAAACACAACAAATGGAGGAGCTTGTGCACATTCCACCACATCCTCACTCACATGGGAAAATCTAGTTTGCGTTCGATAAAGGTACGGGTCAATGAACGCACACAGATTTTGACATGCAATCTGAGAACCTGTAGCTACAGCCGCCCAGCAGAGTCATTTTCTATATCTGCAGAGATGCATGACGCTTTCACGGGAAAATAGATTTTTATAGATTTCTCTGGACAGTGACTAATTACCCTGTTTGTCAGGACACTGTGTTGCACAGGACAGATTCTGCCATTGTCTGCTCTCAGTGTGTTGTGTGGATGAAAAGGTGAGACGCCTCACGGCAAAGCTGGTCTGAAAATAATGTTCTTCTGCACCATGCTTCCTGGGGAGCAGCTGTGTTTGTGTGTGTGTGTTTGTGTGGGGGGGGGGGCTGAAGATGTAGCTGACACATTTGAGACATCCATGATGTGACAGCAGTGATGTCTGGAGAGAGAGAGAGCGGTCAGTGTAGCTCTGACATTATCAGAGCAGTTCTGTCACCTTTACACACGACAACAGAGACACACAAGACAAAGTAACACAATCAGATTGACAAACACAACGTAGATGGAAAAAGCCTCATTATTTCATTAATATTTCAAAATTTGGGGAAATACATTTGCTAATTTTCTTGAGGAAATATGAAGCTTGTGTCAGGGGTACCGCTAGCTTACCTTATCTTAGCTTAAAACTAGCAAAGGAAATAAACATAGCCAGAATCCCTTTAAGTTCAAATATGAATATTTTATGTACTGTCACAATGTATAGGAGGATTAGTCAGCTAAATAACCCTTTGTTATAACTTGTGAGTTTAAAATAAATGAAAATAAGATAATGAATTGACTGTTAGCTTAAACGGGCTACTTGTTTTCACCGGCACAGAACTCAGGTGTAGTTTCTTACCAGGAGCAGGTGTTAGCTTGTTGACAGCTTTGGTTATTCTTGCTTTTATAAAACAAAAGGTTGTAATACACCCACTGAGCAACAGCACTATGTCCTCAGGGCAGATAGGAGGCTATAAGGTGGTGCTATCTGAAAGGGATGAGGAGGATCGGGGATTAGCTGGTTAGCATGCTAACTTTAGTAGAAGAAAAGAGATGGATAGACACAACAGAGGCAAGAGCTAATCTTGTTGTTGATTTCCACTTTAGCTCCATTAAAAGATGCTAGAAGATTTCATAACATGTGGACGTAGCCACACAAGTTGTTTCTCCCTGTTTCTGGCCTTTATGCTAAGCTAAGCTAAATGACTCCTCCTGGCCCGGGGGGCTTAATCCTCATAGACAATAATGTCACCCTTTATGAAAGCTAACAGATGAATTTCCCAAAATGTCAAACTGTTCCTGGTAACCTACTGTGTCAACACCTACGCTGATACGGACTAGCTCAAATTCGTGGAATGAATGTCAAATACTGATCTCCACTTCCATTGTGGTCAGGAGATTAGCAATTACACATCACAATGCAATCCTCTTAAGTAACTGTGCAACAATGATAACCCTGGGCTGGATGGGGATAACACGCCCAGGGCTTTCCCTCAGTGCAAGGCCAGCCCTTTCGGGAGCACCCTGAATCCTTTGGCCCCGGCAGCCCTAATGAGACTGCTTTAAAGTGTGAGAGAAGGACAGGATGTAAGTAATCCCTTCCACTTGACTGGTCATTCGATTGTCAGATCTGACAGAGATCTTCTTCTTTCTCTATCCTCTCTCCCGCTCCCAGCTGACGGGGATGGGGGTGGGGGGTTCCCTGGTGGGTTTTTTTAATGTACAGAAATGGACAAATGAGGAAGAGGACGGCATGGAGTGGATATACCTAAATATAAATCCAGAAATAGGGTGAGAATAAAATGAAATACAGGGGGATTGTACATGTTTTCTCTCATGCTGTTGGCCTGGTAATGGTGGAGAAAACAGACAGAGAGGCACCATGCGGCCTGTGGTTGGCATTAGACTCTCTGCTTGACCTTGCAGGATTTCAGCTCGGGCGACATGAGTCAGATTTTTTTGGAAAACGGTCGAGTCGGTTGCCACACCATTGAGAACCTTTAAAAGCCCACGACTTGCATTTCAGCCCTGATTCAAGAAAAAAAACCCACCAGCTGTCAAGTGTAGCTCCACCGCATTCGAGTAAATGCGATCAAATAAGTGACATTTACACCTCCACGTTCCAACCTGAAATTATGCTAATCGTTTCAACCTTGCCAAACAGTGCCCCAGCCCATCCCGCTCTGCCCCACTGTGAAACCTTCTGCAGCCACATTGTCGACCTGCTTCCCCAAACCCAACCAACCAGCCATCCATCTATCCGCCCACACAGAAAACACAGTAATACAACATGCATTAAGTGTGTCGTGAGAAGCGAATGAAAAACAAAAGTACTTTCCCCATTTTAATCATAAACAACATGCTTTGTGCATCAATCTACAATCATAACTCTATAAGCCCCTATAGACTCTTCATGCTTTAGAAGATTTCTCTGAACTTCTGAGCAGTAATGATTAATACGCTAAAAATAAAAAACCACTGATAGATCTGAGGGTATTATCCTATGATGTTGGGCCTACACAGTTGCATTCATTGTGCGCTTACATTATCATACTCATGGAGGCAGAGTGTTTTTGCTCGAGCCGTAGCTGTTGTCTTGACCTCGTGTGTCTGATGGGGGTTTAATGAGCCACAGCCTGTCAAGTCCGCTGAAGCCCGGACTCGTCCCGCTGCAGACACACACCCTGACACCGCTTTGGTCTCGCTCTGCTGTTGGTGTTGATACTACAAACTGGCCCTGCACTCTCATTTCACTGTGTCCACTACAAACACAGTGCTGGGTTGCCACTAAGGCGGGACGGGGGCATTATATAATGTGTATTTCAGTGGATTATATGAAGCAAGCAGTCATATACAATGAACTCAGTGTTTAAGCTGACACAAAGTGCTTTTTCTTTTTACCTTAAAATGACGACATATGCCAGCGAGGTGTGCTAACATGCTAACAAAGACATTCTGGCGTTCAGCAGCTATGTTTGTAATGTATTAGTGTGGTGTATTTGCATCCTATCATTTCATCAATGGCAACAGAAGATGAGGCTGATGGGATTTTTTTTTCCCCACTATGTCACTAAAACCATCATGGCTTAAGAAAATCCAGAGGATGATGAAAGATATCTGAATTCATATGGCGACCACGAACGAGCAGCCTGGACAGACTGACGCTGTCAGACATGTACATGGGTAGAAACACTATATCACTCCAGACTAACTGTTGTACAGAGAGGAGGACACAATATACAGATTCAAGGATATCTTACCCTATAAAAAGACTGCTCTATTGAGATTTCTGACCTTAAGGTCAGGAAAGAGCTGACCAATACAGATCCTGTTTCACTGACTTCCTCTCCACCAGTGACCTGCTCAGGATCTCTACAACTTGCAGCCCTGGGCCCTCCAGTGTAATTTCAAACCACAGCAATCTGTCAATGGCAAAACACACATCCTCTGGACTTGGAGTCTATTCTTGGAGGTAATTTTTTCTTTCCCTCATCGAATCTGTTTATTCAGAAAGCATAAAGCATATGCTCGAAGCCATTATGAGTCCGTGTACAGTATAAACAGCTGCGCCCCTCAGTGCGTTCTCTTTGAAATATGGCTTTTTGCCCAAATTGCATGAGTGCTCACACTTCTGTTATCCAGTGAAAATCCATTATTATTACGTAATTAACCACAATGATTCGTTTTCTTCGCCCAAAGAGACTCACACTTCAATTTAAGCATTATCTTTACAAACTTACATCTGAGCTTATTAATACCTTACGGTGTAGCAGTGCGTGTGCTGAGAGTTCAGGTCCTGTGCAATTAAATTCTTCCCAGTGATTAGTATAAAAAGGGCTGAGGCCATTTTACTGCTGGCAGCTCCGAGTCATGAGCGAAATGTCTTTATTACAGGACAAATTAAGTAAGCAGTTATTTCAGGTTGGCTCTTGAGGGTATTAATTTATTAAAGTTACACAGATGAGCTTTGCCACAAAGCTTAATAATTCAAAGTCATCTTGAAGCAGCGAATCAAGGACAAGAGGGGATAGTACTTGACATTGGGCTGGAGAGAGTCCTGAAAGACCTTCAGGAGGAAGGGTGGAAGCCAAAAACATCAATTAAGACAAGTGAATAATTGAATTGCCGTGTAAAACGCAGCTCTGGCAAGGCTGCGAAAACAGCAACAGCTTGTCTCGACAGATTTATGCAGCAGGTCGAGGTCCTCCATGCACACACACACACACACACACACACACACACACACACTTGAAACGCCACTTAAAGACAACTTCATTGACCAAAACAACTGTTAGCCATGACTTTAAACTTCATCTTGGCAGCTTCAACGCCTGCTTTAACATTCCTCCTGTATCAATAACATGAGTGAGTGAGGCTCGGTGGTGGTGAAAACAGTGACTGTCAGCTCTCCTGATTCTCCCACATGTTCCTGATGTCTATCTAGATGCCGGGCCTCATCCTCATCAAAGCTCATCTCAGCTGGTAGATCGCTCCCTGACATAATCGGCTTTGACCACGGCGGAGTTTGTTAAACTTCTACAAAGGCGTGGAAACTTTTAACACAATCAGCTTTTTTTTTTTTTTTACCTTCAGATGTCGCTCTAATCTACCTCCGATGATCTGATTGCCAGCCTGTGAATTTTCACGTTGCTGAGCAGCTTCCTTGCACTTCACTCTCACAAAAAGCTCCTGTTGGTTTGAGGTCTTGGTGGTGCAGCCATTCTCACTGGCTCTGGTGTTGTTACACATTGTGTTTCCGCTCTAAATGAGGCCCACGATAATGAAATTAGCTCGTTCAATTAGCTCAGCTGGAATGCTCTATGAATTTATGTAAGTTTACTTGGTAATTTACGCATGTGCTGTTGCTGCAGCGCATTTGGTTCTTCAACCAAGAAAATCATCACTTCACAGTGGCCAACAGCTGGAAGCACTTCTATACTATACAATAACATATGTAATATAATAATAATTATAGTATATAGTCAAGACTCCAAACTCAAACACACTGACGTTTGACCACCTGCAGCTGTTTTACCTTAAAAGGACTGAATGATTAATTGATTAGCGAAGCAGATACTCATTATTTTCCTTGCTAATTGACAAATCGATTGAGGTTTTGGTCGATTGGTCAGACCAAACAAGCAATGGGATTATGTCAGAAACTAATGGTGGCTATTTCTCCATTGTTTTCACTTCATTTAAAAAATCTAATTGCTAATTAAAATAATCCATCATCGCAGCTCTAAATGATACATATTGAGACTTTCAAAAATGAGTATTGGCTAATTGAGGCCGCAGCTAAGAATTCGTTTTCGTTATCAATTGATCTGATGATTGGTTTGGTGCAAAGATGTCAGATTGGGAAAAATGCACAAAACCATTTCCTAAAGCTGAAGATGACATTTTCATTCGTCTTGTTTGAGCCACACAACGATGTAAAGCCCAAAGGTTTTCAATCTATTGTTACATAACACAAAGAAAAGTGCAGCTGATCAATCACACCTGCAATTAAATACACCTTTTGTAAAACAACTAATTGATTAATTGGCTAATAGTTTCCGCTCTACATTATGCAACATTGATTTCAAATGTGGCGGCAATACAGAAATCAAAGCTGAATCTCCACCAATGATGTGAGAACGTACATAATAGTAACATAATGAAAATTAAAATGCTGCTGCAAAGGTGAGGAGACCTAAGTTTCCGGTTGAAGCCATCTCACACGCCATGCTCATCTCCTCACTCTAACCTGTAGCGCAGCACATTGCTCCTAATCTTACAGCATCCTCCCATGGGTGGTGTTGGAGGTCAGCCAAGTGAGGCATCTTAAATAACCAGTGACCTTAAATTCAACTGAACCAATATTCTGGTGGAGCGGCAGGCAGACGGAAAAGACACCGGGACCTTCTCTCCTCTCGGCTCCAACTGTATTGTCTTATCTGGTGTGTGTGTGTGTGTGTGTGTGCCCTGACCTCGCCCTCCGAACTGTTACACCAAACTGTGCGAGCAACATGGGGGTGTGCTAAAGCTCCCTGATGCTCACTCACTTTTGAATCTAGGGCACGGGAGTGCTCAACACAAAACAGACAACAGTGGCAGATTTAAAAATAAAAGATTAAATGCTTGTGGGTTGCAAAAACACCAAATATCTCTCTCTGTCACACACACACACACACACACACACACTTGGCCCAGACACATTACTCTCGCTTACACACTCAATACAACTCGATACATGAAAAAGCTGATAGGAATACATGTAGTGGGAAGCATATTCACTATTCTTCTCCTGCACGTCATCGATAAATCCAAAATCTATTCCATTGTGTGATTTTATTAAAGCTGCTCTTCTGTTGCCTGCATCCAGAGGGACTTAGTGTAAGATTACAACATTGTTGAGCACTGGAATGACACCCACACACACACACACACACATACACACACATGGGATAACACCGGATAACTCCTGCTCCTCTGAGGAACACCACTGTGACAACAGGTCCTCTCTTAGTCAGTTCGCCCGGACGCATCACAGCCCTCGCTGCGATTAGAGATGAGCTCTCATCAGGAGGGGAGAGCAGTTTAATTAAACAGAGCAGATCAGCTCCTTGGCATTGGTGGCAGTGGTGGTGGGTAAGAGAGAAGAAAGACAGAGGGATGAAATTAGGCAAATTATGAAAGGATGATACAGAAAACAGTGTCGGTGCCAGCTGCTGTAAGGCAGGGGTGGGGGTAGGGGGGGTGGGGGGGCGGTAGGTTGAATAGAAATAGTAGAATCAACAGTGAATCTACTGGGAGCTCTGTAACCTTATGAAAGAGTGGCTGAAATCATAATAACAACATGAATTATTCAGGAGCAGAGGGCGGGGCTGCTCAGTTCACTATAATGAGCATTTTTGTGAGGTCGCAGTTTGGTAACCTAAGCAGGCCTTCAAGTGTGTGTGTGTGTGTGTGTGTGTGAGAGAGAGAGAGAGGGAGAGAGCGTAAGAGAGATACTGCTGATTCAGTAGGGATGGGTGAAGGTGACCCTCGCCTGCTCCTGCTGCCTGTCTCACCACCTGATATTGATCCCAGTTGTCCAACTCAGATCTGACTCAAGGATACATGGATTCATTGCCTTCTTGACATTTCAAATATGGCACTGTGTAAATTGTAAATCCACACACTATCATTGATTAGTTATTGATCTGCTACCCAAGTCAGAGTCTAACCACTTAGGGGGGGCTTATTCAATCCAAACTGAATCTCAATGTATGGGAGGGATGTGAGCGTTAGGTACCCCCAGCCTCCTCCCAACCCAACTCAGCATGTTGTTGTTGTTGTTGTTGTTGTTGTTGGAAATTCATATCAGACTCCACATGAACTGTTGGAGAACTAAGAATAGAGCAAGCTACAACTGCAGAATCCAAATGCAGTGGCTGGGAGCAAAGGTTTGGACCACAGATGGGAGAATGTGCCTGCGTAGCCCTGCCCTGTCAAGGGTAAACTGCCTCACACACACGCACACACACACACACACACATGCACACTCCCTGTGTAACACAGCCCACACACACATGCACACTTTGTTTTCATCGCACCTTAAAACAGCAGCATGAATATGCATGATGCCGAAGGACACAGGAGGTACATAATTAGACAATCAACAACTCCCAGACGACGACGTGCATTACTACGACAGTGAGAGAGAAACGCTCCTGCACTTTTCATCCTCTGCTCTTGTCAGCAGCAGTGAGAGAGCAGAGTCGTGTTCGTTCGTGGACATGCATTCTCACTTAGACTGGCAGTTTCATTTCAGGCTGAGAGTTGGAATCAAAGCAGGACACATGCAGAATGAAAACCTGAAGGCCTTGCCTTAGTTATAGTGCAAAACAGGTGCACAGGCTCAGGGGTGAGACTGGAGGAAAAACAAACAGTGTGAGGACCAGAGCAGAATGAGAGCATGGGGCGGACAGTCGTACCACCACCACCACCACCACATGTCTCCTCTTCTCTTCCAGCAAATCAATGATTCATAGTAACAACAGCATAACCTTGACTGCTCTCCACAGCTCAGACCAGTGCACGCTGTTAAGTCAGGGTCACGCATCCATCACTTCTGTACGAGCTCCCTGTATCAAGCAGGGACACACCCTAAACAAACAGCAACGACAACACACACACAGCTGCGAAGCACTCCTGCACAGTCAGTACTACACACACACACACATATCCATGCACGCACACACCTGGCTGTCAACTACACGTTATGCAAGTCAGTCTGTTTCTCATGGTTAAATGGGCACAGGTGCTGCAGACATGGGCTCATGATTACATTTTCATTAAGACAATTTATGGAGCAGGAGATTGGAAAAGTGGAAGACAAAAAAAAAAAGAAACATCATTGTGCATTTGCAACAAACTTTTCACGTCTAATCATGAGTTCACATACACACACACACACACACATGCACATACATATGCATGCACGCGCACGCACACACACACACACCTGCTGTTGAAACTTCACACTCCTATCCCAAAGATCTGCCACCATCATCACAAACCCTCATTATTCACTCTCTCTTACACACCGGCTGACTAGTTTACATGCACACACACTCCCTCCTTCTCTCTCTCTCTCTCTCTCTCTCACACACACACACACACACACACTTGGGTTACACACAACACGTTCTCAGATTTCTCATATTTAGGGAAAATACTGACCTGCCCTGGCGCTGACACACACACATTCTTTTCAAGCAGTTCAGCCTTTCAAAGAGGATCCGTTTGAACGCGTCTATATACATTGACCCGACTGAGGTTGAGTAATAAACCTGCACTTAGAATAAATAATAACGAGTAGTTTGGGTTTTTAGAATAATAATAAAAAAAAAGAAGCAGCAGCCGCCTGGTGTGTGGTTTAAATATGTTATAAAAAACAAAAAAAGAACAAGAAAAGCAGCGTGGGGATTCAGTGATGGAGAGAGATGATGTGGCTGCACCGTATCCCAAAGAAAGTCAGAGACGATGCGCACGGCTGACGGGATATTTGGACTCTAGTGATGCTCTGAGAGCCGTGGTGATCTTGTAGAGGGGGAGAGAGAGAGAGGGGAGAGGAGAGAGAGGGAACACACACACACACACACTCTCTCTCTCTCTCTCTCTCACACACACACACACACACACCATCAGGCAAATCTGACAGCGGCCGCTTATAAATTTAGCAGCTGCTGCACTGCTATAGGCGATGCAACGTGGAGGACGAGAGCGAGGCGGAAAGAGAAAACGTCATGGTCCAAAAACGTGCACGTGTTAACTTGTGCACACACTCAAGTCTTTGCATGTTGAACAATATCAAGTCTTGGACTTTTGGTTTGAATTTCTTACCGTCATTTTTTTGTTTGTTTGTTTGCTTGTTTGTTTGTTTGTTTGTTTGTTTCGCTTTCTCCTCGTTAAGTCCTCCCCCGGTAGTCCTCGTCCTGGTCAGATCATCAGGTTAATTCACTCGCGGATGCACAGTGTTGTTAGCTATACCACCAGACAGACACACGGAGGTAGCATCAATCTGACCGGGCTGAGGTGGCATTGAACTGCAGGCGCGGCGCTTTCAGGGCACCGAGCGTCAATTGCAGAAGATTACAGATGAGATACTAGGCTGAGCTGCCCCCCCCCTCCCCGGGGTAGAAAGTGCAGGGCGAGGCTGCTGTTGCTGCTCCTGAAGGCACTTTTCAAGTCAAAAAGGAGGTTAAAAAAGGCAAACGTGAAGGTTTTATGTTGGGAAGTTAAGATGCACAAAGGGGAGGGCATAAAAAGAGTTAAAAGTACCGCCCCTTATTATTCTACAGTGTCTCTGCTACCTGCATCAGCAGCATCACTTTTCGCTTACGAGTTACAACCTGGATTTAAAGGCGTGAGAACCAGATATCTGAACGAGATTTTTGTTTTTCCTGCCTAATTTGCAATATTTATCCAGATGTGACAAGGACACAGCCACAGATCTGGAGGTTATAAAGCTGCAGGTCTAGCTCAAATAAAACTTTAATGAGTCCTACAGGGGGAAAGGGCCGTAGACTACACTGCAAAAACCTGAGCTCATACATTTGGGGGAAAATGCCACAGTCCTGTCAACCTGACCACAGAAACAGTCAAAGAAAAATGTTTAGGTGTTTTTTAGCATTATTATTTTTTCGAGTAGGTCTGAGCCATTGTGCAAACTGCCACGAAGGAAATTAATAATTATCCAATTAACGTAAAAGGATCTAAATCAAAATCTAAATAATGGCCGTGATAAAATGAAGCTACCACCCCGCCACGCCATACCTATTATGATAAATAAATAATCCACAACAAGTAAATTCATTGAATATAATCAACGACACACGTATTATTTCATTTTATGTGAAAATTATGTTAACCGTATTTCTTTTTTTTTTCCTGTCTCGGTTTACTGCCTCTCCCAGTACAGTCTGCTAACGGCTATACCTTTAACACCAATGCATGATGGGAATTGCAGTGACTTGCGACGGGAGAATCGAATGAAATATCGTGATATCAAACTACAACTCCCAGAATTCCTCTCTGCTGCCTCTGTCGGTTACACACAATAATGGCATCGCACGGAGAAGACACGGGTGCTTCTAAGTCTGAGGAGCAGGGGGAGAAAAAAACAACCGCGGTGTCTTTTGGTTTTACTAAAACACTCAATAAATTCAAACCTGCTGCTGGAGACGCCGGGGCCAAGAAAGACGAGAAAGATTACTTAACCGGAATTGATAGAAATGAATTACAGAGGTAGGCTTCGTATGCTAATGCTAACTAATATTAGCTAGTTTAAACGTTAGCTTGAACGTAACTCTTACGTTTCCGTGGTAATACAGCTAACTAGTAATTATAATATTATGGCTGTGGTAGCCGATGTAAATTGTGTGTATATGTTACCTGGCCACAGGAAGCACATCTTGTTTTGAAAGCGGCCGTGGCTTCTATCTTGCTAACTTCCACCTGTCGTGCAGTTCAAAACCGACCGAGAAGCCCAAGGAGCTCATCATCCCTCTGATCCAGAAGAACCGCTGGCACAAACCGGAACGAGCGGGCCAGACCGAGGAGAAAGGCGGCAAAACACAGGAAGCCACCCAAGATGCAGACGCTGTGGACTCCCAGGCTGTCAAAGAGCTTATCGAGGGTATGTAGAAGTTATGGCTTCTCCTTAGCACATCAGAGATATTGTTGGTGTTCATTTACATAACACACAGGTACATTGCACAGATATAAGGAAGAGTGGCTTTGACGACATATGAACAGATGTGTAATGTCAGTCAATGAAGTAACAAGGAAAAGAGCCTGCTTTCAAAAACAGTACATTCAGTGTGTGTAAAACATCCTCAAATGTGTCCAAACCATGGCATACAGCTGTTCATGGAAATCATGGTTCAGTGTGTGCAGCTGTTGTATTACATGCTTTGTAGAAAGGATAAGCGTTTTAGAAACTCACATAACACTTCTTACGCTTCTCTGACCTGTGTCTGCAGAGTCTCGGAGGCAGCTCGACGAGTGGAAGAATGGCCCCCAGTCACAAACGAACTTGAACCTCTCCATCCCGCTGTTGATGCAAAACAAAGTGCCCGAGGGCTTTGAGGATGGAGACCATGTAAAGGTGGACCTACGGCCTGAATCTGTAAGTATGACAACCAGTGGTCCAGTGGTTTGATCAGGAAAGGATCATTATTATTGATTTGATTGATGCATAAGAAATATAGCATCCTGTTTAATATCAAACGTTGTAAACATACTTTGTTGTGAAAATGTGGTGATTCACCGCCTCAGTTGGAGATGACAGAACAGATGTAATGAACATCTTGGTGCGATGATGAATTTGATCAGTTAGTCACTGAATCGTGACCAGTTAACAATCACAACGGGAAGTCTCGGTGCCTGGGCTTGAATTTTTATTCTTCTGTAATGTATGAAAAAGTCATCTCAGCATATAGATAATGCTAAGCCAACAGCATGTGGGCGTCGACACCATATTGCTTTTACTTAGTGGCTGTTGGTGGTTGATTTGCTATATCAAATGTAAAATGATATGAGATGTGAAGATCAAAATATAATCTGCTTGAGAGGCATTTCAGGGAGCTTCCAAAAATGCCTGACAGCACAAAATGTCTAGTAGACTGGCTACTTTGAGTCAGACTGAAATTTGAGTGTGAGAAAGTGCTGACCGTCATCTGAGTGGAATAACACCCTGTGTGCATACTCAGTTCGTGTGCATGTGTATGTGTACGGGGGACTCTGTCAGTACAGTAAGGCTTTGGTGGCAGATAGGCATCAAATATTCTCCCCAGAGACATGCGGGCAGCCAATCAGCTCTCTTTCTGCTGCTTTTCATCAGAGGCCTCACACACCTCATCACTGTCATCCCATATCTGCTCTCAGTCACTGTGGATGTGACTGTCAGAACACCAGAGTCAGGGGGAAACTTGCTCACTGTGGCCCGGAGCTCATTTTGATGCAGCACTGCCTGCGAGCGTGAACCCCCAGCTTCCCTCAGAGGGAAGCCTTCAGCGGAGAGAGATGAGCGGGGCCACTGCTCTGATGAGGGCAGGCTGCCTGGTGACTTTAGTCAGCCTGGGCAGAGTCTGACAGCCTGGAGCCAAAAGGCTGAGTAAGACCGACATGACAAACTGCCTCTCTCTGTCAGTTGCCACAAACAGTATCACAACTCAAAAAGATTACATAACTGCCTCATTTTTATATTTACTTTAATGCAGGCTGTGGTTTTTGTTTTTCTTTGGCTGCCTGAGCATCGGATGTATGTCTGTTTCCAAATATAATATCACTGTTTGTGTTTTTCAGTCCACAGAGGCAGATTATGAGTCTGTTCCTGTTGAGGCTTATGGACTCGCGATGCTGAAGGGGATGGGGTGGAAGAAAGGGGAGGGCATTGGACGCACCTTTAAGCAGTAAGTAACAAACTTGAACTGCAGCTGTTTTTTTTTTAGATTTTGGCTGAAAACAATCGATTAGTCTACATACAAACAACTTTGGTAATCAATCAGTTGCCAATCAATCAGAGTAATATACCAAAGGTCTGAGGTTCTTATTTGTTGTGGTTTGTTGGTCATTGCGAACTCCCAGAACAATGGGTTATTGTAACGCTTCATATCCTAAATGATCAATCAATTAATTGAAAAATAGCACAGATTGCTTGGTAATGATGATGAATTGCAATTGTGTAAAAGCAGCAACTACATTCTTGTTATTTTTCCATCAGAGAAGCAAGTGATCTGTCAATTTTGTATTGATTTTTACTGTTTTAAATTCACCCACTCAGCTCAAGTTGTGTCCACCTCTGTGTCTGTTTTGCATCCTGCACATTTTGTTCCTTCTCTGTATATCATTTGAATGATGTTTCCTGTCTGCTGCAGGGATGTGAAGCCAATCGAACACCAGCTCCGTCCAAAAGGTTTGGGTCTCGGAGCAGATCGTTCAGCGATAAAAGACCTGGAGCCCACCAGACACAAGCGGCCCCCCAAGCCAGGCGAGGAGCGAGAGAAGGAGGAGGAGATGGTGATGGGTCCTGGGGGCTGCGTGCTGGTGGAGTCGGGGGCACATAAAGAGCTGTACGGAAAGGTACAGAAGATCTGAACGCTTATTTTTAACACACTGTGTTGAGCTTTCTCTGACGTTTCCTGCATTGCGCTGCAGATCGAAGGTATTGATGCAGACAACGCTCGAGTGGTGGTGAAGCTGGCTATCGGCGGCAAGACTGTGACAATCAGCCAGTACGCCATCAAACTGGTCGGACGCAAGGAATATGACAAATACAGCAAAGACCTCAGTGAGTAACTCTGTGAAACAAGTGAGAAGGTCAACGTCTCTCGTTAAAGATCTGGAGGCTAACGGTCCACGACGGGTGTCGCTATGTACTAAATTATAATGTTTTCAGTCCATTATTGTCAGATTCGATGGCATCAGGAGTCTGTTTGTCCCCTTTACATCACTTTTTTTTTATCATGTATGTTTTTATATTGTGACAATGGAAATGTGGTTCTGTTTTATTAAACAGAAACGACCAGTAACAAACTTTAGGCTGTAATTAAGATAATTATGTTGTTTCCAGTCAAAGCTAAATCAATTAGCTGATGGAGAGAACACTTATCAATAATTTTATCTGGGAATTGAAGTGATTTTCTAGGCAATTATACAGGCAATACAGGCAATTATACTAGGCAATTAGGTCTTTGTATTTGTATCAAGGCTTTGGGAAACTGATGGAAATCTTTCCTCATTTATAGATCAAATACTGATCAATAAAATAATTGACAAATCTGGGTGACTGGGCTGAGCAGGTTCTCTGCTGGTCTGTTGATATTTTACTCTACAGTGCCCGTGTTTCAGTGTCTTTAACACGCTGTTTATCCACTGAACAGGTCGCCTCAGTAAAGCACACAAAGACAAGGAAAAGGAGAAAGAAAAGGAGAAAGAGCGAGAGAAGGAGCGAGAGAAAGAGCGAGAGAAGGAGCGACGGAGAAGGGAGGAGAAAGAGAGGCAAAGTAGCGGTGACGAGGTGAAGCACAGGTCTTCAGACAGAGACAGAGGAAAAGAGGAGCGGAAGAGGAAACACAGGGAATCAAGTCAGGACAGGTACAACGAGCATCCAATCATATCAACCAGTATTTTAAGTTTTAATATTTTGTACATTTCATTGATGTTTTTTCCCTTGTTCTCTTTCTTGTGTTTCCTCCACAGGGAGAAGCCTCCAGTGAAGGAAGCGAGGCGGCCGCCAGCTCCGCCCACATGGCTCCAGAGAGACTTGAAAGTTCGTTTTATAGACAAAGCTTTCAAAGGGGGCAGGTACTACAACTCAAAGGTACTAACTACTATGGCACGATGATCGCCATTTTTAGTGTTTATTTGGCTGCACAGTGATGATCATGATACATGTTGGCGGCGGCGGCGGCGTCTATCATATCTCTCTGTTGGTTTTCTTCTAGATGTGTGTGGAGGATGTCCTGACACCAACTACCTGTGTGTGTCGAACTGAAGAGGGAAGACTGCTAGACGGTGAGTCATCGGTGGCATCACAGTCTCCCTCTCTCTCTTTCTCTCTCTCCATGCAGTAGCTCTAATTAAAGTTGCACAAGAAATGTGATGTGCAAAGTATGTGACCAGCCCTGGTGTTACTGTGAGACCCCGGCCGGGGTAGTTCCTCCTGCTCACAGATCCTGTGTGAAATCCTGTTCCTAGATATGAGATTTTTTTTGTGAGAGCACCTGCTTAGTCTGTTTTGTTTTTTTTTATCTGCTCATTCTTATATTTGATGTAATCTGCAATCATAACCTGTGTATTATTGGCAAAGATCTGCTGAATGGATTATACTGTAAAAAAAAAAAAGGAGGTGAGGTGAATAACCCAGTGTTTCCTCTTGTGGCAGATGTGAAGCAGGACATGCTGGAAACTATTGTGCCAAAAAGTGAAAACGATTCTATAATGGTTGTGCTGGGTGAACACAGGGGTCAGGTGAGGATTGTTTTAATCATCATCAATCTGCAGCTTGTGAACATGATCGAATGTAATTAACAGATGCTAACCAGAGTATTTTACATTTGTCTGTTCAGGTCGGTCGTATTCTCCAACGGGACAAGAACAAGTGCAGAGCGATGGTTCAGCTCGACAGATACGAGGAGAAAGTGTTCACACTGGACTATGACACGATCTGTCACTATGTGGGATCAGCAGGCCACTGATCTGCACATGTGATTTTTATTCAGGTGTGTCCTGTCCCTCTTCATCCCATCTGTCCCTTAAGTTTTTTTGTAATATTCAGAAAATTATGGATTTAACATTTTATCATGTTGCAATTTTATAATAAAACGCTGTCAAGAAAAGCTGCAACGAGTCTTGATTTTTCACAGTAATCTTTAAATTTATTAGCAAATGATGCGAACCAGCTGCCCTCAGACGAAGAGGGTCGATCTTCAGGTCATATAAAAACATATTTACAACTGTTGAACGCACTGTGTGGTACAAAAGCTGAGCACTCTGTCTGCACACGTTTCACAATGAAAACAAAAACTTAAAACATGTCAGTCTGTAACTGTTCAGGTAAAGATGGGAGCCAAGGGAGAGCGAGCTTTGTCGTCTTTGTTGGTTGTACCGCCGCTCACTCCTTTGGTATCTGGTTTGCGGCGTTAGCCCGAAGCACAGCTCCTGGGCTCGGGTACGGCCGCTGCTGGAACAGAGGCCCTGCTGCCGTCGTATCTGCGCCCGTCTTTGCTTCATTACGTTTGGGCAGACCACTCGACCACGTCCCCCTGTACCAGAAAAGAGTGTGTGGTTTAATGAACTGCTTCACTCAAAACATTATTGTTGCATCAAACTCAGTTTACAGGGCACGATTAGTGCGACTCAGCCTGTGATACGTTGTTATGTAATGTCCTCTGTGGCTCTGCAGGGGCTTTGTCAAGTCTATGAAATAATCCTGATGATGTCAAAGTGATGTCATTGTGGCTATTTCAGCTTGATCTTGGGGACATACTTATTTTCAACAAAACACAAATGGGAGGTGTGGAGTTTGAAAGATGAGTGTTTATCAGACTGGAAGTCAAAATATGTATTATAACCTTTAATGCCCATAATGCACCTGGCTGGCTGAGGTGTTGCTTAACGTATCGTGCAGCCAGGTAGCCATCATTCCTCCTGTTTATTACTTTATATAACACACAAGTGAATCCACACTGGTAACAGAGATTCTGTATATCTGCTTCTCCTGCTCCTGATTTTGGACTTGCAGCATTGAACTGTTTTAGTACCACTGTAAACATTTTACCTTGGAGCATCAGAGTACGCACTCGGATCCATAGGGTCCATCTCATCATCTTTTCTCCCTGAAAGGAAAATAAAAGGAATGTGTGACACCCTGTATGTTCATGTAACAAGCATCATCAGTTTGTTAATATATGTGCAGTAACAGATTAACCTCTCACCTCTTTTGCTCTTGCCGTACGGGCCGTGTCCTCCCTCCGCTGTTTCCTTCTGTCTCTGTCCCTCCCGTCGTCTCTGTCTCGGTCCCTGTCCCGGTCTCGTTCCCGCTCTCTGTCTCTGTCACGCTCGCGTTCTCTGTCTGGCTTCTCAAACTGTCTCTCGACTCGTTCGTCTCCTCCATCTGCTACAAAGTGTCACAAAAAAAAAAAGGCAAGAGTCACATAATTAAAAAAAAAAAAAAAAAAAACACTGCTTGAGTTTGAAAATATAAAATGCATTCTGGGATTGCTGATAAAATCTGAGTCATACATGAGAAGTATAGCAGATGGGTATGAGCAATGATGATCATAAGAGCATCATCAAGATGTTAAATTCATATTTTTCACCACAGGAACAGATTTATGAACATTTCTGTTCCAGTGACGTGATGTTTCGACCTGTCACTGGCCCCACGGTGGGTGTCACACTGCACCGTCATTAATCTGCAGGGCCCCCTGACAGGTGACACCATTCACTGGCCCTGATCTACAGCACCTTTAGACTGACCTAACATAGTTTTAAGCTGCTTTCAAATCCCATCCTCATCTTGAAAAAGTGACATTTTATTTATTTAAGTCTACGTGTACTAGCAGAATCGAACAACAGTAAGTGAAAGTTTGGAGGTTTTATAATGTTGTACCTCTTAGTTTCTTGGCAGCTTTTGTGACGACTGCAGACGGGTCGTTTGGGGACAACCAGGCCACCAGATCTGTCTCCACGTTCCAGTAATAAGGGAGACCACTGAGGACAGAAACACAGATCATCGTACAAACACCAGAGGTAAAACCACAGTAAGACAGAATAAGCTCATTTCCAACAACACACTCTAAACACACACGTAGCAGCAGGAGAGGCTACAAATCTGGAAATCCAAAGTACTAAACATGAAATAAATATTACACTAAAAAATATTCATGAATAACCGTTAAATTATTCAACAGACTATCTTTCGCTGCTCTGCTCATTCTTAAATGTTTTATTCTGATTCTTTTCACAGTGAAACAGTGAAAGTGAGTTCATCACAGGTCGTTTAAATCAGATTCCTGCAGGTTTTAAAAGAAAATGTCCCTCCTCAAACTGTTTTTATTTAGCAAAGTCATTTCATCCACTTTTTTTTATCACAATGTCCCTAAAATAATCATAATAATAATTCAGACTAACCATATTATCCATGTTATGACATTTGACAAAATAATTTAAGACACATCGTAGAAATCAAGTTTACATACCAAGCAGGGTCGAACACTTTGTACCAGTTTGGTGGCAGATTCTCTATCCTGGTGGCTTCATAATCCACGTTGTTGTCATCGTAGTCTTCAGCAATGATCTCCTCATCTGCCTCTGGATGAAGTGGAGGAGAGAAACGATATCACAGGTGATGACACAGGTAAAGATGGTGATGTATAAGGAAAAATGTCTAAACTCAGTGTGTTCCTACAACATGCCGCTTCTCACCTTGTTCTGTGGGTTTAACGATCCCTCTCTTGGCCAAACGGGCCAGCAGCGCCGGAGGTAGAGGCATCCTGACACACAGAGGAGGGAGGATCAGTCAGGTTGGACAGGAGGGGAAGGTTAGATTGAATTGATGTGATGAATATTACAGAGTAGCTTGTTCTGGAAAAACCTGGAAAAACCAACCCAATCCATCTGCATAGTGATGGTAAAGTCAGTTAAAGTCAGGCTCTCCTAGAAATAATCCTGTAGGCAGACTTTTATATCATTTTAGACTTATTATTATTAATAAGTACAGCACTATCCTGCATTTAACCATGTTACCTACATGAGAATGGTTGTACAGTGTTTCAGTCAGACAGTAATTCACAGATGGTCTGTGATGTAATAGTATCTTGAGGGCAGGTGATCTGTTGCTGTTTTCACACTTTCTGTCTGACTCTAGTTCTCCACAGACATTTTAATCTGAATTTCTGTTGAATACCCAACTTTAAATTAATTCAGTGAAAGCCTTTTCTGCATTTTCAGATATAAAATAAATGTTTTAAAAGAGTCTCAGGGATAACCTAGTCCAAGTCTGAGATATTTTTGTTTAGTGTTTCTTGTTGTTTTTTCGATGTGATGAAGTAACTCTCTCTTGAAGCTGCTGGGTCAGAAGACGAACTAACTATATGGCATCGTGCAGGTCATCCTGCCCCCTTGCTGGTTTTGAACCTCTGTAGTTCCCAATCAAACGATTGGTTGTTTATTTTTGGTTGTATACCCACGTTACCGTTAACTGATCGTGTCTGGGCCGAGTTAACGAAACAAAAAAGGGAGATAATCTGCAGTTTGAATTCATACGACATTAATTTCAACACATTTCTTGCACGCCCGCTCGGTAGCTCCGTGGCAACAGATGCAAAACTAAACCAGCAAACACACATGTGCGTCTGAGAGATAAAACATTAAATCCTTAAACAATAAAACAACACATTTTACAGAAAATAGTGAATTAAAACCATTTAATCTTTACCTGCTTTAGGAAAATCCAGAGAATGGACGACTCGACTTCCCAAAACAGCACACGCGGCGCGCTCTGATGACGTCGCACGGTTTGTCTTGACGACAACAAACATGGAGGAATATGCCCGTGAACCCTGGTAAGATTAGTTTTTAAGACCTTTGTCTTGCTCTTCTTGTTCATTGCCAGTGAAACTCGGACGTGGTTTTGTGTTTTTAATGTTTCATTCCGGTTGTTGTGAGAACAGAGCGGCTCTGTGTGCGGTAGTTAGCCCGTTAGCTTGGTGAAGGGTCAGGGATATAAAGAGATAAAGCTGGTGTCAGTTTGTTCCCGTAGCAACTAGTGTTAGCTTTAGCTGCAGTTTACAGCCACATATCAGTGTTTTAAAAACTGACGATGTTTTTAACAGAAGAAAAGATAAGGAGACGTTTTCATACCGACTGTTTTGTCCAGGAAACTCTGCAGCTAAAAGAGACTGAGTGAACAATCATACAAGGATTAGCAGCACAGAAGCTGTATTAAGGAGTGTTTGATATTATTGTCTGATAAATAACTTAAGTCAGTTGATTATTATTTGGCTGACTTACCAAAAATTTGTTTCAGCACTTAATGGTTGTACAATAACAACAACAACAGTAAAAATCAGCTGGATGTAACTTCACAAAATATTATTTTCTCTCCTAAATAATCTATTTTGGAACAACTGTTGATTCAGATGTAGCTCATCACCAGTGTTTTATATTGATATTTGAGTGTTGTAAATGTACATACACACATCAACAAGCCATGGTCTTGATATCTTTGACATTATCCTGTCTTTTCATCTTCTTCCTCTCTCTTCTCAATGCCTTCCTTTAGTCCCTGGAGGATAGTGGATGACTGTGGAGGCGCTTTCACCATGGGTGCATTAGGAGGAGGGGTGTTCCAGGCGGTTAAGGGCTTTCGTAATGCCCCTGCTGTGAGTTTAAGATGTAATTGTTGACTCAATTGACTCAGATATCTTTTTAAAAGTCAGAGCTGAACAGTGCTCTAATGTTTCAGGGTGTCGGACATCGACTGAGAGGTAGCGCAAACGCAGTGAGAGTAAGAGCTCCACAGATTGGAGGTGAGAAGATGTTGTGTACTTTACTACAACTAGTCATGTTTTTACTTTATCTTTGTGTCATTGATCGCTTCTTGTGTGTTTTTAGATTTAATTTTAAATTGGTAAATATGGTACCACGTTCATTATTATACACCATGATGCTTAATCATAAAGTGAAAACTGAATGCAGCCAAATACAGAGAGGTCCTCAAACGAGAGATGTCAGCACAACAAAAGCCAGAGGCAAACAGCCAAGACAATGCTGGTGTGGTTCAGGGACAAAGTCCTGACCAGAGCCCAGACTTACTGTAACTCCACAGAGCTTCTCTAGATGGCAGTTTACGGACATGTCCTCTCCAGTCTGATGGTGTTCAAGCCAATTTGCCTGAAAGAACTAGATAAACAGTTCAAATTCATGTGAGCAAAGCTTTCAGAGAATTGACAGAGAACTGAAGCTGCTCTGCTGCCAAAGGAGTCTCTACAGTGTAGTGAATTTGAGGCTGATTGTGTCCATTTACAATTAAATGCACAGTGCACAAGGGGTCTGAATACTTTCTGAACTGTATATGTTTATGGTGCATACTGCACTATGAGGGAATCAAATTAAGATGTTTAGTATGTTTAGGTGCTCAGTTTTGTTTCCTGAGAATCAAATAACATGTTCAGTTTGAGTTAACAACCCTCATAAGTTCGTTATTGGCGGCTTCACAGGTAGCTTTGCTGTGTGGGGAGGCCTCTTCTCCACAATCGACTGTGGTCTGGTTCGTGTCAGAGGGAAAGAAGATCCCTGGAACTCCATAACCAGTGGTGCACTGACAGGAGCGATCCTGGCAGCACGCAGTAAGAAGACACCCCATGTAGTGCTGATCTTAACCATGAGTAACTCCACCCGCCACCCTGCTGTGTCACTGACACCATCAAATTGATTGAGTGAATGAATCTTGTGCTTTTTCAGGCGGACCCTTGGCCATGATGGGCTCGGCCATGATGGGGGGAATTTTACTCGCTCTCATCGAGGGCTTTGGGATCCTCCTCACCAGATACACAGCACAGCAGTTTCAGAATCGTGAGTGAAGCTGGTTGAATTTTGCAAATGATATTTTAAAGCAAAAAGTAAATTAATCCATTTAGACTCTTAAAGTGTGTCTCAGCTCAACTACTTCACGTCAACAGTGTATATTTTTGTAAACACAGAAGACGATATTTTACCATATAAACCTGACAATCTACCCACTTTGTGTTTGTCTCTTCTTTATCCCCCAGCTATTCCCTTTGCGGACGACCCCAGTCAGTTGCCTCTGAAGGACGGTGGTCAGCAGCAGCAGCAGCAGCAGCAGGGTGCAAAGGGTCAGTTTCAGTAGAGAGCAGCGAAGACCGAGACCAGCTGTGGACACAGTGAGTCCGACCAGAGAGCAGGAGGGACACCTGAGAGACTGCAGCAGGTATCAGGACGACTGGGAGGTGGAGGAGACACTGGTCACTACTGCAGTGTCAAGTAGCTGCACTATGTGCTTATAAACCTCAGGGGCAAATTGTAGTAAGTGTTAGTTATTTATCAATGAACAGTGTTACCCCCCCCCCGTGATTATGTTGCCCCCGACCCAACCCGACAGGTGGATGGCAGTGAGCAGAGACAGCATATGGAGCTGTATATTTTTATCTGGGAGTGATTTCTTGTGTCCGGAGCTCAGCAGGGAGAGCCGCCTCAGGCTGGGAGCGTAAAACAATGACTCAGCTGTAAACAAACAAATAAACAAACACCACCAGCCCTTTCCCAGTCAAACCAGTAAACCTTGGGAAACACTGATGAAGGTGACCAACCTCAGCATCTCGTTCAACGCTTCCTGTATTGGTGGTATCGGACGTATGACATATGCAGTTCTGAAATTTCTACATAAATTCAACTTTATTCTTCAGCACGTTGGGAATATTTAGATATTTAAATCTAATCCAAAGATTTTATAACTGTCTGCGTAGATTTAATAAACACTAAAGCCACTGTTTAAACGGCTGAATTATACAACTAGAGTTGTGTGTGAGTAGTGACGAGTATGACACTCATCTCAATCTTGTATTTTTTCAGTGAGCGTTCACCATGAAACATGGTGTCCTCAGCGTTTTAGCCGAAACAGCCACAGAAAAGACCTGTTCATGATCCGTAGACGACGTGTGTGCTTAAAAAAACAACAACAACAACAACAACAACAAAAAACCCATTCCTTTCTTCGTTCGCAGTTTGACCCCCCCCCCGGCAGCTTTTGAATCTTTGACTCTTTGTCGGACGGTTATCGTATTACACACTAGACTGAATCAGCGCCAGTAGTGTGTGTGTGTGTGTGTGTGCGTGTGTGTGTGTGTAATACTGAAGAGACTTGTATCTGTCACTTAGCTCTTTCTTCCTCATCACTTTGATCGCTGCATCATCATCCCTCAAGCAACCGAGCACTTTTTAAACACCGTCTCTGTGTTGTTGTGCTGCAGCCGCCACAGCAGAGAGACGGACGCAGAATGATCCTGTGTTTTTGCTGTTTATTTATATGTATAGAGAAAATGTTTATTTTATGTAATGTCTTAATATATTGATAGTCGATAAAGGAAAAAAACAAACAAACAATAAAGACATCAAATGCTGTGGGAGACTTGATTTGGTGTTTTTTTATTTTCTCTCCTGATGTTGTAGCAGGCAGCTTTACAACCATCACATCCATGTACCTGGGCTTTTTTCTTTTTTTGTTATTTACTGTAGGAGCGCGCCCCCTGGTGGCCTTTGCTGGTACCACACCCAGCTGGTGGTTCTCTCCAAGGTCCTGAACCTGGTTCCTCTTTGCTTTCCTGCAGAGAGCCATCCCACCCACCCACCCCGACTGTAACTTATTAATATTCCGCTCTTTTAATTATTATTTTCACCTGCGGAACAAAATCCCAGAGAGCCCGAGAGTTTCTCCAGAGTTTATCTCCACCTTCCCCTTGAAAGATTTCCACTGTCATCCTTTTTAAACGGCTCAGCTGGTTTAATCCTGACGGCTGACCACCACCGGGGATATGGCCACGCGTTTGTTATATGTGATATTCCTCGCCGTTATGTGCCTGCACGGATAAACAAACCTTGAAAATAATAATAATAATAATAACGTCATTAGTTTTCATTCACGCGCAGGTAGAAGTTACCAGAAAGCGGCTTTAATTGGATTTCTAGGAGCGGTGCAGCTACACGCAGCAGATGAGCAGGATGGCCCTCAGCTGCACGACGACGTGCTGCGCGTGGATATGAGATGACAGACTGCACATGGTTGTTTCTTTATATATATATATAAATATATATACAAAGAAACACTCCGAGGAAGTTTCATCTGTCTGTCTCGTCTGTGATCCACTGAGGAGTTGATGGTGGGATTTCTGGAGTGACTTCGTGGTGTTAAACTGCGAACATGGAGGCTGCAAAGAAAGGTAGGGTCTCTGAAGTTTGCACGATTATACAGCTGTGTTTACACTTTGCATTGAGGTTTGCACACGTTAGGGAAAAAAAATATACACTGTAAAAACCAATATGTTGAGTAGGGACTATAGAAAACAGCAGGTAACGATGGATGGACTGTTGTCCTGTTAAAGTGGATAAAGATACAGTGTGTGAGTGATAATAATGGTTAAACACACTTCGCCCTGATAGGTCCGGCTGCTTTCTACCTTTACGTTCAATAGACAATGTACAGCTGGCATCATTTTCTCAAGAGCTCGGTCACTGTCAGCTCATATCTGCACATATTTTTGGCTCCTGTGTGGGTTTTTGCTTGTTCGTGTCACGGCTGAGATAACTCATGTACCCACAGGCTTATTCTGTGCGAGTGCAGGGCCTTGTCAACAGGTGTTCATGGGCCTACTTGGGGATAGTGCTGGGCTAAGTGCCACGCGGCTCCCAATAAAGAAGTAGGTCACATCTGGTCTTATAATATGAGGCCTTCAGGAGAGAGAATACCTGCAGCCTCCTGTTAAATCCTCTCCTCATTACGGTGGATAATGAAATGTGTGCAGATATTAGCAATGCAGTAATTATACATACATACATTATAAACACATAAACACAAGTGTTGTCTTGTTTGTTCTTGTTTACAATGTAGATTTTGATCTGTTACCTCAGTGGTTGTCTAAAATCCATATTTTACATCCCACTAACATTATGACTGTATGTTTTTGCAGCAGATGCCCCGCCCGGGGGCGAAGCGGGCAAGACGGACACCATGGGGTCCACTGGCTCAGCCAGGAAAAGGGGAGGGGGGGCCAAGAAGGCGATGCAGGCGAACAAGTCTGCCCTCAGGGCCCCACGAGCCCTCTGCTGCCTCACCCTCAGCAACCCCATCCGCATGGCAGCGCTGGCCCTGGTGGAGTGGAAATATCCTTTTATAGTCTGTGTCTGTGTCTGTGTCTGTGTACGTTCATACAAACAATCCCATGTTAATGAATGTATATCCTTAACGTCCTCCTCACGCCCTTTGATATTTTCATTCTGCTCGCCATCTTTGCCAACTGTGTTGCCATGGGTGTCACCAAGCCGTACCCCGATGATGACTCCAATGCTACGAATCACCAACTGGTGAGTTCACAACAGATTTAATGACAGATTTAATTCTGAAAGGAAGGAAAACATAAGTAAGTTGTCACACGGAGGAGGAGGATGGTCTGGTCTGATCACCACATGATTATATACTGAAGATATCACATGCTTCAACACGGGATGAAAATCCAGTTCATTTACTCCTGAGTCTTTTCTGCAGCAACAAAAACCGACAGTCAGAGCATCCGTCACAGCAAACATGGACAATACATGTATATCCTCATAAACTAGAAATGAAAACAGGAAATGTTCTGCAGATTTTTACGTCCAAGCTTTCAGTCGAGCCACTGATGATCATACATTCGCTATGCAGCGTATCAATCCATGATACATACCCAATCAGTGAGAGGATGAGTGTGAAAAACCAATGAGGGGTCACAATGAGAACATCACAACGTCTCATCTTTGACTCCTAGAAGCAGAAACATCTTGTGTGAATTACAAAATATAAGTCATAACCTTCGTTAAAAACCTCTCTGTCTCTCCTGAACTCCCCGTCCTTCGTCCTCTGGGTCATTCGAGGACACACATGACAAACGTGTGCATGGTTTATGAAGTTTAAACAGTTGATGAAAAGTTGAGAGGACAGCTGTCGCCTCAGAGAGGAGGTAGCAACAATCAGTGAGAGGTGAACAGTGCTGTGCAGGGTGGTAATGGTATTAGAGGGGGAAAAGTTGTGCTGTGACCTGAGTGAGGTGACCCTGTCAGGGATCATGACTGACTTAAACTCCAACCATCTGCCTCTCCTCACTCCCCCCTCTCTCTCTTCCTCCTCCCTCTCCATCCTCCACTGTTTTCTGATCATTTCATCCTGTAAACGACAAAATACTTGATGTTGAAACTGAAAACTGACGCGTGTTTTTCTCTCCTCGCAGCAGCAGCTTTCTCATTTACACGTCATGTTGCATTTAATGTCACTGAACGGCTTGAAATGATTCTTCCATAGTCAAGTCCAGAGAGTAAAACCGATCAGATATCTGAGTTTTATTTAAGGTGATTTTAACATTAAAGTAACAAACACACACACATCCACATGCAAATTAACACAGGCACACACACATGGAGACTTGGAGCAGGATAGATGTTTATCCCTTTATTGGATTTCACAGAGGAGATAGCCCGACACTGACAGATTCCCGTCGTTATAGGAAACTAATCTAAGTGAATATCAACAATTTATGGATCGACTTTAGTGAACGTTGCAGTTTCTATGCGAAACCCAGTCGTTTTACACTTGAAATACATGATGAGTGGATTATTCTGGCAGCCTCAGGTGAAGTCCTGGTGTCAGTGGTGTTGCAGTGATAAGAAGCATTAAGCTGAAGTTACAGAAAAAGGATTCAGTGACAGGCTTAAGAATGTGTTAGGCACTGGGTTAAGAGGTTAGGAAGCCACTGCTGTCGGCTCTTTAATGACGAGAGCACATGTGATGCAAAGGAAGAAAAAACAACAACAAATAAATGAGCGTTTGAACGTCTTTATTTTTACAGTCACTTGACATTTTCTCCAGCGCTCGCTGTGACTAACATTCAAAAAAAGGTTGCTCCAATTTTGCAATAAACTTTTCCCCCACGCCACCTTTTCTTCTCAGGAACAAGTCGAGTATGTCTTCCTCGTCATCTTCACCATCGAGACCTTCACTAAAATCCTCGCCTACGGTTTAGTCATGCACCCCAGCGCCTACATACGCAGCGGATGGAACTTGCTCGATTTCATCATCGTCATTGTCGGGTATTTTTTTGTTGCTTCACGTTGTCACAACGTCCATCAACAACTGTCATTCATGAAGAGAAAGAGACTGACAACAGCTTATTTGTGTGTGTGTGTGTGTGTGCAGGTTGTTCAGTGTGATAGCAGAGGCCATGACGGACCATAAGCCCGGAGAGGCTCATCATGCTGCAGGGAAACCCGGAGGCCTGGATGTCAAAGCACTCAGGGCGTTCAGGGTGTTACGACCTCTTCGGCTTGTCTCTGGAGTGCCGAGTATGTTTGTGGTTTCTTTGTGTGTCTCTGCAGCAGCTGTGCATCACCGAACGTGCACCACTGAAAACAAAATGTGTGCTTGCCTCCTCAGGTTTACAGATTGTGTTGAACTCCATCATGAAAGCCATGGTCCCCCTGCTCCACATCGGTATGCTGGTCATGTTCGTCATCATCATCTACGCCATCATCGGCCTGGAGCTCTTCATCGGCAGGATGCACAAGACCTGCTACTTCATGAGCACAGGTCTCTGCTCTCGACGCAGAAAACACTTCTACACTCCTGGATGTCCACACTCTCTGCCTTTAGTGCTGTGTTTTTATTCTTTATTTTTCCTCCCCCTCCTGCTCCAGGCCTCATGGTGGAGGACGACCCCACGCCATGCGCGTTTGCTGGGAGCGGGCGCTTCTGCGTCGGCAACGGGACCGAGTGCAGGGGGAAGTGGGAGGGTCCCAACGGCGGGATCACGAACTTTGACAATATTTTCTTCGCCATGTTGACAGTGTTCCAGTGCATCACCATGGAGGGCTGGACAGATGTGCTCTACTGGGTACACACACACACACACACACACACACACACACACACACTACATATTCCTTTAATCGTCCCATGATGGGGAAAATTTCCAGAAATAAACAAGCACATGTAAAAATTAAAGAGGGAATAAAGCTCAGCAGTGAGCAGGAGCTGCTGCAACAGGCTGACAACCTCACAGCGCCATCTTGAATCTTGGCATGTTCTGAGATGTGCTGCAGTTTATTATGTCCTGACACTTTGTCCCTCTGTGTCCCTCCACAGATGAACGACGCCATCGGTTTCGAGATTCCTTGGATCTACTTTGTCTCTCTGGTCATTTTTGGATCATTTTTCATCATCAATCTTGTATTGGGTGTGTTGAGCGGGTGAGTGGTCGCTGCTCTGTTGTTATTTGTTGTTTGACTGCACCACCTGATTCACTGCAGGTCTCCACTTCCTTTCACATTAGGGTAAAACCAAAAACTGGATTTCTCTTGAGTTTCTAATGCCTTGGTTTGTGTGTGTGTGTGTTTATGTGCTCAGAGAGTTTTCCAAAGAAAGAGAGAAGGCGGTGGCGCGTGGCGAGCTGCAGAAGGCACAGGAGAGCAAACAGATGCAGGAGGACATGATCGGCTACATGGACTGGCTGATCGAGGCCGAGGACGTGGACGAAGAAGGAAACAAACGTTGGTGTTAAATGCACACACACCCATACGCACACACACACACTCTGCAGCTGTGCATTTTACTCATAATCAGTGTGTGTCTGTTTTTGAAGGTGCTGCGATTGCAAAGAAGAAGATGATGAAGAAGTTCGGCTGGTACAAACACAGTGAGGACGGTGGAGGTAAGTCACAGGTGACGGCACCATCTGCTTCTGATGTTGGTTTGATGTGATTCTCTTTAACTCCTCATCTCCACATCCAGCAGAGTCAGACTCTGATGATGACATCGCGTATCTTGACGATGACAACGGCTGCTGCGCCTCCCTCATGTGAGACAACAGAAATATAACAACTTTGATTCAGTGTCACACACAGACAGGAAGTGATGTAAGCAGTTTATTAATCTCCTTCTTCCTCTGTCTTGTCGTCTCAGGGCAAAGATGATGGCCAACAGCTTCTGGTAAGCTGTTCATGTGATGAAGCACATCTGCTTCTCTCTTAAAGTTGGGAAATATCAATGGATTGTATGATTAATACCATTTATAACACTTTATTGTGTTGATCATTACATTAAATCTAAAACATCGCGCCCTCTCTTCCCTCAGTGACCAGCTGTGCCAGCTCAATCACACCATGAGGAAGAACTGCCGTGTGGCCGTTAAAACCACAAACTTCTACTGGCTCGTTCTTCTCCTGGTGTTTCTCAACACTGTGGCCAGTGCCTCCGAGCATTATGGGCAGCCTAAGTGGCTCACAGAAATGCAAGGTAAGAGCAAACACTTTAATCTTAAACTTTTTTTTTTGTTTTGTCCCAACCTCCTGATAAAACTCCTTCTCTTCTTTGTGTGGTGCAGAGCGAGCCAACAAGATCCTGCTGCTGCTCTTCACCCTGGAGATGCTGATGAAGATGTACGCCTTCGGCCTGCAGATCTACTTCATGGCGCTGTTCAACCGCTTCGATTGCTTCGTGGTGTGCGGCGGCATCCTGGAGACGCTGCTCGTAGAGATGGAAGTCATCCCGCCCATCGGCATCTCTGTGCTGCGCTGCATCCGACTGCTCAGGATCTTCAAGATGACACGGTAACAGACAACAAAGCTCAGGTACAACAACAACTGATGTGTCATTTCCTGAGGTGTACCCATACTCTGTTTTTGTTTCCAGGCACTGGGCTGCTTTATCTGACCTCGTCAACTCGCTGCTCAACTCCATGAAAGCTATCTGCTCCCTGCTGCTGCTGCTCTTCCTCTTCCTCATCATCTTCGCTCTGCTGGGCATGCAGCTGTTTGGAGGCAAATTCAACTTTGACGAGACGCAGATGAAGAGAAGCACCTTTGATTCCTTCCCTCAGGCTCTGCTCACATGTTTCCAGGTGATTGATCTACATCTACATCTCCTCAGATTCTCACATGCTGCTTTTATTGATCACGTATGAGTTGCAGCTCCTCCTTTCTTTCTGCTCTGTGGTTTCAGATCCTCACTGGAGAAGACTGGAATGCCGTCATGTACGACGGCATCATGGCCTATGGAGGGCCCATCTTCCCCAACATGGTGGTGTGCGTTTACTTTGTCATCCTCTTTGTCTGTGGTAACTGTATCCTTTTCCTAAGAAATGATCAACAACCACATATTCCATCATCCAGCTACTTCAGATTAACGTCAGTCTTTTAGGACCAAGTAAAAGGAAACGTGACTCCTTAACGCTGCGATCAGACATCTTGCTCAACGTCTTCTTGGCTATCGCCGTGGACAACTTGGCAGGAGGCGGTGGAAAGAAAGAAGTGGAGTAAGTTTGACAGAGCAGAGTCAGAGATATTTATAACAGATCCCCGTGTTTCCTGCCACAGAAATGTTCTTTACAGACGACGCCAACTTCATTTTACAATAGTTTCCTGTCGTATGTTTTTTCAGAGAGAAAAAGGAAGAGGAGGAAGAGTGGGACGAGGATGAAGATAAAGAAGATGAGGATGCAGGGGTAGATAATGTTTTTATGTTTGATATTTCGCTGCATCGTTTATCAGAAAAGATCTCAGCTGATCTGGTGATCTGTCCGTAGAACGAGGAGGATGACTGGGCAGAAAATGAGGAGCTGAGGGCCATCGAAGGACTCGAGGGTGAGAGGCTTGGCAGAGAAGTTAGACCTGCTCATCAAGATGTAAACTGTCTCTTATATATGTTTATTGTTTGTTGTTTACTTCACTGCAGGAGTTGCTCCACTGAAGCCAGAGTTCTCGGGGCCTAAAGAGAAGATCGTACCGATCCCTGATGGGAGCTCCTTCTTCATTCTCGGGAAGAAAAACTGGTAACCTGAGGATTTATCTGTTTACATACCAGTCTTGTCAAGAGCTTCAATCATTGCAACAGTGACTTGGTATCGGAAAAAAACAAGACTGCACAACTGGGCTGGAGCTAGCTGGAGAAACCAGTAAAAAAGATAGTTGTCCCAGCTGCAGACTGGTGAACACACAGACAGCTGTTGATGCTGTTTGACAATATGAAAATCTACAAATAGCTCCTTTAACGTCCAAGTTGTTTCACTTCACCACGTTTCTCATTCATTTCTCTAATTTCCCTTTGAATTCCCAGTTTGCGTGTTGCCTGCCACAACCTCATCCATCACCACTACTTCACCAACTTCATCCTCATCTTCATCATCCTCAGTAGTATTTCCCTGGCTGCTGAGGATCCAATCAAATCCCATTCATTCAGGAACATAGTAAGACCGACAGCATCCAATCACATCACATCTGCTTTTCCTCGTTGTCACAACCTCCTGGTTCTCGCCTGCTCATCATCACCGTCATGATGAGAAACATTCATGCTCCAACTTTTGTTTTTCCTCAGGTGCTCGGTTATGCAGATTACGTGTTCACGTCCGTGTTCACAGTGGAGATCGTACTGAAGGTGAATGGCAATGGTTTAAATAGACTAAATCAAATGGAAAGTGGTGTTTTCACCAGATAAAAGCATCTCACAGCTTCCTCTCATCATGTCTCGTGTCCAGATGACGGTCTACGGAGCTTTCCTCCACAGCGGCTCCTTCTGCAGGAACGCCTTCAACCTCCTGGACCTGCTGGTCGTCAGCGTGTCGCTCACCTCCTTCTTCCTGCAGTGAGTCGATGGTTGTGTAGCTGTTATCTGTCTGTCAGAGAAACTTGTTCTCATCGTTACACATTAATGCTAATTATTGTTTATTTATTAAAACCATTTTTAACTCCTCTAAATCCTTCCTGCTCCCAGTTCGAGTGCCATCTCTGTGGTGAAGATCCTCAGAGTGTTGCGAGTGCTCAGGCCTCTTCGAGCCATCAACAGAGCCAAAGGGTTAAAGGTCAAGTCTTCTGTATATTAAACATATACAGTATAAATATAGTACATATATAGATTATGGCTGACATGTGGGGCTCTTTGCTTTAACGTTCACAGAATGTGGTGCAGTGTGTGTTCGTGGCGATCCGCACCATCGGTAACATCCTGATTGTCACCACGCTCCTTCAGTTCATGTTTGCCTGTATCGGAGTTCAGCTCTTCAAGGTTCATCTTCATTTTCAACCATTTAAACTGTTTTTTTTCACTCTCAGGCAATAAAAGGGAAGTAGCTGCTGAAAGGTTTTTAATGGTTTTATATTTTTTCATGCCACAGGGCCGATTCTACAGCTGCACAGACGAAGCCAAACACACTCCAGACGAGTGCAAGTCAGTTTTTTCTTCTGTTATTACTTTACTCAATAAAAAAAAAAGCATCTGTCAGTCTCTTCACATGCTGTGTAAGACATTAAATGTGTGTTTGTGTTTGATTTCAGGGGGACGTTTGTGGTCTATAAAGACGGAGACATGAACCACCCCATGGTGAAAGAGAGGATTTGGGAAAACAGTGATTTCAACTTCGACAATGTGCTGATGGGGATGTTGGCTCTGTTCACTGTGTCAACATTTGAAGGCTGGCCACAGTGAGTAAAGCCCTGACTACAGCGCTTTTATTTTGAAGGATGAGAAGAGGGGGTGCTGGCGAATCCCTTGAAAAAAGATATATCAAGTGTTACACCACAAGAGAGAGAGAAACATTTCTTTTCTTTCATTAAGGCTTCTTTACAAGGCCGTGGACGCCAACGCTGTCGACCGAGGGCCCATCTACAACTACAGGGTGGAGATCTCCATCTTTTTCATCATCTACATCATCATCATCGCCTTCTTCATGATGAACATCTTCGTGGGTTTTGTCATCATCACGTTTCGAGAACAGGGAGAGGCCGAGTTCAAAAACTGTGAACTCAACAAAAATCAAGTCAGTTGGTTTACGAACCTACATGATATTTATACTTTTACTTTAATAATCATCCAGGTTTTGTTTTGTTCTTTCAGAGTCAGTAAGTTTCTCTCTCTCGTCTTTGTGTCCTGTCCAGCGTCAGTGTGTTTACTACGCTCTGAAAGCTCAACCCATCAAGATTTACATCCCCAAAAACCCGTCGCAGCTCAAGTTCTGGAAAATAATCAACTCCAGTCAGTTTGAATACATCATGTTTGTGCTGATTCTGGGAAACACGCTCACTCTGGCTGTTCAGGTACCGTTTCAGTCACATGTCAGAATATATTTCTTATCTTACATTACTACAGTGTTTAACGTCCGGTCTTGTGTTTCTTTTTCTCCGTCAGCATTATGAACAGTCGAAGCTCTTCACCTCCATCATGGACATCCTCAACATGATCTTCACTGTGGTTTTCACCATAGAGATGATCATCAAGTTACTGGCTCTACGAGCTCATGTGAGGCGTCTCGTTTTGTTTTGTTCACAGCAGCCACCTCCGCTGTTTATTTATGTGTTTTGTTAAATCTCACTTTTTTTTTTTTTTTTTTATTATGCAGCATTATTTTATCGATCCTTGGAATTCATTTGACGCTTTGATCGTCGTGGGGAGTGTGTTGGACATCGCAGTCTCTGAGTTTAGTGTAAGTTTGGAAAATTCACAGTTTGTTTACATTTGTCCTTCAAATAATATCTAAAACCGACTCGAGCATTTCTAAACTCCTGACGGCCTTTGACTTTACACAACGGGTAATTAATTGCATTAATTGTCTTGTTGTTCAGTGAGATGGTTTGTTGAGCCTGACGACTTTTTAATCTCTCTCCTCCGACATGTTGTTCACTGACTGACACATGGATCCAGGGAGGAGGCGGCCATGGAGAGGTGAGAGCTGAACACAACCGCTGAAGCTTTGAATATGTCCTAGCTTTCTGATTTATACTTCAGGACAGATGTAGCCAGATGTTTTTATGTATTTACGTGCCTGTCGTCTCGTCATGTGTTTTCTGTGCAGGGCAAAGGAGAAAGTGGGAAAGTGTCCATCACCTTCTTCCGGTTGTTCAGAGTGTTGAGGTTGGTGAAACTGCTCAGCAAAGGAGAAGGTATTCGAACGCTCCTCTGGACTTTTGTCAAGTCCCTGCAGGTCAGTGCAGCACAGAGCGAATCAGTCACATGACCCTAAAAGGTTATCAAATAAAAGGTTGATTTCAGAGTGTCGCCGTGAACCGTGCTCTCCTCTTGTGTCTGCTCAGGCCCTGCCTTACGTCGGTCTGCTCATCGCCATGATCTTCTTCATCTACGCTGTTATTGGGATGCAGGTGAGTGAACAAGGATCATCAGATCAAAGCTGCACTTTTGAATTGTTTCATTTACACCATCTGAAATCAAAATAAATCATAATCGGTCCAGCTGCTTGTCTGGTTGCAGCTGTTTGCGTCTCACAACGTGTGCTCTGCTCTCTTTGCAGACGTTTGGTAAAGTGGCCGTCGATGACGATACGCACATCAACAGGAACTGCAACTTCCAGACTTTCTTCATGGCCGTGCTCGTGCTTTTCAGGTGAAGCATCCAGAAACATCCATCCATCCATTGTCTATACCAGGGGTGTCAAACAAGCCGACCCGAGGGTCCAATCCGGCCCAAGTGTGAAAATTACCTAGACAGACAGATGCACTGAAACAAAGGGAAAAGTTTAGAGTTCTTCTTACATTACCGCAGTGTATGTGGCCCCTGAACTAAAATGAGTTTGACACTCCTGGTCTATATTGTATATACCTGCAGGGTCACAGGGGGCTGGAGCCAATCCTAGCTGACATAGGGCGAGGGCGGGGTTCACCTGGATGAGTCAAACACATGCAAACTCATGAACTCATGGTCACAGTTTTTCCTATAATCACATTATTCTTATTTCTTCATGGATCAGATACAAGTAGAACATTTACTTTCCTCGATACACCACAGTAAAATCTGAATCTAAACGCTCAGTAGTCTACAAAAATGGCCAGATTAAGATAAAGGTGGATTAGCTGCTTTTAATAATCAAGAATTTGACAATAGATTTGTGTATTTCATTATGTTTCTATATGGTTCTGATAATTACTTATGGCCCAACATAACATTATTGCATTCCCTCCCTCCTCCTTTAAAACAACCCTCTGTAGGGTGTTAATAACCTGAGCAGACAGACTGACAGCGCCGCTCTGTCTCCGTGTCCTTGTAGGTGTGCCACCGGAGAGCAGTGGCAGGAGATCATGTTGGCAGCGCTGCCGGGCCGACGCTGTGACCCAGAGTCCGACACTGAACCTGGCGAAGAGTTCAGCTGCGGCAGCAACTTGTCCTACATCTACTTCATCAGCTTCTTCATGCTGTGCGCTTACCTGGTGAGCGAGGCCGCGGGAGGATTAGGGATCACATCGATTTCAGCTCCTTTAAAAAAAAAAAAAACACTTTGCCCGCTTTGATATAAATGAATACGGCCGACTGACTCCAGATTAAATTTTAGTGCGTAATTAATTCAGACTTGTTTTTACAGACTTTCAGGTCTGTGGGATCAAAGTCAGACGGGAGTAGAGAGGATAGTATTACACCGGCAGTGTAGGAGCAGTTTTAAAAGCTTAACCCTGTCGTCTCCGGTTTCCAGCTCCTCACAGAAGATTTTGTTAATCCAACACGAAACCTTGATTTAAGAGGCTGCAGATGTGTCGGTAACACTGCAGTGACTTCTGAAACTGCTATTTTGGGACATTAAATGGGTTAAACGAGGGTGAACTCTGCAAGAACAGAACAGGGTCTGACTGGAAGTTGTCAGAAAAAGTACATTTGAACCGAGGCCAAAACGTTTAGCGCGATCAAGGTATTGATTAAACAAAAGAAAACTGTGTTTCCATGTTTTTAAAGCCAAGAACAGTTCCCAGTATAAAACACTTTGTATCTGAAAAGCCAATAATCAACCTTTAATCTCCTCCTCAGTTCATTTCCCTCAGTTGTTTCCTTGACGTTTGATTTACGACCACAGAGACAGAGGTTCATGTTCAGCTCTGCTCCTCGTGTGTTTCTTACACTCCTTCTCTGGTTTCTTCTCCTCCTCTGGACAGCTGACGTCCATCTGTCTGTCTGTCTGTGTGTGTGTGGTCTTATTTGACCTTTAGCAGAAACCCACCGAGACCCTCGCGGCTTCTAAAAGTAGATCCAGACCTCGGAGTCCTGCTGGGCTGGGTTGCTGCAGGAGAACTGGATGGAGCCACGTGCAAATAACTCACTAATTAAACTACTTTTATTCACTTCTTTAAAGGTGTATTTTGATGATGGACCTTCATCAACCATTATATCGAAGGGTCAAAATGTCATTCTCTCACGTCACAGTTCTTTTCATTATCACATCCTGTGTTTATTAAGTGATGTGTTGGACACAAACACATAAACAGCTGTCATGTCTCTGTCCTCGTCTCCGTCAGATCATCAACTTGTTCATCGCTGTCATCATGGACAACTTTGAATACCTGACGCGAGACTGGACCGTGCTCGGTACTCACCACCTGGACGAGTTCAAGAGAGTGTGGTCCGACTACGACCCAGAAGCAACGTGAGACTGGTTTATTATTGTTTTTCTCACAGATCATTTGCATTTGAAGAAGAAGAGTTTCCCAAAAGTCACTTTTCACTTTTTGTCTGTCTCAGTGAATCAGCTGTTTTGTGTTTGTTTCGTGTTTGTCTGCTTCTTGCAGCGGTCGTATCAAACACATCGACGTGGTCACGATGCTGCGGAGGATTCAGCCTCCTCTTGGTTTTGGGAAACTGTGTCCTCATCGTGTCGCCTGCAAGGTAACGCATCACACACACACACACACGCTGCTTCACTTCACTTCAGGTGTGTGGAGCTCGAACACTTCGATCTCACTCCTTCTGCCTCCTCTCATCCTCACAGAGACTCGTCGCCATGAACGTCCCGCTGCATGCAGACGGGACGGTCACCTTCAACGCGACGCTGTTCGCTCTGGTGCGAACTTCACTGAAGATCAAGACTGAAGGTCAGACCTCCAACACACACGCAAACACAGAGTCTCAGTGGCCGCTTGTTGTACTTGTGTTGTGTTGAGAGCAGGCTGCAGGTTTCATTAGAGGATTTGTTGTCCCTGCTCAGGACCCATCGACCAACAGAACGAAGAGCTGAAGGTGATTATCAAGAAGCTCTGGAAGCGCACTAAGCCCAAGCTCATCGATGAAGTCATTCCTCCACCTAGAGGTACATCGAGAAATTACAGAGCTGTCAGCCATGATAGGAAATACATCACTTTTATCCCTGTGCACAAGAGAATCCATCACAACGCCCAGTTTGACATTTCTCTTGTTTTCCCTTTCAGGTGATGAGGTGACCTGTGGGAAGTTTTACGCAAGTTTCTTGATTCAGGATTATTTCAAAAAGTTCCGCAAGAGGAAGGAGAGGGAGAGGAAATCCAAAAAGAAGGACAAGGCTGCTTCTCTTCAGGTGACTTTATGCTTTTTGACATTAAAAAAATGGATTTTCTTTGTTTTATGAATCTGAAAAAAGTCTGTTTTGATCAATAATTTGAGGATGTGATGAGATTTTTATGCAAAAAAAGTTCTTTTTGTTAGTTTTATGTACCAAACCAGTCAACAGATCATTTACCTCTGAAGAAATCCACCACCTGTTAAGATGATTAGTTGTATTTGTGTGTGTTTATGTCTTTAGCAAGGGCTGCGGACGCTGCAGGACCTGGCTCCGGAGATGCGTCTGGCGATGGCCTGTGACCTGGAGGAGGAGGAAGCTACGGAGGGCGAGATGACGGGTGATGAGATATTTGACAGCGAGACAGGAACGTCGGCGACCAACACACCAGCCAGCACGCCGATGCCCCCCATCGACATGCTGGTGGAGCAGACGACGGTGATGATCGAGCGGGAGCCCAAGATCGCCAACGGGGGCGTGATCACGGAGCAGGTGACGGGTCTGCAGGAGCACGAGAGACCTGGATCGGAGCTGGCAGGGGTCAACGTGGTAACAGAGCAGCCGGTGGGCTCCGCGCCCCTCCCCATCAGGTGAGTGTCTTCTCTTTGGGTTAATTGTGTTCACACGTAAATTCACACACACAGTCACAATGAGCTTCTTCTCCACACACAGGATGGACTCCATCAGCGAGCTGCCTCCTCCTCCCATCCCGGACATCACAGTCGGAGGAGAGGTCGTAGCTGAAGAACCAGCTGTGGCAGCTACACCTGTACCAGCTGAGCAGGTTTATATCAGTGAAGCGAGTGTCAGTCCGGCTTTAGACAGGTAAGAAACACAATGAAAAACTGTAAAATAAACAAATTGTGTTTTTACATGGACACCTGTTTATTGACTCCCCCAGGAAGTCACTGCCACTAAGTGATCCCCCATATAAACCCATTTAAAACCACAGTTTGTTGGTTGCACAGAGGATTTGGTGGTAGGCTTCACATTTATTGATCAGATGTGTGTCAGTCTTCTCATCTAACTCTGAAAGTCTTGATTTGTGTTTTACAGCTACGTTTATCCAGAGCCTGTTTCTCCGGTACCGACCGAGTCCGGCTACAACGGACAGAGCCTGGAGCGGGCGAGCAGCATCGGGGAGATCCCCTGTGTCACTCCTGATACCAACGGCTACATCGGCAACGGCTACACCACCACCGACATGAATGGCGGCAGTGTCGCAACAAGCCCCACCCCCTATGACGCAAATGGCTACAACGGAAACGGCTATGCGGGCTACAACGAGAACGGCAGCATCATCAGCACCAACGGTAACGGAAGCGCGGTGAGCGGCTACAATGAGAACGGCAGCAGCATCAGTGGCTACGCCGGGAACGGCTACAATGGGACCGAAAACAATGGCACCCAGTTTGTTAGGAGACGACTACTTCCTGCCATACCCAAAGGTGAGGAGCTTACTTCTTCTTCTGTGGTATATTGGGAGTTGTCTGTTATTTTATGAGCTGAAATGTCATGATCTCTGAGTTCATACTGTTGTGGACATGACATATCATGTCAGTTTAGCATCAGTCCTACATGCACAATCACAGTTTTTCACTTTTTTTCCACTGAAAAGAGTTTCAAGGACATTTATTATGTGGTGTATCTGTTGCATTATGGGATATGTAGGATCCAATGGAGCCGGACTAAAAGTCTCTGGTTCTGCTTTAACCATTGTGTTTAAAATATAACTTAATACAGGTGCAATATTAAATCTAATAGCACCAGTTTTGCTTCTACTTGGTTAGTCTGAATGCTAATGCTAATGCTAAATCCCTTGCTTCTTGTTTCAGGCCGTAAACCGGCCTTTAACTTCCAATGTCTGAGGCCTCAGAGCAGCGTGGACGACCTCCCCATCCCAGGAAACTACACGGGGAACACATCTCCATCCAGATCACGTCTACAGGTAAACACCACGCCGTGTATCTTCTACCATAAAACCCTCAGCACACTGAGGGTTTCTCATCTGGATCCTTCGGGTCTTCTTGTGTCCTTGTCTCCTCGCCACAGGCCCAGCACAGTCTGGACTCCCGCCCCAGCAGCGTCTCCTCCCTGTCGTCCGCCTCCTGGGCGAACACAGCGGCAGGTGGCACCACTCCTGTTCCAGGAATCATCAACCACTCAGGACGCCGGGGTAAGCTCATCTACACCCCCATGATCCTGGTGGACGAGGCCACCGGCACCAGCCAGCCACTGTGGAACGACGGCTCCGCCAGCCTCCCTGTGGGGAGCCGGCCCGGCTGGTACCCCGGTCAGACCAGGACATTCACCAGCGTCAGGATGCCGCCGCCCAACCAGGGCTTCATTGATAAAGGCAGCGCAGACAGTCTGGTGGAGTCGGTGAGTGAACGTCTCACCTTTAACCCTAAAATGAGACTCAACTCACCTGAATGTGATGTTTCATGTGTCAGAAACAGAGACTGAACATGATCCTGTCTCACCTCTCCAACTCTAACCCTCCACCTTGTTTGTTTTCCTCGCTAACGTCAGATCTTGATCTCCGAGGGTCTCGGCATGTACGCCAGGGACCCCAAGTTCGTGAGCTTTGCCAAGCGGGAGATCGCTGAGGCCTGTCACATGAGCCTGGACGAGATGGAGAGCGCTGCCGCCGACCTGATAGCCCGCGGAGCCAGTCAGTCGATTTCTCGGTTCGAGGAGGACCTGGCCGATGAAATGAACTGTGTGATTTCTTACTGAAAGAGACTGAGACAGCGAAGCACCAAGTTTATACACACACACACACACACACACACACACACATATATATACATATATATAAATGAAAGAGTCTTTTATGTGGTGTGTGTTGATGATGTGATGGGATTACAAACGGGACAGGACTTTTTTCTTTTCTCTTTCCTCCTTTGTTGTCCTGAGTGTGTGTGCGTGTGTGTGATCTGCTGTTGTTTGCGAATGCCAAAACACACATGCACTTACCATGTCGGTTACGCGGCAGGACTGAGGAGCCTGCTGAATGTGACGGCAAGCAACAGTGGCTCTGTGATGGCGACGATACCAAAGAACCACTTTGACTGTAAAACTGTATTTTCATTTTGTACTGTACTTGAATTGTTGTCACTTTAGACCAGTAGAGTCTAAAACGTTTAGATCAATAAAACCTTTATACGTTGTCACACAGGTGATGAGGTCCGGTGTGTGAGTGCCCGACAGTGTTGACTACTTTACTGATATATTTAAATACATTGAATATCCTCTATGATAAAATCAAACTTATAGCATAAGTATGTTTTTTTTTCTCAGCCTGTCTGATAGGTCCACTGTGCACCAATAAACCATCTCAGATGTATTTTTGTTGTTGCTGTTGCTGTGATTATTATCCCAACGCACCATTAGAGAACAGTGAAGGTGAAAGATGCTTTAGTTGTGGTTTTGTTCTCAGCACAGCGATGGACGCTGAAGACCGCATCATCAGCCATTAATGGAGCGGGCAGATGGACAGCGACAACATCTGGGTTTCACTTCTCCTTTTTGGGACAGAAACAAAACATGTAAAACAATGGACTTCTGTGTGTGTGTGTGTGTGTGTGTGTGTGTGTGTGTGTGTGTGTTCTACATGAGATGAGTCAAACTCTCTTCCTGCTCCTGAACCTTCGACCAACTTCTGTGTGCAGAGTGAAGGTGTGTTCTTCTGTTTGTGTTGCAGCCAGGTGACGACGATGATGATGATGCAGAGCAGCAGTTCACGAACCCTCACCCTCCTCCTCCTCCTCCTCCTCCTCCTCCTTTTTTCTCCCCATCCCTCCCCCTCCTCCTGTCTACTAACGTGTGAACTGTCTCCATGCCTCCTCTGCTCCTCATTAGAATAACCCCCCCAGGCAACCACCTCGGCTCCCCTTAGAATAAAGCTGCGCTCTGATTGGTCGGAACGCCTGGAGTAGCTTGTTTCCTTTTTACTCCACGTCCAGTCCCTGCGATGCACCTGACGTCACGACGCTTCCCACGTCCTCGCACCAGCTCGTGACGCAGTCCGGCTCTTCCTCCATGGGCGTCTTCCTCCCCCTGGGCTGTTCTGGATGAGACGCCTCCCTCCCTCCGCCCCTCTGATCCTCTTATCAGCGAGTAAGCGGCCAAGATGGATGTTGTAAACCAGGTAAGGCTTTAGAGGAGGAAAAATGATCTATTTCGTTATTGTTTCTGTTGCTGGCTGCTGTTTATTCATTATTTTTTGATGTCTCTTATTCTCCTTTATCGTGCGTTTGATTAGATGTGATTTTCTGACCAATAACCAGCGACCTTTCAGGGGTTTAACGCAGCGTTTTTTCTCCACTGGAGCCGAAATAGTAGGAATTTTGCAATTTTTATTTGAGCGGATGCGTTTGCGTAAAGGCGCGACAGAGCACGACGGCACCGGATCATTTTCCAGTGTTGATGCTGATGCGAGTGGCCCGATGACATCTCCTAACCAAAAAAAAAAAAAAAAAAAAAAAACGTATAGGATGTCCAGAGCCTGCTGCTGCTGCTGCTGCTGCTGCAATGACATGTAGCAGAGGGGAAGGAGAGGGCTGTAGGAGCCGTGCAGTCATCTCCAGAGATCCTGCTAATTGATTCAGATTGCTCAGGTCTCATTACTCCGCCCGTTGTTAAGATAACAAAACGGGAATCTGATTAATTTCCCAGGCCCTCGGTGTTTTCAGGGAGCCGCAGTATAGGCCCCCGACACTGGGAGACCGGCCCCCTCCTGCACCTCCACGGCCACTACACACATGCAGGCTCCAGCTCACAGCAGCAGCAGCAGCAGCAGCTCCGGGGTTGTGACAAAGCCAGTAAGGTTATTTGCCCGGGAACATGAGCAAACAATCTGGAGTTATTTTATTTTTATTATTTTTTTTTATTATTATTCATTTTCCAACTCAGTTCATGCGTCATCTGCTCAGTATGGATGTGTTGGGAGCTCCTATGGAGGAGAGAGCGTCTCCATCACTGCTGCTTTGCTTATTATTCCTGTGCGGCCATTTATTGATGCACATGCACGAGGGACACACACACACACACACACACACACACACAGACCGCCTTCTTTGCGGTGTCGCATTCACCTGCGCACAGACGCCTCCACCTCGGCTGCACATGCAGGTTCCTCATAAATGAATCAAATAGACGGAGGTGGTGGTGGTGGAGCTGTGAAGTGTGTAGAGAGCAGAGAAGAGAGTCAGTTAATCAGCTTTGTGTAATTGTAATGCTGGCAGGAGCTCCCTCTGCCTCTCTCTCTCTCTCTCTCTCTCTCTCTCTCTCTCTCTCTCTAACACACACACACACACACACACACAGCATTTGAAGTCAATATCTAAATGAATGTGGTGTAGTTGTGTGCAGCATCTCATGGGCCACTAAAGGCACCAGCTGTGACAGTTGACTCACTTTATTCACAGGCAGATATTTGCTAAATAAACACCTGCAGATGCCAGAGCAGTGTGTGTGTGTGTGTGTGTGTGTGTGTGTGTGTGTGTGTGGGCCCCCCCTCTGGCCTGCACGTGATGCTCCAAGGCTCAGCTAATTAGGTTTATGTTTTTTAATCAGCATCATCTTATCCTCCTCCTCCTCCATCATCATCATCATCATCATCATCACACAGGGAGACACATGTAAAAGGAAAAATGTCATTAAATAAACAAAACCACTGATTTTCTGATGTTTGTGTTTTGACAGTTGGTGGCCCAAGGGCAGTTCACAATAATCAAACAACCTCTGGGATTTATAAAAGTTCTACAATGGGTAAGTCTTTTATTTTATATATATATATATATACACACACTATATATCTGCGATGGCACCAAACAGCAACAACGAATGAGTATTTTCCATTTTAATAATAATAAAAGAAGGAAATATTAATAAGGATAAAAAGCCTGAGCTCAGAGTCGAGTGTTGTTTGCATTAAATCATAATAACAGCACGTCTCTGACTGACAGATCTGTGACCTTCTGTAACACAGAGGTCATAACGCTGCATGGAGCTTAATAATAGATGTGACTGTCGACTTTCAGAAGGGGGGGCAGCGGGGGAGGGGGGGGGGGTTGGGGCTCTCAGCACAGTTTGTTTTTCATGTGTCTTTATTTTTCCTCCTGAAACATGAAGCTGCTCCTCAGGTCTGATCATTAGAGATGAGAAAACTTGTAAAGAGACTGAGGAGGTGGAGGAGGATGAGGAGGTGGCTCTGTTCTCCTCCTCCTCCTCCTCCTCCTCCACCTCTTCCTGATGGTGGTGGTGGTGGTGGTGATGACGCGGCCCTCAGCAGGCCCCGAGCAGGAGACACCAGCAGGACATATGATTGTTATTACATCACTGTTGTAGTAACACGGTGTAGGAATATAATGTCCGTTTGTCAGATGCTCCTCAGAGGACACGACCTCTGCACATTGGAACCGCTTATTACTGCGTTGTTTGGATTGTGCACAGTCTCCCCCACCAGATGATGGAGCCACCAACCTACACTCACATGTCAGCTGATCAAGGGGGAGGACACCACCGAGTTATTTAATGTACAATAAGGATGATAAATGATATGCATGAACTAGTTTTTGCTTATATCTGTTTATTTTTGGAGGACACAGTCCATTTAGAGGGGAAACAATCGATTGATTAATCAATAAGCAAATACTTTACCAATCCAGTGCTTTTCTAATTCAGTCATGAACGTCTTATCTTCGGCCTTTTGTCTGTTTGGACTGTTCTGATCTTGATTTCCTGTTATTTTTCAGACCGAACGAGTCAATTAAGAAAACAATAAGCAGATTGATTAATAGCATTAGTATTATCTAAGAGTTACACATATCCTCATTTTATATGCCATCATCCTCATCCTCACCATCAGCAGCAGCAGCAGCAGCAGCATGTTCGAGCTGCAGGGTAAAACAGCACCACGTCTTTTTTCCCTCTACAGCTGGGGCACCACAGCGGTGGTGGGAATAGTAACGTACTAATTACCCATGCAGACCCCGCAGCTAAAGTTCAGGCCTCTCAGATGTGTGGAGTCCAGTGTCCTTTCTTTTTTCTTCTTCTTCTTCTTCTGCTGCTGCTGCTACTCTTTTCTTATGTTAAAGCCTCTGATGTGATGTTGTGACCTCGTTCGTTCTGGTTTCGATTCTGGTTTTCGTGGCTCTGCATGGTTACGGCGGCAGCGGCGACGGTGGTGGCCATGTTGGTGTTGAGCGACCAAACGATTTGGTCAAAGTTGAACTTTTAAGAGGCGAAAATGACAAAAGCGTCCTTATTCTGGCTTCTCAAAGGTGCAAACTTGACCTTTGTCTTCATAGATATGGGAGTCAACAGAATATATCTGGGTTTGGGACTGGATCTTCTAGCAAAGTAGGCCACCTGAGGAGGTCACCTTGGACTGTGGAGATTCACAGTGGTGTTACACTTAAAATTTTTGCCCTAACTAGGTTGACTGTCTTGATAACAGATCATTATACATGCATACATGGATTTCTGTGCACATTCTGTGATGACAGAAGTACAGGAGGAGGGGGGTCCTCCTCCTCCTCCTCCTCCCCCTATAATCTTGAGCTACACCCCTGCTCCTCAGCCCTGAGATCATCACATAGCCCTGATGAGAACGTGCGTGCCAAAGCAGTCCCGCACTGTAATGGGTTCTGCAGATATGCCAGAGAACAGTCAGCAGCGGCATGAGTGTGTACCGCATGACTCTGTAGTCCTTCCCTGGAGCTGTGTGAGTGTGCCAGCACCTCATCACTGCCTGCCTGGGTCACAGCGAGCCAACCAACCAATCAGCAGCCGTGCTCAGGAAGCCAGGGCCCCATGAATCATCTGTCAGAGGGGCCTGCGTGCCTCAGCGTCAGACTATAAGAGGAGGAGCTGCCAGAGCTGCTGCTCTTTCTGGATTAATATGGGCATGCACCACCAGCAACACAGTGTTTTCAGAAGGGGAGAGAGAGAGAGAGAGAGAGAGAGAGAGAGAGGAGAGAGGAGCCTCCCCTCAAAAGTATTTTTCCAGTTTCTGAAGCAGGGGCCTCAGTGGAAACAACAGAGTCAGGCCGGGGCAGAACAGAGAGAAGCTTCTGCACTGATCAAATCAAACCTTTTAATTAGCGTGTTAGAAAAAGTTGGCCTGGATCTCTGTGCATCAGTCGTGTCTGTGGGCTGAAGGTGTGAGATCTGAGATCGTTTGTTTTCTCCGTCTGAGCATGAAAATTACACCGACGTGTGAAAGCATCTGAATGTGTGAGCTTTAAGCAGCGTCCTGTGTGAGTGAATCATGTAGCTCTGCCTCCCTCACCCTCACCCTCCCCTCTCCACCTCACCCAACTCAACCCAACCCAACCCAACCCCACCCTCACCTCACCTCACCTCACCCTCCCTCCCTCCCTCCCTGTCCCTGTCTCTGGGGAATAGTGCTGACAAAGCCGAGATTTGATGGATGTTGGAAGACATTGAGTTCCCAAACACAGCTGATGTGGAGCTCGACCACAGAGCAGCAGGCGCACACGTCCTCCTCCTGCTGCACACGATGACAGCGCTCTGTTGGATTTCATCCGCATTCAGATTTCACTCTCACTCTGACTCACGCCCCGGCAAAGAATTAAATGGCTATTTGTGCAAACACGAAGCGAGAGCCCTTATTCACTTTGGTGCAGTCCCTAATGTGTAGTAAAGGCTGTTGATTCAGTTGTAGCTCAGGGGGGCTGTTGCTGTACAGTTACTCTCTGTGGTTATTACTCCAGGGCCGCCCAGGAAGCCTCACACAGCCACACTGTGTTTATTTTTTACACTTTTAGTGGTTTTGGGTGCATATGCCGGCATGCATTTTATTTTCCTTATACAGTATAATGCTGCACAGTGCAATCACTGCATGTGTGCATATACATATGATGTGCATTATAAGATATTTCACAGTTTGATTCTGATAAGGACGAGTTTCGGAGCTGGACAGTTGTGATATTTTTGGAATAAAATAACCAAATAGTCAAGTGTTGTGTGTTGCAGATGTTTATTTTTGGCTGACAACTGGTTATAAAAGGCGGCACAGTTAATTTACACAAGAGAGCGATAACAAGCTGTGAAAATAACAACCAAGTTCAGACGTAAACATGTTAAAGCAGCAGATCAGCAGATAGTTTAGATCTTCATGATTCACAGATATCACATACTGGGCTTCGGAGCTGACGACTTATTTAATTTTCTTCGTGTGTGGATCAGTTTTTAAGGAGAGAGAGAGAGAAGCAGACATCGTGAGAAAAGAAGCAGCAGCAGACAGATTGTTTGTGTCTGAGTGTGTGTGTGTGTGTGTGTGTGTATCTTCAACCCTCCAACATACCAGGAGGGGTAGAAACCAGCCTCGGCCTCCTCACTGCGTGATGCTGCCAGCAGTGTTTCCATGGCACCTAACACTCAGTGTGCCACCATCTCTCTTCTCAGCCCGGCTGTGCCTCGCCTCCTCCTCCTCCTCCTCCTCCTCCTCCTCTTCTTCTCCTTCTCCATCACTCCCTCCTTCCACTCATCTGCCACCATAAAAGTAGAGCTCTTAATTCTGCCACGGTGCCTCTCCTTCTTTTGTTTCTATGATGATGCCACTGGTTTTATAGCCATGCCAGTGCTGTTGTGGCTTGAACTGGTCAGTCAGTCAGTCCACCACTTTGGTCTGAAGACGTGAAACATCTCAGTCATACACAACGAAGCAGGGAAAAGTAATAGTGTGATCTCCTCATTCTGTGCATTTCTTAACCCGGACGTTTCATTGGTTTCAGCTGTGTTTAACATTTCGTGGCAAATGTTAGCACACCAGAGTAAAGATGGTGAAGATGCTGACATTAGCATGTAGCTCGTTGCTCACAGAGCTGCTGCTGCTGTCCCATTATATTTAAATACACATGTACGACAGCACACGTGAGGATTCCTACATGTACTCTCCTCTCAGTAGCTACGCGCTGCTCCTTCCATTAATTCCTCACATCGTAGCAGTGCGATTCAAATCACTTGAGGGTGATTCAGACGAAGCTGCTTTTAACGGCTCCCTTCTTTCTTGTTAGAGTGAATTTTACTTTCCTCTTAAAATGTCACAGAAGAAGAAGAAGAAGGAGGCAGGAAATCCAAACGTACAGCTGGGGCACCAAATGTTGATCTGCATATTGATCTGTCTCATGAAATCTGATCTGGGGAGTCAGAGAGTCAGAGAGTGATACAGATACTGAGGAGCTGGGAAACCATTAACCGGCCTCATTCATTAAAAGACAGGTCCATCCTCAGTGAGCTATAGTAATAATAATAAACAAAACGAGATGGATGACTTATAAATGTTAGGAGTAAAACACACCTTTACACACACGTTGGATTGTGCCAACGCTGCAGATGTGATACTCTGCACATGCTGGAGGTATTGATCAGTCGGAGCTGCTGCAGCATTACACCCTGGTTTTTCATGTTTTCTCATACGTCACATCACGTTTTTTTTTTTTCTGCCTTTTCTTCGAATTTCTGTTTAATTTGACCTCTTGATTTTGATGCAGAGTGAATGGACCCCAGTTTGAACTCACAGTGACATTTGCATGCCGCATAAAATCACGATTAAGCGTAAAATGTTCACCCTGCAGAAAGAAAACAACCCTTTTCTTCGAATGTATAAAGCTGCCACTTTCACCACGTCTGCAGCCATTTGCATTGATCACTAAAACGCGTTAATTAGCTGACGACAGTGGTGGAGAAGGTGTTTGAGATGAGGGGAGAGACTCAGAGATGAAAACAGACCTGCAGGAGGAGGATGTGATGACAATGAGTCTCGCTTTAGGCCACTGAAGTGTGTAAACCCAACCAATGAGCCTCTGACTCACATCAGCTGAAAGATTACTGTAAATAGTTTAGTGTGTTGGTGCCTGCAGCAGGTAGACTGTACTACAGGACCAGACTTAAGAAGGAGGTGACATTCCTTTGTGTGCAAGCTCACGTGTGTGGCTATGTGTGTGTGTGTGTGTGTGTGTTGTGACTGGCTGTACAATCGCTTGTAGTTGAGTATTTGGTGACAGATGGCGGAGCACCTCAGTCAGATTAATAGCTGGATTTTCTATCCAATCGGATCTGGCCTGCAGCGTAGGAAGGGTGTGGTAAAAATAGTCTGACGTGTCTAATCTGCTCTTTGTATGTGTGTGTGTGTGTGTGTGTGTGTGTGAGAGAGAGAGAGTGTGAGTTTATCTCCATGCATGTCTGTGTGTGCTGTTTATGTGACAACAGGCGGGAGCTGGGAAACACGACTGAGCCGTTTGTACCTGAAGCAACAGTGGCTCTGAATGAACTCACAGTCACTGTTAAACCACAAAATAATAAAATAAATAAAAAAAACAATACTATAAAAAAAAAAAACAAAGAGAGAAAAGCCATTTCAAATAAATGTGATGGTAACCATGGCAACAGGTGCGGGCCTCCCTGCACAGAACCTCGTGATAACGCTGCATTGATTTGCACTCTGTGTGCATTTTTCAGCAGCTCGGACGTGATTGGTGGAGACGTCAGTCAGTCAGTCGGTCGGTCGGTCGGTCGGTCGGCCTGAGACACTGCGGGTAGGGAAGGCAGACTCTGAAATGGAGGCTCCGCCTTTTTTTTTTTTTTTTTTTTTTTTACAGTGCAGCTCTTTGTTTACATGGTTACATCATCTGAACCAAACTGGGAGTGTAGAGATGTTTGTGTTTGATCATCACTGAGGAGAAGTGTGACAAAAAAAAAAAACAACTGAAAAATAAAAATTGTATTTATCTGTAACTGTCAGTTTGTCTGACTCTCTCCTCCTCTTCCTCCTCCTCCTCCTCCTCCTCTTTTGCAGATCTTTGCCATCTTCGCCTTCTCGACATGTGGCAGTTACTCCGGCATGTTCAAGATGAAGGTGGAGTGTAAAAACCGGTCGGAGAGTGACCTGGGCATAGAAGTAAAATTTGAATACCCCTTCAGGTTTGTACAATAATGTCCACAGACACGAGAAAATAAAAAACATAAAGTGCTCATACAAACTGTGAACAGCTACATGCTACATGCTACCTAACATTTTGTTTACTGTTAGCATTTAATTAGGCCTAATTCCCAGCAGAGTCAATCCTATAGCCTATAATATGATTATTTATCTATAATTGGATATATTAGTTTGAGTTTTACTAGCAGTTATCACATGTACATCCTTATTTTATATAACAGTTAGCTCAGTTAGCTCATTAGCATGTGTCAGAGTGATTATAATGGGACATTTGCTAAAGTTAGTGCCTTTTGACAAATGCAATACTCACATCTATCCATTAAATATGAATGCAGTTAGCTTAGCTTATCTTAACATGGAGACTGGAAACAGGTAGCGAGGTTAAAGTTTAATGTTAGCTGATGCTATGCTAAGCTAACGTCTCCTGGTCTCCTAGCTTCATATTTGATATTCTCATCTAAAACTGGAGGAATGAAAGAAGGAAAAAACAAAACTAGAGCATTTCCCACAACGCCGCGGCCTTTGATCACCTTTCCTTCAAAACGCTGTAAACACGCTTTTACGGCTGTATCTGTGTCACACTTTGATCCGAGTCTCTGTCTCTGATCTCAGGCTCCATCAGGTTTACTTTGACGCCCCCACCTGTAAGGGGGGGAACCCCGAGCGTCTCTTCCTGGTTGGGGACTACTCCTCCTCAGCTGAGTTCTTCGTCACCATCGGTGTCTTCTCCTTCCTCTACTCCATGGCGGCCCTCGCCGTATACTGTTTCATCCTGGAGAAGTACCGTGAAAACTGCAAAGGACCCCAGATTGTGAGTTTGTTCAAGCCCCCCCCCCCCACACCTGGAGCTTTTTTAGTTAATTATCAGGAGGTAAATGTGATTTTTTGTCATGGTGTTGATCCCCAGGACTTTGTTGTGACGGCGGTATTTGCCTTCATGTGGCTGGTGTCGTCATGTGCTTGGGCTAAAGGCCTGTCAGACGTGAAGACAAACACCGATCCAGAGAAGGTCATCACTCTGATCTCAGCCTGCGACGAACAAGAGAACCGCTGCGATGAGGTCTACGACCCCAAGGTGTCCGGCCTCAACACCTCTGTGGTAGGTCCCAACCTCCTGAACGACGACGCTGAGCACACCAACAGGAAATGACTCCCCTGGAATAAACATGTACCTCGTCCTCTGCCCTCTCTGCTCCACAGGCTTTCGGCTTCATCAACCTGATCCTGTGGGTAGGAAACCTGTGGTTCGTCTTCAAGGAGACCGGCTGGATGGCTGCCTTTGCTGGAACATACGTCCCATCTCAGGAGAAGCAGCCTGCACCCGATTCCTTCGGCCAGGGAGGCTACGGTCAGCAGGACCCCTACGCCGGCTCCCAGGGAGGCTACCAGCCCGACTACGGACAGCAGGGAGGCTACAGCGAGGACGGGGGCTACAGCCAGGGCTACGAGCAGCAGCCCACCTCCTACTCTAATCAGATGTAAACCTGTCCAGCTCAACAGCAGCTGAAGGATGGTGAGTTCACGGACCATTATCTTTAAGGCTGTGTAAATAATAATCTGTACCAGTTTTATATTCCCACAGTAGCTGCTGAAGTCTCAGGTTTCTATTATTGTCTGCTGGTCCCTTGGGCCTGTGATCAGCACGTAAGAGTTGAGGTATTATTGCTATGCAAATGACAAACAAACCTTTTCCTGAGCGTCTCTCCTGCCTTGACTGATATTCAAATATGGAGGCATTGTAACATCCGAAAACGCTTCACAGCTCAAAACCTTAAGTCATCCATATCAACACACACGCCGGCTCAGTGGAGCAAATAACCTGACCTGAACCTTCTTGTTCACAATGTCACGAGACAAATTATGACGTTGTGTTTAGAAACAGTAAACCAAACGTAAGAGCTCTGCGACAAAATCTGAGCCTTTTCCAGTGTGAATCTTTGAACGTGTCGTTTGATACGAGATTCCCTCCGTTGTATTTCTGTCCTTTGAAGAAAAACTATCTTGGGGAAAGACAGAAAGGGACTTTACTCCTCTGGGGAAGATCCTGGATTTGTACAACTCCAACTGCTTGAAAGCTCATATCAGTGTCAGCTCACGTTAAAACAGCCGCTGTTAATGCTTTTTAAACAATAACATGACAAACGGTCACGAAATCTGACAATCGGAAAATGGCTGCTCGTCGTGATGACACTTCACATTGTGTCGTCGTTTATCATCGTGCCGTCACTATCATGAGATTTTGTGATTAATCATTTAATTGTCTTTTTCTTATCATTTCATGCCACTATTATCGTATAAGTTTAACAATACACATACACCTTATGAAGATAAGACGAAGAAGAAGAAGAAGAAGAAGAAGAGCCGTGTGTTTGACTTTAGGCTTTGCAACTAAATCCATGATGCTAATGTGAATAGATGCTCATCGAAATGCAGTCGTCGAATATTTGAAATGAAGCACGTTGAGCGTTGTGGCTCCACTCGTGTCATTAAACCACAGAAGAAGAAGAAGAAGAAGAAGGGGGCACAACGTGATGATGTCATTAAAGAGGACGATAGGATTTGTGTTGCTGTGTTTCATGGAGCTATTTTTATACAGTTGAATGGAAACGGTTTTAACGACTATACAAAATGATTGCAGTCAGCTCCAATGATCACGATCAGGCGATTATGTGATAACTGTGACAGGACATTTAGCCAATAAAGAGCCAGAGCAGCTGGTTCAGACCTAAAACACAGCTAAATACATAATGTCCAGCTATAATGGAGGACAGAGAGGGTGGTGATGATGATGATGTCAGTGTTGTGCCCACTGTTTGTTTTGGCTGCTCCCAAGTGGCCAAAAAAAATATTATACACAGATTAATAAAAAAAAAGAAAAAAGCATTTTTGCACAAGAGGAGTCATCATTTACAAAGTGGAACGATCACAGCTACGTGTTTTATATACAGTTAATGTGAACCTACAAACCTGTATTTACGATTCCCTGAGAAGAAAAGCAGTCGTTCATTGACACAACACGTCTTTATGCTGAGCAGCAGAGGTGAAGCAGGCATGATGTGAGTGTACAAAACATCTGACTTGCAAAGCAGTTTACAGTGCGTTCCCCTGTTACAGGAACTCTTATCTGGTGGAGCTCCTGTACATTCACTTACCTCTGTGCAGCCTGTGCAGCCTGTGACGCTCGGATGCTTTGATACTGAAGACATTTTAAGCGTGACTGGATAAAAGTGCTCTCAGTCCTCAAAGATTTAGAAACATCCAGATCTTTTAGCATCATTGGACGGGGTTCACTGGTTGGTTTTTTAATCTCTCTGTGCTGAAAACCTTTGGATAAATCGGGTCTTATTTTGTGACTTAAAGGCTTTTTTTTACATGAACCAGTGGGATCAAACACGACCACAGAGCAACGTTCGAGGAGATTTACTTGTTTCTCTTGTTTTTCTCTCCGCTGATCTCACTGGTTTAAAGTCAGAGGTGCTCAACGGGGAAAAGGTGTTCTCACGTATTTCAATGCACCAATCAGATTTAAGTATTTTGTGAAGTGGCAGGTGATAATAAGTTGATCCTGCCAGTCCAGCGAGGCTTTGAGTGTCTAAATCAGATAGATAGATCAAATTTTTGATGTTTATATTGACTGAATCATACCTTGGTTTTCATATCCAGCTTGTTTAACATCTTCCTCCCCTCTGTCTCCTCCTCTTCCTCCTCCTCCTCCTCCTTTTCTCTGCCTCTCCTCAGGGCGACCTTGTGATTTCGGAGTGTGGCTGTCAACCACCACCTGCATTTTCCACACTCCTCTGTTTGTCTTTTTGTGTATCTGTGCGTTAACAGGCGGAGGGAGGCGAGCATGATGGAGGGCAGAAACTGGTGGGGGGCCTGGGGATGGGATGGGATGGGATGGGGGAGGGCAGCACCACCTGGGGAAGGGGGGGGCAGCAGGGGCAGGATCTGGAGGAGGGTGGTGGGGTTAAAAAAAAAAAGAAAAGAAAAGAAAACACACACATGTGGGACATGGGTCTTTGCTGTAACATGATGTTTATTCTCGTGATGTATTTAACTGTAGAAGACAACCGAGGATTGTCTGTTTGGTTATACGAGAAAAACTTGAATACAAATACCAAAACATTCGTTGACGAACATTTAAGAGAAAATCTTGTAACGGAAAAAGACATTTATGAAGAAAAAAAAAAAACATATTGTAGTAATATTTAACTTGGGAGAATGTATTTGTCTGTGCTGTGTAAATATCAACATGCTGATATATATATATATGATTATATTATGTACACAGTTGAATAATTGTGCACTCCATATTAGTTGTTATACAACAAATGTTGAGCACAGAGTTATTCAATTGCATTTACTTTGGTTCTGTTTAGGAGCTCACATAGTTTAGCCTTTGCCCTTCGATTCCCTTAAATGACTCATGCCACAATGATGGTTGTTATGTATTCATCTCAGAATCTGTGAACATCTCTATTTTTTGATTTCCTCATGTGATGGCAAGTGCTGAAGGGAAAGCAGAGGAGAGATATTGATCTACAGAGTGAGCCGAGAAAGAGTGATATATATATATATATGTAGTGGTAGTAGCAGTGGATATATGACAACAGAGGGTTATATATAGGTTGTGTCTTTTGTTTTTTGTTTTTATATACATTTTTCCATCAAATATCAACGTCAAGAAAAGGACGAACTCTTGGGATATTTACACAGAGCGTTTTAAATCCTGACATACGAGAATCGAAACTAGCATTTATAGGGTTAAGAAAATTAGTGAGCATGGTAGCATCTCATATTTGCTGTGCTCTATCGTGTGCTGTCAGTATGAATATTGTGAGTCGGGGGCAGAGAACAACAGTTCTTAGCGACGTGTGTTTGTTTATTGTTTACTGTTTATTCGTTCAGATTTACCTAACGGCACCCAGAGGAGTTTCTTTGTCAAGTGAACCTCGTCCTGTTTCTTCGATCGCCTTTTAATAACGTGGTCCAGAAAGTTGTAAGACAGAGTCATATAGTTTTTTAAACTGGTGTTTCTATCACACTGTCGATCAGCAACATGCACAAGTCACATCCACATGAACCATGGGTAAAAATGAAAAAAACATATATATACTCACACTTTATTATACAGACCAGGAGAACGTCTCATGTATTTACTTCTCCTGCATCTTCAGGCCTTCTCTCTTTCTGCAGGCAAGTCCATTTAATGCATGCATCGAACACCTTCTTACACCTGAAGCGCCATGTTTGAGAGGCTGAGGCTCAAAGCTGCATTAGACTTAAACAGTAATGTTGCAGGACGTTTGATCCATCGCAGTAGACTCAGTGCTCAGCACACAGACAGCAGCTCTGTTATAGTACTCCACTCAAAGCACAAAGGAAGTGCTGCAATAATTACTCCTGTCCAGATATATACATATATATATATATATAAACACTAATGCCAGTTCCACTGTTTGGATATATACGTACAAGATCATGTTTGCCAAATGGTTGGAGATGTGTCTCGATTGATCGTTTTTGCTTCCACAGTCCTCATCAGCAGAAGAAGTCGTCGTCGTCATCGCCGTCGTCGTCCATCTCCAGTATATCGATCCAGTGCATACTTATTTATTTTTTAAAATCAGGGTCCTTTGATTCAGGCAGTGTAGAAGCACATGGTTTTTCTCTCCTCCTCTTCATCCCACACCTCTTTTTGTTCCTCCTCTCTTTTCATTGTAGTTCTTATAAATATGCTGAAATGAAATATACTCTGTTGTTAGTGGTGAATGGTGTCTTGTGATACTCTCTACGCCTTTGGATAGTGCTGTGTTTATTGTGTATGATGATGATGTATACATATTAGTATTTATGATAATGATAAGTCAGTCAGAGAAAAAAAACAAAAAACATCCAAAACTCTCTCCAGATTTCTGCTGTATTCTTATTATATGGGATCCATGTGAAACTAAATGAAATAAACTTGAAATTATTCTGTTGAAGGTTAAAATGTGCACTTTTGTTCGTAGGAGTCGATTGATCATCTTTTTTTTCCCCCCCGTTTCATCAAAAACAATACTATATTACATTTATATCTTTAAAGTAAACCGGACTCAACACTTTTGTTGTTGTTGTTGTTTTTCCTATCATCATATAGGTTTGCTCTATATTTCTCAGTGCCCTTTAAACACCATTTTGTGCAGGCTGTGAGCCAATATGTAGGTTATCTCGATCGGCAGACTGAATATTCATCCAAAATAACACACAAACTTTACTTTTCAAGTCTATGATTTGGCCCAGTTCGTGGTTTTGGTGGACGCTCTGCTTGGTACTGCCTACTGGCCACAGAGGGGATCACCTCCTGTCTCTATAATGTCTGTCACTGTGAATTTAGATAAATAAGACCAGAATTGAAGTGATCACAGTCTATTACTGTTGTTGCACACACTTTAGGTTGTCATAATAAGATAAAACATATATATATTTCTTTTAGTTTCATTATATTGAAGTTTAATACATGACCTCAGACTATGACCTCAGTGGATATAATAAATGTATTATAGCAATGAGTAATGAATGCATATCGTAATATTACTGGGTTAATGTGTATGTACACCACACACACACACACACACACACACAGAGACGCCTTTGTTATCAGTGTGCCCGGCTTATCAGCTGGTTGCTGGAGCTGCACACAGCAGATAATATCAGTGACCTTTCACAATAAGTTTCCAGTGAAGACGTTTCACACTCTCTCTCTCTTGTTCAAGTTGTCTTCTTACTTTTCTAATAAAGATTCTACATACAAAACCTTAATCAGCTTATAGGCTGTAGTCCACTCACTGCATCAGTATACGAAGCAAGTTGAAAGGCCTCACTTTGACTTTCTGAGAAAAGCATTAAAGTTTCCTGTCTCTACCTAACGGCAGTATCAACAATTATTACTTTGGAAACACTAACATAACATGTACGTGTTCAGGAAGGTCTTCCGGTTCTGACCATGTAAGGCTTTTGCTCATCTTAAGTACAGATGTGTCTCAAATCGGGCCCCTTCCTCCCATGCATCCGATGTAGGCCCGTCCCTGTGTCACACAGTAAAGTCTAAGCAGTTACAGTCACCATGGCAACCACTGAGGGCAGGCTGGTAAACAGGAAGTGTTGTTGATTATCACTGTATAATTATCATGGATCTATTATAAGAACATATAATACATATATGTATATTATTATTATTATATATATATCATATAATACATCCATGATAATTATGCCTTATGACTGTCTTCAGCTAATTCACCATTACTTTACGCTCTTTAATATTTCTACAGCTTTTCTACACCTTTTTAAGGCCAAAGGAACAAACATGTCCGGCGACCCGGCTAACACCCGCTAGCTCGATGCTAACTTCCGCTAGCGATAGCGGTTAGCATCCGCTTCCCAGCTCACCACGAGGCTGACGGACAGGTATCTGACCGCGGCTCCAGCGCTTCACTCGGACTGTATTTCCTTTTTTTTCCAGCTTGACAACTGTTGCTGCAGCTGCAGGAGGCGTGCACAGTTGAGTCCCGGGGGGGGGGGGCAGTTTGAATATTTTTGCCTACGTTTAACGTTTAATGGTGTTAAGTCAATAGGCTACATGGTACTGATATTAATGCAAAGATGTTAGCTAGGCTTAGCGTTTAGCTTGGCCCCTCACGTTTGTGTCCCTGGAAACACTTCTGTTGTGTTGTAAGGTTTTGCAGCAATGAATTTCTGAAATTGTTTTTTTTTTTTGTTTTTGTTCTTCTTCTTCTTTTTTTTTTTTTTTTGCACATTTGTGTCTTTGGGGGTGTTTGAGGGCCATGATGGTGATGATGTAATTATTATTATTATTATTATTTTATTATAGTATTATTATAAGTATTGTTATTTTCGATATCATTATTGTCATTAGCAGCAGTAGTAGCATGCTCATTCAAGTAGATTATCTAAACGGTGTTGAGTTGCTGTTACTGTTGTTTGTTCTATACATAGACTTTTGGGCACAGACACTGCAGGCACACACTGACACTGCAGGCACACACTGACACTGCAGACACGCACAGATACACACAGATACTATTATCTAATCTCTGTGCAGAGTTAAACTGGCTCCATCACTGCATCACTGGGGAGGAAGGAGGTTTTTGTTGCAACAGGTCTTGAGAGTTGTGGAGTTTCCTTGAGGCCCCTGAAGGCATAAGGGCGAAGCGAAGCGAAGCGGCGCGGCGCTGCCCGCAGCGACAGCCGCGGGGGAGGAGGCGGCCGCCGCTCCTCCCGGGACCAGTGCTATAGCCAACGCCCCTATGTCAAGTCTCCCTGGGCTCCACCCTCCGTCCCTAGAACGACAGCAGTTTGTACAAGGCTACTGTAGCAGTGACTAAGATCGACCAAAGCTTTACAGCAACACTTTTCTTCGGAGGAGTTGATTCATCCGACTGCAGAGGGGGGAGGATAAAAAGCCCCACAGCGTCCAGCAGAGCTAGTTTGAGCGCGAGCGGCAGCAGGTCAACGGTCACCGGGATTTAACGCTACTTTCTCCCTCGAGACAAGTTTGTTTATTCGGTCGGTTGGCGAATCAATCGACTCTCCGTCGGTGTAATAAGTTAGTTATTAGAGAAATGGCTGATACAACCTCCAGTCCCGGGGAGAACTGCCTGGGGCGGATGAAGGTTTACGTGCGGACCCAGAAAGGGACGATTCTGGCGGCAGAAATAGTAAGTTCACTGACCTGGTCAAAACCTGTAAACTTGAGCTACTGTGCATGGTCATCGTAACTGTTTACAGAGCGGGTGTGTAACACTTGCTCAAAGCAGCCTGTATCAATATTTCATAGATATTAAAACTGAAAGGTTCATCTATTGATTTAATTTCTGCTACAAGTGCTTTCTATGTTCTTCCTCAAAAGTGGTCTGGTCAGCAGGGAATGAGAGGCATGTGGCCTGGGTGGAGGGCTGGTGGTGGTGGTGGGGGTTGAAGGATCATGAACTGAGGGGGTTAAGGGTTTCCACCTGTCACATGTGCTGCACTGTTTTCTCATTTTGACACCAAAGAGCCAAATGCTGAGTGTTAATGGCACATGAAAGGTTACAGGGGTCAACTCGGCCCAGGAGCTTTTCTCCTCATTACCAGAGGCTGTATACTATTTGTAGGGAGGCAGGGAGGTAGAAGAAGCCCCAAATATGGAGAAGAGAAAATGCAATGGACATCACATTCCTATTAGTATAAAGGCTTATAAAGCGAGTGACCCCTCCCCTCCCACACACACACACACACACACACACACACACACTCACTTCGCTTGCAGTACATCTTTGCACATCTGGCACACAGGAGGAAACAGAACCACCAGAGAAACACCTTAGTCCCGATCATAAATAGGTTTGCGGTGAACTGTGCGACCACTTCCTTTTCTGGGAATACTTTTTTTTATTTATACTGTCTTTGACCGGCCTTTTCACATGATTACCTTTGTTTGCATGTCTCGGTGGTCTGTTGTTTTAACACGAGTCACTTTGACCCCAAATTCTTTGCATACACTTACTTTCTTAAGAGCTCATTTGAGGTCGTTGCACTTGATTCTGCACAGCTGTGCTTGTTCTCTGCAACATTTGAAAGGGAAATAATATAATATGATATAAAAACATACAATGCATTGTTAGAAATTCCACTAAACAGCTACACGCCCTACTTGAGATACTCTAAGTGCAGCTACTGAGTGCAGGACTATAGTGTGCTTTTCCAGAAGTGATTCATTTGAATAGTTCTTCCACCTGTGCATTAAGCTGTGAGTGTTTATCAGGTCCTCCTCACTGTGTCACGATCAGCCCACAAAGTACTGAGAAGTTACTGTAAAACAATGTTGTTACTCACTCTCTCAGTTTCCTAAACTGAGGGAAGCTTTTTGTGTCGGTGATGAAAAGCTCTGCTCTCATAACTCAGCGAGCTCATTATAAAGCAGCCTCTCAGATGTTGGTGGTCACTGGTCCACCCACTCTTACCGTTTTTTTTTCTGGATGTAATGGAAATTCCAGGCTGTGTGTGAAGTTTGGCCCCACGAACAAAGAATGTGTGAATTGCTTTGCACACACACATCTCATTCAAGGGTAACTTTGGGGCTTTCGCCGGACACCCTCCTCCATGAGTTTGTTGTTTGCTCTTCCAAACTCTGGGACTTCACTTCTGTAAAGGGAGTCGTCTGTGATGCGGATGTCTGAAATAGTTTACCGAGCAGGGAGAGGGCTATGGGAGTGGAACAGGAAGTCAAATGTCATTACTGCTTATTATGTCTAATCTAATAGGAAATAGGAAGTTAAGCTCCCACAAATCATCCCAGCTGCAAGTGAAACAAAAATATGGACATAATGCAGACTTAATGCACCTGTTTAACAACACGTAGACCCATTCACTGCTGTTTTATCCTGACTCTCACAGGCATGACCACACTTGAACATTTTGTACGGCGCACAGGTCAGAGTCACACCCATGTAGTGCAAATATCATGGAGCACAGTTAAACTTGTAATGATAAGTGAGGATGAGTCAGGAGTTAATCTTCTACCTCACCTGTTAGTGTTATGCATATGAAGAGACTGGAAACTGTTTGTTTTTTCTCTCTCTCTCTCTTTGTATTTCACCTTTTAGAAAATTCTTCAGAAGAAAGGGAGGAAGAAAAGTAGCGTGAAGAGAGAGGGAGAGGGAAAGGCTGACACGAATAGATGTTGAGTAAGAGGAGTGACGAAACCGACCTTTCCATCTTCCTCTGAGCACACATGGTATACACTTTAGTGAGCCACAGCAAACCGCCTCAAAATGTAAGAGACTTCCCTAGCAACTGTTGCTGTTTGGGGTGCCTCCGCACAACGGACTACATCTTGGCTCTCATGTTGCTGCTGACTATAATTAGCCAAACAGTTCACAACAATCTCTCTCCGGTCAGAAGAGCGGTCATTATACTGATGTGAATAGATTAGATCCTAGTTGAGGATCCTTTTAAAAACAAAAACAGGCCGAGCCGTGCAAACAGATCTGCTGCTGTGTGCGAAAAGAGATAAAGGTGTCAACATCTCTGAGCCTTTCTTGTTCTCAGGGACTCGTGTAGTGGGTGTTTCTCTGTGTGTGACGGCTGCTGCCCTCAGAGCAGCCGGCTCCGACCTGAATAGAGCCTCCTTTGTGTAGGACCTCTGGGCCCATCCACCCTGCTACTCCACAGAGGCAGTTTGTGCCAGTCTCGAAAACACATGAACTACTGATGCATCTGGCTGCGTTTGTGTAACAGTTGTGATCGAGGGGAGGGCGAAGCAGCAGCAGCAGCAGCAGCAGCAGCAGCACTGACAGATGCAGGGCTGGTCGGTTGGTGTCGTCGTGTCAGTTACATCATGTGTGTATCATATAGACTGCAGTGATTTGACACTGACCGCTGAAGTGTCTGTGTCTGAGAATAAAACACAGCAATGTGCAAAATGTGCTTTTTTTAAACTACACATCTGAATCAGACACTGTTTTTATTCCAAGAATACGTTATCTCACAAGGAAGCAATGCAGATCAGTGTTATATGTAACTGCAGAGAAGAGATAATTAGGTCTTTAATAAAAGGTCACATGCTGATATGATACATGCACCGAAGGCTTTGCCAAAATATCTTGTGTGCAAAAAATAATTTCAGGAGTTAAAATTAACGTTCACTTTTCAAGCAAACATGCAAAAGATTTAATGGAAAGAATTGGTTGATTCATCTTGTTTGACTTCGCAGTGAAGTGAATATGAAGTAAATGCTATCTGCTCTCTGTTATTGCATTAAATTATTAAAGTGCTCATCAGGCTATAGTTGTAGCTAAGTTTCCGCTCCTGCAGATGTCATCCAACATCTGTGCACCTGCATGTAGTCGGCCAATCAGACAGCAGCAGCAGATGTGCTGGTTTGAGGGTTTTCCTCAGATACAAAACACATCATTGATGAGACAGAGGTCAGAAGAGAAAGGCCAGACAGGTTGGAGACGAGAGGAAGATCTGAGGCTGCAGGATCTCCGCTCAGAAATGTGAGGCTGCAGTGGACACAGGCTCAGGCTCAGGTCTGGATTTCTGCTGAGGCAGCAGATCGCAGGGCCGCAATTCAGCACCAACGCCATGAATCCATGGACACAACCTGCCGAGTGTCTGTAGGTGGTGTAATGTTGTGAGGAGTGTTTATCTTTACACCGATCCATAACACCGATCACCTCTGTTTAGATGCCACAGCCAACCTGTCACTGTGTTGTTTCTGTCTGACATCCTCACATGGCAACTTCCAGCAGCGTTATTAAACACCACACTGTTAGTGAACCTCTGGCCCCCCCTCGCCCAACCTCACCCATCAGATCTGACTCCAACACAGCACCTTTGGGATTTTTACAGCTGACAACTCTCCAGAAATGTAGTGATGTGAGCACGTCGACATGGATCAGACTCTCAGAGGGGAGTTTCCATCATCTTGTGGAATTCATGCTACAAAGTACTGGGGCTATTTTTGTAGAGCCAAATGGAGGCTACTTCCCAGCAGCAGTGTGTGGCGCTCCTAATAAAGTGTCCAGTTAGATAGAGCATGTCCCTGTTGTGTGAAAGCATCTTCCTACACACTTTGACAGCAGCAGCAGCAGCAGCAGCAGCAGCAGCATCTGACTCGTAGGCTGCATAAGTTTATGATTTTTCCACACTGGCAGCGTTTCAGTGGCATTCACTGACAAGAATGCACATGGGCTTTTCTCCCTCTTATGGAAAGACGCAACCTTGGTGGAACGAACGCTCGCTCTTAATCTAAAAAGAAAGCACCATGTGATAAAATGATCGAACACCGCAATGTGATCCGTCCATCTCATCTCAGTATATTTGTGTAGAAAATGAGTTTTTCTTGGCAAAAAAGAAAAAAAACTGATCCTATTATTATGTGGTTGTTGCATTGTGAACTGTCTGGGCTAAATGAAACAATGCCGGCTTTGTTGGTCTGATTTATTGTCTGTCTGGCCTTGGCTATTGAGTGGACACAGATCTTTTACTGTCATCACTGCTGGGCACTCAGACGACTGGTCCTCTCTCAGGTGAACTGTGGCTGATCTGCAAACTGTTTTAATCAAGTCAAACCTGTATCTAACATGTATTGTCCATCTACTGTCTTTACCCACCTCCTCCCTTCCTCTCTTATCACTCTTAGGTCATCAGTTTAATCGTCTTCTGCTGCTATGCTGCGTCTTTGCACCAAGGCTACACCACTGTGGCCATCTGCGAGATGATCTTTGCCGCGATCTTCTTCTTCATCTTCATGATGGAGTTCCACAAGCAGTTCCGAGTGGTCCACTGGGTCTGGAGTGTAAGTGACACACACATACACGCACACACACATGTATGCACAATTGCACAATGCTTCATCTTCTACTTCTGTCTTTTTTGTGCAGGATTTTTTCCGGGCTGTTATTGGCGCTGCTCTTTACATCATCACTTCCCTGATCACCGTCATCGGAGGATCCGGGGACGGCCCTCGCATCGCAGGCGGGGTCAGTTAATCCCCTCTGACTCAGTCTGAGCGTTTCAAACTGACTTCTGAAACTGCTCGTAATCATTCATTGTTTGTTTTGACAACCGTGGCTTCCTTGGTTTCTCTAGCTGTCAGTGTAATATCAAAGAGTGGTTTATCAGCTTAAATCTATGTGTCATTTCCTTCCTGTGAACATCGAATGCAGACCACAAGACTTTTGCAGACAACTTTCTTACAACTGAATCAATAATCCATCACCACATGTCCTCTAGATCAGAGGCGTAGTCTTTCCCTCACAGTTGTCCCAAAAGCTGTGACAGTTCAAGTATAGTGTTTGACTTAACATAGCTAAAAAACTGAATGGAGATGAGTCTGAGACGAAGGAGGATGAGCACAGTGTAAGTGTGAACACACAGCCGGCCACTACTTTATAGCAATAGTCATTAAATTAGGTCTGTGACCAATGAACAGGAAGTGGAGTTGCATCACAAAATGTGCAGATAGTAACTACACTGAGTGGCTCGAATCACCCATCTATGTTTTATGGTTTATTGAATGACTGAATCATGATATTCAGCCCAAAGTGCTTTTGTATTTATCACCATTGTTAGTTTATTCAGTTTTTATTCTGTGCTGTGCGATATCAGGGAAACGTGTACTGTTGATCAAAATGAAATTTCCCACAGCAACTTTCTTTGTTGCTCATGTAAATGCACGTTATTTTGTGTCTGCGTGATGAACCACATGTACTTTCACTTTATGCTCTGAAATAGCAATGTGATTTCTCCAGCTGGGGGTTTCTCAGAAGTGGAGAGGGTTTTGTAGTACGTGCATGAGAGTTGCACTACAGTGGGACTAAAGTTCTTGTGGTGTGAACAGGAAAGAGATTCTGACACTTTCGAACACGTAGTCTTCGCTGTGGATTATATTACATCATTATTTCTCATTTTGAATGGTTGCTTTAATTAGCAAAGAGATGTTTTATGTGACTATTTAATGGGATTTGTATTGTGATGCTGATCCTGGGTTTGTTGTTGTTGTTTTCTCAGGTATTTGGTTTGATTGCTGGTCTGGTGTTTGCCTATGATACCTACACCATCTTCCTGGAACTCAAAGCCAGCAGGCAGCACACAGCAGCTTCCACTGGTGAGAGCAACACACATTCATTTCCATGCTGTTTATGACCTATAATCTGATTCATTTCTCTAATGTCTTTTTTGCAGATGACAGAGTTTAAACACTCCAAGGCACATGTGCCTCTGCCAAGACACATGTGCAGAAGTTAAGGGTTAAGGGTGGAGCAGAGAGGACGATGGACAGTCAAATGAACAGGTCACAGTTAAACCAATGCCACTGTACAGTGTGAAGAGATTTGTTTTAGAACCGCGCCTGAGGGGAAGATGACGTAGCCAAAGTGAGTGGTACTGTACATCTGTGCCTGCATGTTGGACAAAACAAAACCTTGGCTACTACACACAAGGACCCCCCACCACCACCACCACCATGACCCCTTTTGAAACCTTTAGTCCAACCTCAATGTACCACTCATTAAAAAAGGGAAAACTGTAAAAGTAACAGGCAAACATGTACAACTTTGGTTGATGTCGTCAAGCCGCTTGTCTAATACACATCTACTGTTAATGCACTGCTGTATTAAGTAGTAACTGTGTTACTTGGAGAAGTAACTGACACATGAATTGGTGCTTTATGAGTTGTTTAACATCATTGTTGTTGTTGTTGTTGTGTTGTTGTTGTGCTGTTCTCGGGTTTGATGATTTCTGTAATATCAGTGAAGTCTCACAGCGAGTCCGTTCTTTAATCATCTGTGTGTCCTGTGTGTTACAGAGCGTTAAAAAAAAATCTCACTCACATTCACGTTAACTGGTTCTTTCATCATATTCATCCTTTTTATTCCTGAATCTATTTGAAGTGGCCTGCCGTCAAACTACCAAACACGTGTTCATTACTTAGTCGGTGTCATCCTCCACTTTTACCTGTCTACTTTGATTCTCGCTCAGGTTGTGTTTCTTTTTCTTTTCTTACATTTATAACACATGTTAAGATGCAAAGTGTTTCTCTGCTGTCCAGTAGTAGTTCAGTCCAGTTTTTTTAAAAATATATATATATTTTGAATGGATTTAGCAGATACAGAAAAAATTTGAAATTTACAGAGAGGATTATCAGTCTGAACTTTATTTTGTGAATATCACAGTTTTAATATGTTGTGTAACTTTTCCTTTGGTGGTTATTTGTCCAACTAAAACAGTGCCTTGTTTTATTTTTATTTTTTTTTCTAACAACCTTTACTGCAGTTTGTAATTTCAAAATTGAAAAGCAGCCATGCTTTGGGAAATAAAAGCCATTGTTACTGCAAAGGAAATCTGTTTTGTAGATTGAGCTGTACATATTACTGCACAGTCCTGGTGATAAACAGCAGCTTTGACTCAACAGCGACCTCCTTTGCTTGCATGAGTCTTGGCTTTACCGTGTCTTCTCTCAGATTGCCACTAGATGGAAGCAGACTGTTATTAACTGGGATGATGTGCTTGTGAAGGGCTCCTGTCTCATCTGTTGGGGGGGGGGGGGGGGGTGGATTCACTTACACAACACAGTTATGGTAGGGGGTTGCTTTAGGGTCATCAAAGTGTCAGTGTTCAGATATGATCAGGAAATACTCTGTTTTTACTCAGTCCTCCTCTCTGGCAGGATCTTGACTGACCTTGTGCAGCATGCATCTCTGTGCTCTCTAATCCCATCTGAAAATCTTCTCGCAGTTATACACGCTGTTCCCCTCTTTTCATTTTCAGATTACACTCCGTTTATATAAAAAAACAAAAACAAAAAACAAAAATCCTCTCTTACTTTGTTTTTTCCACCGTGGCGCTTCTGCTCCTCTTCAATTGCAATACCCACTGTATTACCCATTTTAAAGACCTACAGTGGAAGCATAATCCTTTGTTTGGGGTCAAACTGACTGTCACCAAACTAATTCCCCGTGTTGTTGCTGCTGCTGCTGTAGCAGCCCTGATTTTGTAATAACTTTCTTCCAAAAACCTATTTGTGCAGGATTTGTCTATATTCCCTTGTCAAAATGTTTATTTTATTCATCAAATATTTATTCATAACTCAACTAAAAAAAAACTACAGCTGCCGACTCCTCCCATGTTGAATGTTTCCACGATGAACCAGACCCTGCAGATGGATAAATAAAGACTAATTACGGTGTGGGTTAAAACGTGTAGGTGGGATTTATAAAGCAGAAGCAAGAGAGAGGAGGTAATATTAAAGTGGTCAACTTCCGTGTAGTCAAGGTGAAGTAAAAGCCACAACTTTAGGTCACTTTGCTGCCTGTGTTCAGGTCTGGGGCAGGAGATAAAGTTGGAGCTTCGTAAAGTTATTAAGGTGCTGCCAGGATGTTTGTTGTGAGAGTGCACCTTCAAGGTAAAACTGGGCACGGTCCCACTTTCACTCCGAAGAGTTTTATAGTAAATATATTGACTACTGAAGTTTTGTTCTTTATATTTAAGCCACAGTTCATTCTTAATTTGGCGTCGACGTTACGTTTGCTCAAGAGAAGTCGCATTTAAAAGTTAAAACGTGTTTTATTTTGAAAGCTCAACCGGAAGTCATTTTTCAGTTAAGCTAGCTTGTCGGTTGAGTTTGCCAAAGTAGTTAGCCAAGCCAAGGCGGAGTGTGGTGGAGTGCGGGGCAGTGTGAGAGGAACATCATGTAGTTTAACACAGTCTGTTTTTTTTTTTCTAACATCCTCACTCCCGCGCTTCTTCCCTTCGTCTCTCCACCGGGAAACGGCGGTTTTTAACGTCCAACCGACATCATGTTCCTGCGCGGATCCAAAAAGCGACGGTCGAACCGCTCGGTAAGTCTCGGTTTTTTTCGCCTCACGTTCATTTCTTAATGACTTTCACCACTCACTGAACGCTTTGGGGGTAATCTCTCCATACGGTAATATGTTTGGCACGACACAAACAGAACGGTTTATCGTTGTGGTTTTCGGACCGTGTGCTGTTTGTCCTCAGTCGGAGGCTTGACATGAACTTGTGGGGTGTTCAAGTCCAACACAGAAAACAGCCCGAGCCCGAGCGGAACTTGGTCCCACCTTCACCTGGCGTTTGTGTCGGTGAATTGTTTTTTGTCAAAGCTCCCTGCTAAGTATGCTAAGTTTTATATATATATATATATTATGTATATATATATTTGTAATATATAAAAGGTGAGCAGCAGAAAGCTCTGCATTCTTTGTTTCTTGAGTCATTTCAGGCGCCCCAGGTGTAGACAGGCAGGAGGGGTCAGACGACGTCATAGGTCCCTTACCTGAGCAGGTTGGGATGTTGGAGCTGTAACGTGAACGTGTTTATTATCCCCTTTGTCAGGTTTCCATCATCATCATCATCATCATCACCACCACAGCAATTGTGTTAAATTGTGCTCCAGTTGGAGTGGCGCCCATAACGCAGCCAATATGGTCAGTTTACAGGCTTGTTTTCAGACCAGGCTGACAGCTGTGTGGCCATGAAACATCTGGCTCTGCAGCACACTTGGACAACATCCAGACAGTGACTCTGAATCCAGTTACAAATATACCACACTCTCGTGTACAAGGCTCACATAAAGTGGATTTAATATGAGCTAAATGCAAACCATAGTAACTTAACTCAGGTGTGTTACGGTATTTACACCTTACACGATCAATAACCACACTTACGATCACATTTATTGATGTGATGTCACAAAGTAAACATCAGAAAAGTTTAAGCAAAAGTTACTGATGATTAAAATACTTTAAGTTAAGTGGATATCCTGCAACAACAGTGCAACGCCATTGTAGACTAACGTTGCACTGTTGTTGCAGAATATCCACTTAACCTGGACCGTATTGACGATATTATTGATTGGATCTTGTTTTTTCCCAGCAATAAACACCTTTCGATAGGGAGGGACTTGCTCAGGTGTAAATAATCAGAGCTGATTGACGGCTGAGTCCGTTTCCTGCTCTCACAGACTCGCTGTCGTGGAGCAGAGCCGTTGTTGACGTTATTATTAACACCTGTGTCTGCGCTGCGTTTCCTGCCGGGACGAGTGAACGTGTCTGCAGCGGAAAGAAAAGAGTCCCATTACAGATTCAACTATAAGAGGTGCATGTAGTCAGCATGCCGAGGCACCGCAGGCCCCTGACCTCTGACCTCTCCTGTTAATGTTTAACCCCTCCCACACCACCGCAGCATTGAAGAGAGGAGCGAATCCTAATCCAAACCGCTCTTCTCCTTTCTCTCATGTTATTGCAAGCGAGTCGGCCCGAGCCGGCGTGGGCGCCCTCTGATGTCAGATAACAACGCTGGCAGGCTTTCAGCGCGTCCATTACCTGGTTACACGGTTACTTGGTATAGCAACAGTGAGCTCAAGCACAAAACCAAGGCAACACCACGTGATTTAAAACTCCACTCGGTTGTTGTATTATTTACCTCACACACACACACACACACACACACACACACACACTTTAGTTTGGAGGAAACTTCCTCCCGCCCCTCCCATCACATCCTTCACACACAGCAACAACAATAGGCGGACCTCATTGTTGGGTCGCACACTTGACGCATTATCTTTTGGTGGAGAGCTGAAGGGAAACACATGAAACCCTCCACTCTCCGTGTGTGTGTGTGTGTGTGTGTGTGTGTGTGTGTAGGCTTGACATGTAGGACTGAAGGTGATAAGGAAACGTGGAGATGTGGTGCTCAGAGCTCAAAGGTGGTGTTTTAATCCTCATGAACGCACGAACGAGATGATGTTTCTTACCAACATAATGACAGAGTGTGACCTTATTAAGCCGCGTCGTCTGTTTTTGCACAGTAACGGCGCCGTTTTAAGTAAATTTGAGGCTTTTCTCAGGATCGTTAATCCTTCGTTATTCATTACGTCACGTTTTGTGCCCTGCTTCTTAACCCTAATTGCTATCTGTCCTCCAGGGAGTGAGCGAGAACCTCTCGGGTTTTAGTCGGTGGTTCGTGGGTTGTTTGTTGTTGACAGACCCAAACCAGACCATGACTCCAGACCAGATCATCATGCTGCTGCTGCTGCTGCTGAGCTTAATCCAATTGTAGGCAGACCTCCATCTCACCGAGCTCCCAGAGGTCTGGAAATGGACCTAGACGCCAGGGGTGGGCTCACAAGGACGATCTCCAGACACGAGGGCTGCACAGTAACCATCAGGGCTGAAACAGTTACTCGAATAATTCGATTACGTGAAATGATCGAGGCATTTTTTCCTGAATCGAAGCTTCGTTTAATTGCTCCAAGTTGTGTTCACTGTGAGACACGTCCTCAGTGATGCAGCAGCGAAACCCAAAGCATCCGGTCAAGGCAACGTAATGTAAACATGTGCATTTAATGTGTCGCTAATGGAGATGAACACTAGTGGGAGAACGTACAGTGATCAGTTATTTGTAAGGACTAGTTAAGGCCCGTGGGCGTGAGTCGATACTGACGGCTGGTTATGACGTCCCTCACATTAAGATGCATTAGTGAGCATATCAGCAGATCACAGTTATTGATCCGTCTCAAAATAACACACCGGTTCGATATAAAGTGTAAATGTACAACGCGTCAGCTGGTCGGAAAAAAGTTAGTTTATCTGGAACTAACCGACTCACTCAGTATCCCTCCGCACAGGCAGGCAGGCAAGCGGAGGGATACTTAACATAGCAATTCAATAAGGCAAAACACCCTATTAGATGACTCGATTAATCGATAAAATAATTGATAGGATAATCGATTACGAAAATAATCGATATACACAAGAGAAGCAGGAAGTTATTGATTATTGGTATCGGTGGGGAAAAAAAGAGTTATCCTACGTCCCTGCTCTGACGAATCAACGAGGCGTCGCTTAGATAAACAGGTCAAAGGGTGCACGAGTGGAGAGAAACGACGATGCAAACACAACCAGATGAAATGTCATTTGGTGTCCTCCCTCCCTGAATGGAAAGTCAGGAACACCCTGTCGTCTCCCGGCGTGTAGTCGCCTCCCGTTGGCTACGGTTTCCACATGTGCTTTTATCCCGCGGCTGTTGACATTCACTCGCTGTAACCTTAATAAGTGTGGTGTTTTGGAGTGTGTAAGCTCTACCCCGGTGTTAAGTGTACGGGTGGTGTTTGTGTGTGTGTGTGTGTGTGTGTGTGTGTGTGCCTGCCAGGCTCAGTCACAGCATCAGTGTGTGTGTGTGTGTGTGTGTGTGTGTGACAGTTCAGGAGCTCCTCTCAAAGGAAACAACAGCCGACGGGTTCAGTCACCCAGAAATCAGCCGTACGCTTCATTTATCCCGGCTCGTCACCTCTCATACCTGGCTCTGTTCACAACAATCAGAGCGGTGGTGATTAACAAGACAACATGGTGCCGGTCAGATTCTTGAGTCTGTGTGTGTGTGTGAGTGTGAGTGTGTGTTTGAGTGTGTGTGTGGATGTTGCCCTTGTGTGGCACATTACGAGGCATTAAAAGCGGCATGTAAATTACAGTTCTTGACGTGGGACTATTCTGGACTAACAAGTTCAGGTTGTTATGAAACCGTCATCACAGAAAAAACCTCCACCCTGCGAGCGTTCGTAAAACGTCTCCCAAAAAAAAATCGGAAAAAGACACATTTTTACGGTCAGAGGTGCACGAACTAGGCAAAACCTGCTAACGGCTCCCCAGGTTTTGTGTGTGTGTCGGTGTGGTCCATTAGTCAAAGCACTTAAAACCCAACAACCTGCAGATATCAGCAAGATAAGCAAAACAAACCCAGGGCTGCTCTAATCACCGCGCGGACACTTAGATAGAAAACGCTGCCTGGGAAATAAGGCTCAACATGAATACTGATGTGTGTGTGTGTGTGTGTGTGTGTGTGGTTGGAAAAAGAAAACACAGACCTGAGCAGGTACGCACAGGCACCTCACTGTATCACATATCTACATTTTATGGCTTTCCTAATTAAACTGTCAGTGTCTGGGTGCATGTGAGAGTTATGCACAGAGGTGGGGGGGGGTGGGGGGATGTGTGAGCTGCAGTCGGAGCACAGCGTATACTCTTTATGTTCGCAAGTGAGTTTCAAGTTCAGCTCTGTGTGTGTGTGTGTGTATTGATCTTGTTTTTGTGTTTTTTTACATGCAGAACAAAAGAGGCACAAACTTTGTCCTCGTCTGAGCAGCAGCAGCAGTGGGGTGTGGGGTGTGGGGTGTGTTTTCACTGGTCTGTGAGGAAGGAGCTCTGGTTCGTGACGGAGACAGAGAGAGAAACGTCCCTGTCAGTGCAGAGGTTTAATGAAGGTATTGGAGAAAAGGAAAGTGGAGCCTGCATGGAGAGGGAAAGGGTGCAGCAGCTCTCATCCTGTGTCTACTTCCTTCCTCTCATCTCTAAAAGAGGCCTATGTCTGCAGCCTATGGTCTGCACACACACACACACACACACACACACACTATGCTGCAGGAATAAAAGAGAGATATGAGGTGGTTGGTTTAGTGCTAAGCTGGTCAGTTGCTGTTGGCTCGCTCAGATGCACCGCTCAGCACTTTTGGCAAAAGACATTTTTGAGACTTAACTCCATGTTGTTGTTGTTGTTGTTGTTGTTTTTAAAATCCACATCCCTGCACCGTCACCTCAGAAACACTCAGTGCAGCAGCAGCAGCAGAGAAGCAAGTGTCAGGCTGGGGTCAGATGGCAGGTGATGTGATGTGCACGTGACAGGAGCTCCAGCGTTACTGTGCCATTTGAAGGAAACGCCTTCGCTGCCTCGTGGTGATTGTTGTGATTTTGCTGTAATGCATGGATATTCATGTAATCTATAGTAATCTATAGCCCACCACCCTGACGCAGCTGACCTACAGGCTGAAGCCATCGGCTCTAAGTGCATTCTGCTCGTGGCTTAAGTGGAAACACACACTCGCCCTCTCTCTCAGGATGATGTTGATGTTTCTACGACCATGTTTGACCATCACAGTATGTGCTAACTAACCCTGACCCTCACTGCGTTTTATTCCACTGGACTTGACGATGATGTTTTGTTTCGTTTTGTTTTGTTTTGTTTTTTTTCCCGGGGGGGAGGCGCTGCTGAAGTGAGTGTGTGTTTTGTTTCCAGCAGGAGGAAGAGGACCCAGACAGAGGCCAGCCCTGCATGCGCTGTGGAGACCAGTGCCCCGGCTTCCGCGTCCACGGCTGGAGGTATGAACCGTAGGACTCTTGAACATTACCGGCAGCGCCGCCGCCTGTTACCTTTGCAGGAAATGTTTTTCTTGTTGCTGCTCTGTATCCACCACCGTTGTTTTTTTTTTTTTTTCAGCCATTGTTTAGAGTTAGCTGCTTAAAGCCACTGTGTGATTTCAGCTTTTCCAAACCTGCAGTTTAACTGAAAATAAGAGCAAGAGCTTCTGCTGCGTGTCACAAAAACAGACCGTCATTGTTATGTTGCACACCAGCTGTTGCATATAGATATATTGATCCTCACAGCAGACAAACAGGAAGTCAGACGTCTCAGCTTTATGAAGATGCTCAGTTTTTCTGGGTTCAGTCGAGCATGTGCCGCGTGTGTGTGTGTGTGTGTCTTTGGCATGGACAGCAACTTCACTACCAAAGGAAATCGGCTTAGCTGTGATCTGTGTAAACGATGAGTGCAGATATACATTAAAGGACAACAAACATGACCCAGTGAGGCTCAGATCACGTGATCAGTCACACAGCTGATCAGTCCTGCACGGCCTCTGTGGCGTCGGTGATGGTGGGGAGGAGAAAGACTCAAGGCTGGAGTGGAGTCATGATGAGTTGCCATTAAGCCCCTGACATCCACAACAACAACAACAGCAGCAGCTGCATTTACTCTGAGTTGACATTATCTTCATGAGACAACAGAAGCACCACGGGGCTGCAGGATTACCACCCGTCATCCTGCAGCATGTGCTGTATGTCTGAGCTGTGGCGATTTAAACCTAAGACCTATGTCAGTGTAGCATTTGTCCTGTATTGCACTGAAAACACAGCCATATGGCCTGTGGTCGCTAGGAGGCCTTTTAAGGTGAAAAGCATTATGCTGCCTGGTATCATTCACTTTCTTCTGTGTAAATCAAACGAGCTGTCCTCTGCAGCGGAGAGGTGAGTGAGCGTCGTTCTGTCGGATGAATACATTGTGTGTTTTCGAGTGTAAAGAGATGATTGTGTCTCTGTAGGAGTCTCTCACTTCCTGTAATTACTGCTTTTTAAACTCAGGCCGAAGCCACTTCAGAAACGTCGGCCGGCCCGCGCTCCGCTCACACCTATTTGTTCAGACGTTGTTAACCATTATCAAAGGAACAACTATTTTTCTTCTTCTTCTTCTCTTGAGCGGCTTCTCAGTTCTCACAGGCTTTTATCTGAGCCCCCTTTTCTTTTCGCTCTCTCTCTTCAGTGTGTATCCAGCTGGCTGGGGCTCTCGGGTAGTCTAATCCTGTCAATCACGCTAATAAGATTTGGGCCTTACTGCTGTGATAGTAACCCTCTGGACCACTTCATACCTCCCTCAGTTTGTGTCGCAGCCCCCCCCCCCTCTCCTCCTCCTCCTCTTTTCTCCACTTCGCTGTGGCTTTTCCTTTTCTGATGGGTTTGTTAGTGTATAAAATGATAGAAAGTTGAAGTTTGTAGTCCTCGAGTCGATCGTGCAGAAGGAGGCTGGATGACAAACTGTGTTTTTACCACACGTCTGAAGGTTACAAATGCTCTATTCCAGATGAGGCAACGCTGCATGGCTGGAGGCGACTGTGGCTCAGCGGCAGCAGTGGCGGCGGCGGCGGTGGTGGTGGTGGTGGTGAATAGAGAGGATAAAACAACAGGCGCAGGAATGCGAACTTCATGTAACCAAAAGAGTGTAATTGTATCTTTGAGCTTGTTCAGTTCTGTTCCTTCTATTCAGGTCAAGACAAAAGCGTAGAAGTCGGGATGTAATCTAAAACATGTGTGCCGCGCTCTACCTCCGGCCAACAGTGTGGCCCCTGTGCACGTCGACCTGCGTACCTACGTGTGTTTAAGCTGGGTGGTACGGACACAGCTGATACCTATCCAATAGCGCTGTATACTTTGCCATGTGGAAGACAGCGAAGGCATCAGGCTTGACTTGAGCTTTACTTTCCTAACTTTGTAAAACATTGCTGACACATGACGGAGCACACGTCACAAACTATCATCCAATACCTGAGTCGATATCTGGGCCTGACTAGTACTGACTATGACGTGTGATGTTATCGGATCATATTGATGATCGTCGCGGCGATACTTAGCGTCTCTGTCAAGACTTTTCCAGCCTCTCAGCTGATCCGGGAGAGTGAGGAACATGAAAGTGATTGAATGATGGAGATTCATGGGGGTCACTTCTTCAGACCCCAGAGTCTGCTGCTAATTGCATCTTCCTTAATAACCAATTTGGAGTCACACACCCCCCCCCCTCCTGCTCCTCCCCGCGCCGCCCCCCTCCGATGGTACAGAGTCGGCCTAGCGACCACAGGCTCAGCTGCTGATGCTCGCTGAGAGGGAAGTGATCCATCTTCATCCTGAGCTTTCTCAGACAGAGCTTAGACTGAGGTGGGGGGTGGTGGGCGGGTGGGGGGGGCAGATGGTGCTTCCGCTGCCCAGCAGAGAGTGAATTGAGTTACTCCTGACCCACAGGTCCCCGCCACGCTTCACAAGTGTTCAAAGTCGCCATCGCTATTAGTCTGGGTGGCCATGTGGCAATTACTCTGTCACTAATTAGTGGCAGAGAGTTATAGGACGAGGCCCATCTGTTTCTGAGGACCAGATCTGAGGAGGGTCCAGTCCGCTCCGGGTATCGACCGTCACACGCAGCAGCTCATGTTTTAATCCACAGGATTATTTTATAGAGTTCCCGACGAGTGCTGCACCTGCTTTATATTGTTATGATCTTATCGGCTGCATAAATGAAGTTCATTATTTCTTATTAAGAGCTTCACTAAGTTGTGTGAAAGTCGCACGGCCGGTTGGTTCAACATGGAAGAGAGAAAGAAGTCAAGGTGACAATGACATCACGTGTTTTTATCTGATCAACCGTTCAAACCAAACACATATTCAGTTTACACGACAAAGAAAAGCAGAAAATCCGACCAGTGAATCTGTTGGTTTGTTTTGTCTTGAGCTAAGTAGCATCACTGTCTCCTGAGCGATTGACCGACGTCAGACGAGCTGGACCGAACTCAGAGACGCGTCGTGACTTCGGTAAGGCTTGAAGTCATGCTGTCAGCTTGATATCTCACCACACACACACACTTTGTTGTCATGCATGGCCATCTTGGTCACATAATATGACAAATCCTGCACGGCACAGCGTCGCTCACAGGCTGGAAATCTGATTAATAACTGCATCAAACAATCGACCCATCTGTTATGAATCAGTCAGAGCAGTTTGTCTCTTCGTCGTCGTCATCGTTGTTGCTCGGACGTTGATGTTTTATATCTTCAAAGGCAGAGTGAGTCAATAAAATGTGTAAAAGAGACGTCCTCTGTGTGTGTGTGTGTGTGTGTGCGCTTTGGCCTATGAGCTTGAGCCTGTAGAGCTGTGTGTTTGTGTTTAGTGTAGGGTCTAGGGTTGTGTTCAGTGACGCCTTTTGTTTGAGCCCACTATCAGCTCAGAGGAGGAGGAGGAGGTGGAGGGTGGTGGTGGTGGTGGTGGTGGGGGGCAGCAACATTGAAAAGAGCCGCGCTCACTGAGAAATCACCACATGGACAGAAGCTGCCATAGAGAATCTGCTGCTCTCAGTCTCTGGGATGTAAACCTTTTATAGCCGCAGAAGAAGACAGGAGCGGATGGGACGACGACCACGAGCCGCGCCGGGCTAATTTGTCATGATTACAGCAGGTAAAGAAGGCGTCATACTTTACCTTCGAGCAGGATCAGACGCACCAGACACACAAACAGTCATTAGGTTCGGGAGCTGTGGCTGAACTATAGGTTTGTGTGTGTTGCATGTCATCGTCTGACTTCGTGTTGTTTTGTACACATGTCTGTTGTCTTCAGGTGCAGAGGCGGGGTGACGTCATGCACAGGTAGCGCTGCTGCTCACACACCTCCCCTGGTGGATGTCGTTCTAGAGGAAACACATTTCAAAGTAAAAGCTAATCATGTATTACTGGTTAAACTCAGTCTGGGAATCAGAGGAGGAGCGAACGAGCCTGAGTCTCTGTGTTTGGCCAGATTCACCTCACCTCACCTTATTATCTCTAATGATGACTCATCAATCGTATCAATCATTTTCCAAGATCAAATTCCTGAGAAGTCTCTTACAGGCCTCTGAAATGTGACGGTTACTGTTTCCATATGTGACACAAAGACACTTTTTAAGCTGAAAACAACAACTTGAAGACGTTGTGCTGTGAACGTCACTGACTCATTATTTGTCTATATATAATCAATAATGAGCAAACACAAGCGTCACCAGCAGCAGCAGCAGCAGCAGCAGCTGCACCGACAGCCTCTGTGACACTGTTTCAGTCCAGCCAAGCAAATTCAGAGGCAGATTGTGGGTTCCTGTCCAAAGCAGCAGCAGCAGCAGCATCTGCTGTGTCTCTTGGTCGATGACACATATGGCTGGTTATGGAATCGGTGAACTACGATCACCCTGCTTTTCTCGTCGGTTTGTTCAATCTTAGACGACGCAGATCCCAACGTAACGACATTCATCTGCACTTTGATTTTCCTCTCTTTCACTCCGTCGCTGTCTCTCCTCTCAGGCTCTGTCAGGGCCTGTAACTAATTACTGTTTTCTTAACTAATACTCTTTGATCAATCCTTTCAGCTCTGGACTTGCCAGCCACATACGTCACCATATACGAAGTTTAAAACTGGCCACAACTCTAACTTTCTGATTCATCAGATTTATCGGAGCCAAACGTGGCCTGGATGTCCTGAGGGGGACGAAGCTTGGTCGTGTTACATCAGAGGCTTGTTGTGGCTCCAATAATCGACCAGGACGAGACTCATGTGCTGCTTTCAAGTTCGGCGAAGTCGTGATCGAACTACCGCGTGTCTTGGAGAACATTACCCTGCATATTTGTGTTGCAGTTGCAGCTTTGAGTCCCGAGTCCGTCTGGTTTGTATTAATGCAGCATAAACATATGTAAATGTTCTGGCGTGTGCACGAACCCTCCAGGCTCCGTGTGACATCTGAGATCCTCCTGCAGATTTCCACCGACCTCACATCCAACCGTCCAGACAAGCTGGTCCTTTGTCATCTGTCACTTACTGCAGCGTGCATGTGATTGTTGGCACCCACCGGCGATTTGATCCTCGTTACGGACTTACAGCTTTATAATGTGGAGGTGGGAGGGGTGGGGGTGGGGGTGGGGGTGAATCTGGGTGAGACAGTGTGCTGCTGATGGGGGTGAGACTGGGTGAGACATGGTGCATCATCTGCCATCTGTCCTGTCATGCCAGGTCCCTCCGACTGTGTCCTCCCACCCACTTACATAGGAATGTGTGTGGAGGAGGAGGTCCCCCCCCCCCCCCCCCCTTGCCTCCCCTCCCTTTCTGTTTGCGCACACACACACACACACACACACACACAGACGCACAGAAGTTCAGCCAGGATCCGATTTGTGCCAACATGGGATCGGCTCAGTCTTTACGATTATGCAGATTGGTTCTACCTGCTCCGCGACCGTGGTTTCACCAAGGTGCCAAACTGGAACAGCATGTGTGTGTGTGAGTGTGTGAGAGCGTGTGTGTGTGTGTGTGTGTGTGTGTGTGTGTGTGTGTGTGACAAGCATTTATTGTCCTGAGCCTGAGAAAAAAAGATCCTGTGATCCCAGAGTATCATCATCATCTCCGTGTGTTTTGTCAACTCAGCGACAATTAACTTGTCTCTGTGTGTGTGTGTGTGTGTGTGTGTGTGTGTGTGTGTGTGTGTGTGTGTGTTGAAGAGGGACGAGCTCGCTCACATGACACATGGTTATTACCGACTGTCACTGACATTTCAAAGAGCTTTTAAGGAGACGATTGATCAGAAGATGAGCTTCTCTTGCAGTGGTGTGTGTGTGTTTGTCTGCGCTGCTGCTTTTTTTTTTTTGGTGGGGGGGGGGGGTGGGGGTGGGGTTGGGGGGTTGGGCGCTGGAATAAAGCAGCTTTGTGCCTTGTGAACTTGAGCCACAAGTGCCAGCTGGCAGGCTGTTATGCAATCACAACAGAGATGTACACATGTGATGCTCGCTGCTGCAATATGGCCACTGTTACATTCATTCATATAAGGTGACACCCACACCTCACAACTACCACCACCGCCGCCACCACTGCCGCCGCCGCCCTGGGGGGCGCTTTATTCTGACTCCAACCGGCCACACCACACACACACACAGAGGCAGGCACACCCACCGCTGCTGCCAGATTGAATGTGGTGCAGAGACAGAGGAGGTTGTAATACGAGGCTGAGGGAGATTATTGCTCCCATCTTCACCTCCCTCTCTTAACTGCCATGGGATTGACAGCCAGGCTTATAATATCAGTGACCTCATTTCCTGCGCGTTTTAGTGGGAAATGTTTTGGTAGCAGCAGCAGGAGGGATCGGAGGGGGGGGGGGGCATCTACAAATGCGCCTTGAGTCATGTTGAAAGTTTAACACTCTGACTTTAGCACCTGACGCTGCAGCCGAACCCACATGTCATGTGTCTTTACTACTGAAAGATTTCGAGTGGTTTTAGCTTGTGTCGTAAATCAGTCCAATAAAAGAAGGAGAAAAGTTCCTCAGGGGGGGTGAAGCTCAACGTTTATGTGTGTGTGTGTGTGTCTCTACAGGAAAATCTGTGTGCACTGCAAGTGTGTGCGAGAGGAGCATGCCGTGCGCTCGGTGCCGGGCCAGCTGGAAAAGATGATGACGAAGCTGGTTTCAGACTTCCAGAGACACTCCATCTCCGACGACGACTCGGGCTGCGCCTCCGAGGAATACGCATGGGTCCCACCTGGACTCAAGCCCGAACAGGTAACAGCCAGAGCCGACGCTGCGAAGACGCACAAACACGAAAACACACAGCTTTCAGTCAGACGTGTCCTCGCAGACACTCAGACACTTTGATAACGATGGGAAATGATACGCAGCATCGCAAATTGCACGGTACATGAACAAATTGCTCTGTAATTGAATAAACCGCCGTGTGTTTTTGTTTTTTTTTTTTACGTGAACACACTTGTCTCTTCACACAGGTTTACCAGTATTTTAGCTGCTTACCAGAGGACAGGGTGCCTTATGTGAACAGTCCAGGGAGAGGTACCGGATCAAACAACTGCTGCACCAGCTGCCCGCCCACGACAGCGAGGTAACGTCACTGTGACGCCGACCCAGGGTGTTCAGGGCTTTTGGCTTCACCCCTGGTTCACTGCGATAGTGTGGAAACACTCTGTCTGGGAGACTCACTGAACCACAGCACAGTAAACCTTGTTATCAGCCTTGATGCTGAGCTTTCTTTGTAATTGGCAATAAAATTGATTATCGGCCTGATAATCCTCGGCACTGATGGTTATCGTGCATCTCAGTTCACCTTATCTGTCAGTGCATTTATTAAGATGTGTGTTCATCATATTTGTCCTTAATTATAATCACCATGTCTGACTGTTCACGTGTGTCCTGCAGCCTCAGTACTGCAACTCTCTGGACGAGGAGGAGAAGAAGGAGTTACGTCTGTTCAGTCAACAGAGGAAAAGAGAAAACCTGGGCAGAGGTGTGGTCAGACTCTTCCCTGTCACCATGATGGGAGCCATATGTCAGCAGGTATAGCAACATCCACACTCACGAGACGTGTTATAGCAGCAGGATCCTTATGTAAACGCAACAACATGAGAGCGATGTGGAGGAATTTCTTTTATGAGACTGGAGTAAGTTCAGGTGCAAGTAGCTGCAGGTTGAGTTCAGGGGCCGCGCTGCGCTGGGATTTAACGATTACAGGGGGGAACTGCAGCGCAACCTAGAGCATTCAGCGTTTGTTAGAGGATCTAACTTCCTTCCCTCTGCACCCCACCCCCACCCTTCACCCCTCCTACCCACCCAAATCTGTTTTTCCAGTGCGGCAGACAGATCTGCGGTGGAGACATAGCAGTGTTTGCCAGTCGGGCCGGACACAGCAGCTGCTGGCACCCCCAGTGTTTCCAGTGTGCCTCCTGCAGCGAGCTGCTGGTCGACCTCATCTACTTCTACCAGGACGGGCAGATCTACTGCGGCCGGCACCACGCCGAAAGGCTGAAGCCGCGCTGCCAGGCCTGCGACGAGGTGACTGACTCAAACAAACTGGTTTAAACTGGTTTACGTAGCTTCATTTATTCCCCTTCTGTGAATGTCTGAAAGTAAAAGCTAAGAAACTGCTGAGTCACATAAATGTTTCATTCAGAGATAATCCGTAAAGTAAGGTAATTAAACTCATCCACACGTCAGTCGTCGCGCCCCGACAGGTGCGTCACTCCTGGTGTATTTCGTAACGTCCTCTGGTCTGAGTCGTGGCGTTGCTCTCAGCCTCCGCTTGTTTTGAATGGCCTCTCACTGTGACTTAAGAGATTAGTTGACTTATCTGGATCTGGCACATCTGACCAAGAGGTCTTTAGACCCAGAGGATGGCTAAGCCTGAAACAGGAGGGGTGGGGGTGGGGGTTGGGGGGGGGGGGGGCATTGTTGGCATCTTTTATTTTCCTCTCTGTCTCATTAACCTAAATCCTGAGTGTCTCACAGTGTTTTTACAACAGGAGTGTGTTTATTTCTGTGCCTATGAACTCACTGCCCTCTCCATCTTTGTCTCTTTCTTTCTTCCTCCCACTGTCGTCTCTTCATCTCAGATCATTCTGGCAGATGAGTGTACAGAGGCCGAGGGAAGATACTGGCACATGAAGCACTTCTGTTGTTTTGAGTGCGAAGCTGCACTCGGTGGCCAGCGTTACATCATGAGGGAGAGCCGGCCGTACTGCTGCTCCTGCTACGAGTCCCTGTACGCAGAGTACTGTGATACCTGCGGAGAACACATAGGTACTGAAGTCACTCATTTGCAGGCTTTTTATCTCAGAGTGTCTAGTTAGGATTTATAAAGAGATTTAAAATGTTTTATAACACATTTTAAAAGACACATGAGCAGATATCAGGACATTTCTAAGTGTTTAAGTCTACAGCTTCGATATGAGGACGTATTGTATATTCTTATAATAATGTTTTACTATGTTATCCTCCATTATCTGCAGGTATAATGCAGCTCTTGACACATTAGCCGGAGGTTGTGGAGATGGACGATGATATCAGTGATGCGGCTCATGTATTTTGCAGATGTCAAGATGATGTTTGACTTACAGTAAATCAACACAGGATAGGGTGATCAGGAGAAGACAGAATAACCCTACTAATAATAATCCTAAGACTTTAGTGATATTTCAGTTTCAGCCAGTGGTGAATGTAAACAGAGCTCCTTTCACACGCGAAACTCATTAGATTAATTGGACGGCAATTAAACGTGTTGGTCTCCTGCCTGATTGAGCTCCTGAGTCACTTCCACATAAAAAGTCGTGACAGTAATCTCATTAAGGTCGGATGTAGTGAGATCCCTGAAACTTTTCTGTAAAACTTCCAATAAGTCTGAGCTGAGCGCCGTCAGATTAACGCAGTGAACGCTTCAAGGTGAAACACACACACACAGAGAGAAAAACAGCAACACATTAATATTTGATGTGATTTTAATATTTTCATTCGTGCAGGCTGCTTTAATAAGATCATCAAGTACCAGCACAGCACTTCATTTATATACCAGGGGTAACTTCTTGTCTTATAGGTGGAAATATTCTCTAATAAATGGTCGATTTAATGAAGATTTTAATGAGCTCAGTGTGTGAAGTCAGCAGCGTTAAGTCGTCCATGTTCGAAAAGAGGCTTAAGAGCCACAGGGAGATGTTTCTCTCAGCAAAAACCTTCTTAAAACAAATGTGTTTCTAATACGTCCGGGTGAATATCTAAATCTAAATCATCCTCAGTTCTGTGTTATAAAAACACTTTGATTTGAAATGTGTCTGAACTCTTCCTGGTACAGAAACATGAGTTCACAGCCACAGTGAGACAGATTTCACATCCTGACACAAAAGATCACCACATCGTGTCCTCTCAGGTATCGACCAGGGACAGATGACATACGAGGGTCAGCACTGGCACGCCGTGGAGTCGTGTTTCTGCTGTGCCCGCTGTCGGCTCCCCCTGCTGGGCCGTCCCTTCCTCCCCAGGGGTGGGCTCATCTTCTGCTCCAGGCCGTGCTCGCTGGGCGAAGATCCCAACAACTCGGACTCGTGTGACTCAGCTCTGCAGAGCAGAACGCCTCAGCACAGCAGACGGCAGCAGCATCAGCAGTGTGGTTCCCCGCTCAAGCCACTAGAGGGCGTCGCTCCAGCTGCAAAAGACTGCATTCATACTGCAGTGGACACCAGGGGTGAGGTGGTACCTGGGTGTTACACTCAGATCTTACATGTGTTGAGCAGCTGAATGAAAATACACTTTTTATTTCCTCCTTGCTCCTCTCTCAGGCGTCCACTGCTCTGCTCCAGTCCAGAACGGAGCTCCTGCACCTGGAGGTCACTCTCATCCCAGAGGCTCCTACTCACCTCTCCCCCACATTCATCTGGGAAACGGCCTCGGCCCGTCTTGGCCCAGCGACGTCCCACATTACAGTTTGCTGCCGGGAGACTGCGGGATCAAAGCTGCAGTGAGTGGACGAAGTGAAAATACAGGCCTCAGTTCAAGAGGAACCTCCTCCTCTGCTAAAGACTGTAGGAACTGGGTGGAGAGGACGAATCAGGTTATGCAAGGTAACAGGAACCAAGTGCTGAATATTTATAATCACTAATAATAACTCACTTGTTTTTAACTCGTGTCCCTGATGGTTTTCTTTTGTTCTCAGTGTTTCCTCCTCAGAAAAACTCACATGTGAACCACCTGGTTTCACCTGACTCGCCCCCCCCCTCTCCCAACAACCCCTCCACCCTGCCTCCACCTCTGCCCATCAAGACGCGTGACCTGATACCACAGGGAGAGTCGCCCCCACCACCACCAACACCACCACCACCACCACCACCACACCCTCCCCAAGTGGAGGACAAACCCTCAGAATCACCTCCTCCTCCGCTGACTCGCAGCAGCACGGCTCGTGTCAGCTTCAGGGAGCCAATCAGCAGCAGCTACTCCGTCGACGAGGACGAGGACGATGAAGAGGATGAAGAAGAGGACGAGGAGAGGCAGCAGGAGGGTGAGGACACCCAGCAGGTGGAGGACGAGATGGAGGGAGGGTTTGGAAGCAGGTTACATCTTCAGAAAGGAATCCCACCACAGATGGATCTGTTGGGTGAGTCAGAGAGTTGAAGATTAACTTCACATCAGAGCTGATTCACTTTGCATCGCACTCACTCCTCCTCTCTCTCCTCCAGATGGATCCTCCTACCATCAGCGGAGTCTTAGGAGGGGCTGGGGTCGCTGCCGTATCCCATCCGACCCCTCCCTCCATCCGGGAGCAGAGAGGCGATCCAGACGCTCCCGGCCTCCGGATCGGCCCCGGCTGGAGACCCTGGACTGGAGAGGAGAGAAGGACCGAGATGGCTGGGCCTCCTCCTCCTCCTCCGGCGCCACCGCCTCCTCCTCCCTCACCCTGCAGCCGGCCCACTACAAACACGAAGACTGCTCCACCTGCTCCTCATCGTCAGACTCCGAGGAGGAGGGCTACTTCCTGGGACAGCCGATACCTCTGCCCCCGCAGCTCAGGAAACAGCAGCCGCCTGAGGAAGGGAAGGAGCAGGAGGGGGAGGAGGAGAGGGGTAGGGAGGTGCAGAGAGACTGGGGGCTGAGGGGCAGCCTGAGGAGGAGCAGAGCTCACAGCTTCGGGGCAAAGGACAAAGACAAAAACTGTGCTATTTCCTAAGATCCCAACGAGAGGAAAGAAGAAGATCACGTTTTCTGCACAAGAGTGAACTGAACCACGGCCACCGTTCACACTCCGCAAAGGGAAACACAGCAAACCTCAGAAAAATCACAACCGCAGCTTCTCACCGGACGTTAACATCCCACAGGAAGTGACGAACAACAGTGTATCAATCATGTGACTAGTGATGGATGTTGTTGAATGATTATTGGTAATGATCACGTTTGTATTGAATCCAGACTCGTGCTGTGACGTTACACTTGCACTTTTTAACGTCACTGCTTTTTTTTTTTTTTTTTTTTTTTTAATCGTCACCTTCATTTACATATATGCAAATGTCCAGCTGCACCAGGAGCTGATCACCGTTTGTAAAGAAGAAGAAGAAGAATATTAAGTATATCTTATTTTAACTCTGCTGTAACCATGTTCTGTGCCCTTATGTGCAATTTTTATATGGTTGTAATATATTACAGTTAAAAAAAAAAAATACTAAACGGCCAAATGTGCGTGTGTGTGCGTGTGCGTGTGTGTGATGGAGTTTGATTACTTCAGTAAAAAATCAACAGTCTACACATTATGTCCGGTCTCTAATCACATTTGGCTTTTCAAAAAAAAAAAAAAAAAAAAAAAAAGTTGTTTATTTTTCTATACTTGGTGTCGGTCACTGTTCCCTCCTGTTTTTATTCTGGGTCAAGAAAAAGAAAAAAATGACAACGTCAGTTTGTTTGATTGTGAGACGACTTCATGGTGACATTAAATTTGCCTAAATGGTGTAAATGTGAGTCGTGTTTTGTTTGTTTTTCTTCTCATTTCGTTCACTATAAGACTCTTATTCAGTGGCTCTTATAACTTATATTATCATTACTGTGGTGTCGAGAAAACAACAAACGAGCCTCAAGAACAGTAATGAAGTCTGACGTGAATGACAGAAAGGTAAAATTACATCAGTTCTGTTGTTCATCTCATCTACTGAAATATAAACCATGAAATGTGCATTATATTCAACTTGATCTGTATTCTGTGATGATGATGACAGGAAGCTAATCATATCGATCAACTCATTAAACAAACAGAAACTAGTTTTACAAATCAGCCAATCAATCAATTGATCAAGACGTCATCTACCTGAACCAGCTGCTAAGTAAAAAGCTGCTTATAGGAGGAACTATAATAATGATACAACAGTACTTTGGTTTTAATACTTAAAGTAATTCTCCTCATGATACTTGTATTTTCCTTTACAGTCACTTGTTACGCAGTATTTCCAGTATCAGCACTTTACTCTCAGTGGGTGGATGTGAGATGGTGCTTATCATCCACCTCCAACAATAGCAGGGTCATGTGGCTGAAGGAGTCAAGAGTGTTTCCTGGTAGGAGACTGAATGGACCAATCAGAGAGCAGTGGGGGCGGGCTCAGGAGCAGCACACATGAGTTGTCAGACAGGTTTGTCTTGTGCTGCTAAGTGGTTTCAAACACATTCACTCTCACACACACGCACACACACGCACACATACTGCTCTGTGGGACAGCGGCGTGTGTCTGTGGGGCTCCAACAAGAAACAGAAGAAGAAGAAGAGGCTGAGCAGCTCAACACAAGGTGAGTGTTTCTCTTCTGATACAAGACACACAACAACAATAACAACAACTTCCTGATAAGCTGAAGCTGCACCTTGCCAGGCAGAGCTGGGCTTGTCAGGGCAGGACCGGCTGCGGTGCACACACAGGCCTCGAGTCTAAAGATCAGCACACAAGTGATTCTCTGTTGTTTACCTGCCCTTTGTGTTCCCGTGTCATTTGTCTCTGAGAGTTTTGTGTTTGTCATTTTCCTCCCAGTAGCCGAACGTGCCGGCTCTTGACTCACACATGAAATTAGTGTTTGTGTGACCCACCTCTACTTGACATTCCTCTCTGGTTTCTAACACACCACCACCAGCTCCGACGTGTATCATCATCACAGAGCTGCTAGTTCTTGTTGTTGTTGTGCTCAGAGAAAAGAGGAGCTTTGGCTCTGGGTCTCGTCTTAAACTCAGGAGCATTGGAGGAGCAGCTCGACCAGGAGGCAGGTGAGGGTCAGACTGGAGACCACCACAGAGCCTCTCACAGCTCTATCAGCGGGAGTTTTGGCCCGGCTCAGACTGGAATGGCAAATATGTGGAGAATGTGACTGGCAGATGCAGGCAGGCTGTTCAGGCGGCGCGTTTCAAACACACTCTCTCGGGGTCTTAAGTTTACACAGGGAGAATTTACCAGCTGGGTTCTTGTGACCTTCAGCAGAGTTGTGGGGTTGGTTTTTGGGGGGGGGGTTTGATGGTGGAGTCCCAGATGTGGAGTTGACCCCTGTTTGGTTTTTGTTCTGGACCTGATTGAAGAGTCGGAGGTTCAGGAAGAAGAAGTCGACCACAAACTGTGGCAACTGGCGGCTTTATTTAAAGATGAGGAGTCATTGTTCCCAGTCATTGTTGGTGTGTGTGTGTGTGTGTGTGTGTGATCTGCCCCGTTTTGCCTCCAGACAATGGCTTGTTGACAGCTGGACAGCTTCCCCATCACCCCTCTCTCTCTCTCTCTCACACACACACACACACACACAAACTCAACTCTCCGCTCTTTTCACAGGCCTGAAAATGAAGTGTCACTTTTATTGTGTTTGTCTGCGGAGAGATGGATGACTCTGAGTAATTGTTCAAATCCGTGTGTGCTGGTGACCAATGAACTTCCAGAGTAGAGACAGAGTCTGGAGAATGATTGGCTGTGGTTGTAAAAAAAAAGAAAGAAAGAGAAGCAGGGAGGGTTTATGAGCAAAGAGTCTTTGTGAGTTTGTCTCTGTCCTCTGAGAGTTGGACGAACTGAAAGAGTTTGATTCTCACTTGTCTCCTGAGGTAAAAGCTTTTTATTGACTGTGTGAGCTCTTTATGGACTCGTCTTTCCTTCCTCCTCTCCTCACTCTTGTGTCTCTTCTCCACAGGAAGTCCAAAATGTCAAGGACCTAGAGTTCAGCTGAGATGCTGCAGTTACTTCTCTTCAAAGATGGAGTGGAGCTCAAACAGAGGAGAGCGGCGCTGAAATAAAGACAGAGAACAAGGTCACACACTGAGTCTAGTTTTTACCAAAAAAAATGCCCATGGAGACTTTCCAGCGCCCGGTGAGGCAGCCGGCGAGGACGGCTGTAGCTGCTGCACCCCCACGCTTGAGGCCCAAAGGTCTAGCGGCGGCGGCGGTGGCAGAGGCCCGGCCCAGGCAGAGCGCAGTGGAGAGGCTGGAGGCCGACAAGGCCAAGTACGTCAAGAGTCAGGTGGCTCTGTCCAAGCAGCAGCCGGTCCAGGCTCCTGATGTGCGGAGGCGTCTGGTGAGCCCTGGCGCCAACCTGCGGCCCACCAGGAAGACCCCCACCCAGACGAAACCAAAGCAGGAGGGCGTCCAGCTGAACCTGGAGCACCTGAGTAACCTCATCAGTGGTGTGAGCGACGGGCCTCAGTCCAGTGTCACCACCGCGAGCTCAGAGGACAGTGGAGCTCCAGACGGTTCTGCCACTGACCACAGATCAGCGTCCCCCACACACGAGAAGAAAGACATGCCGAGTCCAGTTCCATGTCCCGACTGGTCCAGTCCAGCCAAGGTGAGATTAAAAGCCTCCGGGCCTGTGGAGAACCCAGGTTCTCCTGGGTCTCAGGCCGCTGCAGTGACGGTCCGCAGAGTGGACGTCATGCCTCAGGCCGGTCCAGTGAGGACGCCCTGCAGACGGCCTCAGCTCCTCCGTCAGCCCCTGCAGCCCATCCCCCTTTACCCCCAGTTCCCGCTCCGCCCGGCTGCTTCACACCTGCGTCTGTTCCACCTCAGAACAGCACCAGGTTCTTCTCCCCTGAAGCCTGTGGTCGGCCCAGTCAAACCTGACCACCCCCCCTCCTCTCCACCTGGATCTCCACTCCCTGCTCTACCTCCCCCAGCCTCCCTGTCTTCCCTCCCCCCTCCCCTGCTATCACCCGTTTGTCCTCCTCCAGTTCCAGGAAGCGCCCGTCCCTGACCCGGTCCAAATCGGACATGAGCGACAGGTTCTCCAGAGCCGGGACCGAGCTGGAGCGTTTCTTTAACCTGTGCGGGTTGGACCCTGCAGACCTGCAGGAGTTCACCGGGTCCAGCTCTGACATTGTGTCTCTGGCCCGTTTCCGCAGCGTGAGCGCTCCGGGGTCAGAGGTTGCAGGTTCTGGTAGAGAGGATGAAGGAAATGATGATGAGGAAGAGGAGCAGGAGGTTCCGAATGCTGCAGAACCCAGAGTTCCTTATGGTGTTTCTGTCATTGAGAGAAATGCCAGAGTGATCAAATGGTTGTACGGACTCCGACAGGCCAAAGACAACGCAGCCAGGAGCACCAACCTGTAGGAGACTGACTGAAAACAACGCTAAAGTGATGGACACAATGATTCACTGTTGTTTCTATGGTTCTCTTATGTCTTTCTTTACAAAATTAGAAATGTGATGATTAAGTTCATTGATGGTGTTTGACAGGGGTCTATTTTGACTTTTATTTTTTGTTCTACGTCTCACGATCGACCTGTCAACTTTGTCATTATTGTGTTGCTGTGTGTTAACTGAGGTCAAACAACTGGACCTCACTAAAGATGACGACTTTGCTCTGTGATGTGTCTTAGACGTGGAGTTTATCTCCTGCAGAAATGTCAGTGTGCAAACGATGAATCGTCTCCCCAGAGGAGGTCAGAGGTCGAACCCTGATACGTAATAATGTTGAACGGTTGAAGCTCCATCAGATGGAGGAAGTTTCACTGGAGCTCCACAAGAGGTCAGAGCAGCCCAGGTTCACACACACACACACACACACACACACACACACACACACACACACACACACTGGTCTCTGACAGTGAAAAATGTTGTATTTGTCAGAACAGCTGCTCGTCAATGAAAAATAAATGAACTGCTGCTGAGAAAATATTAAAAGTTTTCACTTTGAAGTTAAAAAGCATTTTGTCTTTTGTCTTTGATCCATCTATCCATCTATCTATCTATCTATCTATCTATCTATCTATCTATCTATCTATCTATCTATCTATCTGTCTATTGTCTCTCCTGATCATAGTTGTTGAACCAGATTCCAGTGTTAAATGAGTGAAACTACACGACGTCACTGTCGTCACTACAGGTGGTGCTGCAGGTGAAGTGTGCTGCAGGTGGAGAGCGGCTGCAGTTGCATTAGGGAGGCAGACTTGTCGTCCTCTCCACCCTGTGAAGAATATGGGTTGTTGTCAGGATTTTACCAATCGGCTGCAGCGATTAAAGAATCAGGTTTTAAACCAGGTTGTAGGAGGAAACAGAGGAGGTCAGGATCAGAGGGTGAGTTTCAGAAAACTTAACCTGTTCCTCTGTCTATCTATCTTTCTTTCTTTCTTTCTTTCTTTCTTTCTATCTTTCTTTCTTTCACATGTCTTTACTAACTCTTTAAACGAACAGAACTTGTTCACGTCATCAAGTGGTGAAAACATCTTGTCTTTTATTTTCACCAGGACTTAAATCCATGTCTGTAACGATCAGTGTCTGTGTCAGTACAGTGAATCTCCACCCTTGTGTCTGTCCTCAGGGCTCTGGGGGGGTCTCTGTCACCACCAAGCTGTGCTTTGCAGTGGGTGGGGTCCCGTTCCAGCTCACCACAGTGGCCATAAACATTGCCTTGCAGATTTTCCTCCTGGATGTCGTGCAGGTAAAACTTGAATCTGTTGTCACAATCAGAGAGACACAACCGACCTCTGACCTCTGACCTCTGAGCCACACCTTTGCACAGATGCAGCCCCACTACGTGTCCATGATTTTATTTGTGGGCCGGGTCTGGGACGCTGTGACGGACCCTGTGATTGGATATCTGGTGAGCCGCAGTAAGAGGACGCGCATCGGCAAACTCATTCCATGGTGGGTTGGTCAACACACACACACACACTTCATCTTGAATCAAGCTCTGATTCGTCCTCAGGTGTCTTCCACGTAGCTGTCCACGTTTGTCCCACAGGTTGGTTCTGTCCTGTCCGTTCGGCATCCTGTCTTATCTGCTGCTGTGGTTTGAACCACACGGCTCCATGTCGGAGTCTGGCAGCGTGCTGTGGTTCTTCACCATGTCCTGCCTGTTCGAGACCCTCATGAGTGTGAGTCTGCAAGGAGCTCCACACTCCTGCCCCCCTCCCACCCCCCGATACCTGGTGCATAAACATCTTTTACATTTTTCTACATTTTACCCTGTCATCCCCATTAACAGTGCTACAACGTCCCCTACCTCTCACTCAACATGTTCCTGGGGGGGGACCAGAGGGACAGGGACTCGGCCACGGCCTACAGTAAGACGAGCTCGTCCTCAGTCCAAGCTCCAGGCCAAGACAAGACGTCTCCCTCCGTCTCATCTCTCTGTCTCTGTCTCTCTCTCTCCAGGAATAACAGTGGAGTTGGTGGCCATGGTGCTGGCCTCGGTCATCCAGGGTCAAGCTGTGGCCGCGTACAACAGGGAGAAGCAGGAGGTGTGTGTGAACCAGACCCAGGAGACAGCTCAGAGCGCCTCGTCACCACAGACTGCAGCGCTCCAGGAAACGGTAGAAACGTCACTTTAAATATTAAACTGAAGTGGTCGCTCGCTGTGGCTGCGGTTAGTCCGATATTTCTCCAGAGCTCAAGCTGCATTACTTTGGTATTGTCCTCACAGAGTCCCAGGGAGATCGTGTTTCCCTGTAATTTACTGCTCTTAGCACAGCAATGTTGTGTGTGTGTGTGTGTGTATGTTCTCAGCACTGTGTTGTTAGTTATTACACGACATTTGACATGTGTTTGCAAAAAAAAACCCCCAAACCATTAGTTAAAATGATGTAGACAACAAAGATCAGATCATAAAGAGGATCTTTTCTTCCCAAACCCTCATTCAAAGACAACGTTTAGCCGTTAGCTCGGGTTAGATGAACCATATTCAAATCAGAAACAGTGAGAAACCAAGAATCCAAATGATATTACCATAATTATTACCAAATGATATCACTATGTCTCTGGGGAAAGGCAATTAGATGACACACAGGCATGAGACGACACCACAAAGAGACACAAAACCACAAGAAAGAGACACGAGCAGCACAGAGAGGTGTGAATCATCCACGAACCTGCAATAAAGAGGAAACAGAAACCATCAGTTTCTCCTTCAGTCTGAGTGGAGACCTTCACAGCGTCTGTCCTCGGGGACACGTCACTGTTTTCTCTCCAGTATTTGTTTGACGGACAGATACAGGACAAATGTCTCATATTATAAAGTCAGAAAAAAACACACGATTACTGTTTACTTGTGTCTGTCTGGCTCGTGTGTGTGTGTGTGTGTGTGTGTGTGTGTGTGTGTGTGTGTGTCTTGTCTCTACAGCTTTAGTGTGTGTCCTCTTGTCTCCAGAGACAGGCCTTCCTGACCTCCTCTCTGGTCCTGGGCGCTGTGTTTTTCCTCTGCATGCTGGTTCTGTTCTTCGGGGTGAAGGAGCAGCCGGGTGAGTCGCAAACATCCCATAATAATCAAATACCAGAGATTTCCACCAACGTATCAACCGACCTGACTGTGTTTCCTTCTGTCTGTCGTTTGCTGCCTTCGGCTACAGAAGTGCATCCTGTCTATGAATTGGTATTACACAACAACATGTTTTGGTTTATTCCCAGCCCCCGTCTGCTCTGTTGACAAAGTGCGGCCCCCCCTCCTGACCTCGCTGAAGATGCTGATATGTCACATTCCTTACCAGAGGGTGGTGCTCGCCTTTGTGTTCGGGATTCTCGCAACGCAGGTACAGTCTGAGCTCAGAGAGGCCGAAGGGTCGGCTTTAACAATCCCATCTCTGTGTCTTTACACCCAGATGTTTATATATGACGATTTTTGTTTGTTTGTTTGTTTGTTTGTTTGTTTGTTTGTTCTCAGATGGCCTTTACCACTTTTGCTCTGTTCTGTAGTCACGTCGCTGGTGTGGGCACTCACATCTCATATCTGTTGTTGGCTCTGATGGTGAGACACAAACTGACCACAGTCACAACGGGACGTTAATCAGTGTGTCTTTCTGAAGGGTTTCACCAGCCCAGGTTCTGTCACTGTGTCCACAGCTGTCCAGCTCAGCAGCAACTCCTCTGTGGCACCTTGTTCTTCTGCGAATAGGAAAAAGAGCCACAGTTATGATCGGATTATCAGTAAGTACCTCGCTAATCTGAGTGATACGAGTCAGATCAGTCTCCCTCTAACCTGTGAGGCCTGTCTCTGCCTCTGTCTCTCTCAGATGTACGTCCCTGCATTGATCGTCATTGGCTTTGTTCCCAGTAACTTCTCCGTCTTCGTGTCCATGTGCATAGTGTCAGGATTCGGCAATGGGGCTTTATTTTTGCTACCGTGGTGAGTCACCACCCCCCACCCAACCCCCCACCCACCCCCCACCCACCCTTGATAGGACACAAAGTTCTCGGTCCTTTCCAAGGCCCCTGTCACATCCCATCAGAGTCAGAGCTGAATGTGCACATGAATCATTCACATCGCCTCTACCTGACCCGGCCGCCGCTGAATATTCAGGCATCAGTGAGTTTTGTCGAGTGGTCAGTTCTCCTCATCTAAACTGACGTGTGGTTTTGTTCAGAGCTGCTGGACACCCAGGACTCTGCAGAGGATCCTGTCTCTCAGTCTCAGGGTCTGGACCCGAACCAGCAAGTCGTTAAATACTGTGTACATAAAGTTGGTGGTTCAGGTTGTCTGATCTCAGGTTCCCATGCACAGCCGGTGTGTCACCTGCAGTAGACTTGGATCAGTGTGCTGTCAGTTAAAGAGACGCAGCCCGAAGCAAAAACAAAAATATATATATTTGACTTGGCTCTGGGATCAAGACTGATGATCCCAACGAGAACCCAGTGACTGAAAGGTGACATGTGACGAGTCAGTTTGTAGTGTATGTGTTGCAGACTTGAGTGGATCACTGATCAGACCAGGCCTGTAGTCAGTCGCCATCATCAGCTACAACCCGAGACACAAAATGACCCATGACACAAAGAACTGCAGAGATGCATGTCTCTCAGTGTGTGTTGGTCCTATGCAGGAGGCCTGGGTGGGGGGGGGGCATTTTACATAACTTCCTCCTCCTAATCCTCTCCGAGCCCACAGGTCCATGCTCCCAGACGTGGTGGACGACTTTGCCAGGAGACATCCCTCCTGCAGGGACATGGAGCCCCTGTTTTTCTCCTGTTATGCCTTCTGCAATAAGCTGGCGGGGGGGCTGGCCTCTGGCATCTCCACCTTGACATTACAGTGAGTCACACAACTCACTTTATGTGCTGTTGTTGTTGTTGTTGTTGCGTGTCTGTTCATCTGTCTCACATTTCGCTCTCCGCAGCTTTGTGGGCTACAGGTCAGGAGCGTGTCACCATGGTGACGCCGTGGTGACGGCTCTGACGGTGCTGACCACACTGGTGCCTCTTGTACTGCTGCTCGTGGCCATTGGCTTCTTCTGGTTCTACCCGATCGATGAGCGGCAGCTCTACAAACCACCCACGTCAGTCCAGTGAGTGGCTTTGTGTGGTGGAGGTGATGAAGCCATGAATAACTCATGACACATCAGCTGTAAAGACAGACTGTCATTTTGGTTTTTAGAGGGTTTTTTTTTTAAAACAGTGTCGCAAATTAAACGTAGACTGTAATTCATGGTTGTTACTCTTCATCCAGGCCAGAGGATACAGCACCATCATCATCATCACCAGCATCAGACCTGAGAGAAGCTGTAGAGCAGCCAACAGATCAGCAGCCCCTCGCTGAAGATGTGGCGTCAGACTCACAGAACAACACCAAGAGCAGCGTCTCCGCCTGCTCCAACAGCCGTGATCAGAAACGCTCGGTGAAGTCTGACAGAACCAGAGGCCTCTCTGCTGCGGGACAGGGCAGATCTAAACTGGCTCGACACTCAGGTGTGAAACCTCAGAGTCTTTCAGGAGGAGCCGGTCGGGCCAGAAATGTTCCTGCGTCTTTCTCCAGCAGGTCCAAAGTGTCCTGGGTGTAGTCCAAGAGACATTTAGGGGAACACGTCCTTTCACTTTGTCGCACGTGTATCAATAAACTGATACGAGAGTGATATTGATGTTCTCTGGTGCTGAAACTGAGCTTTTATGCAGATTAATGTGACGTAAACAGCTAAATGTTGTTGTTGTTGTTGTTGTTGTTTTGCAGAATTGTCAGTTTTCTGTTCACGTTTAGTTTAGTTTCAGTTTCCCTTTGACCAAACAAAGACTTCCTGGCAGGTCAAAGCAGACATGTGATCACATCATAACTGATAACGCTGCGTTGTTATGGTGCTGTTTATTGATGATGAATATGAACTCCTGTGTTTTTATTCATTCAGAAACAAATAAAAGCAGAAACATAAGAGCATTGGTGTTATCACTAGACAAAAGGCCAATAATGCAGGTAAAACACAGGTGCAACCATGATGATGATGATGATGATGATGATGATTGCTCTCCTCTGTGTGGACTCTCCTGCTGATGCCACAGCAGTGATCCAGCCAGCGTGAGCTGCACATGAGCTCGTTGGCTCGGAAAGTCGTGTTTGTTTTCTTCTTCTATTCATTACACCTGTGCACCTTACACCTTTCATGCTGCCACATGTCTGGCGGTGGAGTGGAGGCCGCTGATTGGCTCGTTCATGGGTTAGGACACAATGGGCCCCTGGGCACAGACATGGAGGCCCTGGACCCCTCCTGCGTAAACACAGTGTTTTTGAGTTGTTTTTACATCTTATCGTTGTCATTTTTAACCTGGTCGTGTTTCTATTCAGTCTGGAGTGAGAGGTTTTTAACAAATAAATGGTTGTTGGACGTTTTATAAAGTTGAATATGTCACAATACACTTTCTTTGTGGGGTTAAAATAAGATATAATGTATATATATAGTATATTCATGTAGATACAGGCTCATATATACATATATATAGTATGTATGTGCCTCCATGGTGACTGGGTGCCTTCCCCCCCATCCGTGCCCACCCGCCCGTCAGCAGGCCGCCTCTGTCTGCTGCTTCCGCTCGCATTGTGGGCTGGTAGAGAGGAAGGATACCGAAGAGCGAAAATGGGAGTAGAAATTGAGACCATAACTCCGGGCGATGGTGAGGATGACCGTCCGTGTCTGTCGGTGTTGCTTTAGTTTTCATTCAGAGAGTCTGTCCCGGTTATTAAACACGCTTTTCCTCATTTTCTCCCTCGTTTCCAGGACGGACATTTCCGAAGAAGGGGCAGCGCGTCGTGGTGCACTATGTCGGTGAGTGGGGAAGCTGGAGGCTCCCTGGATGGAGCTGGAAGATCTGGGCGTTAAATGCTCTTTATGTCTGCTTGTGTTAACTCTATGGTCCCGTTTACGTTAACCGGTAAACGGAGCCGGTGTTCGCTTGCACCAGAGACTGGAAACAGTCGTTGTTTTTTGCTGTTAGCATCCAAGCTAGCGTCCAATGCCCTGTGAAATAAACTGCCTCTTGTGTCTGGGTCGGCTAGCTTTAGCTAAGGCGGTGTTATAGCCTGGCATTTACTGTCTGATTCGTGCCATTTAATCTGTAATTAACAATGCAATTTATTTATAATGATATTAATCATTTAGAGGAGCGGGGCAACAGTCGAGCTAACGGGACCGTAGCCGCTGTCAGCCGCCTAACGTAAGCTAACGAGCCCCATGATGCTAGCCGGCTAACGCTAGCTCTTAGTACCGTTAGAAGGCTGCTGGTCCCGGGCAGAGTGGAAACAAGTCCACAAGTACTTTCCATCCAAGTATAAATTTTGAAGGACTTCAGTTTTTCAGGTTTAGGTACTTTGTCACCACATTTGACAGACACCTGTACTTTTACTCCATTATATTTATATGAAAGCTGCAAAATCTAAAGAAAAAGATGAGCTCGTAAGAAATGACATGCTGTGCTTCTTTCCATAAAGTTGTCTGTATGAGTCATGAAGTGTTTGGTGATTCATCTACATCAGATGGATATAATGGTGCACTGCTCAGGATTTGCACATAGGAAGTTGTTTAAAAGTACATTACAGGCTCAAAACTGAGAAACAGTGGTTTAGTTAACTTTGCAAATGCATAATGGCTTAAAACACAGTGCATCAATATTTATGTTAGGTTTCGTTGTTTGTGCAAGTGTAATGTTAAAAATGACAAACAAACTTGCACTCTAATAAACAAAATGCCATCCCATACAGATGCATATGGTTGTTAAGCTGCAGATAATTCGACTAAGTACATCACATCCCCTTTAATGATCAGATTGAGCACAGCCGAGGCCGAAACACTGCTCACTAATTCATCTGCAGTGTTTGTGTTGACGACGCGTCAGCCTGATTTCTGCAGACAGCTGTTGGATAGTGTTAGCTCTCCAGCAGCAGGGACAGACGACGACGACGACGACGTCTCCTCCACCGACACGAACCCAGAGCTTTATTTTATATCAGTCTGTCGTCCTCGAACCCGCCATCCACTGCAAGATCCCCAGAGTCTGCCAACACATCCTGGGTTTGCAATACAACGGTCCTGTGACCTCCACGTAGACTGGAACTGTTTATGTCATAATCTGTCTGTTGTGTGTCGAAAACAGCGAGATATGCAGGATTACACTGCTTTTTTTAAATCCAGACTCACTTTTTGCACGGTTCGGATCCTGCAGTCTCCCTCCGCACATATCAGAAAGTTTCATTTCATAAGTGCTGGTGGGCATAATGAGATGAAGTTGTCTTACATTTCACAGAAAAAGAAGGTCTATTGAAAATCCATAACCTGGAAATAGCTTTCTGTAGCAGCACTTAATTTTTCTTGGTTCCCATTAATCATCTCACAGCCTCTTTTTACATAACTGTATCGCTGCTAAAGGTTTCAAGTACTCTGGCCACAGAAATGTCGGACTGAACCACAACCCAGACTGTTTGTTGAGCGATCAATCACCAAATCACCGACCTGCTTCCTCTCTCTGTCGCATGTTTTTATCAGGCACACTGGCAGACGGGAAAGTGTTCGACTCTTCGCGGTCCCGAGGGAAGCCGTTCAAATTCAAGATCGGACACCAGGAGGTTATCCGTGGTTGGGAAGAAGGAGTAGCCCAGGTGAGCTAAGCTGAAATGATCAGGATGCTCTGCTCTGGTGGCTGAGTGGTTAGAGAGCGCATCCCATGTGGGATCACTGGTCCAGCTCCCGACTGGGGCGATCATTTACTGTGTACCTGTTCCCATTCCTCCGCTGTCCTATCAAATAAAGGCAAAATGCCTGGAAACATTTGAAAAGAAAGACATTACACACACCTGAAGACTTATACAGTTTGATTTGTGACAGTGAGGCAAAATATAACATCTGTCCTCAGTCGACAGCCACACGGTCCTGTTGTTAATCATTCATGAAGGGTCTGATGTTCAGTTGTAGCATGTGCTGCTGTGTTTCTCTTATTCAGTCTGGTTCCATTATATAAATAGGGTGAACAGCGTAACAGTGTGTTACACAACTGCACTACAGACTATAAACCATACAGCTGAATCAATAATGTAAAGCATCTCAACAGCAGGGCCTAATGAAAACATCATAACCTTTAACGACGGTGGGATCCAGTGCACGACTGCTGTTTTAGCTTCAGCCACCCTGTTCATTCAGTAGCACCAGCAGACGCAGTAACCCGTCCATCTCCCCGACAGATGAGCGTAGGTCAGCGGGCGAAGCTGATCTGCTCACCAGACTTTGCCTACGGCAGCAAAGGGCACCCAGGGATCATCCCACCAAACGCCACTCTCACCTTCGACGTGGAGCTGCTCAGCCTGGAAGCCTGAAACTCGTGCACTCACTTTGTTGAATTCCACTCAAACTTTCAGGGTGAGAAGTTTTTCAAGTACTTTGTATAATCATCATCATCATCGTACACGGCGTAGGCCGGCTAATTGTGCCTCTTCAGAGAGAGTCTCCAAGCCAAAGCGATGGTTACGTAATGATTAATGGCATCAGGTTGTTCTTCGTTTACCCCTCCAGCCCAGAAAGCCTCTAGCTCTTTTCAGCACTGTGATGACATTTAAGCACTACACATGTACAGCGACTATAGCTTTAGCCTTTGTAATTTACTCTGCGCTGTTCGGAGATTAAATGGTACGAGCGTAACAAGCTCAGGTCTGTTTATGCCGTAATCCTTTCTTCCCTCTCCTCCCTAATCACGGCTCTAAGACGCTTCTTCCTCTCCTCTCTCTGCAGGTTGACTCCTATCTCGGGAACATGGAGGAAAAACGTTACCAGATGATTCCTGCTCTTGATTCCTGCATAGGACCTATTCACTAGTTCACTCTCCTTTTTTTTCCATTTCAATACATATTATGTCATCACTTGCTTTAAAACTTTATCCTTCATCCTATTCTTTAGATTCCATACGATAATAAGTCATAGGCCATCCCATCCCATGTATTCTGTCAAATTATTCTATGTATTTTTGTATTTTTTTTTTTTTTCTTTTTTGTTTTATTTGACTTAAAATTTGCAAATTGTGTCTGCCATCAGGACCAGGTTTTAGATAAGTGTCAGAAGTGTTGAATCAATCTCATTCCTGTGGCTCTGTGGCCTTTTACACTAAAATTGTATGAATTGCGGGTAATGAATTGTCTTGAATAAAAAAAAAAAAAAGAATAAATTGTTGTTTGACACAAATGATATTTCTATGAATGAGCTTTGTGATATTGGTTATTTGGCAAAATTTGAAGAGAAAGAAAGAGAGAAAGTGTGGAAAACATTGTAAACCAGCGATTCTACCAGTCAAGCACATTTGAGCCCACAGGTGTCTGCAGCACTCGATTTCTCATTGTTTATACACTGCTGCGTCAGTTCTTAATTTATGCGTGTTAAATGACTTTATCGCTCTGACATTAACAGCTGGACACGTGTGTCTTGTTGATTGTTTACAAAAAAAAAAAAAAAGCCAAAAGAAGAAGGTCTTATGAGGGGAAAAAAAAAAAAAAAAAAATCTGATCTGGTCTCATGTGAAAGGTTTCTACAGTGAACGTGCATGGTGAGTTCCCCCACATCACAGTCTGTGATGCTCTTAATTTGAAGGAGTTGTGTGTAACTAGCTGTGGTGGATGTTGTCAAAGGTCTGTTCATTACTCTGAACACATTAAAAAGAGTACTTTTAACACAAACTGTTACTTTTCCTTCCCTTGGGTGAATGTAATCCACTTTAAAACGATTGATGCATCTATAACACAAGGTGAAAACCTCGGGAACGAAAGCGGCTTCATTTTTTACCTGAACTGTGTCACTAATAAAGGAAAATTACATCCTGAGTGTTAATTGGCTCCAGTTTCCAATATGCAGCACTTATGTAATAGTTATATACATATATGATGATAAATTAACTTACATGTGTTATAATCAGACCCCCCCCCCCCCCATATGTGTATAGATTATTATAAATCACCAATCATCTAATGAAAACACATAATTTCCCCATTATCAATCAAGTATTATCAATAAAAGACGACATATAGAAGGATCTTTTATTTTTCCAATCAGAGAGGAAACATCCAGGGCATTTTGCAATGTTCTGTTTCAGTTCCTTTGTATGTTCGGTACAGGCCGATGTAAAGTCTATAGCTCCACATGTCCAGGCTCTGCAATAACCAAGAGGAGGAGGAGAAGGAGGAGGAGGAGGAGGAGGAGGAGAGGTGACATCGAGCAGGTACAAACTCCAAAGTAGGATCAAACGTAGTTGCTCTGGAAACCATTGATTGAAACTAGTGTGAAGTCCAAATGTGAGAATATGTGCTGCCCCGAACCCACAGGTAGATGACACTGTTTTTCTATTGATTCTCCACAGGGTTGATTTTTTTTTTTTTTGTTTGTTTTTTGTTTTTTACACCAACAGCTGTTCTGCGTGAAGCTGAATTGTCGACTGAACTAGTAAAACCTCACTGGAAAGATCCCTGAAAGCTAAAACATTGCTATTTTTTTATTTTTTTATTTATTTTTTTGCATAATAAGGCTGACGTTGGTAACCACATACACACTGTACATCAGAGTCTGTAGTTACAGCTGAGTCACTTGATGTTATTATGACACATACACTTATAAACCCGCAACACAGTGCCCTGACCCAGACTCTTCAAGGGTCTTACAGTCTGAACGCTTCAGCTGTGCAAAGATCTTTTGTGTCCATGTAAAATTTGAAAATATATATCACAGTATCAAAAAAACACGTCTTCACAAACCCAGTAAAACAAAAACCGCTCATCTATAAGCTACACCTCTGCATGTTGACTCTCATCTCTGCTGTCGTGTTGATCTGTAGCAGCAGACGGTGGTGCGCTCAGAGCAGTTCAAGTCTGGTCCTTATTAATGTCCTGCTCTCTCTCTCTCACATTCACACACACACACACACACACACACACATGCACACACACACATCTCAAGGCTTTATTTTTAGATCCAAACTGCAACAAATGGCTGACCTGCTGAAAACATAGAAGCACAGCGCCTTGTATTTCTCTCAACATGATTCAGGGTCTGGGATCATCTCCATTACATCAGTATACAACTCCAAACTGCAGATCTGGGTTAGTCTTTATTTCCACGTCACTGATAAAACTGAAAAAACAAAACAAAACAAAAAAAAAAAACAACAACTAGTGTCCATGTTTCAGGTCAATGTCCCAGCAGGAGCAGACGAAGTAAAGAGTCTATACAGTTTGTTTGTTTGTCTTTTAACTCCCGTTGGTAAAATATCAATGATCTGTCTGTTCTGCACCTGAGTACTAGATCTACTTTTCACAAGGTCAAAGTCCCAACAGCTTTAAAACTTAGTGCCAAGGCTGGAAGAGAGAAATGAAATGCCTTCCACTTTGCCTGTGCTCAGTGTGCTCTGTAAATCTATGAACTGCGTCTGCAAGTCAGGCGAAGCAATAACAGAGACTGTCATTTATTTAAGGGAGGATGTTACTGATGCTTAAGAGATAAATCAATTTCCTATCATTTTTAGAACATAATGATAAAATAGAGAAGCATTCACTTTTTTTTTTTTTTTTTTTTTTTGGGATAAACTTAAGATTTTAGCCCAGATGTTGTTTCCTATGAATCCAGTTTGGGCCTTTTTAATTCAAGCAGGAGACCCCGACCCCACATGCAAATTGCAATAAAGAGAAAACCACTGAAACTGCAGGCATTAGCAGTAAGTATATCTGAGTACTTAAAGTATTTCATAATGTACAACTAATCCTTTTGTTCTCTAATAATGCGAGGCATGACCACGAAATCACAAGGGCGCTGTGTAAAATCTAAAAAATCCTTTAAAGCGGAGAAACATCCAACACATCAGTGTGGCTGCGCCTGCACAGGTCGGGAGGTTGTTGTCTGAAAGTCCGAGGGGGAGGAAATGTCAGATTGTTGTCGTTCCGTTCATGCTGGTGGGCCTCCGTCCTCGGCCGGCGCCCTGGCGGCGGAGTGAGTGGAGGGCCACGGCGCAGCAGCCTCTCAGCAGGGACCCAATTTGATACACTGGCATGACATCCCGTGGGGCCCCTCGACACAGCCAGGCCACGGTGGGGACCACAGGCATGGCCAAAGCCAAGAGATCTATGAGGAAGTAGCGGCTCCAGTGGCACAGCGGAGGGGGAGGTGTGTCCTCGGTGGCTCCTTCAGTCTCGTCTGTGTCGTCCTCCTCAATCTCCAGCACCGTGGCCTCCTGCCTCACTGGCAGTGGAGCTGTGGGGTGGGGCTGGCAGGTGTGGGGCTCTGCTGCTGGCGTCTTCGTGACCTCCTCTGGTTTGTCGGGGGTCAGAGGCTCTAAGATGAATAAACTCTCAGGAGGAGACACTGGAGGTAAAGAGGACAGGACCGGATGTGGCTCCGAGGGAGTGATGTCTGCCGTGGTTAAAGAAATTATGCTGAGCTCCTCGGCAGCGCTCTCCTCGCACAGCCAGGTCATGGTGGGGCTGCAGGCCTGGGAGCGCACCTCTGGCTTCTTCTCCGCCGCAGGGGGAGGAGTGGGGATGGGGTCTGTGACAGAGACAGTAGGGGCTGTCGTTGTTGCCGGGGCCTCCTCCTGAGGTAAGTGCAGGAACAGGTGATGATGGGGGAGGTAGGAGTGTCCCGTGCACCTGCAGCTGCTACTGAGAGTGTGGCAGGAGTGTGACATCGGCAGCACGGTCCCCCCGCTGCACAGCCTCTCATAGGTGGAGGAGCGCGGCACAGTGAGGGGGCCGCGGATGTGGGGTGGTCCCTGTGGGGGCAGCTGCTCTGACAGGAGGGCAGCTTCCAAGAGGAGGTGGGTCTGTCCTGCGGGGCGAGACGCTCCGCTCACCTCGGGAGCGTTGGGGCTGCGCTCCAGCTGCAGGGCCTCGCTGCTCAGCCGGGTGAAGGTGGTGCTGCGGCTCAGGGTGTTGGCTGGGGAGCAGCCGCAGGAGCGAGACTTGCCCCCCGGCCGAGCTCCCTGCAACCCTGAGTATGGCTTGTGGTTGTGAGGTTCTTGTTCACCAGCACCAAGGTTGGACCTCACTGACTCCACCACTTCCTGGAGGTGCTGGATCTCCTTGCGGGCCTCTTTGAGGGCTAACTGGGCCTCCACACGGTGGCACTCCTCCTCTATCCAGTCCTCCTGCATCCTGTACAGCTGACTCCTCAGCTCATCTATTTCACAGTCCCTATTAAAGTGGAAATATTGATCAGATAATGGAGCTGTGATTCTTTTCACTGAAACCACATACGACAGCGTTGTTTACATGTTTACCTGTGCTGGAGTCTCTCCACGTTCTCCCTCAGCCGGGCTCGCAGGTGTCGTATACACACCTCCTTCTGCTGCAGGGGTGTGAGGTACTGCTCCGGGGTGGGGGGCCTGATCCCATGGTTGTCACTGCAGGCTGTGTGCTTCGCCTGGCGCCTGAAATCAACACACTCCTTGTAAAGAGCTCATTAACACAAAGAGCTTCTCGTAATCACACGTGAGAACTGAAACCTGAGACTGTGGTTAAGACAAAAAAAAAAAATCAGAGAGCTCAATTAAACAATCACACACAGACACAAAACAGGGTCTCAATACAGAACATGAAAATAAAGAGACATAAAATGATCATAGAGAAGAAATATGACCACAAAGCCCCCAAAACAAGTAATACGAGCACATCCCCTTTGTGTGTCTTTGAGGCTGGGTGGGTGGACGGTGCCTTTCATTTGAGCTGTGTCTGTACAATAGAGACAAATGAACCAGATCAAGCTGCTGTTGTATGAGGCCCCGAGGGCAGCGAGCTAAACCGCAGTAAACAAGAGTCGCTTGTAAAAACAGCTGTAATTAATGAAATATTGCATTTTATTAACAACATCTTTGATACACCGGTGCAGCTGGACGCGCACCAACAAACACACACACACACACACACACACACAGAGCTCTTTAATCAACCTGTTGTGAAGCTTATAAAAATCGGCCTTTGTTGACATTGAGTCAGCGATTTGTTGATTCAGCTCCACTGCTGCTTTGGGAGGGTTTATTTTGCATAAAGTTGTTCGTCCCAATCTACATAATGAGAGGTGTCATGGTATGAAGACTGTAAACATGAGCAGTCTTTACCTGGGTGTACTGGGATAGGTCCGGGCCGCGGGGCTGCTCTCCACCGCTCGACCCCGACCAGGGTAGGTGTGAGTGCTGGACGTGTCACTGGAGTATCGCCCGCCGCCCCCACCTGTGCCCACTGAGCGCCTTCAAGGGAGAGACAGGAGTAAACTAATCAGCCATGGTTAAATCCAATGTTAAGAAAGAACAAGTTAAGAAGAACAACTTGTTGAATGATGTTGTGCCTCATACTCTGTTGTCTGTCGGATCTCCTCGACATTTTTCCTAATAAAGAATTTCACACAGAAACAAGATGAAACAAGGAGGCAACAGTACCTGCGCTGACCTGAGGACGGCTTTCGACTCGGAGTGAGAGACATTGATGTGGACGGGTCCTCCAACCTCTGTGCTGTCGTCTCTACAGAAGGACGCTAGGAGCCCTCACAGCTGCACTGAAACAAGCACAACAACAGGAAGTCAGCTGGTGACACTCTCAAATTTCTAATATTTAAAGATGTAAAAACAAAAAAGAAGAAAAGAAGAAGAACCCCCCCCGCCTTCCCCCCCAAAACAGACGTCGTCTCTAATCCACATCACATCGCTCAGTCAGTCTGCAGCACGTGGTCATTATTTGCTTCTTCTCTGGGACTCAGTGACAGCGGCCTGATAAAAAAAATAAAAAATAAAATAGTCTGGGCCTGCAGCAGATAAAGGCTCCTTTCTGTGCAGACACAAAGGAGACACAGTGAGTTCACAGCCGGTGCAGCTGCCTCTCTCTGAGCCGTGTCCTCGCGTCTGCAGAGCTGCAGATAAACACCAGAAAACACACTCACGTTAACTGGAGTCAAAGGGGCAAAAACACACCCTTTTTGGTGGCCGGTGGGGCCGAGAGAGGTCACCGGGGTCGTCACCTGTCTACACTTACACTGAGGTCATGTCCCGTTAGAGTTGTGATGGAGCAGAGGTGGGTTCCTGTGAAAATGCTGTGACAAGAGTTGAATTCCTGCTTAATCTACAGTGACCTTCAAAAATGACCAGGATGTTACAGGACTGTTCGAGGTGCTAGTGATTAGTATCACAGGTTTTATCAACCCCCATTCATTTAAATGGTAGATTGGCTTTTCCAGTCTCTCGGGCCACTCAAAGCGCTTCACATTGTGTGTCACATTCAGCCTTTCACAAACACATTCATTCAAAAAGGGCAGTTAGCAGACAGGCTTTTTGGAAGCTGATCATTCACACACACACACACACACACACCTGATGACACATCGGAGGGTAAGTGTGGCGTCAGTGTCTTGCAGATTTTGGTCCAGTCTGCTCAGTTTCTGCTGAAACTCCTGGAAGTAACTTCAGGAGATTAACGGCCTCCCTATAAAATGAATCATTTAATTTTAATTAACTGTCACGTAAACATCAACAACAAGTATTTAACATGTCCTTACTGACTTTATTCTAAGCTCCTGATGCTCTTTATGTTGTTTCCACTCTCTGGAGTCCAGGCTCATCTGGGTTTCTCTCACTTTCTGTGCATTATAGTTTCTGACTTTGTTCAGCACTTCGCTGTCCTTGTCCTACATGTAAAGCGTCACTTTGTTCAGCTCAGACTTGGCTCTGAGTCCTGTAGCTGACTTTTTATTTTGTCAATTTAACAAAGTATAAAGCTGCCAGGACCTTAAACACAGGTGGAATGAGCCTGCACGTTAAACTATAAAACCGCGGTGTATAATACGTTCGCTGTAGTGATTTTATTCCAACTAAACGTCAAAGCTTTGTCACTGAAGCTTCATTTATATCCGTAAAGTAATGTTTTATGGTTTAATTTAGATACTGTGTTAAAACTCTGCACCAGGATTTCAAATTCTCCAGGCTTTTCTCTACATGTTGCATAAATGATGTACTGCATACTCATGGCTGATGCACCCAAATCATGATCATCTTTTATGGCCCATACTCTGCACAGGCCAAGTGCTTTTTCATTGATAATGTCATAACCACACTTCAGTCTGCAACTGAAATATTCATGTATGTTTTAATTGCCACTTCAAACTAAACTGTTGAATCCCTCCAACGTGACCTCAGTGACCTCGACTCTTGTAAAAAACTAACGTGAATGTTTGAGATGATTTCCTCTCAGTTATCAGGTTACTCTGCCCCCCCCCCCCCCCCCTCCAGCCACAGAGCAGCTCAGCTCCATATTAACACCATAAATCCAGGATGGGGACAAAATGTTCTGCAGTTTTTTCTTCTGAAGTCCCTGCAGCTCTGGGAAACCTGCTGGTGCTGATTCAGGCCTGAGATACAGCCCTACTACACCTGCTGGTGGATGAACCTGCACACACACACATACACACACACACTTCCGGCTCAGCTCAACTCAGCTGATGACTGAAAAATCACAACTACAAACCAAACGGAAGCATCACATCACATTTTTTAGGATCTATATTTAATTTCTAGGACACCGAGGCGCGCGCGAGAGACATTTCTCGGCTCGCTCTCCTCTGGTCGGTGCAACAAGTGGCGCGTGTGTTATTGGTGAGAAATACGCCATGTTACGTAACTGTGAGTACCGGTGTGTGTGTTTTTTTCCAGTGTGGAGGCGGGCATCACACAGCAGGTGCATGAAACTGTACTTAAAGCAGCGTTTAGTCGTGTAAGATGAGACCTAATGACAGGCAGCGTCGTCCATTAATAATGACTGAGGCAGAGCTCTTCATTAGTGGTTGTTAGATAAGCAGAAGATGTGATGAGGAGGAGGAGGAGGAGGAGGAGAGGGAGGATGATGATGATGATGATGATGCTGAAAAAGTCTCACCATTGTTTTGCATGGACAGCTGACCAGAGTGCTCCCCAAACAGGACGCCTACCGCCCCGGCAGACACTTCCCATAAAAAAGAAAGAGCCACCACAGCCCGGTCTCCTGTGATCCTAACAGCTGACTAACAGCTCTCACTCCCCGCTGTGTCCTACATACGCGGATACCACCGGGGCTCCGAGTCTCCAAACGGACAGACACACAAAACACCGACACATCCCGCATTCACAGCGCCTGGATGAAACGCTTTACCATGCCGGCAGGTGGGAGCTGAGCACCGCAGAGAAGCCTCGGTCCTCCCCGGGCTGGATGGTCGCTGCAACAGTCCCTGATGATGATGATGATGGTGATGGTTGTGGTTGTTGTTGTGGTGGTGGTGGTGGTAGTGGTGGCCGCAGGAGGAGGTGGAGGAGATGGTGCTGATGCTGAGAGTCCATCCTGCAGCCATGGAGCACGGAGATGAAATGAGGCAACTGCGTCTGCTGCATCGGTGCCTCTTAAAGTGACAGTATAGGGGATAATGAAGGTTCATTTAACGGGGAGCTGAGTGCAGGAGTGGATACTGAAGGCGTTTTCATGACGGGGATAATCATGTCAGATGCGTTAGAAAGCCTCCTCCTCCTCCTCCTCCTCAGGACTGATGGTGTGACTGAGCTGCAGCGGTACACCGTGTACAGCACCTCAGATGATGATGATGATGATGGATGATGGATGTGCAGAGACTCATTCAACGACCAGTGCAGGCCACGCAGAGCAAACTTTTCCCTGTGTGATATAGCAAAACATTAAAATGTACAGTCATTTCAATATAATCCACAAGGACGGAAGCACTCACTGAATATTTCCAACTTCAGAGCTGATGTCAAACTACAACTCAGCTGTGATGTGGGAAACGGGAGCTCCTCCACACCTTTAACATGAGTGGCACCATTTGTTGCTGTGGAGGTGAACATCATATCTAGACTGTTAGTTATTCAGCTAAAACCTCAGTGACATTACATCAGTCTTCACAGTGTAAACAAATACAATGAAGCTTCAGTCATGTGTTTGTAACCCAGGTCCTAAAATGACACCCTTTTTGTTTAAATAATTCATTTTAATAAACAATTCATTAAACAGTCATTAAAAAAAAATCGCAAAACAATTCATTTTATTTTGAAAAAAATTAATAATTCAGTTTATTTTTATGCAGTAAAAAATGTTAAGTGGGTTAAAAGTGTTAAAATAAAAGTAAAAATATATATATATGTTTTGCACACGACCAACGTAGTCCAGCACGGGGTTTCCCTACCTAGCCAATCAGCGAGCTCCGTGAGCCCCACGTGGTCAGCCCGTCGTCTGGCGTCCTGCTGTGACTTCCTGGTTGTGAACATGATCATGCTGCTGCCTCGTGTGAGGTCAGAAAAAAAAAAAACAGATGTGATTTACAGAGTAAGATGCTCGAAAAACATCTTTTAAATGAAGCTGTGTTACCGAAGCAGCGTGAGAGACAGAGTGATTATGTCCACCTGGCCAGGTGAGCCGCTGTAAAGCTCGTGCGCTATGACTCCACTGTGAGTAAAAAAAAAAACAAAAAAACACTTTTAAACTGTTTCAAGGCAGCTGATACTCATGTTAACTGTTAATCGGGTTAAAATGCGGCTGGTATTCATGTTAATCGTCACAGAGAGCCATGGAAAAGGTGCTAATGGTGCTAATCACTTGAGATGCTAATGGACTGTTAGTTTGGGCCTAGCCACTTATTACTTTGCAATTTATTGAAATGCGCATTGTTTGATCTGTTGTTTACAAAGGAGGATGTTATTTTCCTGAACTGTGTGTTAACTCTATATTGAGGAAAAAAAAGATATCGGTGAGATTGATTATTTGCTAGATGTTTATTTCATGATGTGGTAATTAAAGAGGTTAATGAGAGACAACTGAGCACGTTAAGACATATTACCTCAGAATTACTGATAGTTTACTGTATTGAATGTATTTTTTCACCAACGTAAAGGCACACTTTGTGATTTTTTTGTGGTTTTTATTCTTTTTTATTCGTCATTTACTAATATAACCATGATCATTTCTGGTTTTGTTTGAACATGATTATATATCTATGGTTTCACAACTGCAAATGAAAACTTTTTGTTGGACAACTAAAACCTTTTGAGAACATGATTGAACCAGTTAATGCAAGTGAGTGTTATTAATTGCTAATGATACATAGGAAATTAGAAAATGCACATGATTTTGAATGTAACAATATGGTTATAATGGATTTCCTTTGACCTGCTGATAGGTCAGGTTTTTTGGAAGAGGTTGCATCCACGTGCCATCATCCATCGGAGCACTTCCTGCTGGAGATTGTTTCCAGATCCCAAGATCCAAAGATTCCCAGTGTGAGCTGGGTGGCGAGCCGCATCGAACCACTGGTATCGAACTGAATGTGAATCCTGATTCTCCTTCCTCATGGACTGTGTGGTAGGACAAGCACATACACTGATACACTGACACTGATGGAGGAGAAAACAAATAGGGCCCCAGCACTAACTCTGGGCAAAAGGGTTTTATTTATTTTTTGCCGGCTGAGACGCCAAGTGTGTATTCTCGTCCCTGAAAACACAGGAACAATGTTCAGTGTGTTGAATGAAGACATGTCCATTAGCCATGTAATGTGATGTAATGTCAATAATATCTGCACTTTAAAGTGATTATTTTTAAACATTTATTAAAAGTCTTTTCTTTTTCCCCTGGTAAATAACAGAAAATGTGAGGAACAAGAAGTAAATAAAACACTGAGACAGTACTGACAACACCTCAGGAAAAAAGCTCCATAAAATAAAATACAATATACAATATACATTTGAGATTTCACCATTTCAAATATTAGGATTTGGTTAAATATTTTCTCACCCATGAGCTCCTCTTCCTCACAAACCGGAAATGCCAACAGGCACAAACTTTTACACACACACACACACACACAGGCTTTTAGCAGGTTCTCCAAATTTTACGCTTTTTAATCCAACAAAAAAATTGATCAAAGGATAATTTGCAACTTTTTTAATCATCAATTAATTGTTGTTTTGGGTCATATATCTTAGTAAACTGATAATTGAGGTTTCAACTGATGAACAAACAATACAAGAAAACACTGAATCAAACTGAAGAACTATTTATTAACACCTTTTGTGGTCCTTTATCTTAAGGGGGTGAATTCAGTGCTTTGTGAAGTCTTTGAAGGACCTGCTCACTCCCCTGGTACAAACCCGCGTGACATGTGTTCAAGTCTGTGTTTTTAACAAACACTTACCGCAGCTTATTCTTAATACTTAATACTGCTACCGCTGTGAGTCAGATCCAGTCGGACCAGGACAGAAAACTATCTGTGTCTGATTTGTGTTTTTACTAATTGTAGAACTTGGGGCCTGGCGTGGCGATGATGTCCTCGTAGGGAGCGCTCTGGTGCAGGCGGATGGCTTGTTGTTTGTACAGGAGGAGCAGACAGAAGAAAGTGGCTGCAGCGTGTGAGCGACTTCCCCCTTCACACAGAGCCTGCAGGCTGAATGTGGTGTCGCTGTCACTGTCGATCTGGCTCTGAAACACACACACACACGCACACATGAACATGCACACACATACACAAATTTAATTTCCCAGCATCATCCCTAATCCTGTCCTGGCTTTCTCATCTTTAAATCCCTGTCCCTGTGTCAGGCTTTGCAAACACGTTGCTCTGAATCAACACACTTTACATGTGAACCAGGGCAGTAAATGCAAAAAATGTATTTTTAGGTTCTTACTTGTAGAGTGTGGAGAAGCTTCTGTGTTCGCCTGGTCATCCTTTTCTCTACAGTGGCCTGGCTGTTCACCACAGACTGCAGGTTAGAAAAAAAAAAAGGACCATAATTCACTTAGGGGATGCTGGGCACAGCTCCGAGGCAGCATGTGAAATTAACACCCGCCATCTGTCAAACGCTTGTCGCCTGTCGACTGTACCGGCCCTTCTCACAGATAACCATCCATTATTAGTTCCCTTCATCCCCAAGAAAAAGGCCAGTGAGACGTAGAGTCTGACAGAGTTTGGTTCCCTGCCCTGTTTCCATTTGTATCTGTGTGTGCTAAAAGCACCTGAGTGTGGACAGATGTCGACTGAGTCTCCTGCTCCACGTAAGATGGATGAACAAACATGGAGTCTTCTGACGGGAGTTCTGGGTGCGTGAACTCTGACCTGTTTTCCTCCTGACGAACACACAGCAAAGATAATAACATCAAGGTGAAAAAAAAAAGGTGGTGGAGCGTCATGTTTGAGAGATTACATCACTTTAACATACACACCATCTACAGATACTTACTTGCTTAAGCTCTGAGCAATCCTCACTCTGGTTGTTCATTTGATCCAGAGCCGTCAGATCAGTGTGGTGAGTTCGGACAGTGTTGATCGATGAATCGACGACACTGATGTTCTCTGGAGTGATGCCACTAATGTCCCTCTGAGCTGTACAAGCCACAGTGACGGAGATCGGTTGGCACAAACAGTGAGGTCACAATACATTGATATAATTCTCTATGGAGGCTCTACCTTCTTGTCCATCCTGGCGCATCTCCTCAACCTCCATAGAAACACCAAAATACTTCACCTGGAAAAAACTTTCGGCCAAGAGCTGAAACCACGAGATGAGATATAACCAGTAAGAGCAGTAACTGTAATGTGATGCTTATCACATAAACCGACACCGCAGAGATCCCTTTTACCTCTCTGATCTGTGGAGCTACGACAGAGGAACATGGCTGCACAAACAGTTTGTCTGAAGCTCCGCTCTCCTTCCACTGCATGAGCTGCAGAGTCGGTGGGGCCATGTCCAACGGGGCGAGCAGGTCTGAGTAGTCAGACAGCTGCCTTCTGATGGACTCGTCGTTCAGCTCTTTGGTCTGGTCCACAATCAACTTGCGTTTCCTCTTTCCTCTCCTATTTTCCAAGTTGGCTGAAGAGAAAATGGTAGAAAGCTGCTTGTCTTGTGCTTGAAATACAAACAAACGACACGTGGCACCAAACAGACACTGGATAAACAGTTTGAAAGTTTTTGGTTCGATTCTGTTCATACAACACTCTGGGTGTGTGTAGCTTCAGGGGGTTGTACTGATGGCGCTTGAATTACTCTTTTCTCTGTTTTGGATATTTGAGAGTTAAAGGACGGTTTGACAGGTGTATGTTTGTTCCTACGAGTGATGGTCACAGGTTCAAGGGCAAAGGCCTCCTCCTCATTAGCGAGGAGGGTGGTCTCGTTCAGCGGAGGGGTCTCCACCTCTACTGTTCTGTCAGCGTCTGCGAAAATAAACATAGAGTCAGAACTATCATTCAAACCAATAACATAAGCTGAAAATTCAAAATACAGGCGCTGAGCTACTGTAAGTAACTGTTGGTGTAGTGCATTAGCGTCAGTGGAAAGTGAACACAGGATGTAAACAATGAAAAGACGTCAGGATAAATATTTTATCACCTTGTTGATCGTTCTCTGGACTCCTGGAGACCTCATTTTGAGGCGCTTCTGACATGAGGTCGGTGGACTCAGCACCATCACTGGAGTTTGTCAGAAAGTCTACAGGGTCAGTCAAGCAGAAAAGAGACCTGAGACCTGAATCATTTCCATCCGTCACAGAAGCAGGACTATGGCTGTGTTGAATGAAAGCAAAGAGGAGCCTTTTTTCTCTTCTACTATCATTTAAAAGTTATCAATAAATAATCAATAGGAAGCCAGACACTAGAAAGGATACCAGCCATTAGAAAAGCTGATATCCAGACTGAATTAGTGCCTGACACCTACTGGTGCTCTTGGGAAATCCCTGATAACGTGCGAAGTCAGATATTTCACAGTTAATGACCAGGACACTGCCCTTTAACTGTTGACAGAGTACAAACATCACTGGGAAACTGGGATGAGTGCAGGAAACCCTCATGAGTTCACACCTTGAATTGTGACATTTCACAATATAAAAAACCAAACAACAGAAAATTACAACAAATATGGTGCGTTTGGTTTACTCAACCAGCTTAGGTGGCAAGCTACTGACTGTAACGCCCCTATTCGGCCAAAATGATGCTGAAGCCCACTATCAACAGAAGTTAATAAGTCAAATATCACACAAATATGGTAAAACTGCATCAATTTACAATACCTACCAAGTAAGTCGAACACTTTATCTTCATCTCCAAATGTGTCTCCATGTTGACCCAGGCTGTGGAAGCTCATATCCAGCAGTCCACTCTGGTGCGGTGGGGACTCCTCTGCCACCATCAGAAAAAAACAGCAGGAGAGGAAAAGGTGCAGGTATTAAATGGCAGCTCTGCACATACATTTGGTTTTAGAGTCGAGGGTCAGTGGTGTTGTACGTTTTAGTGACTGTCAGTAATTCCTGTGAAAGGAATAAAACCAACAACATGAGGGTTTGTCTCCCTGTCTCCCTCTCCATACAATCCGACCTGATCGTTCCTGTTGTTGTTGTTGCTGTTGTTGTTGTTGTTGATATCAGGTTTTGGCTACACTGAAGATACTTGATAAGCAGGATCAGTTTGTTGCTGGATTGGGCAATCATTTTATGTTGACGTTATCAAAGGACTATGCACTAAAGAGACAGAAACAACATGACAAATCAGGGAGCAGGTTCTTACCGATGTCTGCCAGGCTCAGAAAATCATTTCCAAAATCTTCTTTGAGAGTGATTTCCTCCGACCGACACTGATTCATTGAAAAGTGGTCCACGACATCTATGTTACTGGCGTCCCAAGTATAAAGACAACACAGTGTGGAGGCAGGTAAAACATTCATTAATTGGGTTTTAACAGACAATCGAAGACTCTCATAGAAAATGTTCCTCCATCCAACATCGCATAAATGTTCGTAATCACAGCAGGAAAACAAACCTTTGTTTCAACTAGGAGCAGTTACTGATTTTCCATTTGTGATTAAAAAAAAAAAAATCGTCTGTGCTTGTGAATAAACCTGGATGTGTATTTAAACTCCAACATGACTCAGCTCGAAGAAAATTGCAGTATAAACAACGGTATAATAGAGAATAAGAGAAAAGCGTACCTTAGGGGTGGCAGCTGAGAATCAAAAGGAGTGAAATCTTCGATCAAAGTAATTGCTTTTACTGTTGCCTCGAGCCCCTCCTCAGGCATATCTGTCTGGCCTGGTGGGTTGAGAGAAAAACAAGGAAAAAGATAGAAACACACACTACTATTGAAACAAATATGTCTTTGTAATGGGAAACAGAGAGAATATAAACACAGTGTGCTGTTTGTCATGTTGAGTAGACATCTGAATTTATAGAGGTCCTCAGGATCTGACTCACGCATATTTGTCACCTCAGCTAATTTGGCATATTGTGCTCTACTGAATTCAGAGATGCTAAGTTTGTTTAACTGGAATACTTTTTAGCTGCAGAAATGTATAAATACGTTCTGAGTCTGTATCCGTGACCTTCATTTCCAAAATATGTTGGTTGAGTAGTAATGTGTATGTCACCCTCTGGTGGTTGGCCTTCAGAAAAGTTATCAGCCCAGTATGATAGGCACATTTTGCTAATAGTTCAGTAACACAGCAATCCTGTAATACATACTCTTTGACTAACATTATTATATTCAGTTTTTGTTGAGGCTTTGTAATCATTTGGACTATATAGTTTGCATTGTTGCAGCACAGTATTGAACTATACAAATATGATTCTGTGACTGATGCTCTGTCCTCATTAACATAACAATAAAAACACTTGTCACTGCACCTAAAAACACTGACAGCCTTTTATGTCTAGAAACTGGGACAATAACTTGATTTCTGCAAAAGACAAATGATTTCTGCAGTGTTAAACCTCAGTCTGCTTTTTCACAGTGCAGATTTTTGCTTCATTTATTCAAGAGGAGCCATCGCATCCACAAAATACACACATAAATACAGCCTCTATGGTTAAAATAAGACATTAAGCAGATTGTATTTTGAAACGTTGTCTGTCTGTTCAATAAAAGCATGGCTTGGTCATAGCTGTCACTCTCCTACCTTTACACAGCCTTAATTACCACTTCAGTCCAGTGTAACTACAGGCTTTCAGACCCTGACTGTTTGCCACTGCTATTTGGATAACTGCTTGCCAAACAAAAGAAAAAAAAAAAAAATAATGCATTACCTGGCCTGAATGAGATTTTAATTTTAAGCAGGGCATCGTTGCAGTCTGCTAGGAGATACTTTGCTTTTCTTGAGTAGATCTTGACCACACCGAGGAGCAAATGACCAGAAGTCCGCAAACCGATTTTCATCTACAAAGATGAAAACACAGACATCTCAGACAGCACTCCTGCCTCATACATGTGCACAGCTTCCCATTGCATGCATGGTGCAGGGTGGGGTCCTTGTTCATAATAGTTACCTGTGGAGAAATTATATCTCTGATGGTTGTCTCCAAATTGCATTCAAACACATGAGCCTTGGTGAGTTTCCTCTCCCAGTGGGCCGCTAACCAAATTTTGGCTAGAGGTCCACGCTTGGACGTGAAGAGTTGCGTATAGAACAGCATGTTGGAAAGTAAGCAGCCACCTGTGACAAACACAACGCTGATATTATTAGTGGGTATTTTGACATTTAGTCGGAGCCATTTCTCCGGCAGTTGGGCGTGAAGTTTGCTAACGTCTAGGGTCAAGCTCGGCTAACGCGCCGTGTTTGCTAGGAGGGCTAATGCTGTAAGTTTAGGAATCATGGCAGCATTAACGTCTTTTAATTCACCTCACAATTTACACAGAAACATACAATGGGTCCTATTATTCATGTGTGTACAAGAGACACAATAATCGAGTATCGTCAGTAACAACAACAGATCCTACCGTAAACTTGAAAGTGCCGGTTTTTTTAGTTTGACGTATGGAGCGTGCACGTCACCGACAGGCGCAACCATGGAGGAAAAACCCGCCCAAATGGGATCTAGTATTATTCAGAGTCTTACCCCCACAACGTTTTAAAATAAATAATGTTATATCAAATGTAGAAAGTCTGTGTTAAAAAAAAAATTCTGTACAAAATCTAGTGAGTAATTCTGTACAAGTCGCGCTCGCTCATTTATTGTGGCATATAGTACCGCGCACTGATACCATGTAACGCAGGGATGTCAATGGTCAGGTAGCTCGGTCGCGCTACACAGGTTTAGACTAGGTACACGGTGAGTCAAGGCGACTTTGACATCCCTGACACGGTGAGTCCGATGTGACAACCGATTGAGAGGATCTTCCTGGATTTAAAGTCACGTCTGTGGCTGGTTATATATTGTGTAAGTTAGTACTGTTGTTGTTGTTTTTTCATATTTAACTGCTTTTGTTCATTTTGAAAAACGGAGGATGACGAATTGGCCACCAACGGTTCTTCCGTTGGCTAAGTTCGTGACAATGGACGCAGCGACAAATGTCAGTGAGACTGTAGAAAGGGCTAAACACGTGATGATCAGATGTCCTCTGCCTTTTTCTTATGAGTTGTTATGGATCATTTGAAACACTGCAGATAATGATAAAATACATTAGTGTGTTCAGTTTTGATTATAAGTGTTAAGTTTGATAATAAGAGGTGGATGAATACAAAAGCAACCATGAACCATGTAGGTTGTCATTTGTGTCCGACATTAGCCCAGCAGCTAATGGGGATCTAATAAACAAACAAACAAACAGCAGGCTCAGGACAACTGACACCCACTGTTCCCAACACATTTTAACATGATGATTTTCACAACCATGTCTTTTGACTAATTTGACAGCAACTAAAAATGACTGGTGTGTTGACAAGTTACATCGTTTGGAAAATCTCACTCACCATCAAACTATCAGCGTGAAATTTGAAGCCAGAGGTGTTTGATTTATTAAAAAAAAACATTTTGTTTATCTGTCTATTTATTGCAGGCCATTAACCTCACACACTGGGGAGTGAGAAGAGGCGCCCAAAGTACTTCATAAGCAGCTTACCCCTGAAAATGACTGCTACTCGTGACTATTATTTTAAGGTATGTACATCACTGACTTTTCATGCCCCTGGGCCAGATCCTCTTTATGGAGTGACTGATAGTATTTCTCAACGAAGCAAGCACAGAGACACAAAGTGACTATAAAGAGATTCAAAATAGCTTCAGTGAGACATAAAACGACTACTCAGAGACTCAAAATGTAATTAGAGACGTGAAACGACCACATTGTGGCACAAAATATTTTAACAAATACAAAGTGATTAAGAAAGACACAGACGATGACCGTAAAGAGGCATATAATGACTGCAAACAGACGTGTAACTATGCTAAACGACCACAGAGAGATGCAAAATGACTTTAAAGTAACACAAACCAGTCACAGAAAGACAGAGAGAGACATAAAATATCCTGCAAACCCCTGAAATATATTTAAACCTGCATACCCCTGAAATATATTTAAATACTTTTGGCCGTCCCATCTGTGGGATACTTTCTTGGCATGTTCGCAGTTTACATTGCATGAAAGGCTCCTGTTTCTATTTCAGCAAACAATTTTAGGTTTATTATTGGTGTTCAGGGTCGCCATCAAATTATGAAAGTGGGATTTGGTTAATACATCAACAGGAATTCAGTATCCAGTTCAGAGTGGTTGCTCATATGTCTCCATTTTTGTGCACTAGAGGGCACCACGGCCTAAGTGCAGAGATGGTCATTGAGCTACTCAACACTAAATCTACCCAATACAGCATTTCTGTTTAAGGACAATCTCGTTTAGTTGTGTGTGTCAGAGAGTTGTTTCTACTCTGACTAAATGTTTGAGTCTTATCATCTCTTGTAGAGCTGCAGCTTACAATGCTTGTCACTGATTCAAAACTTGAGGCTGAAAATGACTAAAAAGCAGCAAATCTAACAAAAAGAGACACAGAAGCTGAGAAATGCTCATGAATAACAAGATTTAGTCATTGTGGCAGCATAGCAGGCACTTCCTTCAAGTACATGCAGCATAGAAACCACTGGTACAGATGGAAATTAGCCCCTAAACTGATGAATTCATTATTTGTTTATATGATTATTTATGTATGTGCAGCATTATAACTACCTTCATTCTCATTAATACAGGGGAGTGTGGGTGTGATGTCAAAAAGCACCTGCCAGATGTGCCTGTGGACTTCTCAGCTGGGAGGTAAGAGCCTACACACAGAGACACATCCCATAATCTATCCTAACTTCCTTTCTCTTTCTATCTTTTTCTCCATTTCCTTTTTGCACACAAACACTTAGGAGCAAAGACTGTCCTTAAGTCCCCATCGAGGCACTGATCTCAGCCTGAGAATTACACATGCCAGAGTCAATTTGTGTTTTACGTTAACTGCATGCCTGGGGTTGTGAGGCTGCGCAAGAACAGCTGGTGTGGCAAGTCAGAGTCTGCATCTCAATAGAGAAGAAGGGAGACCGAGTGTAAGAGGCAGAGAGTTTTCAGTGAAACAGAGGACTGGTGGTAAAGAAAGAGAGAGACAGTAAAGAGGAAAAATCTGATGCACATAAGTATGTGTAGTACAATATTTTGGATCTTTAGCTGTGTGAGCTCCGCTGTCATTATCTCTGAAGTGGCTCTTAATTGAATCTCTTTTATATTCAGGTGCTGTGCAGGGTGAACTCTCCCTCCATCTGGTTCTGTGTGTCTCTAGAAACAAAAGCCTGCACCGTCCAAAATAAACAGTTTGTGTATTTTCCAAAATACCCACCTTCTCCATGTGCCCATGTGGGATTGTTCTGCTGGTTTCCCTTAATGTTATGTGCCATCATTATTTTGCTTTTAATTCCTCTGGCTGTTTCTCTCTGCTTCTCCACACAGGCTGCCAGTGGAAAGCTTATCCCTCCGACCGCTTCTTCTCTATACTAGAGGAAAATAAATAACTTTGCATCTAAGTCGATCCTTCTTGCATATTTGCTTTAACTCCCTCCTGGCAGGTTTGTTTTAATTTTATTCCAGTTCAATTCAACTGTGATAGAAGTAGATCAACATGGCAGATATAGCTATACATATTAATGTTTTGTATTTCCACGATTCAACATCCTATGGGCTTTTTATATGCGCTTTTTGGATGCACATGCATATTATCTTCAAAGGCTTGGCAACCCACCCCCCCTTTAGCTGTAACTTTGCTGTCATCATGATTTCAGTCAGCGTGCTCAAAGATCCTTCTCCAAAAAAGCCGTCTCATTGGCAGACAAAGATATGAAAGAGCTGCTGTAAAAATGGGAATATTGCAGGATGTGTTTTATCTGCCGTGAAGAGTGCGTTTGCACGTGAAACATCAGTTTAAATATCTTATTAACTGGATGTTTATTTAGTCAATGACGTTGTTGCACCTTCAGGCTTAGTTACTGGACCACGAGCATTTCTTACTCTTGCGCTAAAGCCGTCGTCTTCAAAAAATAAAAGCTAGAGCAAAGATTTGTTTCAGCCTTTAGAAACGTTGCAAACCAACCCAGGGATTTTTACACAGACGCCACATCAAGGTGCTGTCAATAATATCCGTCCAGTCCTTTGTAGAAAATGAGATTGCAAGTGACTCTGAACCTCGTGGGCTCTCGAGTTAATGAACAGTTCCCCGAGCAAAACGTCTTCACAGATCATTACAACGAGTTACAGAAGTGTTTTATTTTTTTCTGACACTGTAACCATGCAGCTAATTTTCTGTGGTGTCTAAAAACATTGTGCCTCCGCTGAGTTGAATGTCAAATCAATCTGGTAACAAATTTCCACTCAGTGTTTTATTGTGTAGTAAATAAGGCTGCACAGGAACTGGGTTTGATAATGATATCAACACGCACAGGAGGCTTTCCTTTATATACATACAGTACATGAGGCCACACAGCACAGCACCACGTTTAGAGGGAAAGCAGAGGGAAATGAGTTGCTGAATGCGAGGTGCTCTGAAAGCTACTTGTTAGTCATACAGTACATGCATGGTCGGACATGGTAACCTGTTACCATGATGAATACAGATGACTTGATATGTGGTATTACTGCACATTATTTAACGGAAAGTACAAACATAAGAGCACATACAGTATCATCTATTGTGCATGGAAGATTAAGGGCACTGATGAGTTAAGAGAACGGGTTGGTTCTGGCTGGATTAAAGTCTGAATTTTCGGTAAACATGAGGTGTGATCGACCTCGACACCCACTCATATCAGATTTAACAGTCTTAATGTCGACAGTGTGCAAACTTGGTTTTGCTGGTTTCATCCAGGCTACGTACCACACGCGTTGAGCCTCGTCGAGCATGGTCCTCTTCATTAAAGTGACTAAAGCTGGACTTTTTATTATCGCACACTTGAAGCCTGCAGGCTTGAAGTTGATTGTTTCATCCCTTACAGAAAACAGCAGCTGTCAGTTTGGTTTCACGTCTGTGTTGCAGTAGATTCCAATGGAGACAAAGAGAAAACATGCAGAGAAACATTCAAGACCACATCGAGCGAATGGTTGATCTTTTTCGGCGGAGGACCACGCACACGGTTTCGTGCAACAGTTAGACTTGTTTCTTATAAAACTTGATCTTAATGGGTTATGTATTCATCTTATAGTCCACAGACAGGGTTGTAAACACTTTCTTCTCATCCTCTGCTCTTTCAGACTCCAGTTTAGTCACAGAACGATAAAAAAAAACAGGAAACGGCACAGAAAATGCATTACAATACAAATACAAAGTAAAAATTTCAGTGGCAAATCTTCTCAGATGAAGTAAGCACAGTGTGGAGGGGGCCACTTGTGAGCGACTCTCAGGAACAATGCCTTTGAATGTCCTTACAAGTGTTGTTATGCTATAAAGTTGAGGTGACACACACTTGTTATAGCTCTATAAGCTCTCTGTCTTTTTGGGCACCTTTCCTGTCTCGTTATCTTCATGAAAGAGCGAGGTCGCGTCACTAGAGGAAATCAGCCCGTGGTTTGGCTGAGAGCTGGCCGACTGTCACCTCTCTGTAGCTGGATCCGCTCAGGATGCAGGCAGTCCTTTGGGCCGGTGTCACATGACACAGCCCTGCGTTGTCAGCGCACTGCAGACACGCCCCATAACTCTCCTGCTGTCCGTTTGACAAGCGCGTGGAGACGCTCATGTCCTTGCGCTGCGAGTTGGATCCGAAGCATTCTTTAGGATCTGACAGTGGACTCCCTCTGTAGATCCTCTGGCGTAACATAGACGTGTCTCTGTAGAGACACTCACGAAAGTTGGGCTTACACAGCAGGTAGACCATCGGGTTGTAGATAGTTGAGGACTTGGCAAAAATAGCGGCCATGGCGAAGGCAGTAGCAGGAACTTGTGTGGCGTCTCCGAAAGCGGCCCACATGGACACAGCAGCGTATGGTGTCCAGGCTCCCAGGAAGCCTATACAGACTGCTACTGACAGCTATATGGAGAGGAAACATGAACAAATACATCTTTAGTTTCACATCAGTGCAGAGTTTTAAACATAAATGGCTTCTGTACAAATATCTGCAGTAGTACCCTTATTATTTCTGCGCGCACATACATAGATTATTTTTTATAACCTTTGACTAATTCACTGTCTCGTATCCTGCTCAAACCCTGCCAAGTGCAAAACCTGAAGTCAGTGGCGCTGAAGCGACACTGATATCCTCTGACCTTGACAATGAGAGCGTGTGCATTGGTGGTCTTGGTCTGCGGTGACACATGCTGCTGGACGGCCTGACGTGATCCGCGCACTGTCAGCAGGATGAAAGTGTAGGAGAGGAAGATGACGGTGCAGGGCAGAGCATAGCAAAAGACGAAAAGGCAGACAATGTAAGACAAAGCTGAAAGCTCGTGGTTGGGTGCATGCCAGTCAATGCAGCAGGCTGTGCCATAAGGTTCAGCACTGTAATGTCCCCACTGTACCAGGGGCCCCACAGCGAACACAGACGCGTAACACCACACTCCAACCACCAGGAGGCGGGCGTGTGAAGAGGAGAACTTGTTACCTGATCAGACAGGAGATAGAGAGTAACAGTGGTTATTTTATTTCCCTCATGCTGTTCAGCTTTGTGATCAAATCTGCAGTGTCGGCACCAACAACATGCTCAACAGTTGAGGTCGTCGGCCACTCACCGTGGTTGGGGAGACAGACTTTGAGGCAGCAGACTAAGGACAGCGCTGTGAGGTTGGTCAAGCTGCACAGACCGAACAGTACTCCGCACATAGCGTAGAGCTGACAGGTGATTTCTCCAAAGAGCCACCTGTGAGAGGAGGGGACATGTGACGGAGGCCAGGGCTGCAACTAATCCATTAATTATGAATCTGTGGATTTTCTTGATGAAGTGCTTAATTACTTGTGAGAAAAGCTTCTTTTCATTCCCCAAAGCTCAAGGTGACCTACTCGGACGACTTTGTTTTGTCCAGGCAGCAGTTAAACACTTACAGATTATAAAAACTGCAGAAACACGTTCGATATTTGGTGTTTCTGCTTGAATAAAACATGCTCGTGCTGCAGCATTAACCTGTGGCTCTCTGTAGTTGCTGATTGCTGTTCGCGGAGAAATTACCTTCATGTCGAGGTGGTAGAAGTGAAGATAATAGGAGTGAACGTGAGGTACCTGTGTGAAAAAGCTGATGGCACTGCCAGGGGGAATAAAGAGAGCGTCATCCCAAGGTCACTGATAGAAAGATTGATGATGAAGAACTCTGCTGGCTTCAAGGTCGACCGCTTGTGGTACGCAACAAGTAGCAGAATGCAGTTACCCATAAGAGACAGTACACCTATATATATATATATATATAAAAACAAAGAGGGAGAGAGATTGAGTTTGGCTGGAGATCGTCTACCTTTGGGGATTCGACAGGCACATGTGGAGTGAGCGACTGATAAACAACAGAACAAAGAAGGGATTTTCATGTGGACTTACAAAACACACTGTAGAGTGAACCCATGAGGATGTCGTACTCCTTGGAGATGGTGGATGCGAACAGAGCAGATGTGTCTGAAGCATTTCCCATCTGAAACACCATTGACATTAGCACACACACACACACACACACACACACAGAGAAGTTTATTATTGTAAACTTGAATGAAAACTCTCTAAAGGGAGCAATTGTTATTGTTATTGATGAAACAGCTTTAAATCACAGCAGCAAAACCCATTTCCTCTCTGCTGCCTGGTCTGAAAACCAAATAACCATCTCCTCAGTTTTGTTTCGACAGCCTCTACAGCGTGGTCTGGTCTGCAGTCTGGAGCGCAAGCTGTACTTTCTCACTGCCCATGGGATCAGATGCAAAAATAGATGAAAAAGCTTTTTTAAATAAAAAAATAATCCTTAGCAAAAGATGAGGACGACTCGTATTAAACTGAAATACACAAAGCAAAGCTGGATTAACAGATGGAAAGAATTAGAAAGACTCTGCCTTTCAGGATTTACCACAGGAGCATGAGATGAGAGATCAGCAGCTACAGGACAAAAACAGTCATGATTGAGATAACACATGCTCAAATTTGCTGGATCAAAGGACGGTGAAACTGCAGGTTTTGTCCTCGACTGACACATGTTTACACATGATGCAACCATGCACAAACGCAAATACAAACACATGGAGTGATGGGATAGGTGCATAATGACATTGACGGGAGTTTGATCATTGAGCCGTGGAGGAGAGCTGACAGGCGCTGATAAATTAACCTCATAGATCTTCCTGAGCATCAGATGCACCCGTGCTCTTTGTTATGAGTCAGAAATCAGTCAAAAAATAAAACAATAATCATAATAATAATAAATAAAAAGAAGGAGCTCTGCAGGGATGGATCTGGACTTGCAGCGCTATCGCATGTGATGCAGAGGCAGCACTGACTCAATGTTTTAAGCAATCACAGGGGATAAAGAAAGAGGCTTCATTATTATGCAAGTCAGCCTACCAGTCAACGATGAAATGCCTAGTCAGTCTGAGTGGAGTGAGTGATTACGACCACTCAAATACACAAGAGCTGTGTCAGCGCATGAAGATTATCAGCCTCTGTTATCAATAAGCACATATTCTGATTTGTTAGAGCACAATGTAGAGTTTAAATTAAGTATAGACTTATTGAATTGTGTGTATGTTGGCATTATAGTGACAGTATTATTATTTTTTATATATATTTGTGACTTTTATTCTCCACAGGCTGATGCTAGATGTGATATTAATGCTAATATCCGACACAAAACACTGATTAGCACAATGATTTTGTCATTGATACCGACTGCAATTATAAATTATCATCCTTTTTCTCCCCACAGTAATTTCACTGCATGATGCCAAGACCATTCAGTTTGTCCTGGGATGTTTCCTTGGTGATAACCATCCTCCACAAGTAGGCCCGATAGAGAAACATCTGGACAGATCCGTGCAGAAGATGTTTTATCTCACGCAAGCTCTCGGACAGAAAACCGTCACACCTGGAAGATTATCCCTAATCGGGACGGTTTCTGCACAGATCTGCAGTGTGCGGGTGCTTCTCCCTCGAGCGTGCCAGTCTCTAAGCTCCAGCTCTTCCACTAAGCCTGAGTGAGCACCATTTCCCCTTGATTTTGGGAACAATCCCATACTTATCCCGTCCCATATACATCAGCACAGTTTGATTTAACAAAAGAGCGCCTCATCGACAGTAACAGTTGGACTCTCTCTGTCAAAGCCGAACCCATTCTCTGCGTCTGAGCACGGCACCTACACCGCCCGCAGCCATGTGAGTGTGAAAGTGTGACACAAAGAGCTGGGGAAAGCTTAACCAGCTGAACTGCGCCTTTGGTCTGCAGTGACAGATTGAGTATTTTGAGACTGGCTAAACTGTGACACTGTTATCATTTCTCTGAGCCTGGCCGAACTGAACTCCTCTGTTCGGCTGTGATTAACCGCGGCGCCCGTGTGACCATGACACTGACCTCCAGATGATGCTGATGATGATGATGATGTTGATTCATGGGGTAAACTGTGTATTTGCCCGACGACCTGGCTTTATGCGCCCCATTATTTCACTTCAGATGCACATTTGCATCCTGCCCTGACCCATTTGCCTCAGCGTCGCTGTGGAAACATTTTCCACTGTGTAATTTACCAAGGAGGAGATTTTAATTTCTCCACATGCAGTTAACTGCCGTCGTCAGCGTGACAAGTAATTCCTGCTGCGTGTCATCGAAAGTTTCATGTGATAGCACTGAAACTAGGGCTGTCACTCACAACCGTTCAATGTCTGTCGCCAGAGAAGATAAGCAGCCGTTCGAAGGCTGACAGTCATGTCAGGCTGTGTAAGTGCAAGGGTAGTGCAGCCACATGGACCGGCTTCTGAGTGCTGACAATTACAAGGCGGAGTGTCTGCAAGGTTGGCGGAGACTGGCAGCCTGTGGCATAGCTCAGTCGTCGACTTGCATTTCAATCTGACCCCGGCCTGTTTCTGAAAACCCTGTGACAACTAATGTTTACTAAAAACCAAAATCAAAGTCAGACTGATCTTTATTGTTCTCATCCATGTTGTCGGACATGTTCCCTCAAACCCAATAAGAGTAATGTTGGCAATGGCATTTATCATTTATTCTTGAAAAACAGCCTCCAGCGCGTCATTGACAGTCAAACATCAGTGTTTGTGCTTTTGACATCTGTGAATCATAAAATATGTGCGTTTCTGGATTTTAAGTGTCACATAGGATCTTGGAAGCACGGCTTGATTTGCCAGCCCTGTCCCTTCTAACCAGCTGTGACAGCGTTGCCGGTATTGTTTTCACCTCATGTGTGTGTGTGTGTGTGTGTGTGTGTGTGTGTGTGTGTGTGTCACCATGCCAAGATGTGTTCCTGGAGACACCTACTGCAGCGAGAACTACCACAGAGGCAGTTTTGTGCCGGCCACTCATCTGTCTGTCTGAGGACTGGGGTTTGTCACCACGATAGCATCACACCACGGGAAGGTGAGGAACCGCACGCACACACCTTAGTCCAGACATGTGTGTGTGTCTCTAGTTTATGTGTTAATTTCAAGGCAATATTGGATTTTTAAAAAAGTATTCTCTTCAGAAAAGCTTACTTTTAAACATCTCTTTAATATTAATCAATTATTTAGTCCATAAATCCCAGGAAAAGTGAGGAATAGTCAAAACTGCTTCACACAGTCCAAACTGACGACCTCAGGCCACTTGTTTTATCCAATGAATACCAATTAACTCAGAACCAAAGACATTTAATCCACTTAAAATGTGTTGCCTTTTTGTTTGGGGAATGAACATAACAAAATAGATGGTCGTTTTCTTTCATTGAGTTAATTCTAATGAATTAGCGATATATTAGTGTTGTATTGAGCTTGTGCTTCACCGCTTCACAGAGCAGCATTTGAAAGCCAAACCTTAACATATCCAACCACAGTGTGCTGCGCGGCACATCCCCTCAGGGCCGTGTGAGACCTCTGTGAGGCTGAAGTGGCGTCTGTTCACCCTTGCTGTGTCTAACTGCCTCCTCATTTGAGAGTGACTGACAGTGACAGTGGAAGTGAATGTCATCGCGCTACAATATTAACACCATGTTTTAGCAGCATGACAAAGAGTTGCCAGAGGCTGATCTCTCAAACGTCGCAGGGCACGCTGTGACAAATCTTACGTAACAGCTGTGGAGAGCGATCACGTGAGACTATGTGCACCTAACTTGCAGTGTTTAGGCTGACCAGCAATGCAGTATGAGAGTGGTACATAAGGTAGGGATGCACCGATTGCAATTTTCTCTCTCAGATATAAATGATATAAACAGTAGAGCGTTGATGTCCAACCTACTAAATTACATCACTTCCTTTTAGTCTTTAATCTTAAAACAAACAAAACTTGCAGACGCACGCGCACGTGGTGGGCGGGCCTCTCTCACGGCAGAGCAGAGAGTGACAGTGGCTGACTTTCAGACCTTTGCGGAGGTAGATAAGATCGGTTTCACATAAAAGAACTGCCGATCGCCGATCCCGCAAAAGTTAAGGAAATGGGCGCAGATCGATCGGCTGTAAAGTGTCACACACATTAATCAGATTTAAAAACACTGTTTCTGAGATTGTCTCTGAGTCTCTGGTCTTCAAGCCTGTGGGAAGGACGACAGCCACACAGAATGCAAAATAAATAAATAAGTACAATTCTGCCACCCTAGTAAGTCCTGTCATCATCACTCCAGCACGACTGCTTCCTCCTCATGACACAAACATATTACATAACCGCAGTCTGATTGAGTATGAGAAAGCAAACATTTCCGTGTCAGTGGCGGGTCACAGGCTTTCGTGTTGTTTGCCATTTACTCTAATCTTCAGCTGAAGGTCATTCACTCTGTGTTAAACCTTATTGTATCCATTGAAAGACAATATTATTGGTCAGTGTCAAAATATATAGATTTTCTGTGGTGAGGTATGAGCGAGAACCCACATACACAAGACTCTTCGCTCATGTATTTCTGTGCAGCCAGCAACAATAGGGCGTCATGCATGCAGACATGCATGCCCAGAGAAATAATGTGTGGCAAGCAGCCAGAGAGCAAATCGACGGGCTCTGTCAGCATTAAAAAAACTTCAACATGACTGAAAGAAAAAGGAAAGCAGTGTTTTGTTTTTTGTTTTGTTTTTTTTTACAGCGACGGGTGATCTGTGATCTCATCACTAATCCTGCCGGAGATCCCACAAGTTGGCTGTGATGTCTGTGCGTTAATCACATCAGCATTGCTGCCTGGACAATCTGTTTCCACTTCTTTGAGACAGTGTTTGAACCTTGACTGAATGCCCTTCAGTGATTATCCTTTTTAACAAGAGCAGATTTTATCATGCCAGGGGGAGAGTTGTACGATTACATCCTCTGCGAGTCAGAATGAACTACCAAAGCTCTACACAGGAAATGAAAGTAATGAGAGAAATGACAGAGTGAATCCTTTTTGAGACGTGTCAGCTTTTTGTCTCGTGCCCCGTGGCTAGCAACATCACTCACAAAATGTGGAAGATCAAACAACTGCTTCATCATCCGAAATGCACTCTTTGTTGTCGTCTAATTTCTTCGTATTGCACTGACAACAGACCAGACCCCCCCCCCCCATTGTGCTGCTTACCTTCCAGAGAGGAATGGCTTGTCCTCAGTTAAACACATGGAGGCCAGGTGGAGAGCAGGACACAGAGGAGAGGAGCCCGGCCAGTCGCCGAGAGGGGGGACAGAGACAGACAGAGAGAGATGCAGGGGGAGCGCTGGACCTGCCTCTGCCTCACACTGAAGAGTCCGGTTCAGGTATCCTCCTCCTCCTCCTCCTCCCGTTCAGTGTCACACACAAAACACACACACACACACACACTCGTCTGGCCAGGTGGACACAGTCTCCCTCTCTTATGCAGCACATGCACTCGCCATAATTGTGGAGATGCACTGAGCCCCACTGGTGTAGAACGAAAAGCCCACAGTGACGGCAGGCAGGCCAGCCAGAGAGAGAGAGAGAGGGTAAGAGAGAGAGAGAGGGGGAGAGAGAGGGATCAGTATAATACTCTGAGTGTCACTGATGACTCAAAGTACCGCTCCCTACACCATTTTCCTCTCTGCCTTCTAACTCGCTACTTCCCTGCTGTACTTATCCCCTGTACTTTGATTTGTTTCTACACTTTGAGTCATTCACCTCTACACATCATCTATGTGAATCATGCACGTAGGGAGGGCTCCTGCTGTTTAGTCACACACAGCCACTCATCTCTGCACCTACGAGCGACGGCGCGTGTATAACTGTGTACTTGTTCTCTGTGTATGCACTTGTCATTTGATCAGCAACTGTAAAGATGACAGTCAGAGCCCACAGGAGGTGAAACTAGCCGTTGATTTACAGATGCAGCAAGTAGAATATGATTTTAATGGGGGGGGGGTATTAATATTGCAGGATGTGCCTCTGAAGTGGTAATTTAAGATGTGAGGAAAAATCACGATTGTAATTTTCCTTATCTTGTCAGCGGGATGTTAGACAGCTTATGCCCATCTGAAGAAATGTGCCAGTGATGATCTTCAGTGAGCGCCTGTTGTGCCCCCGTGTTAATGGTTTTTCATGAACAATGACAATGAGATGCAGAGTTTGTTAGTGGAATGAGATTTCTTATGTGATGATGCTTAGTTCAGTGGTGCAAAAATGAAATGTGACAGCCATTTTAGAAAGTAAAGTGTCACCCCGTGTCACATTGTTAATGCAGTCCTGGTTGGGAGCATTTGAACTGCACCTGAAGCGCTGTGTCATCCTACTTCTTCATACCCACCCGTGCAGTTTGCTCTCAGCAGCGCTGCTCTCTGACTGACAGTCATGGAAAGCTGCTTAAGGGAGCATGGGGCTCGCTCGCTGGGGCTGGCGCCGCGGCTGCAGGGCTGCCAGAAAGCTGTAAAGAGCAGCGCTGTCATATTAATACCTCGGCAAAGGGTCCTGGTCCTTCTCAGCCCTCTTGCTCTGACACGTTTATGAACTTAGTGTCACAGCCTGTGGTCCATTGTAGGATGAAGTCCCTGCAGTGACTTATTGGAGATGACAGTAGGGCAGGAAATGATCAGAACAAGAGGAAATTATGAGAGATCATGCGAATATAGGGGCAGTCACTTTATATCAAGAAAGAGTATAAGGAAATAGTAGATATCTTTAATTCGGTCCTCCCACCACTTTTGCCCAGGCTGAAATGTCTCCACAGCTGTTGGATGGATTACCATGAAATTTTGTGCTAAAAATCAGGGTCCAGAGATGAATCCAGCTGACGCTTCTGATCTTAGAGCATCACCGTATATCTCAGTGGCTTCGACGATCCCCTGACTTTCCCTGTATTTGCCACCATAAGGTTAACATTTGTTGTTATCATCTTCCCCCTCTTGGATCCTCATCAGCTTGTAAAATGTTCCCAGTACTTTGTTTTACACTCCAAAGTGAAAATAGTGTTTAACATTTACCATTGTTGTTGTACTGTACACTACCTGATGAGAGCCAAACAGCAGGCAGACACAGTCGGTAACGAGCAGTTTCCCTCGCAGTTGGTAGAGAAACCAGACTGAATATTAAACACAAACATTTCTAAATCCACTTTTCGCCACATTTATTATTTCACAACTCACTGCATTAAATCTAGTTGTTATTTTGGCTACTACTGTAAAAATGATCCCGTCCATGCAACGAATATCTCTTAATTAAATTTACTCTTTGGTTCTTGCTGGATACTGAGCGGACGCTGTCATCCACCCTTGTGTTAGGTTCACAGCAGCTGCTGACGGAGAGCAGAGGCTAGATTATATAGCTTTAGGCTGTAGACTTAATCTGATGAGTTTTTGCAATGTGACTAATTGGCGCTGCTGGAAATTTTTTGCCTCTCGCCAGTGAAGAATCTGAACGCGCATGTAGAGTAATGAACGTTTTCTCAGTTTCCCATGAAGCCTGTCACTCTGTGAATCCAATTAGTGAACAACCATATTCTGCCCAAAGACACAGGAGAAAAACGGAAAATGATAAAAGCGCATTTGACGTTTTGGTGAAAAAAAATGTCAAATCCAAATCTGTTTTATACTGGAAATATCTGAAACAGTGTATATCTGTTATGTGGTCTGCGAGGTCAGAAAGATCCCCTGGTATTATTAAAAAGACTTTAAATATAACTGATGAAACAGTTGTAACATCACAAAGAAGGGTGAGTATGAAATCTAACAAAGTTTCAAACACGTAATATATTAACTTTGTCATTAAGCTGGTGCTGGTGAGATTTTCTGTCATGTCTCTGCTTTATGATGAGTATTGACTTATAATTTTACAGTGCTTTCCGTCTGAACGGAGACAGAAGAGTCCGAGGGGTACGTTAAATGTGTTCTGTGAGGGTTTTATCTCTGCAAACCACTCACACGGCTGATTTACAACAGTCCCACACACGCTCAAAGACTGAAGTTAGAACAAAATACAATCAAAAAAAACCTCTGAGACCTGTTTTAATTGTTACCCAGTGAATTGCCTGAGCAGCACCAGCGCTGTACGTGAAAATGTGGAGCTATTTATTAGATGAGTGAAATAAAAAAACGATGAAGTATTATTGACTTCGGTTTCAACCCTTGAAGGCTGACTGAATCATAAAAACACCAGCAATTGGAGGCTTTATCATTCAGCGTGTCTCCAAAGTGACCCAGCCATTCAGTTCTCCTCCAGCTGTGAAAATAAGTTTCCCAGCAGTCATTGTACTTTCTGCTTTAGTTGTGTTTTTTTGTTTTTTTTGTGTGTGTAAGAGAGTGATTGAGTTTCATGAGTTTCTTAGGAGGAAAGAACAGAGTGGTAAATTGAGTTAAAGTAAGAACATGCGAGGGATGATGTCAGTGCTGGACGCACAGTGAAAAGGACCAGGAGGACCATTATGTCAATGGCTCTGTTTTAATGGGTTTTAATTGTTTCTAATCTTAAATGACTAAAAGTGAACTGGACTGAGGCTCAGTTACAGTAACGTGTCGTGCTGCTCTGACCCGTTTGGCTGTATATTACTGTAATTGAGAGACCCTGTTGTCTTTTTTATTATATAATACCAGTTTAGGTGAGGCAAGCCCCAGCTGGCATTTAGTGAGGGTGGTAAACATCCTGGTCACCAGTCTGTTACTGTTAAAAGTGCCAGTTAAAATAAATAAATGGGTGTAACAGTACATCTGCATGTGAGCGCTGTGCACGTCATGCTCCCAACATCCGTCCAGTGATAAATAATTAAATCCTGGGATGTATATGGAAAACCTATCTGCACCTCCTACTCAGTAAATCTTTATGTTCATGGAAGTTATTTGCTGGCATGAGTTAATTTCCTCTCTGCCAATGTTGTTTAGTTTAATAATCTTCTATCACTTTGGGGACTGAGCCAAATTGTACTTTAGGCACTTAACTCTGGCAGCCATTCATCTTCTGTGAGTGTTGCAGGTCTAGACCCTAGGAGCGTTGAGATAAGGACTCGGTGTTTCATCTTCTCGACACAACGAAAGCTGGGAGATTGGTGAAATGGCCTGCCCTCACTTGTTATACTTTTATTTATCATCTCTAACACTTCACGTTTCTGAATTTCGCAGTGTCTTGGAAGCGTAAATGCAGCTTCCTACCAACAGCTTGTTCAGTGTAGAGAACAAAAACTCCACAATAGCGTTACATGTTACTGCTTCTTGAAAAATGTCAAATGCTGGAGTTTATTACTGAGAAGCTCCGAGTCCTTGATTCAAGGTGACCCTCTCCCGGACTCGTGAATGCCAGCTGTAATAAACACTGTCTGTTCTCTGACCATCACTATAATGAGGATAAAAGCACTCCTTTCACCTTACGCCTCTTACAGAGGACATTATATAGGATGATTCACATTTTAGACCACTGCAGCCCTCTGTGCACTCAAATATCCTGTGTCTCCTCTGTCTTTGTGCCAGCTTTGCCTTTTGTGATTTGGGTGCATGCCTTGGCCAGTGACAGTCTGCGAGGTTTGCAGGGAGCATAACTCACAATCGGATCCATGAGTGAGCAGTGAAGAGACTATGAGTCAGAGGAGACAAATTCACCAGAGCCCCTCACCGCCCTTTCTGTCCAAATGTCTAGTTGGAAACAAACAAGATTAATGTGTTGTTGTCTGGGGTTTGGTGTGAGGTGTGAACTTAAAGGAGGGATGTGAGGAACACAGAAAATATATATACATGGATCATGACAGGGATGTAATGAAGCCCTGGACTGTTTTATGTATGGGTTTAGTCATGGTACATGTTTATTTTTAGACATCAAGTCCTGTTTGGACGTTATGTGTGAAAGACTGCCTGAACAAAATCTTTCTCTTCGTCTCACTTTGTGAATGTGCATTTGTTTTCATGGCATCTGCACCATTTCCCAGGTTTATATCCGTGACTTGAAATCACTCGGTCTATCACTCAGCACCTCGAACCAAAATGTTGTGTGTCGCTTTTTTCTGTCTGCCCTCTTTTCCTCCTTGGCATTTTCATAGTTATTATTCACCACATGTATCAGGCTAAAGCATTTTCACTCTGCAGTGGGCTCATCTCCCACATAGGTGTCAATTTAATAGTTATTTGTCCGATAGGGGAAAAAGGGAGGGGGGAGGGGGTATTAGCAAGGTCACCGTATTGCCCTGTTGTAACATCCATTAAGAAATATGCTCAGCAAGGGGGGCTGGTAGATTTCTAGCCTGGATAGTGGGGCAGGGCAGAATTTGTAGTAGGCTGCTGCACTGAAGTACTCGCTGGTTGTTTGTCTGTATCACCTCGGCAATAATGCCAAGCTGTAATTTTTCTTCTGGCAAGCAAGGGCTGTCCCTATGAACTTCATTTTTGGAGGGAATGCTTATGCACTGCATGAACACAGCTTTATTCAAGTCAGGCCAAGTCCCCAGCAGTCAGCAGCATTTATTCTTCTCTATTGCCCTCTTGTGGTATCCCCACTTTTCTGCACCCACGTTTCACATTCACCTCAAAACTGATACATGACACATTTCTGAACTTAGCTGTACTATTAGTCACAACTGCCAGCTGACGCCTCTGAGGAAGACTGCAGGTAAAAGAACATCTCCCAATATTTGTCTGTTTAAAAGAAATAGTAGTAGTGATACGAAGAAGACAATGAACCTATTCAGTTTCTGAAGTATTTTCTACCCAAACCAAGACAGCATGAGCAGTACAGGCAGAGTAATCACAGTAAACATTTATTGGATTGTCAGTATTAAAAAAACAAACAAACAAACGCCAAAGGAGACAGTTTGAAATGCAAACATTTTATGCATGATTACAATTAGTATAAAAGCCAATGCTCAAAAAGTGAAACCATATAAAAACATACTTACTCGTCTAGACATAAGAAAAAGCAATACAAAAAATGAAACATGTAAACATTGTTAAACAACTGGTCATTTAAGGATTTTTCAGGTGTAGTTTGCTGTTGTTTTCCTCAATCACTGTGGCTCTAAAGAAGGGTCCATTGAAACAAACAGTTCATCTTAGCACCTTCATGATACAATTTCACACTGCTGTGTCATGAGTGCAGTTGGAATTAGCTGCCATTTTTGTTTTCACTGCAAACCATTAGCTAACTAAATCCATACATAGTTCAGTGCAGGTTTAAAACCTTTGTATTTTACAATTCAAATAATGAGACGGGTTTTTAGTGGACCCTCGCTACACCTGCAGGATTCCTGTCCTTCTCCATTCGAAATGTCCGTGAACACTGACCTAATTCAGAACGAAGGTGTCCCCCCTCTTTGGTTCTGCCTCCAGCTCTAAACTTTGTTGTGTCGGCTCTGCTTTGGGGGTGCAGTTTCTGAGCTCGCCTCTCAGCTCAGTCAGCTGCTGAGCATGGCTGGAGAGAGTCCCATTCACTTGCAGGAGAAGCCCGTTTGACTGTCTTTCGAGTTCCTCCCTGATTCTCTCCAGGTCATCTGCCAAGTAATTCAGGCCCTTGCACTGATCCTCCACACTGGCAACACGTCCACCAACCTCAGTTACCTCTTTCTGAACCCCCATAGCAGTGCTCCGGCAGCCACGGACCTCCTCTGCCAGCCGCCTCTTCATCTCATGCAGGTCGCTCTTAAGTCGGGCGAGTCTGCGCTCACCTGCCCCAAGCATGGAAGCCTGATGTCCAACCAGCTGAACCACACCCTTTATCTGCTTGGCAAGACGGACTTCTCTCTCATGCCAGGAGCTGTTGGCTTGATCCACCTGGTGGACGACTGTTCCCAGGGAATCCTGGAGGCCCCTCAGCGTATGGTTAACAGAGCGGACATTAAACTTGATGATTGTGAGCTCTCCCTGGATGGGAGTGTCTCCTACTTGTTCTTGCTGGTCCCTGAGGGTCAGACGCCTCAGGATATTCTGTAGTGTAACATTCAGGGTGTTTCAAACGGTCATCTTGTATATCCAGTACCTGATTTATTTTCTGCTCCTCTGCCGGGTCAGTGTTTGTTGCAGCTGCGTCTCCCTGGATGGCAGACGGGTTTTGAGGTGATGAACAGGAAGAAGAGCAGAGAATCTCAAGGCTGCTCAGGTGCTTCTTCACTCTGTCCACATCCACCTCTAGTCTTCCTCGGAGGGACTCTAGTTCTGTCTCCAGAGTAGGAACAGCATGACCCTCTAGCAGAGCTGGGGCAGTGGCATTACCCAGCTCCTCCAAAGCCATCAGTAAACGGCCCTCCAGAGCCCTCAGCTTACCCTCCATTCTGGCCTCCAGGCCCTGCCCTGTCTCGGCTCTGTCTGGGACAGCCCTCCTCCTACCAGAGTCATCACTTTTAATCTGTCCAGTCAGATTGAGCTTGGCCTCAACATACCCCAGACGTCCCTCCAGCATTCCTTCGATGTGGTCCTTGTGTCCACCCAGCTCCACTCTCAGGTGCCCCTGGGACTGGTTGAGACCTGCCACTGATGTCTCCAGCAGCTGCACCCTTTCAACCAATCCACTCACTCTATCACTACAGTTTTCTTTAGCCTTTAAACCATGGATCTGTGTCTGGAGGTTTATTAGCTCTGTTCTTAAATCTGTGGTACTTTCCACCAGAGCATCTTCCATCTGTTCTTGCCTCTCACCTTGCTCTCTCCGGCACTGACGACGATGCATCCCCAGCCTTCTCGTCGCAGCGGCTCTCTGTGCTCTCCACACGCTTCTCAAACCCACTAAGGATCTCTGTCCTGGCTGCATTGAGCTTGGCATCCATCAGCTGCTCCATATCGCCCTGGGCGTTTCCTCCAAGACTGCCATCAGAGTCTGATACCACGCCAAGTCCATTGGACATCTTTTTCAGTTCTCCGTCATGTCCCATCACTGTTGCTTTGAGCTCCTGCAGCTCTACTGTCTTGGCTTGCAGCTCTGTCCTGAGCTCCTCTACCTTTCCGTTCAGTTCTGTAAGTCCTGGAAACACATGACTGCCATCTAGACCCTCTGAATCAGGGTGGCCCCCAGGAATCTCACCAAACCCTACACTGGATGGACTAGACACTACAGCTGGAGCAGGAACAGGACCAGGGGCAGCAGAAGCAGAGCCGACAGCATCCTGTTGGCATCCTCCTCAGAGAGGCTCGTAGACTATCCTCCAGTCCATTCACAGTTCCCCTCAGGGTCTCCAGACCCAGGTTGAGACGTCGCACATCCTCTTCCATTCGATATATTCGCTCCTCTGTCTCAGTGTCCAGGGCCTGACCTAATGAGAGAAAGTAAAGCTATTAACACTGGAACAGACATGTTATTCTTAAGTGCTTTGCTGTGAATACAGTTTGAATCTGGTTTTTAAAAGATTGGAATAGGGACACACCTACAGTCTCCCCCTCAGGCTGCTCACCACCAGAGTGGAGGAGGGATTTCCTCTAGTAGATGTTCCTCAGGTCCTTGGTTTGGCCCATGTTCATGCTCATGTTCTTGAACATGTTCTGTGTGATGTGGCTCCTGGTGGACTTCAATTTGCTCTGGTTCTGACTCTGGCTCAGGTGGATAGGGCTCGAAGGAGGTGTCTGGATAGGAGGAGGAACTTGGAGGCCCAAAGTGACGCATGGGGTAAGAGTTAAAACTGCTGGTGGGTGGTCCTTTGGGTTGACTCCATGGGTTGGCTTTCACAGCGGTGTTAATAGGTGGGCCCTTAAACATGGGACCCTTGAACATGGGACCTTTGTACTGTGGGCCCTTGAACTGTGGCCCCTTAAACTGTGGGCCTTTCATTGGCGGGCCCTTGAATGGTGGCATCATTTTCATGGGGTGTTGGTAAACTGGAGGACCCTCCATACAGCCATAACCAGAGTAACCTGGACAACAGCGCCACTCCAGCTCTGTGACAGTCTTATGTGCCACCTTGTACAGTGGTTTGTACATCAGACGATACCTGAAGGAAATAACCAACCATTAGTTTTTTATATTTTGTACTTGTATTACAAGTCCCATTTTTGAGGCAGATACAAGAACACATTTTAGCATAAAGTAATAAAGAGTTGTTGTTTACTCACATCAGAGTTGGACACTTTTGGCCCCAGGAACACTTGTTGTACTCAGCCTTTACGTAGGGTGCTGACCCTTCCTGTACAGTGTAGGGAACTGTCTTCTCAATGACATAAGCACAGTGGTTCCTTCAAGAGAGGAGATGAAAGACGAAGTTAAGGATCACGCAAAAAAAATTGAAGTCCAGTTGGCTGAACAAAATATAGCATGATGTAATTTAATATTTTAGATGATGAATACTTGATCGAGACAAGGAGTGAGAGAGAGAACTTACTTGTGTCTACTGGTGGGTTTCCCTTGATCATGGTGTTGAATAAGCCCAGCCTTGTACTGGTTAAATGGGAGTGGTCTATAGAATTTGGTTTCGACCATTGACAAAAATAGAGTCAGCAAGACAAAAGGACTTAGAGCCATCACAAAATGCATCCTTGAATATCCACGTGTTATATCAAAAGCTCAGTGAAAAGAGTCTTCCAGCTGATCTCACAGGAGAAAAAATCTTCTTCCTTTCAAGGGCAAGCAGTAGCCTAAGTTTTCCACTCCATTCACTTGATATGGAAATGACTGAATCGATAGTTTCCTGACAAAACAAGACGTCTCAAGATGCAGAAACTCTGAAAAAAGGCAGAAAAATTGATATTGGGAAAAAAAAAAAAAAGGTTCAGTCTCAGGAGTTCAACCTTTGCCAGAAAGCAGAATGCCACCCTGTGAATGTCGAGTCTGATGCTGGCCGTGAGTGTGGTGCACTCTGTCAGACTGACAACAGTCCACTGTGAGTTTGGTGGACTACAGACACCACTAATAGGGCCCCACTGGCACCATCTGCATATCTCCTCCCACTCAACCTCCTCAAAGTAACACCGGGTTGACATGAAAGTCGAGAAGACAGCACTCAACTTCACAGTTTGCAGTTATTGCTGTAATATCCTGTGGTTCTTAAGTTGTTGTTTTTTTTTGTTTTTTTTTTAAGAAAATCCAGTTTTTATGAAACATCTAGTTTGAAGGCTGTCTCTACCAATCAGGGCCAAGGTTGAACTATTTTCCCATGGTGACATCACGGCAAACCAGAGGGGAAATAGTGCATCACCTCCAGAGTGTACAAGACCAGGCCTTGTCCCAAAATAGCATTTTTTTTTTTTAATCATGGTGTAATGGTGGAAATATATAATATCCCAAGATGACAAGTGGATGTAGCTGATGTTTATTTGTCCTTTAGAGTGTGAAGAAGATTTTCCCTGTATTTTGTATAAACTTAAAATTTATATAGACGTCACAGCAGAAAAAGCACTAGTGTTATAATAATAGAAAAAAAAATGTCTGAATTCAATTTGCTTTGTTTTTATATCTAGTCGTGTTTATTCAACCTTTTCATGTTGGCATGACTGAACTGTTTTGAGATACTGGTGCTGGCATTGTTGAGACCTGAGAAACTGAGAAATCTGTGAAACATCTTGGGCTCCTCCACTTCACACATGCTCATTGACTCAGTCCAAACCCTGACCTAACAGCAAACCTCCAGGAGCAGGAACAAATAAAAACAAATACGCTGTGTTGAAGGCTGTGACAGTACACACCCAGGTCCTTGAATGCCTCAGCCCACAAGCCCACACATTCATTCACAACACAAGTCTTTGTAGAGCTGAAGTAGTTCACCGCCATGAGTACAGAAGCAGTTCACTCCCCATTGGAGCGTCAGGGAGAAGAAGCCACCTTGTAGCTGCATGTATTCATCCTAATCCGTTAGCTGAATAGGTTTATAACAAAGTGCAGCTCTCTTTCAAAATGAAATTTACAGAGAATATAAAGCCGCAGCTTTTGGAGGACAAACTGAACTCTCCCTCTGAATACAATCAAAAAAACCTTCAATGAAACCTGCACACAGATGAAGTTTTCAACAGCTTCTTCCTTTGGCCTCTAAAACTGTTGATTGCATTTGATTTTTCCATCTATTCTTCATTTCTTCATTCATCTATTCGTAGTTTCTATTACACAGGGGGAATGCAGGGCTGCATTACAATGAGCATGTCATTATTTTACAAGGTAAAACATTACCACAACTCATTATAAATAGCGTTATTATTATTATTATCACAAAGTTTGTGACTATCCAGAGCGGTTAGATGACAGCATGAGAAGAAGGAGACAACAAAATAGCAGGGTGTCTCACCATCAGTCTGTGGTTATATTTCTGTTTTTTGTATTATAGCACAGTTTAATCATATTCACTGCATATATTTAAATCTGTCAGCTTTAACTTTTCAATACAAAATTATAAAATCCACTGTCATGTTAAAACTATCTCTGACTTGAGACCCCTGACCTTTGACCTATGACACCATGACAGAACAGTGTGTCATCAGTTGAACCAAGTGTTTTATATGGAGAGTAGTAAAAACATTCTTCAACAGAAAATGCTCTTTAGATACTGATTTATTGTATCAATAAAAAACAACTTTTCTTATTTTTCTCAGTTGGGAGACTTGTAACAAGCCTTAGCATACAGTATGTATGGACCACCATTAATGCCAGACGGGCTTGAAACATGTTTTACCGTAACAAGAGAAACACTGTGTGCATTATTCTGCATGGACCTTTTGATTGACCCTGTTTAGAAGCAGGCCCATTTCCTGTATCCTGTTTGTACCAGGTCCCACCTCTTCTACCTGGAAACACCCTTTTCAGTGCAGATACACAACAGTGTGTGAGTGAGAGTGTGCTGTATATTCTCCCTGAGCTCTTTTACCCGCTCGATTTGTAAACAGACTCTCATTGTACCACGTGAAACATGTCACAGCGCGCACGGCGACCAGGCTCATACTCTCTGCTCCCGTTAGACAAATGCATCTTTATTCTGGTGGCTGGTGGCGGCTCCACCCAGAGTTTTCCCTTGAATGGCATCACACAGTTACAGCTGTTGTAGCTTCCACTCACCTGCCCGTCGTGACGCTTACGTCAGACTAAAGCTGTTGATGGACTTCTCAACATCGCTGCATTATGAGCAGGGTGAGGCCTGATGTGCCTGTTCACAAAAAACACCACAAATGAACGTCTGTGCAGCATATGGGGAGATACATATTTGTTTATCCCTTCTCTGTTTCTTTGTGTCTGTTTAGTTTTAACACCAGCTGTACAAATTCTGAGCGTGCCTGTAAATCTCTTTGTGTATGTTTTCGATTTTCAACAAAGTTGGCGCCTCACTGCACTGTGTGGTGTTTATATATCTCTAAATGCTACATGTTAATTGCGAAGGGCTGTAACCAGATTCTCTTTCCCCTTTCCTCGGATTGATTGTAGAAGAGGAAAATGTTGGAAACGCAGGTTAAAGTTGAGTCTAATTTGCAGAGCTGTTTGTTTTTGAGTGGCCTCTTTGGGCTTGTGTATGTTCACAGCCACGTAAAAGAACAAACAAGAGAAATCAGACACAACACTTCGCAAACCTGAGCCTTGCTTCCTTCCCCCGTGTCCTATCATGTGCCATTACGTGCTCGAGCTGAATCTTATTTGCGAGTATTTATTGAACGATCATTATGCTTTTGTGTTCACTCTAAGGCGCCGCCATCTCCGTAAGACTTCACTGTTGATCTGGACAAACCTATTTGGTGGCCACATGTCATGGCACACTTCACACATTAGCCAAGAGCTTCAGTGTGTTTACTGCTGCCACACTCATGGTAGTGTGTACACATCTGGAGAGACCCCCCCCCCAAAAAAACACACACACACAGGCTTTCTCTTTCTCTATAAAGGCAGATTGCTGAGCATTAGAAACTTTTTCAATCTCAGTCCTTTAAAAGCCACACAATCTTTGTGTATTACATTTGTTAAACCTAGTGGGAAGAGCAGGCGCCCCATATACAGAGTCGGCCCCGGCCCTTTACTGCATGTCATTCCCCCTCTCTCTGCTTCCCCGTTTCCTGCCTCTCTCATACTGTGCAATCAAATAAAGGCAAAAAAACCCAAAATATACTTAAAAAAAAAAAACCTAGCTTCATAATCTAGTGTAACAAAGCAGAATCACACCAGCGTCTCCATTTCACTATAGAGACTTTTGTGTGGTGTGAGGTGTGTAGAGAAATGGATGGATTTATGAATGGATGTTTTTGCATTTGGTCTTTGACAGCGGGCGCATGCTGTTACAGCCCTCACAGAATTAGACCGCCCCCTTGTGGTGAAAGTTAATATGTGAAACTGCCGCCACACTTTCCATCCTGTTTCTGGGTCAAGCTCCTACTCGGCCATAGTGGTACAGTATTATAATAATAATAATAATGTTTAATGTGTTGTTTGGAGTAAAAGTGGATTTTCTGGTTTATTCTGAAACGACCATAAAAACAGCTAATGAAAAGAAATCCTTAGTTAAACATTAAAACAAAAGGCAGCTGCTCAGTGTGAACCTCAAATGTCTACTATTAATATTTGAGGCTCTTTGAAGTTCTCTCCTGTGGAAACTATTAATTTAAGCGAGTCTTTTCATCTCTTCGCGCTCTAACCAGGCCAAATGTGTCAATGCTGAAAGTTTAAGAGGAGCTCCAGTGCCCCAGTCTCCGTTTCGAGCCACACCGCTCAGCTGGTTTTTATGATCTCGTGTGGAAATCTGTGGTGTAAACTGGGATAAACTACAATGTGTTTCTGTGACCACTGTTTTCAGAAATCAGGCTAGGACCAATGAGGCTGTAATCGCCAGCGGTCAATGGCAACACGACTGAGAGTATTTTAGTCGCTGGGAGGATGTAAGAGAATATCTGGCAGATGTTTTTTATACCAAATGTGGCATCATCTGAAATAAACATCAGTCGCATGACACAATCTCAGAAGTCGCAGGGAGCTCCACCTTGCATCTCGCAGTGTTTCTAATAAACCCAGAAACAGTGTTAACTCAGGACATCCAAGTTACCTGAAGTGACGCACCGTCATAAACCGTAACGCTGTTGTCGGTGACAGTTGTAGCAACACACAGTGCACTCCATGAAGTGAAGGGTGCTCTGCAGAGTTTCTCCAATGATGCCTCTCAGATCCATAAATATTCAAATGTCTGAATGTTTGGGTTAGAAATTCACACTGTCAGACTGTTTGCACATGGATAATCCTCACAAAAATATTGATCATGATCAAGTACAATTTTGAGGTTTTTGTCATTAACTTGTATATTTTATTTTGAAAGCTACAGCTTCTGTCGCAGGTGGCTTCACTTAAGTGTCTGGCTGATGAGATGTGAGTTTTTAAGTGGAGCTGTGTTGATGCTCTCTATTGAGATTTGCATTGATGAGAATGATCCTGTACAAACCCCCCTGTGTGGGTGAACTGTCAGTGCACAGAGGCTCTAAAATGACCATCACAAATGATGCATGTCATGACAAGCAGTAGGAAGTTGCTCCACCTCCCTGTAGACCAGCTACTAAATGAAATGGCGGCTTATACATTAATGCATCAGTGCTAACAAATCAATAATATATAAGACAAACTCTGACATGGTCCCATCTGGATTGTAATATTCTTCGAATAACCTTGCATTTAATCAAGTCATATGTTGAATGCAGGACTTTGAGCTGTAAAAGAGTGATTTACACTATAATTACTACTATTAGTGATTATATATATATATATATATAAATGCAGATCAGTGGCATATAAACTGTCTCTCTTATTGATAGTTATATGATCAATACACCATAATGCCCCTCGATCTTGTTAATCAGCCTGTTTTGTCACACTTTCAAAGACAGCCATCTTTTTTTTTTTTGTTTTGCCATTTTGGTTTTTTTTGCTTCTTTGTCGAATTTCAAGCAAAGTGTTTCAAAACCAGAGCAGCCTGATATAAAAGTATGAAATATTTATAAATATACAGATGAGAACCACTAAATTTATTTTAGTCCAGATCCTTTAGGGGCGATCCCTCGGCTATTCCCCGAAGCTCTGGCGAGGCTCATAGCAGTGGATAAACAAGTTCAGTTTGCCCTCATTTTTTAGGCCGTTGTATGTCGTATTTATAGGCCGCCGTGGACAAATAAACCCCAACCCATCCATGACACAGAATATTACTGTTAAACCCACACAAATGTTCAGGCAAATGACTCAAATGTTGTGTCAACATGATACAAGTAATGTCCCAATGTCCACAACTGACTGACTGACTGAGTGACTGATAAAGTTGAGTGATCAGTTAACAGTCAGTGTCTGGTAAACTGGTGGCAGCGATCTGACTGATGGAAACACACGGGTCGAAAAAGATGTTTTCTGAATTCGCTTAAAACATAAAACCACCAAATGTACAGCCAATTTGAAGTACAAATACAAAAGTATGTCCAAAAAAGAGCATCTTTATTGTATTTGTATGCAACATTAGAACAAGTAAAACCGTATGTGAAGTCGATCTGTAAGGTTCAATGCATTTCATAGAAGCTTTTGCATGAATCAGTCAGGTCTATTTTATTTACCCAGTACCAAATCATGACGGTTATCTAAAGGCACTTTTCAATCAGAGCAGGGCCAGATGGTAACTTGGACGTCTTGGATCTAGTTCGACTTAATTGTGTTTTTTGTATGTGCTAACACACGTCACTCACAAATCATTGAACTGAGCTCTGTGACCAGGACAGTAGCAGGTGGTGAGTCGCAGGCTAAGACCTACAGGACGTCTCAGCTGATGCTGAAGGAGAGGAAAAGTGAGCGAATGTCTATCAACAATGTCGTGCTGTAAAAACTGTCATGTTCAGGGCTGATCATCAATGTAAACATGTATTGATCATCGTTGATATAGTGTGCGTTCCCCATGCTGACACTTCCAACTCTTTTCTGTCTATGTCCAGCTGAAGTGGACTCCCGACTTCTCACAGACGACAACAACTGGCACCTGCCAATGGAGAATACAGGAGGCTCGAAAACAAAGAGCAGCCAACAGGATGTGAACGACGGGAACTGACTGACCTGATTGTAGGGGGGGGGGGGCATCCTAAGCACCTGCCCTACACCAGCGACGAAACATCTTAGTGAAATTGCCAGGACGATTGTTTGAACTTCAGCTGTTACTGAAGACCAAGTTGCACAGGTAGTGGTTATGACTCTCTTGCTAAGTGGCTGCGAGGAACAGTTGACAACATGATGAGGGGGAAGCCTTCCTTTACCTGTAGACAGACATCCAGCTCAAGTGAGGGAGAGGACATACCTCCCAGGGCAATGAGACCTGATGCATATGACTGGGCAACTGTGGAGACAAAAAAACGTACAAATCCAGAAGCAAGGACGTCAAACGTGTTGAAGAGGAAGTGCAGGTAAAGATGCAAAAGACGTAACATAAGAAAAGTGGAATGGAAACATGAGACCGTGGCCTCACCTGTTTGAGATGTATGATGTAAAATTTGAATGTGGATGTGTCTTTTGTCGTTGTGCCAACATGTAAGCAGTCGTTCACTGTGGTTTCTGATGGTCGTGATGTTGGACTTTTTTTTTTTTTGGACTGTAATTGTTGCTCTTTCCTCTGCTCTGTACCGTAGGCAGTTCTCCTCTGACAGCTGGACACTTGATGATTGCAGTAAACCAGGCTATCATGGATGGCACTGTTCCCAATTTTGGCAAAGGCCTTGAGCTGATTTTTTTTTATATATATATATATATATTTCTTTATTTTTTATTTCTTTCTCCTCTCCTGCGCCAACATCAGTTATCCACCACGACTGGGAGCAGCTCTTGAACTGTTTCCAAGGTAAGACTTTAAAACTTGCAGTGTGATTTGGACTCTGAGCCATGTTGTGGGTTGTCCCCCCCCCCCACCATTAGCTAACATTGCAAAGACCCACAACTGGTCATAAAGCATTTATTACCCAGGTGTCCAGTTATTTTTGGACCAGTTAAATTTTGTGCACTGTTTTCTGTCTGTACTCTTAGATCGATGACCCACAGACAGCGACGGTGCATCAACATGTAACACAGGCCGGTTTTTCATGTTTGCGTGCTGCAGGGGTGGTGTCTTCTTCTTCTTTTGGGTTCAGACATCACTGAAATATGTAGCACGCCTGTATGTTGAATTCATGCGCTAGTTTTCATCTTTTATGTTCAGCCGTTGGTGTCTGAGTCTATATGCTGATCCGTGTGCATAGGATCACATCACAACCAGAATATGACACATACAAAGGCAGCAAAGAGAGGTTTGGTTATGACATGATCAATTATGATGATGCTCAAAGGTCACCCTCCCCCGCAGCTATCCATTACTGTAAAAGCATGATGTGATCAATGAAGTGGCTTTATGGGGCAGGTGGGGGGGGGGGGCAGGAGCAGTGCTCTCTGATCATCCGCCCTGGTACCTTCATGGACAAACCCCCACATAGAGGGGTCCATCAGAGAGAGGGCCCGGTGCCCACGGGCGCAGAGCACAGAGCTCCCTTTCTTTAAGAAAAAGGCAAAGGGGGAATTCCTTATGTTGGATGCTGCAGCGATGAGAAGCCTTTTCATCCGGCTGTTTTTCAGTCTCCACTGGCTGCGTTAATTACAGGGCCCGGGGCTGCACTTTGAGCTCACTGCGCTCATGCGAGCTCTTGAGAAAAAGCCGCGCGTCTGATTCTCACGACACAGATAGAAACCACACACAAATATACGCTGCACGCGCGCATGCACGCACGCACGCACGCACGCATGCATGCATGCATACTCGCGCCCGACCGAGCAAGCGGAACCAGTCTCCCAGCTGCTCGGCGACATTCCTGTCTGTCTTGTCAACAACTTGAGCTCACAGGCTCCGGCGGGAGGGGGGGGGGATGACACCGAGGACGACGTGTGAGCCACTTTGAAGGAGAAGCAGGAGCCCGGAGAGGATGCGGAGCCTCCTTCCTCCTCTCACACCACGCGCAAACTTTTGTCTGTAGACAGACCCAGCACCGGGAGGAGGAGGAGGAGGAGGAGGAGAGGGGGCGCAGGACCCGCCGCAGCCCGTGTGTCCGTCACCGGAGACGATGGCCAGACTTTGACTTGATCCACTACGCGGCACTGGCACCATGGCTGTGGACGGTAAGCGGCTTTCTGACGGTTTCGTTTCCTTCATTTCCTCGGAAGTTTTTCTCCACGGTAGAATCGGTCCGCATGAGTTCGTTAGGTCAACTCCACACTTGTGAGACCGGTTTTCCAGGTGTGTTGTAGACGCGCCTGCTGTGCTGTCACCTCATCCTGACGGACATGTGATAATAACATCACATTAAGAGACATAACCCGCTGCCTGCTTCATTAAATCTACATAATGCGCACAATGCCACCGGGAATAATAACAACACGACATAAGACTGTGGCAACTTTTACCTCAGAGCTGTGTGGTCTGTACAGGGACACTGTGGGAGCTCTGTGGTGGCTTGAAGAAACAGCAGGAGGACGCAGATGCTGGTGGACTGGGAGCTGGTGCTGAAACGGACAGCTCACCAGAGCAAACCAGTATCACCAGTATGATGGTCACGCTGATGCTGTGGTCAGTTTGTAGTTTTCACTTCCTGTCTCCAGCCCTTTTTAATGTGACCCCTCTGTAGCCTGTGTTGCACAAAGGCACCGTCCATGCAGGCAGGTGAGGGCTGGTGTAGTTCATGGGCTGCTTTTTGTGTTCAGATGTTCCCAACACAAGACTGAACCAGTTCACCAAGTGAAACATATTGCAGGCGGGAGCCTCTTTGCAGCACATTCAGTGAGATTTTGGTTCATGAAAGCGTTTTCCTCTGCAGTGCTGGCAGTGTGTGTGTTAGTTAATGAGCGCTTTTTCCTCCCATAGACGTGCAAAACTAAAGGAGGTAGAAAATTCAGTCTGACAAATGGTCTTAATTATCTGTATTCAATCTGTGAAAGAGGCACATTAGTGTTTACAGCAGCAGCCTGGAGGAGTAATAGCACCGTGAAAAGGAGGGTTCATCTGTGCACAGTGTCGGTGTTACACCTCAAAGAAACAACAAAAAAAAAGAAACGCACACCGAGTTTTTATTCATAATAATCCGACGCTGCTGGTTTGGCTTGATGATTGCGGGACTCGGCTTTGCTCCGCTCTCAGCAGGAGATGTTGAATGACAGAGAGAAAAGGCACAAAGCTAGAAAAACCCAAAAGACACTCTTTCATCTCTTCAAACCCTCGTCCCCCGTGTCAGCCTCTCGTTCTGTCCTCTTTTCATATTCTCTTAGTCAATTTAAGATATTGAAAGTGCGCGTTTCGCACACACAAACACATCTGCAGAGCTTCAAACACAGCAAGAAAATCCTTCCAATCTGGCACATGAATCAGTAATGACCCATGGCTTTCTGCCAGAGTCTCTGCCAGTAACTGTGTTTACTGTAGTTGCACACTTTCTTTAATTACTGGGTGTAGGGAAGCCACCTGCTGTTGAGTGGGCTTGGATGTCTGCCTACAGGCCTCTTGGTAATGATGAGAACGTTGCTTGTCTCACGGCTCTGACATTCACCCACAAGGTCTGCACAAAGTAATAGTTATACCTGAGCGCCGACTACCAGGAATAGCCCAGGAGCTTGTCCAGGCTCAGATAGCTTTGAACATTTCCTCATGCCTTCTCTGTTTCATTAGAGCCGGCACAAGCAAGAGCATTAAAATGAGATCATTCCTAAATGACAGGGTGTCTGGTTGAGTTCAACGTCGACTTTTGTTTTCAAGTCACGCAGAGGCGAGGAGGTTTTCACAGCGCAAGTTTCATGCTTTTTTTTTTTTTTCATTGTCAGTGATAATAGTTAGTTCTGGCTCTTTAATCATTATACTTGATGCTTTTATCCCTCCAGCGGCATCCAGTTTCAGTTTCTGCAGGCCCGCCGTGGAGTACAGGGCTCTGCCTGAAGACTTCAAGTACCAGCTGAGTCGACGGACGGGTGGGAATCTAACTTGGCATGACGGGCGTGGGCAGAAAACAGCAGGAGGCAGGACAGTGAAGCTGCTGCAGCAGCCGGGCACGGAGTCCCTGCAGGTACTCAACACCTACATGACCTCAACATGTCCAACAGAACACCTGGTTCGTGAACTGATGTCGTGTGATTACACCTCCAGGTTTCTTTTTTTCTCCCAGTAGAGAGGACACATCCAAATGAAACATGATGGCACAGTGTATTAAGCATCAAACTGAAGAATCGGTTTCATTAACATAATAATATTAGAAAACAAAACTCTTGCTCAAAACTACAACAACACTTAACATTTGATCGATCGTAAAAGTATATGATGAAGCCTGTCCAGCAGCTAACCACAGTTGTTAGCAGACGTCTGGTCCCATTGCTTCCTGCATCACTCTATAATGTACAGGATGGTGGAGTTAGTTAGGAGACCATCAACACAACTGGACCAAGGAGAGGCAGCTGGTGCGAGTTGATCCACAATACTAGTTGAAATATAAACATAAAAAAGAAAATCTGCTCTTTGAGTGGATCCAAACTTCTTAAATCACCCAAAGTCACGTTGCAGTAGAAAAACAAGTCAAGTCTTGGTTTGCACAGTCTTTACCACTCTAAAACTCATGGTGGCGCTATGGTGCCACTTAAAATGCAGTGCTAATGTTGCTAATTTTTAGAGAGTCAAGCAGTGCTCTGTTTTTCTGAATCCTGATATTTTGCCAAATGAATGTCTCGTTCGTCTGGTCTTGATATGAAGCCAAATTGTTATTGTGCGGCTCTTGAAATTCATTCAGCTCATTAGTTTCTAGTTCATCTCTCAGACCGAGCAGAAGTCGGCTCTGATTGGCCGTTTCCACAGTTCAGTGCAGACTGGGTCAAAGTTCATCGTTCCCATTCCCCCATTTGGCTCGGTGCTCTGTAGACATCTATATGAGGCCATCTACAAATGCACCACATTGTCAGGAATGAGGAGCTGCTGCACTGTAAAGAAATGCAAAAATATTCTCAAGATGTACAGTGTCGTCATTTACATTTCAATGCACAAAATGTGAGAAGGATTCAGCATTCACTTTAAATTTTAATGAGAAAAATCATCAAGGACAACCTCCTGGTCTAATCCAAAGTGGCTGCATCATATGTAATAACTTTCCTTTTCATTATCAGTCCCACTGCATTTCAACACACAGATCAGGCAAATAGAAAACAAACCTAATGCCTACTTATAAAGTTATGAAAACAAGTCCTCTCCTTTTCAACCTGAATATACACACCAACGATCCTGACTTACTTTCCTGTGCAGAAACGTCTGAAAGAAAAGATTCGTCCACTGACAAATGTGGCCGGTCACTGCACATTGTTGTGGATGGGCACTTTGTTAACAGAGAATGGACGCTGCTTTCTCCCCAGCGGGTCTGTGGGCTCTAACAGCCTTTCACCGTGGCTTTAAATAGCGCAGGTCCTCCCAACGCTCGCTGCAGCAACACTGTGCTTGTCGGCTGAGAGCAGAAAGACACGAATTTTGATTTGACGGTATACAGCCTGTGATTGTTGCAGGTTGTATAAACATTATGCAAAGCCGTTTTTTTTTATTTATTTTTTTTTTATTTTACGGATCTCTCTGTGTGAAGCGTCGTCACATTCGCTTCCACTGGTGATTCTGTTCCAGTTAAAATGAAATCTTTCCGTTGACATTCACTTTGTTATCTGATACGGCAATTGTCTGCTCACACAGTCGCTGCCATCTACAGAGAACAATCCATTTGTGTTGTAAACTGGCCTCATTTAAAGCCCTCAGTTACTAGTCAGAGAGTCCACGCCTTTGTCTTCTCTGCATGAAAGGCTCTTTAAAAAGGCGGTTATGAGCTGAAGCTAAAGCTGCAAACATAGAACTGGTCTGGGCTGATAACAGAGTTGTATGCTCTGCATTGTTAGTTCGCGTCAAGCTTCTTGGATGCACATAATGTAGTGGCCGGTTTATTTTTGTCCTGAGGAACATAAACTTAATCAGTGCTGTGTGTGTGTGTGTGTGTTTGAAGAATGTGCTGCACTGGAACATGCACACAGTGTTTTCATTGTTCAGTGTTTTCTCCTTCAGTTACTTGTTTTTCAACATGTAATAGTCTCAGCCTCCCCTCCAGTCTCCTCTCATCCACGTGTTGGTTTGTGAGTGCTCCTGAGGAAACACTCATTAAAGTCACAGAACAACACAGCACTTTTAGCTTGGCAACTACTTCTGCGATGGCCGTTACATCAGCCAAGCAATTAATCACTTAATTGAGGAAATAATTTACAGTGAAAATCATTACTCGCAGCCGTCGGAGAAGTGATGACATGTGGGAGTTTGGGTCGCAGTCTGTTTTATTAAACATGACAGATATTACAGCTACATTCAAAATGCCTCTTGAATTCACCAGTGCACTGTGTGAGAGGCAGCAGCTCTTTGTGTGGTGATTCAGAATACATGTACCGATCACCACCGATCACCAGTCAAGTTGTAACGCTAAGTGCAACATGAGTGAGGGTGTGAAGAGATAAACACGGTGTTCACAACAAAAAATAAAGGGAGTGCTTCACTGAGATGAACGGAAACTGTGGGCTCTTCAAGTTTGGAGCAGGATGATGAAAGATTAAAAAAAACAAGAAGAGTACTTTTTTAATTATTACTTTATTGATCCCCAGAGGGAAATTCCTGTGTCTGTCAGCTCATCAACCATTTGCAGAAGAATGAAGAAGCCTGATGTCTGAAGGTACAAAGGATCTTCTATGTTTCTCCGTCCTGCAGTGAAGAGAGAGGAGCCGTCCACCACCCGCTCTTCTCTCGGTCCATCAAGGTGTTATGAAGAGGATGATCTGAGTATCTCTCCACCACATCCTCAGTGAGTCCATCAGGGAGACATGACTGAAGTCCAGTGCCTCAGGATGTTTAGTCTGTATCCTAGCAATGACTTCATGGAGACCTTCACATGGTACTTCAGCAGTATCCGTTGGTGGGATGTACACAAGTATTGTTTTGATTTGAAAAAATATCTTCTTCCTGAGTCTTCAGCTATATCTCCAGCTCCTCATCACTCTTGTTGGGCAGAGAGTTGATTCAACTCACAGCACATCTCCACTTCCAAGCCTTAACCTCTGCACCACCGAACAGCAACCATGAAAGCAGCTCCTCATCCCAGCTGGAACAGGGTGGCATCCTCCAGACCTGCTCCATATTCAATGACAGAAGCTCCTCTCCTGAAGAATCTCCTCTCCCCACAGAAGTGTCCATCAGTAGTTGACAAATACAAGAAAAACATACAAAAACACAACAAAAATAAAGCAAAGGTTGAGTAAAAACTATATATATATATATATATATATATATATATATAGTTATTTGTAGCAGATAAGATCTGTTGGACAAGGTCAGATTACTTAATCAAATATTATTAACCAGTCTGTCATGTACGACATGTCCGAAGTAGACAAGTACTCTAATGGAAGTATAATGGGAATGGTATTTGAAGAACAAAGATGTCTCTGAGCTGGAGCGTGCTCCGTGTATATTGATTAAACAGTAACATGTTGCTCTGCAGCAGATTGAGTTATCAGCACACTCTGATGTATTAAACAGACTTCTAGCACAAGTCTTGCCTCGTTCGCTCTTAAATGTGAGCCAGCCCCCCCTTTTTTTTTTTTCTTCCTCTTTTTTGAAGCACCTCTTTCTCCCATTTGAGAAAATCGGAGTCGAAGAAGCGCTGAACCTGCTGAATTTTTAAAGCTGATTGACTGATCAAAGGCCCAGTTTGATTAGTCCTCCACAGTTTTACATCCTGCACATCTTTAAGATTAAAGAGCTGCATCTCAAGATCACGCTGGCCTACAAGCTCCTCTGTCTGCGCTGTTCCTGGAGCTGCTGCTGCATGTTTGGCTGATCTTCCTTTACGCCGCGTTTGATCTGCGTGCACATATGGTTGTGATCATCCCAGCGTGCTGTAATGAGTCTGAACCCCGTTCTTCCTCATGTGTCTTGTCAGTTTCTCATGTAGACTTGGCTCATATGTAGGTGTGCGTGTACCTGCAACTTAGCCCATTTGTCTGAAAGTGTCTGACGCTGAATTGTCAGCCTGACAGACGACTTCTCACTGAGCAGCGGTGTTTGCAGAGATCACATGTAATATACAGGGAGCAAAAAACATGTGTTTACGGATCTGATCATATACAGATGTCTCGCAAAATCTCGAACTGGTTCATTAACATACATGTTCCTGTCTTGTCTGTCTGCAGTACCGATCCAGTGACAGTTATGGGGTCTATCACACCAGCCCGACGCAGCCCAGCCTGATCCGTCCGGTCGTGCTCTGGTCACAACAAGACGTTTGTAAATGGCTGAAGAAACACTGTCCGCACAACTACCTGACCTACGTTGAGGCGTTCTCCCACCACGCCATCACAGGTGACAACGCTGACACACTCAGAGCACAGATAACAGAGGGTAACAGAGGAATTTCACAAACTGACGTTCTGAGGCCTCTGCTTTCACCTCACAGGCCGCGCACTGCTGCGTCTGAACGGGGAGAAGCTGGAGAGGATGGGGTTGGTGCAGGAGACGCTTCGACAGGAGCTGCTGCAACAGGTGCTGCAGCTTCAGGTGCAGGAGGAAGGACGCAACCTGCAGCTGCTCAGCAGAGGTGAGGGTGTGTGTTTTCAGGTTTGCCCACTCATCGCCGGGAGGGGGCTCATTTTGTCAAGTATTCACCTCGTGTTGTGGAACCTGCTGTGGAAATCCTAGCTGTTAGCTGTTAGCTGTTAGCGGAAGTCACATGTTTTTCTTTCTCATCTTTTTATTGATTTTTGAACATAATACAATAGAGATTAGTATAAAATATCTACAATAGAAACATAATATACTGTGACCATACATATATACATCGGCGGAAGTCACATTTGAACCAGAAGGAGGTCAAAGGTGAACACTAACTCACCCTCTGGCTAAGGGTTGTTGTTTTATGGTTCGTTATCAGTGAAGCTGGTTTCTTGGCTGAGACCAGGCACTTCCTGGGGTCTCTGCTGGTTGCCTGGTAACTGCTGCAAGCCAATAATTAAGCCAACATATAACCCACCACAAAAACTGAACCCACAAAAAGTAAAAATAGAAACAGATGTAGTATCAGAGTCTTTTTGTGTTTAAATAACGATAACTCTACTGCTGTTTATTCAGTATTTATGTTTTATGACACAGGAGACGAGTCTATTTGTTTCAGATTCTGGAAAAGTATCCTCAGGAACAAACCTCATTATCTCAGGGAGACAGAAGAAACAAACACTGAGCTGCAGAAGCTCATTCTGGTCGGAGCAAAACATCAACACTTCAGTTCAGTGAGATTTAGAAAAGCTGCTACAGTGATGTTTCTGTGTTTGGATGGAGCTCGGCTCGCTGTGTCTCCCTCCGCCTCCAGTCTTTATGATCAGAGAGCAGGACAAACACTACAGAGCTCATTGATCCTATGTTCCCACACAATACTGAACTTCTTTATCCATCCTTCTCTCTTTCGTAGGTTCCTTTGGAAAGGTGTCGTAGCCATATTGCTGGAAGAAGCCCGTGGACCCTGGGGAATCATGGGATTTTTAAAAACAACGACGACAAAAAAGAAAACAACTCAAATGTGAACCGATGTGTGGACATCATCATGTGTGATATGAAACAGAAGATGGCAGGTTTTTACTTCCCCCGTGTGCACAATGAACAGACTGACGATGAACTGTGATGAAAAAGCACCGTGACAATCTGTTTCGTCGATTTCTTGCTCTGTTGTGTGATTGATTACAATAACCATTCCTCGCTCACTGTCTCTGCCTCTTTCTCTCTCTTTTTTAAATGTCAGAAAACAACAACAACAAATGAATAAAAAAACATCAATGCCTTTATTTGTTCTTTATTATTATTATTATTTACAAATGTCTACGTCAAAGGTCAGAGATGTGTGCGTTTATCCTTGAAGGGGGCGGCTGTGTGGAAGCACGTGATGATGACGATGACGACGATGATGACGAAGATGATGAACTGCATTACCCATAATCCCACCGCATGGTCGAGGAGGGAGGAATCAATCCATGGCTTTACCCAGCTGATACCGGCTCCGAGGTCTGGAGAGATCCCCATGGAGACGGAGTGCGGGAAAATCCTGTCGTCCCGCTCGGACAGGTACATGAACCTATGACGTGTTGACTGTGTTTGTGATTCTCTGATCAGAAAATACCGCGTGTGTAGTTTTCTTTTATTCTGAAGTCTGGTCTGCAGCAGCGTGTGGGTCCTGTGATGTAGCGCTAACACACTCCTCCTCCTCCTCCTCCTCTTCCTCCCCCCTTCCCCCTCCTCCTATAATTAGAGCAAATACAGCCGCTGTGTTTCGTCTCTAATGTTAATAATACTCCATGAAAACCCCTCTCTGTTCGTATGTTTGCATTAATCACACCACGCGGTGACAGGACGGTGAGTGCGGTGCAGCAGAAAGGCGTTAAAACACGCAGGTCTCCAGAAGTAGGTGAGCTCGTGCGTCACAGGCTTCCTATTGAGAAACCACTAGAAAATCCTCAAACACCTCCGTCATGACTCCTGCACTGTTTTCAGTCAGCAGTCTGTAATACCTAGTCATTGTGTGTGTGTGTGTGTGTGTGTGTGTGTGTGTGTGAATTCATAACTCTGTCTTTATTGATATTGTCCAGCCTGTGGTGAAATGTGCATTGAAGTGTAGCAGCATATTCAGACCATTTTACTTTTGACTACACTATGGAAATGACTCTATGATGATGATTACAACATTGTTGATGCATTAATGTGCAAGAACAATGTTGTAAATCTGATCAGGTGTTAAAGAAATGTGGAGAAAGAAGTAGAAACAAGTGCTTCAAACTCATGCGTTACAAATATTTGAGCTTTGTTGTTGTTATTTGTCTATGAGGCGGTAAAATAAAGAAACCAGACGTGTTCAGTTTAGGATGAAATAACAGAGAAAAGCAGAAAATCATCAGGATAAGGGAAAGTGTTTTGATAAATCATTGAATGCTATTAGTGTAGTTCATAATAATAAGCTACATAGACATGAAACACACACACACACACACTGATTAGAGTTGAATGCACTTACCATCGAGGGTTTTTTTTTTTATCCAAATGACGAGTCTCAGGAGAGAGTGTGTAAAGTTTACAACAATAAAACTGACTTCACTTCTATTGACCAGAGGAAAATAATTGCACTCCAATCAATATTTAGAGCTGCGGTCTCAGGCAGCTCGGATGAGTTCAGACAAAGTGGCCTCCTGAGACCGGCAACAAACTTAATAGTTTAAGTAAACATGTAATCTTATTTCAAGGATCAATGCTCGAGCTTTTGTGATTTTCACTGGAAACTGAGCAACAATTCGAAGCGAGACGTCTGAGGAGTTCATCTTGGCCTCTGGGAAACTTTGACGGCCATTTTTCACAGCTTTGCCCTGGTGCGTTTGCTGTCAGGGCTTGAATATAGGTCACTATTACACTGTGTTTGTCTGTGTGTGTGTGTGTGTGTGTGTTGTTGCTCTAATGTTTTTGTGACTGTGTGGATCAGATTCAGTGAACTGAGATAAAGGATCAGCAGCAGAAGACGACATCCGTCCTGTCCTCGCTCACAGGAGCATCTATTAATACCGGCCAAGCAGCTCTTTGCTGTCAGTGTTACAGTGATCCTCTTAGTGAGTGTCCCACACACAAACACAGAGAGGAGAGAGGACACATGGGCAGCAGTGTGGAGAGAGGAGGAGAGAGGAGGAGAGGGGAGGAGAGGAGGGAGGTCAGGGCTGTTTGACTTGTTCAGGCTCCACAGGTGCAGATGGAGTAAAAACACACAATCAGAGCTGTAATCTACACCGCACGTCCCAGACTTCAGTCGGTGTTAGCCTGCTACGTTGAGAGGGCTGTTGTTTTGGCAAGGTTGCCACGGTGACAGACGAGCTGGAGGGTAGGAGGTTGTCGTCCGAAGCAGACATGACTCTGCTGGACTGTGCAGGAGCCAGGATCTCTGGCTGCTGGTCCCTGAGGTCGGACCGCAGGTAAGATGTGACTGTAGTAGTGCTGTTGTGTGTCGGTGCAGCCGGGACACCACACAGCTCCTCATACACAACACAGACATGTGTGTGTGTGTGTGTGTGTGAGAGAGAGCAATAAATAGACTCCAAACGGGGTTTGTTGGGAGGTCAGAGGAAATGCAGGATCTAGGTTAGTTTGCAGGGATTTTGGTGTTTTGTTCGTGCTCGGTCTCAGAGGGCTGCCTGCAGTGGGCCATTACTGAACAAGCTCTGGAAACTGCATCAGAAACATTCATTAGCGCTCTCCTCCGTTTCTGCTTTGTCCCATTTTGCGTGCATGTATGTTAAGTTTGTGTATCATGTGTGAAACAAGCAGCAGAATCACTAATTCAATTCCCAATTACTGCTAGTGGGAAAACAGCAGGAGTCACTGAACTAAACGTGTCCTCAGAGGGTGTGACGCAGGAGCTGTAAGCTGTGTGTTGAATAGGATCCATAGTAAACAGTGGCGTGAGAGTCTTGATCCTAATTACAGTGATCTAACTAATCTGAGGTTAGAATATCATACTGTTAGTTATATATCAGGTTTCCAGCAAAATGTGCTTTAACTGCAAACACTCAGTGACTAAAATCCACTATATTACTGTGTATACTGTGTGTGTGTGTGTGTGTGTGTGTGTGTGTGGACAGGTGAGGATTTAAAGGAAGAACCTGTCCAGACAAGCAGCAATAGAGTTTGACTTCACAGCAGGTTTAGCAGCTCGACGCTCTTATGTAACACACACACACACACACACACCTTTGTGTTTGTGTAACTGTGGACAAAGATGTTTCAGTGTTGAACTGCAGGTTTGAAGTTAAAGTCACATCTTGACAGTTTCATTGTTTACTGCTGAGCTCTCTGAAAAAGCCACTGTCAGGATGAATCACGTCACATCTCTTCCTCTTGAATACATTTACTTTCCTCCGTAAAAGTTATTTTCATCTGTGCACACAGAAAATGGTGGAAACATATCCATGTTTTTGTTTTTCACACGCAGCTCCTGCACCTTTACCTACGTGTTTTATTTTGGTAGCGCGGCTGAAACTAATGAATATTTTCATTATGCCAAAGATGATAATGTCACATTTCTTTGTCTTGGTCTTTGAAGTCTACAAGTTCTGAGACTTTTACTTAAAGCTGATTTAAGATGTTTTTATGCTTCTGCACATTTTACTTGTGAAGCACTTGTTAAGAATAAATAAAGTTTGTTATTATTATCATTATTATTATTTTGTTACAGTCTAAAACTTTAAGACGTCACATTTACTGTCACACAGAATGAACAACAGTAAATTGTCCTCGGTGAACCGTAGAAAATGTTTGACATCTGTGATTGACAACCTTTTTGATTAATTGACAATCAATAATTGTCTATTATTTCCCTGTCACTCAACTTATCAATGAATCAGTTCAGCTTTGTTTCATGCAGCCCTTCACTGACTCCCTCTGTGTCGACGAGCGACGAGCCTGGTGTGTGTTCAGGTGTGACCCGTCCTGTCCTGCTGGTTGTTGTTTTTCAGTGGGAGTGGGGAGGACTCGTTGGACCGGCTGCTGCCCCCCTCCATGGCCCCTCGCAGGAAGAGCGCCACCTTGCTGAGTCAAGCCGAGCCTCCCCTGCTGCGCACGGGCACACGCACCATCTACACGGCCGGTCGACCCCCGTGGTACGACGAGCACGGAGCTCAGTCCAAAGAGGCCTTCGTCATCGGTACGACGGTCGCTCATGATGGTTTTTACTTGTGTCTGTGACTGCACATGCAACACAGCCAGACGACATTAGACACACTCTGAAAAACAAACATAATAGGCCTTTGAAATGTGCGACTGTGTGTGTGTGTGTGTGTTTGTGTAGGGCTGTGTGGGGGCAGCGCCTCAGGGAAGACCACCGTGGCCAATAAGATCATAGAGGCTCTGGATGTGCCGTGGGTGGTGCTGTTGTCCATGGACTCTTTCTACAAGGTGAGACTCAGCAGTTCACTGTTTCTATCTTAATACTTCATCTCATTGTCTCTCCAGCTGCACAGTGGTCATATCTGATCAGATCTGAGTTTATTGAGTTGTTCGTTTGAAAAGCATCATGTCAATTGATGACAGACCTTCAAAGCAATCAATACACTTCAGTCACAGGTTTGAGTTGATGACAATTTGCAGTAACTTTAGATTGAAGCCTGCAAATCTCAGTGTGAATAGTTGGTGCATTAAGCTCTTTAGTGTGTGTGTGTGTGTGTGTGTGTGTGTGTGTGTGTGTGTGTGTGTGTGTGTGTGTGTGTGTCTACAGAAGGGAGTAAGAAGGTAACAAGAAAAGCAAAAGGCACTTTTATGAATAATAAAAAAGTCACATTTTTTAATAATTCAGTCGTAACAAAGAGACAAAGACGAGCTCACCACACTGTTCTTCAGTCTCTATTTCTTCCAATAAACCTCACTAAAGTTGTGATTTAAAGTTTATGATATGATGATGTGACGTGAAAGGACGAGAGCACGTTCCATGTTGGCATATGCCTGAAGCGCTGATCGCTGGTTCGACTCCCAATGATGATTCCCCTGTGTCTCTACGCTTCCCATCGAACAAAAGCAAAAAAAAAGTTGCTAATGACGAATAAATAAATATTAGTTTTACTGACTTTTCAACCAGAAATGTAAATAAAGACAGAATGAAGAACTCAAACTCTGAAAATCTGTTTAATTATTTTTTTAAACATTAAAAATTTCATTAATTGAGACGACAAAAGACAAATGAATCGTTTGTTTCAGCCTTAAAAGGCTGTTTGGAGGAGGAGGACAGAAGATATGTTTTCTTTTGTCATCAGAGGAAAAGTTTGGTGAAACATTTCTGTAACTTCGTCTTAAGCTGCGATTTCCATTGTTTACATTTTATGTCATGTGCGATGTGTTAATCAGCCTCAGAGGTGGGGTTTCTAACTCTGTGGTGATTCAGGTGTCACTCTGATGGTTGTCTTTACACCCAGGTGAGCTCATCTCCGCACCGCACACACCTGAGCGCCGTATCGACCTCCTCCTCATCTCACTGAGAAACAAAGTGAAGAGTCGTCTTTCCTAAAAAAGTCGAACTCCTCCTTTGAAATCTTCAAACATGCCTCATCAGCACCGCCCTGTGAACCTTCACTGTCGATCCTCTGCGTGTCTCACAGGTTTTATCTCCGGAGGAGCAGGCGCTGGCAGCGAGTAACGACTACAACTTCGATCACCCCGGAGCGTTTGACTTTGAGCTGCTGGTCACCACCCTGAGGAAGCTGAAGCAGGGCAAGAGTGTGAAGATCCCAGTGTACGACTTCACCACGCACGGCCGACAGAAAGACTGGGTGAGTTGTTGTTATATCACAGAGAAGAAGCTTTGGTTTTCACAGTGATGATTCAACACTGTTGAGTTTGTAAGTTTTTCTGCAGCTGTTTATTCATCAGTCGAGAATCAATCAAACTGAAAATGTAGAGCTGCTCAATACATCGATTCAGTGATCGACAAGCATCATGCATCGCTGCATATCATCATTCAAAGACACCCCTTTATTTTGAAATTCCCCTGGCAGGTCTGAGCGATGAGTTACCTGCTGCAGGATGCATGTGAAGCTAATTACTAAGATCTAAAAATATCTGGTTCGAGACTCTAAAGAGGAGAAAAGTTTCACACCACAATCTTTCTTCAAATAGAAACTCACTGATCTTTGATGAAAGTTCAGTTACTCAAAATGTGACACGTAGTCGAGAGCAGGAGCAGGACTTTGATAAATATTAAGACTGTTTTTCGTTTAGATGTCTGTCTGAGCTCAGGAACAAAAATCAATTTATATTTTAGTCGTCTTTTGAGATTTGATATGAATAGATGTGATGAAATCAGCATATTGATCCGTCGGATCAGGAAACAACATTCAGCTGCAGAGAAAACACCCTTTAAACCTTCATGTGTGTTTATATGTGTAAATAAGTGGAAGTGACACGGCTGCATCCGTTCCTCCCTGTAAACATGTTGTAAGCATGTGACGCTCTGCAGCTTTAATCTGACACAAATTAAACCGACTCCTCATGAAGTTATGTTTCTGCTGTGAACTCTCTGTTTTTCCTTCTCTCCCCCTTTATGCAGAAAAACGTGTACGGAGCCAGTGTAATCATATTTGAAGGAATTATGTCTTTTGCAGACAAGGAGCTTCTTCAGGTGAGGCTTTTTGAAGAATCCCTGAGTGAAGTAATCACCAGCAGCTTTTTGTTTGAGCAGCTGCTTTGTTGAAGTAAACGTTATTGAACCGTTTGTGGGGGTGGGGTGGGTGTTTGCTCTTTCCACCTGCAGCTCCTGGATATGAAAATCTTTGTGGACACAGACTCAGACATTCGGCTGGTCCGCCGGCTCCGCAGGGACATCACAGAGCGAGGACGAGACATTGAAGGCGTCATCAAGCAGTACAACAAGTTTGTGAAGCCGGCGTTCGAGCAGTACATCGAGCCCACCATGAGGCTGGCTGATATCGTCGTGCCGAGAGGTGGGAGTGCCGGAGCGTCCTCACACGGCGTTTTATGCTTAATCACTGTGTTTCAAAGAGCCGCAGCAGCAGCAACAGGCCAAATGACTCTGAATTGTTCGTTCTCTCCAAGGTGGAGGGAACATGGTGGCCATCGATCTCATAGTCCAGCATGTTCACAGCCAACTGGAGGAGGTGAGTGAACGGGCACAGGGGGTGGCGCCACCATGTGGTCAAACTGTAACACAGAGACAGACAGACAGAGAGAGAAGAAGGTCACAAACTGTTTGTACTTTTACAGATCCTGCTCCAAATCTGGTGATGTTTTAGATTAGTCACATTATAAACACTGATATAGAAGTGATTGAAAAGTTGTTGTTTTTTATCAAATCAGGATCCACGTCTGAAAATCCTCTGTCCTTTGTTTGTTTCACACTGTCCAAACCCAAACCACAGACGTTCTGCTGTGATGAACGGGTGTGAAGCCGTAACCACACACACACACACTGCTCTGTGACTCTCATTAACCCTTCGCAGACTCGTTTTTCTTCCTTTTTGCTTAGAAAGAAAATGAAAAAACGGGCTTTTGCTGCTCCACGTGGGTTTGTGATTCACCTGCACAGAGATTTTTCTGTGTATATGAGACACTTAACTCGACCTGAGGGTAAAATCATTGTTCTGTGGGCCGCAGATTATTTAATACCTGGTTAACACTGTTGAAACCAGAGCACTCGTCCTGCGTCTCACAGTTGTCCAGGTGTGTTGTCTCTGTGGTCGTCTGTGGAGGTAAAACTATCAGACAGAGCTGGTGATTTGAAACATTGATGAATAGATTTATTGGCTCCTGAACTGAACAAATCCAGGCTTTTTACTCAGATGAAACCAGATCCAAAATGGCAGCCATTGCTGAGCCACATCCACCCGTTTTTTCTTTTTTATTATCACAAACAAACACGCTGTAGTTTATTTTGATCTGCGGCCTGGTACAGTGTAAACACACAGCTGAAAATAGTCCCCAACAAACACAATCAGCGTCTCGTCCTGGTTGAATGACGAGTGGTGACGATCACAGCCTCCAGCTGTTTGAGAAGGTCATCCATCCTTTTTCAAACTTTACATTTGTTTCCTCATTTTAAAGATTTACATCTTCAGCAGTAATTATCAGACATGCTGTGGAAATCCTGAAGCATTAAGAGGTATTTCCAAAGGATTTGTAAAACCAGAACAGTCTTATCCTCTGAAATCCTTTTATCTTCTGACTATCGTTTCTTTTTTTTTACCTTGTTTCATTGTTTTTCTCTCACCCTCTCTTCACGCAGCGTGAGCTCAGCGTCAGGTACGCTCGTGCATATTGTCACTCTGCCTTCACTGGTTGTTTTTGGATCAGTCGCTCTGTGTTTAGAGACTTGGCCTCGTTGGTAAATCTCTGAATCTTCGCTCTAAAGTCCGACAGATTCGTGTAACAGAGTAGAATCAGCCTTTTAGATGTGACCGACCTCTCCTCGCTCTCAGGGCTCTCCTGGCCTCGGCTCAGCAGACTCAGCCGCCGCTGCCTCAGACTCTCAGCGTGTTGGAGAGTACGCCGCAGGTCAGAGGCCTTCACACCATCATCAGGTACGAACCGGCGCTCGTCTGCAGCTCTTTGTCTGTGCAACAGTGAAAACAATACGACTTTTGATAACATCTCATCTTCACTCCGCCGCAGGAACAAAGACACGAGTCGAGACGAGTTCATCTTCTACTCCAAGAGATTAATGCGGCTTCTCATCGAACATGCACTCACCTTTCTACCATCTCAGGTACATTAAAGCAGCTTATGTGAAATGGTTTCCTCATAGTGATCAACCCACAGATGACAGTGGAGACTTTTACACAGTTTTTCATCTGTCTCGTTAAAGACAGACTTTAACTTTTAGCAGATAAATCGCTGAGGAGTCGACTGAGGCTGAAACTCATGAGATGTATAAATAAGGAGCTGTTTGCCAACATGTGATTGTATCTGGTCACAGTTTGTTTTCACTGCCCCCAAGTGGACAAGAAAATCACAAAAATCCACTTTACCGCAGGTGTAAAGGACCTTATCAGTGGCTCTGCACGTTTGAGGCTGTCACATACAAATCATGTGAGTGAACATGGGCTGAGATCAGGTCTGGTTGATGCCATTGGGATTTTAAAACAGCTTCCAGACCAAGACATGAGTCACTCGCTGTTTTCAGATTTTTCATTTTTGGAGCAGCAGATGTTCGACATAATGAAGTAAACAGAACCAATATGGATGCTGCGCAGTATAACCATTAACATCCCATAATGCTCTGCTGTGTGGCAGAGCCAGCTGATTCAGATTTTTATATTAAGGTGCCGAGAGGAGGAGACGCTGAGAGGGTTCATCCTGCCTCACCAAGACAACAGTACAGGCCGCTGTGCTTGGCGTCTGTCTAAAGGGGAGGAGGGGGGTGGGGGCGGGGGGGGTGTTGGCTGCCTGCTCCTGTCCCGCTGGTTTGGTTCTGTCTGTGCCCATAGAGGGAGGAGTCAGTCAAATCAATACAGGGTTGTTCTGATTGATCGCCTTCATCCTGTGAGGAAACATGTCTCCCCTGATGAGGAGAGGACGATGACGCCTCGGACGTGTATCAACCACCGCTGTCGACCCGGAGAGCGCCAGAACAAAAACAGTGACTTTAGTTGCAGTAAAACAGCAGATATGTTGTAACTCTCCTGTGTGTCTAAACAAAAACCTGCACGTTCGCCCTGCTGTGTGTGTGTGTGTGTGTGTGTGTGTAGTAAAACACTGTCTGTCCTCCAACAGCTGTGCGTAGTTCAGACTCCACAGGGCCACGAGTACGAGGGCCGCAGCGACAACGGCAGAGGGGTGAGTGATGCTCTGGTTTTTCCAAGGTCTTGTTAACTTGCAGTCGAGTGTGTGTGTGTGTGTGTTTGTGTGTCCTCCCCATCTCCATCACACACTCGTCGTCTCCGCAGATCACCGGCGTGTCCATCCTGCGGGCAGGAGAGACCATGGAGCCCGCCCTGAGGGCCGTGTGCAAGGACGTCCGCATTGGAAAGATCCTGATCCAGACCAACCTGGACTCAGGAGAACCAGAGGTGAATAAAAAACAAACGAGTCTCTTCTTTAACGTAACTGTTGTTGTTGTTGTCGTCGTCGTCGTCGTCGTCGTCGTCGTTGTGACGTTTATTTTTTTCGTGTCTCAAAAATCACATCAGATCAAATTGCATCAGATGAAAGATGAAAGTATTTTTGATTGTTTTCTTGTTTTTTTTTAATTCTTCCACATGATGTGTGTCTCCGTGGTAACTACCCTTCCTGCCTTTGTAACCATGGTAACCTGTCTCCTCCTCTCTCTCTCTCTCTCTCTCTGGCCTTGCCAGCTGCATTACCTGCGTCTGCCCAAAGACATCAGTGAAGATCATGTCATCCTAATGGACAGCACAGTCTCCACCGGCGCTGCTGCCATGATGGCGGTGCGAGTCCTATTGGTGGGTGGAGATTAACATCATTACTCTTCAGTGAGACCACAGTAGGACCCCTCTCCTCTTCACCACTCACATCACATGTCTGTTTGTTTTTGTCCGTCCTGGTTTGATTAGCACGTCTTCCTCCTCACAGAAATGTCAGATCATTTCCTCCCACTCTCTTAGTTTTTTCCTCCTGATCGCGACAGATCAGACTCTGACAGCTGTTGATGTGTGTGTGGCTGAGCAGGATCACGAAGTGCAGGAGGATAAGATCGTGTTGGTGTCGCTGTTGATGGCGGAGCTGGGGGTGCACTCGGTGGCCTACGCCTTCCCCAAGGTTAAAATCATCACCAGCGCCGTGGACAAGAGTCTGGACGACTCTTTACATGTAATTCCTGGTATCGGTAAGACCACGACTGCACGTGCTCACTCTGTTTATGACTGTGAAATCAGACGGCGCCTGTCTCACACACCTGGTTCAAAGCAGAACTAAACCTCTGAGCCTTTGAAGAGTCTAAATAACAGGTGATATAAGACACGTTCAGCTCACGGCGATGCTTTTAGGTTGATGCAGGAATTAAAAAACATCCACAGACTTCTCACACTGACGGCTTTCATTTCAATTCTTATTTTATGGTTGTGTCACTTTCTGATTTCAAGTAAACTTGCACAATATATATAAAAGACAGAGCAGTCGATGAACATCATCACTTTGCACCTTTGCAGCCTTAACTTTAATGTCTCTAATGTTTATTCTAGTTGTGATTTTATCATTTCTTTCAGCCTCAGACTCTGACACACACGCAGCAGCTCTGAGTCCACTGTTGTGTCTTTTCAGGAGACTTCGGGGACCGGTACTTCGGGACGGACGGGTCGGACGGGTCGGACGGTTCAAGCGACGAGGAGGACACGGAGCAGCCGTCGTACTGACACGAAAACATCTGTGAGATCTTTGACAGGACACACGAGCACTACTTGAAAACAAACCTCTGTTACCGTGCGTCTTCTTCAGGCCGTAGACAAGCAAAAAAAAAAAAAAAAAGAAAAGAGAAAACGCTGCTATGTTCACGTCTCATGTTCTGGACATGAAGTTTTCTACTCCACACAACAGACGAGTCTCAGTCAGTTCTGCATGAGGGATGTTTTTGCTGTATTTACAGCCGAGAGCTCATCGTAAATATTTTCATACTCAGAGTCACAGAGGTGAAACAGTGCCAATAACATAGAGGTGCAATAAATCAACAACAGTATTATTTATTATTATCTCATCCAGCATCAGGTTGCACCAGCTGTTTGAAAATCCAGTTCTCAGTGAGTCAAGCTGCAGCTGAGGATCATGGGATATCGAGGGTTTTTCTCTTTAGACATAATCCATAATGACGATGAAGTTAATACCGTCCATGTGTAGAGAGCCACAGCAAACTGTGCAGTGTTTGTTGAGACTTTAACCTCATGGTGGCGCTAGAGGAAAAGTCAACAAACCGTCACCTGACAGCGAGTACAGATGTGTTTCTAAACTCATGTCACATGTTGAGCTTTAATCCCAGTCGTTTGTTTTATTATCATGTGAACAGACACGTTTCTGTGTTTGAAATGATTTCATTCAGTTTGAAATGAAGTTGCACTGAAGCTCATTTTTAATTTCAGTCCTTCTGTGTGACTTGAATGTGATGTTTATACACACTGGGGTTGTAAATACTAGATGTGAACAGATTTTATGAACAGCTGGTGCAACCTGCTCCTGAACATACAGATTCATTTATACTTAATTCTGCTTTTTTTTTTTTTTTTTTGTTGATGTAATGTACTGACCTCACATCTGAAGTAGAAGAGCCTTTATATGAAGTATACAGTTATTATTTCCACCTGAATCCTGCAGGTTTAACCTCAGTAACACCAGGTGAAGGAGCTCAGAGAGCGGGTGGAAAAACAATCATCTTCTGTTTCCATTCTTCACTGTTTGTCTCAGTTTCCATTGGGGGGGGGGGGGGGGGGGGGGGAGAAAAATGACCCCGGCTCATTTTTTGCTGTGAATCTGGACTGACGGTGAAGGTGTGAGGGACGTCGTGGACGGTTGGCTGAATATTTTCCCCGAGCTCCTCTGACTCTCAGGGTTCAGACACAGGCCACTGTGGATCCTGCTCCGATGCACTTTAAAGCCTGAAGGGGTCAGTGTAGCTCACATTTACACTTCCTCTTTCCCTCTCTTGTGACTTATAGTGAATCTGTGTCTTCACAGTACTGAAGAAATGCACACACACACACACACACACACACGTGCGCGCGTGCACATACTCACCTGGATCACCTCTGTGTGAAAATGTGTTGATTTGATGTCATGGATGAAAAATGTTGTGCAGTTCATGATGTTAGTGGATGATCTGTAGTGTAAAGACGACAACAACAACAACAACAACAGTGTCACTTCAGGGAAACAAACTGTGCAGTAAAAAAAAAAAAAAACCTCGAGCCTCCCACTTTTCCCTCCCTCTTGTGTGTTCACACTGTTTTTACTCGTGATCCCCGTGACGATGAGACGGTGGATCCTCCAGCCTCGCCTTGTAGCCTCGGTTGTTATTATCTCCCATGTCTCTCGGCTGTCATGTACCTTCAATGAACCCGACGCTCTCATTCATGCATTTATTCAAGTCATTCATTCTCCACACAGTGAGATTAACACATCACATTAGCTCTGGATGTTGTATCATCTTCACACCTACAGTATCTGCTGCTGCTGCTGCTGCTGCTACACGCTTCTCCTGGGCTCTTTGTGTGTCTGTATGTATATGTGTGTGTGTGTGTGTGTGTGTGTGTGTGTGTGAGCGGGTGACACTGTGATCATGGATGTCATACGACGCATGCTGTATTCTCCAAGACAGCAGAAGACTCGCTCGCCCATGTGACTACTGCCTCAAGGTTAACCTGTTACCATGGAGACAAGCCCACCAATGAAAATTCAGCAGACGGTTGCGATGTTGACTGCAAGCTTTTTGTTTTAAGGGGTGACCTATTTTTTTTTTTTTTTTCCCCCTACCCGCCCCCCACCACCACCCCCACCCCCCATCCACAGCTACTCAGACGCACAGACCCCACCACTACTCTGCTGGCACATGTGCACGTGCACACAGATAAAAAAAACATGGGAAGGCTACTCTCTCTCTCTCTCTCACACACACACACACACACACACTCCATGTGGAATGAGGTTGTAAGATTGTACACAAAGAAGCAGCCTTACACAGAAAACACCACAGAATGAGACACTTTAAAGGTTTTTTCTTTTGTGAATTTGACCCTCACAATAAAATAAAACACACGTGTTCAGATTTTCCTGCTCTCATTGGACTGAAGATATAAACCTAGAGGCAGCTTTCTGGGATCATAAGAAACTGTTTGAACCAAAGAAAGAGCCTTTGTTCCCTCCGTAGTCGACGGCAAAGTGAACTCTCAGGTTTAAAATAAGTTCAGCGTCAGCTCCTTTTTTTTTTTTAAGAACCCAGACTATGAGATAAAACTTTTGTTTTTTTTTAAAGTGCCACTTTATTACAAAAGTATAAACTTGACTGACATTTCATGAATAGTAATCTTGATATAAAACATTACAATCTTTTGCACTTAGCACTTAATTACACGCTTTTTCGAGTACAAGACCCTGTAGTCTGAATAGCAAACACACAACATTAGCTGCCACATTTAAACTTAGCTTGGGGTTTTTTTTTTTTTGTTTTTTCCCCACAAAGGAAAAAAAAACAAAACAAAACAAAAAAAGATTAAAAAAAAAAAAAAAAAAAACAGAAAAGAAAAAACACACCGTAGCTTCATGGCTTCAAAAAACAACCAACAGAATAACACTGATTTTTTTTTTTTACATTGCAGCTGTTTTGCAGTTTGTGTCACAAGTCATTCCAAAAACACAATTAAACATAATAGAAAAAGATAGATTTCTTGACACTGATGATATATTTATTATTCTTTCTCTTTTTGTAATGTACATACACGTTGCATCAACATACAGTATAATCACATTGTTTGCTGGGGATATTTGGTCAAATGAACTCATCGTCATATTGTCCAGGATTTGGATGGATGTGTGTGTGTGTGCATGTGTGTATGTGTGTGTTATATCCTCACATTGATGCTCTGCTTCTTCACGAACCCTTTGCTTCACATTTTAGTCACTTCTGCGATATTTTTAACACAGATAACAGAGAGAAGAGAGAGAGTATTCATTCATCGATGGAGTGATGACCAGACATGACATTTTGCTAATACACATCAGTTCAGCTGCACTATGGTGAAAACCCAGAGCAGGTTCATGGGGGAGGAGGGAGGCGGGGGGGCGCGATGAAGAAGATGATGGACGGTCCACAGGTATGAGTGAGGACTGAGCAGAGGGGGGCAGGTGCAGGGTGGAGGTGTAGTGTGTGTGTTTGTGTGTGTGTGTGTGGAGGAGGTGGAGGGTGGTGTTGAGTGGACTGTCTCCACGTCTCAGGCCTCAATCAGTTCTCTTTAGTCTTGTTTCATCTGTACTGTGTGTGTGTGTGTTTGTGTGTGTGTGTGTGCGTCGCACGGTGCAGGAGGAGGGGAAGTGAAGCCTCCTCTCTGCTGCACAGAGTCCCACTGAGCCACAGACGTCCTCCATCTAACTGGCTTTGTGCTCTACACAGAAATAAAGCAACACACTTAAAGAAGGAACAAAAAAAAAAAAAAAACAAAACAAAAAAACAACCAACGACAATAGAAAAAGAAAAACATTCATATAGAGGAACCACATGACAGTGCTTGATTTTTTTTTTGTTTTTTTTTTGGGTCACTTTTTTTTGTTGTTTTTGTTTTGTTTTGTTTTTTTGTCGAAGCATGCAAGTCGTAGCAGGCAAAGTGCAGAAACAGGATCAACAAAGTAAAACACTTCATTTACAGACGGCAGTGGAGACAGTGTTCAGTCCATGTGAGATGAGACGAAACATGACGGAGGGAGGGGAAGAAGGAGAGATCTGCTGTGAAGTCTCCCTTCTGATCATGAAAATGGTCTAAAGTTAGCTGAAGCCTTTTATAGGAGGAATGCAAAATGTGTGCAATTTTCTTTATAATACTCTCATAATTGTTTCTCTTGGTCCCTGAGCTTTCAAGTATTTTGATTAGTAATTCGTTCCTTTATATCATTTTCCGTCCTGAATCACATCTTGACCAACTACAGGGAAGGTCTGCTCACGACAGACTGTAAGTGCTACCAGAAGACGCCTTTTCTCCCAAATAAAGAGTCCTGCTCGGACCAGATAAGTGACTATTTTTACCCGCTAGAATTGAGGAAGAATTTAGGCTTTTTATTTTATTGTGCTTTGCACATATGTATCAGTAAAATAGAAGTGCTACTGTTACCGACAGATTGCTCTGCAATAGTCTTGTGCTCATTTATTATTCACTACCTTTGGATTCCTTATAAGGTTTATAGATTGGACTTTGTCTTCAGCCCAGGTCATAACAGGTCGACATTATCGCCCTCAGGCCTCTGGAGCCTGTGACAGGCAGGATGTTATGACTTGAATGTAAACAGTATGTGTGGGTGAGCATGACAGGGGCTCAGCCGTCACTCCGTGTGGTGTTAGCTCAGCTCCTTGTGTTGGGAGGGGAGGGGTCACAGTGCAGCTGCTGCCTCAGAGCCCTGTTACATACATCTCCATGCCGTCGTTGAAAGTGAATATGGTGGTGGTGCTGGAGGTGGCGGAGCCCTGCTTCAGGTCGCCGATGCTCTCGTACAGATTCTCCCCCGGCAGCAGCAGGGCTTTGGCAGGCAGGTGCTGTAACTTAGGGGTCTGCTGCGTCGGCGGCGGCGGAGGGGGCTGCTGCTGCTGCAAGGGCTGCTGGGTTTTCTTCCTTCTCGGCCTCAGGGTGGCACACGTGTTGGGAGGCCTCTCTCGCTTCCAGCCGCCTCCACCCTCCATGTTCTCATAGGCCGGATCGCACTCCTCTGTCCCGATGGACTCGTAGCAGTGGTCGTCGAGGGGCCCTCCGACTGCCTTGCCCTCCTGAGGCGCCCAGGTCTGAGGCTTCACCACTACACTAAATCCCCCGTCCCGGTCTCGGTCACGGTCGCCACGACCCAAGGTCCGGAAGCCAGGATTGGCAGGGGGAGACCCCGGCACCGCTCTCTTCTTCTTCGTTGGTTTACACACCTTGGAGTACATCTCAGCCACCTGCAGGTCAGACGACACATAATTCACTCACTGTCACATCTGTCCATGATGGAGCTGCATCCAACACACGTTTGTCTTCATTTAGCAAAAGACGTGTGAAGTGAGGACATACCATGTGTTAATGCATGAGTGTGGCTGTCTTCATGCTAAGCTAAGCTAAGCTAACTGGCTGCTGGTTGTACCTTTTATTTTTTTACCAGACAGACATGAGACTAATGCTGCGTTCAAAGCAGCTTGCAACTCGGGAAAAATGAGCTCCGTGTTGTGAAAAATGAACAGAACAGCGTCAGAAATTGGGGCATATTCTCAGAGCTCACATTTTCCGACTTGATGACACAGTGACAGCAATGAAACATGGCGGCCCTCGTCGTTAATGGTAAGAAAGGAGTTGTCTGCTTCCAAAATAAGCATTCACTGGTGCTGCGTGTGTTTTTTGTGTTCAGCAATCAGCCACAATGTGCCAAACTCCGAGTCAACCTGCAGACTTCTCAGTTACTTCTGAGTTGATCTTGAACGCAGCTTAATTCTCCACAGCAAAGCAAATCCGCCAGTTTAAGTGTAAAATTGTAGCTCATGTAAAAAGGGACGAGTTCTTCTGAAACTGAGATTGAGTGTGTGACTAAAGTGTGTTATTTTTTATTGAAGCAGACGTGATATTTTTTCATCTAAGAGGTTGAAATAGTCGGAGGATTCTCAGAATATCTTCAGCACAACTGAGCGTTTGACCTGTTCATTTCTTCCTCCTTTTTTTTTTTTTAAAGATCACAAAATCTGATGCTCAGCCCCTGCAACCTGATGTAAATACACTGGTGTCTAGTGTCACAGCGGCTCGGTAGTAAATTTAAAGGGCGACACAGTGAACAACAGACACAGGTTGATGTGCAGGCTGAAGAGCGGGCGCTCACCGCGGCAGCAGACGGTTGTATATTCTCCACGGTGTGAGCACCCAACGGGCCCAAGGCTTTATTCTGCAGCATGAGCATGTCATCATCCTCCGGGGGCTTCCAGATGTACTGCTCTCCGTTGCCCATAAACATCACTTCCTGTCAACAGAACAACAAATTACATGTAAGGCGGGGGGGGGGTGAGATGATCTGGCGAATATAAAAGCTGCAAGCAGCTCAGAGGAACAAATGAACCACTTTTGGTTGTGAGTCTGGAGCCTCTTTGTACAGGGTTGAATAGATTTTCCCTGGAAGGCGGAGCCTGTAGCGTGAGAGACCATGTGCTCGCATTATTCTGGTGGAACTCGGTTTCAACATGTTGCGTCATGCACAAGGAGAATCAGAGGCGAGCAGCCCTGCAGCAGACCGTGTGCGTACACATGTAAGACTGTGAACCCGCCTGTGTTGACTGAACTCGGGTCACAGCTGAGAGCGCGACCTCGCTGACCTCACGCAGGGCAGCAAATGGTCTCCCACTGTCACCTGGAAGGAGAGCAGCGAGCCTCAAAGCCCCCAGTAAAGAGCAGGCAGTCCGCAGCCTCCTCTCCTTCTGCTGCGAACATATGGAGGAGGCGACACTGCTGAGAGAGCAGAGAAGCCGCCGAGAACATCCTCGACAGACAAACAAACAAACAAACAAACAACTCACCGCTTCGACTTTAGAGACGCTTGTACAGAAGTGCCAACGCATCACAACAACATGAGAAAACTGCAACAACGGCACAATCACTACTGTGCAGAACAACAGGAAGTCTGAGGAACAGTCTGCAGACGCTGCTCACTCTGGACCTGGACCTCACCTGCTGCGTGTTGACATTAACGTGTGGTGCAGCTACAGTCACAACAATATCAGTCATAATCAGCTTGTTCCTTGTTATTTTATGTGAAAAACTTCAGAGGATTATCGGTTTATGATCATTGATCACCTGATGTGTGGGTGTGGCCACCCCAATTGTGGCCATGACCCTACACTAATGGCTAGACGATATGAGATGCGTATTCCATTTCTGTGCATGCTGACATCTGAGAGTGGTTTAAGTCACTACGTGTAACTTCCTGTTTATATCTTAGACGACTTCTTATCACCACACGTGTCTGATGGTTACAGTATTGATTACGTTTCCAGATTATGACTTTTTGGATGTTCAACTGCTCCGACAACATCACATGGTGGGGCGTTCAGGGTCATGTTTACTGTGCTGGAAAAACTGACGCCATGTTTCCTTCTTATTCAGGAGATAAGATGTCGAAGCAAACAGCAGGCTGCTACAGAGCCGGTCACTGAAGCCTTAATTTGACGGCCTCCAGATAAATCCACCAATCAGAAGGTTCAAACCATATCTATGGTGTTGTATTGATCCACCGATAATAGGAGCAGTGATAGATGAACTTGAGCCACAGGGAAACACCACAACAACAACGGCCCGTGGAGAACCTCTGGAGAACCATCGTCCCGCCTCCCCCCCATCCCCCCGCCTCAGGCCAGTGAGGAGCTGCTGTTGTAGCTTGTTGCAGAGGAAACGAGACGTTTCACCTCTTCAACACAATGTGATCTTTTTATTCAGGTCACATTCGTCTCCAACCGTCAGCGGCTTCAGACTCAAACCATGTGGCTGCAAAAGAGGAGCTGGGAGGAGGATTGTGTTACCTTTAGACAAACCAGGCTAATCCTCTCTGCTTCACGTCTTTATGTTAAACTAATCTAGTTTCATATTTATCGTACAGACGTGAGAGCGGTGTCGACCTTCTCAGTGAGACGGCGTTTAAAGTCCCAGATTGTCCCAGAAAGTGAGACTCCTACGTCTTCTCCTTCTTCTTCTTTCTTCTGTGATAAATCAGGTGTCAGTGTGTGAACGTATCAAAGCTTCAGGTCAGACAGACACTGAGCCTTAAAACCAGCCGTCAGGACTTCCTGTGACCTTGTGACCTCACAACAAAGCAGTAACCAAGCCCTGCCCACCACCTCACCTCACCTCACCTGGACCCACTACCATCCAACACCTCCAGGATGTGGATCCTCTTGAGTGTTTTATTCTGAAATCTGCTCTGTTTTCATTGGATCACTCGAGAAAACAGTCAGCCAATCAGAAGAGAGGCTCAGAGTGTCCTCTCTTCTGATTGGCTGACACCAACCTGTTGTTGCTGGAGCTCCTGGGAGAAGCTGGAAAACTAAACTCAGATGGTTTTTAGATCTTTAAAATCATCAAACTGTTCATGACTCAGATCAGAAACAGACTTTGTAAGGAAACATTGAGAGTCACCAACCTTTGGGAATGATGGGACGTTAAAGGCCTCCACGTTTTCTACGGGGCAACTTTGTGCTGTGTGGGTGAGGCGGAGGAGGGGCAGGGTGTGACGGCGGGGCGTGTCTTGGCGGCGGCGCCGGCGGCTCCCCCATGTCCGTCCCGCTGTCCCTCTTCTGCGGCGCCTTGTCGGCCTTCCTCAGTTTCCTGACGCAGGCGTACTCGGCCGTCTCCGGAGGGTGAGGCGGAGACATGACCTGGGCCTCGGGTTCGGGCAGCCCTCCCTCCACGTCCCCGTCCGGGTCTGGTGGCGCCGGGGTGTTGGCGGGCACGGCCGGAGGGGCTGGAGTGTCCGTCTGCCCGGCCCTGCCTACCATGGCGTAGAGGGCATCGTCAGTACGTGTGGTGGAGGAGCGTCGGCCCACTTCAGAGTAAGTGTGCTCCCCGTCCTCTCCAGTCCCTGAGGGGATCTGGGGAAGCTGCCTGCCTTGAGAACGAAGGTCAGAGTTAGACCGGCGGCTCGGCGGCGCCTCGCTGGCTCCTCCAGCACACATACTAGTCCACACGTACACGGGCACTTGTGAAAACAGAGATATTGTAACTCCTCGGTTTCAAAAACAAACAAACAAACAAAAAAATCACATCCACAGATGCATGTTTTTTTTGGGGGGGGGGGGTCTTCTAGGCCTTCAATCGACAGGACATGTGAGGGGGAATGACATGCAGCATAGGGCCGCTGGTGGAATCAAACGGGGCTGCTGCAGCCAGGACTATAGCCTTTGTATATGGCGCGCCCCCACCGACATGTTTTTTAAGACATCTCCGTCCACATCATGTAAACGCTACAACGCGATAAAAACGCGGTGCACTGCCTGCCACGCCAGCAGGGGGCGGTATCATTTTAACGTTTAAAAACGCATTGACCAATCATAGCAGAGCTTTTCAGTACCAACGCGTCCTGCTGTTCCGGTCTGTCTTTCGGCTGGTACCGGTCATACGTCCTGTGGTAAGGGGCCGGTCAGATGCGCGTCAAACCCATCACTACTCAAATCGACGCTGTAGCCGCGCGCGCGGCGTTGTGTGCGTCACGCACGCAGTGAACGCACCGTATGTCACGTGATACTGTAAGAATTAACCATTACTCCACGGACCTGCTTCTTTTCCAGCAGCAACTTGCTCTTGACAAGCAGCAGGTCACCCCCCCCCCCCCTCAGTTTTTTCTTTCTCCACACGTGGACGCCATTTTTGAGGACCCGGAAGTACCCGGTTTTGTACGTTTTCCGTTTCTGTGTGGACACGTTGGTCTGAACAGAATCAACATCTCAGTGGTTCTGAGATTCATGCTTCTGCGTCAAGTCGGCGGCGTACCTCTGCGGCGCCACAGCCTGACGCACACCTCCAACGACACATGGAAGGTGATGCAGACTGCAAGGGCCTCTTTTTTTTGGGAGGGGGGGGGGGGGAGAGGAGAACATGCAAACATCCCCAAACTGGCTTCAGTCCACAGTCTGCAGTGGAAGCAGGACAAGTATGAAGCAGGACATATGCTTATGTTTCTTGAAGCTCCTCTCAGGCGACTGTCACTGTGCCCACAAGCACAGATCCCTGTCGACTGTCACTGATGGAGCTCCAGGATTTGTCTTGGCTCCGAGATTTTCTGTCTTTAAGAGAGAGAGACGCTCACAAATCACAAAGTGAACAGTCCAACAGGAAAAAAAAAAAAAAAAAAGGCCTGAGCTGTGAACGTCGTGTGAATCTAGTGTGAATATTGACTCTAAAGGCGTCTCATTGGATTTCATGGCGGTCACATTAGATGCTGATGATGTGCAGTGGCTCTTCATCATCACCATCATCATCAGTGGTCGGTCGGTTGGTGATGATGCGTTTGTGGTTTTAATGAGTGAGGACGGATCTAAATCCACTGCTGACTGTTAGATAATTGATCCATTTCGTGTTTACTTGTCCACACACTGATGTGCTGAAACCTCGTATCTCCGCTGCTTCTGATTTTACATGCTTCTGAATGAGGATGAGGAGTTACATGCTCTTCATGTGGATGGTAAAAACAACAAAACAAAACAAACACAGACTTTCAAAATGTCCCCTACGGTGATGCAGAAATTGCTTTGTCATGCAGCTAAAACAAGAGCAGGCCGGTGTTTAGGAGATACGAGGTTTCCACCCCTCCGTGCACACAGAAGAAGGCGTCAGGGTCTGTATGTGAAGGATTCACTCACTTTTGCCGTTGCAGTTGATCTTGTTCATCTCGGTGTCTGATTTACTGATGGACCGCAGCTTCGACTGCCTGAGTATACCCTGACCACACACACACACACACACACACACACACACACACACACAGGTGGTTAGACACTAATTAAGACTGAGGACGTGTCCTCTGAATGATATTGTTCCCTGGTGAATGAAGTTGCTTCCTCTGCTGCAGCACAAACACAACACAGAGGAGTGTGTGCGTCTGACTGATACCTACCATGTCCATGAGACGGTGTTTTCCACCTTCGCTCGGGACATTGTGTGTCTTCCCCTTCCTATGGTAAACACAACCACACACACATAACTGTCACACAGATTGGCACTTACTACACTGATGCACTTCTGTGTGTGTGTGCAGAGTCTCTCTGTCTGAGTCATTGTCCATGTTTGTCTGACTCATCTTATGACTGTGCACATGTGAGAGAGATGTTCAGAGCACATCTGTGTGTGAGTGTGTGTGTGTGTGTGTAAGTAACTAAGTACATTTATTCTAATAATGTTTTGAGTAACTTGCACTTTGAAGTATTTCTACTCTTCTTTATTCCTCACAATAAAACTCGTCAGACTGTAGAAGATTAACCCCTTAACTCCCAGCATGCATTAGAAGCAACGCGACCCACATTTTGCATGTTTTTGAGCTGAACGCACAGCACTTCCTGTTCCGACCTGAGATGCTTAAACACAGGAGGTTAAATAACTTTATAATAATAACTTCAGTGTTTCACAATCAAAGTAAAGATCAGTGAAACATCCGAAAAACTGTGCAGAAGAACTTCTTTCCTCCCACATGAATCATCTCATGACCCCTCGGATTTATCTTGTGACCATCTGATGGAGGATTAATAAGTTATAAAATAACAGTTATCAGTCACAAGGGACAATTTACTGCAGAACAAGTACTTTTACTTGTTTAGATACAAGAGTACATGCTGCTGCGGATGAAACCTCAGCATGTTCAGGACATCAACTTGTTTTCATGTTGGTACTTTAGTAAAGTCTCTGAGTGTCTCTCCCACCGCTGCTGTGTGCATGTAAATACTGGTAAAGTGACCTGCAAATGCAAATATGCATGTGTGTATCTGCATGTGTGTGTGTGTGTGTGTGTCTTACCTCTGGCAGCCCACACAGAGCACCACGATGAGGATCGTAACAACAAAGGCTGAGGCAGCAGCGATAGCACCCAGCAGCAGGACCTTGCCGTAGGGAGGAGCCGTGAAGTTCAGCCCGTCCTGCATGGAGGCCATGTGGGAGCGCTGGCGCTCACTTGCTCTCACACACTCACACTCACACCCTTACACTCATGCACGCATGGAAGTGCCACAGTCTCACTGGGATCTGCAGAGAGAAGAGAGAGAGAGAGAGAGAGTGGTGCTTAATTACAAAAAATTATCTGACCTTTACAAATCATTAAGTAGGTTAACAAAGCAGTGGAACCAGAAGTAAAATGTTCACGGTTCAAGCGACAGAAGAGAAGCAGCAGCTTAAACGGAGGAGACGTGAGGATTCCTGTCCAGCTCTGAAGAGGCAGCAGCAGCAGCAGCAGCAGCATCGAGATGAACAGACATCGACCCTCAGGCATCGTCGGCTGCTGCTGCTGCTGCTGCTGCTGCTGCTGCTTCACCTTGTTGGAGGGATTACTGAGCTTTGTGTGTCACACTTACACACATATCAACAGGATACCTGCTCACAACCGAAACCTCCGGGCAGTGAGCTGAACAATCCTGCTCTAAAAACATGAACGGAGAATCTGCCTCTGTGCATATGGACCTAAAAACAGGAGCACACGCACATATTGAGGAGGCACAGTGAGTCAGAGCAGAGCCGAACATGCCAGCAGGCAGAGTAACCTGAAACTGTGACGGAGACCAAGTGTGAACGATCAGACACAAACATCTCCTCTGCTTCTTGCCAGACATGTTTCACATGATGTGCCGGTGTAATATGTTTCAAATGAGCAATAAAAACACAGAGATGTAAGAAGGAGAGCAAACAAACAAACGAGCCTGTTCTCATCTCCGTCACATCATCATCACCATCTGTCCAACAGTGTGTGTGTTCATGTGTGTTTGTCGCTCGTCCTCCTCAACAACATGATGAGCAGGAGACACAAAGTCTGATAGGTCTGAGGATCTGTCTGTACCCACACAACATCTGTCCAGATGTCGGTCTGGTTGTAACCGCCCGCCTCCTTCATCACACTGACACACGTTAGTTTTGCAGAATCCACGCAGACGTTTTTTTTTTTTTTCCATCCAGACTGAAGTTAATCTTCACATTACTTCCACAGTTTGTCTGGAGTCTGGTGAACAACCTGTCTGGAGCCAACATGTGAGTCTGAGGCAGCTGAAATCATTTAGCTCTGTAATGTTAGTGAGGCTTAATAAGGGCTCAGGCAAACCAAGCATGAACGGCCGGTACGCTCTTCTTCACTCATCCCTCTTCATCCTCCTCACTAAAAACCATCTGTCCAGGACCTGGAGTTTAGTCCTGAAGGCGCTTCGATATAAAAAAAAAAAACCTCAGACTCACTAAGATTCACATCAGAACGATCCTGATCGTCTGGAGCAGCAGATATTAAAGAGCTCATGTAGGTTTCTGTCTGTTTTCACTATATATTAGTTTTTGTTGCACGTGATAGTCATTGATCTCTAACATGACATTCAATTTGGGCCCCTCCTCTCGAGCTCAACAGTGCCCCCCCCCCCCCCCGAACCTAACCCTAACCCTCCACTGCCTGTGCCCGTGCCTAAGCTTCCCTCCTACTCGTCACAGCATAGCCCTCGAGGCTCATGTTGCCGGCGACGGCCCGGTATAGGCCCGACGCTCCAGCACCTCACTCAGACTGTATTTCCTTTACTTCACCACTCAAAGTGTGAATCCACCATTTCTCCCAGCTTGACGACGCCCAGTCTCTTGGTGGTAGTTTTTATACAATCCCACAGCACCACACACCTTCACCTTCACCTGCTTCTGTCATTGCCTGGGGAGGACACACTGACTCCGCCCAGAAACGTCCAGACGACACAAAAACATCAAAGCTCCGGCTCCGACTCCGTTTATCGACAGCCATGATTGTTTATTACTGCAACCATGACGACAAACTTCCTTTAACTTGTTTTAATCTCCACCCTCTCTTCTTCCTTCAAGCTGAACCAGTTGCTGTGTCTAGACCTGACTGACCTTTGACCCTGCAGTGATGTCATCGTCGCATCATGAACAAGTTCATTATTTCTGTGATTTTCATGTTTGTTTGTTTGTTTTCAGAAAAAGATGTGAATGTAAAACTCTGACCTGCTGCTGGGATCGACCTCCGAGGACCATGACCGTACAACAAACATCATCACACCTGTCAGTGCTGTCCTGTACTCTGCTTCACAATAAAAGTCTGCTGGAGCTCCTTCACAATAAAAGTCGAAAGGAAAAACTCCAGGTAAGAAATAAAACCATGAACACACACACACACACACACATCAAACCAGGACAGAAGCTGATCAGGGAGTTTTACAGACTTTCAGTAGATCTCAGTTTGCACCTGAATCCTGAGCCACGTGTTTATTGATAACAACACAATCTATCAATAAATCCTAACTTCCAATAACGGCTCTATGACGTGTTTAGTCAGCTCGTCTCACGCGTGTGTGTGTGTTTGAAAAGCAAACATGACGTGGTTTTAAACGCCATCAATTCCTCCCACCGTCACGTCACCACCATCTCCTTCACCACTGATCAACCTGGAGCATTATGGGATGTATTCTATGGGATTTAAAGAACCATATGCACCTATGAAGCGAAGATAATTTAATTCACAGTTACAACAGTGTCAGTGTAATTATATCTGTGCTGATTTGACAACAGAGCCGAGGAGTGGAGATGGAGAGAGTAATGAGCGAGAAGAAAGGGGAAAGGTGTAGGTGTGGAGGAAAATAAAGGGAGAGAGGGAGAGGAGGGGAGGAAAGACATGCGTAGGAGTCTCGTGGCAGGTGTTTGAAGACGCAGAGAGCACATGATGATGAGAAGAGGCTGTCACATTTCCCTACAAGGTTTCCCAGGCTTTCTCTCTTTCTCTCTTTCTTTTTTCCCTGTGTCACTGAGTGTGTCCATACCTCCCCACCCATCCCTCTCTCCCTCCATCCCTCCATCCCGCTGCCTCCGCCTGCGGTGCTCAGCCTCAGTGACGCCTCAGCACTGCAGTGTAATCTCTGGCCCTAGAGCTGCCAAACGATTGGACGTAGAGCTCAGAGCAACAGAAAGAAATGGCCCCTCCACACCGGCTGCTGTACTGCTACACTAGCCCCCCCCCCCCACACACACACACACACACACTTCTGTCACCACCACCACCTCCACCCTCTCTCCTTCTGCCTGTGGCTCGTCACAAACTACCACTCGGATACCTGCTGCAGGTGCAGATGTGCCAGGTGTTGCAGGAAACTCACACGATCAGGACGTGGTGAAGAAACTCACTGATCTTCACTCATGTCACTATTGATCTTTGGGATCAATATGTAACAAAGCATCACTGAATGAAGCCTGGAAGATGTGACTGAGAGCTCCAGGGTAGTAAGTGAGCCATTATAGATACAGGTTTCTCTTTTGGTCTTTTATAATGTAGTATTGATGTATTTCCTCTCCTGTGTCAGTGGACAGACTATAGAGCTGCAGCCGATTGGTATATTCCTTATCAATCAATCTGCCAATTACCATCTTGATGGGTAGTTATCAAAATCATACTCTCCTAAAGCACCAGACGAAATCATCATCGGAGCAAAACAGAAAAAATATTGAATTCGCTGACGAGACAAAACGACGTCAGTCGTGATCAGACAGCTGGTGATCGCTTCCCTGTTTGATGACTATTGATCGATTAATTGGCTATAGTTCCTACAGAAACGCTGGACACAGGTGAATGATGGCAGCTCAGGCTCAGGCGATGAACCGATCAATCGAGTTTCTCTGTGATGGACTCATTTTTGTTTTTTTTTTCCTTTTCTCTTTGGTTTTATTGACGAATGATCAGCAGCGTCAGGTGAGTGACACCCGATCACCTGTTGACTTTGATCTCAGTGATGAACTGCTTCCAAACAGAGAGTCATAGACATGATATAATTATAGAAAACAAACGTCATCATCACTCCTTCAAACGACATCTATAAAGTGTGACACGTGTTGATGATGTCACACGATGCTCCATTTACCCCCATGGATCGACACCAGTGGTCGCCTTCGGACGTTTGATTTTCTAGGAACACGTCCTCTATTTACATGTGTGTTCATTATTAATAACAGAGGAGCTCTGAGTCTCTCTCACACACACACACACACACACACACACACAGGCCCAGGCAGCCAGCAGCAGTGGCCTCTCTGCCAATCTGCTCAGGTTTTTTGATAAAACCACCTGGGAGTTCATGTGGAGCAAAAAAAAAAAACCTCACCCTCTGTGTGACACAAATAACAGCTATGTGAGTGTGTGTGTGGGTGTGAGTGTGTGTTGGAGAGAGAGAGTGATGGGGGGTGGAGAGGAGAGAGAGACAGAGAGGAGGGGGGGGGGGGGGGGGGGGGGGGTGGGGCGGCTGCTATTGTGTGAGAATGTGAATTAGGTCAAATGTTTGCTTGCAACAACGATTAACCATGGCCCTGTGAGGAAGAAAGCTGGAGCCTGAGTGGAAGAGGAGACTCGGTCTTTATCTGTGCGACGCTGCCTCACACACACACACACACACACACACACACACACACACACAGAAACACCACAACAGGCTGACACGATTCATCCACAGCAAATGAAATAATAATTACAATTTCAGTGTGTGATCACATGATGCACGTCCCTTTATTCCCTCCACCACCATCCTCCCACCCTCCTCCTCCTCCCCCCCCAGCAGCTGTGACAAAGTGAGGGGAGCTTAGAGAGAGAGAGAGAGAGAGAGAGGAAACATGAGGCTTCATGGTGTTAGAGAGGTGGATGGTGGAGGTGGAGGTGATGGAGATAAACACAGAAATCAGCCTCTATATGCACGAGGGGCTCGTGATGGCACCCACTTAGTCACACACACACACACACACACACACACAATACACACACACACACATACACATATACACACACACACACGGGAGACTGGGCTTTAAGGCTGTAACGTTTGCATGTGTGTCCAGCTCAGCTCAGCTCAGCTCAGCTCGCATCGGATCGGATCAGATCGGATCCAATCGACTCGGCTAAGCTCGGCTGGGCTCGGTTCGGCTCGGTTCGCCGCACCTCTGGGCCCCTGACACCTCAAACTGCAGTGATGCTGCTGCTGGTGACAACAGGTTACAAACCAAACACACACACACACCACACACACACACGACTCACATGATGCCACAGAGAAAACCAGGTGCAGGCTGGGTGTGAACGAGCATCCCTCTCTCTCTCTCTTTTTTTGAGGAAAGGGGGGGGGTTAAATTTGCGCGTGCAGGTAGAGACTATAGGTGGCCACCGAAAATGAAAAATTTCATCCTGATGCAGTGTGTGTGCCCTCTCTCTCTCTCTCTCTCTCTCTCTGCCATGATGATCATCACGGCTCCGGTTCATTAGAGCCTGTAGCTTCTCCACAATCATCAAAGCGCTTCCGATTCATCCTCAGATCAAAGTGATGATGGTGAAGGATGTTGTGTCCCTGAGGTCAGCTGGCAACTTACACGACAAAGCCAGTCCACCACCACCCCCCTAAACCCCCCCCCACCCCCACATCCCCCCCCCCCCCCCCCCCAACCCACTCTAACACACATAGGCTACACACACCCCTATTTATGAGTGGAAGGTGGGGTGGTGGTGGTGGTGGTGGTGCAAATGTTAACGGAAGGTCTAACGTTAATTATCTTTATGCTTCGCAGTCGGTGAGGATGTTGCACCGGGGGGGGGGGTGGGGGGGCGCGTGACCAGCCCCCCCCCCCCATCAAATCACAATGAAGTTCTCTGATTAGAAATAATCAAATAGCAGACAATAAAATAAATCAGTTCATACTGGTTTCTGGAAACCACACACACACGCACGCGCGCACGCACGCGGACACGGACGGATGCGGTGCAGGAGGCTGAGGTGTGCGCACACGTGTCTGTCTGTGTGTGTGGTGTTAAATGTATGCGCGAGCACAAAGGAAACCAGGGCGAAGGGCCACGTTCCCGCTATCAAGAAAGGACAGTGTGCGTGTGCGGCTTATCCAGCTCGATCTATAGGCACATATGCATGACCCCCCCCCCCACCACCCCACCATCACCACCCTTCACCTACCCCCCCCCCCTCCAGCCTGTCACATAGCCACGGGCACAGCAGCTTTGCGCTATAGCAGCCCCGTTACTCACTCAGCTCGGAGATTTGGGAGGCGCAGCGTCAGCCCCGGTCGCTTCCTTCGGTGTCTGCGTCCCCTCGGTCCAGCAGCCGCTCCCCGCGAGCATAATCAATCAACGGCGATAGCTCGTCTGTCTTCTGGGGCTTCACCAAGCACGAATGCAGCATATTGCATGTGGCAGCATCCCTCCGGAGCGCCCGCGCTGACCCCCTTGTGCGCCCCTGTCCGCGCTCCTCTGCTCCCCCCCTCAGAGCCGGCCGGGAGGAGGAAGGGGAGGCTGGGGAAGAGTCGAACCTGCCCTGTCGCTGCTCCTCCTTCCTTCCGCCGCCGCCGCTGCTGCTGCTGCTGTATCTCCACTGTTATCTCCAGTGCCAGGGTTTTCTCCTCCACGGTCCCTCAAGCCCCTCCATCTCTACTCGCATCCCCTCGCTCAGCTACTGTCTTCCATGTGACACAGGCAGAGCTGGAGACCCCCCCCCCCCCATTATGAATTGTCTTTTGATTCTAGCGTCATCCCTCGGAAGGACGAGGTATTGCGACTCGCCGACTAATGAATGGACAGACCGGTCAGTGCTGCTGCTGCTGCTGCTGCTGCTGTAGCCTGACCTGCTCTGTGGTTCATGTCAGAGGGAGATCAGAACCGACCCGAGTCTGTGGTTCACTCATGTGAAGACTCAGAGTCCAGAGATGACACTGACACACACACACACACACACACACACACACTAAACCTGAGCATAACAACTGAACACCAGGTCAAGCTGTTGTTGACCTCTGACTCAGATTCATTGTGTGAACAGGCTCCACATTAACATCAGTATAAAAGCACATGTGATCAACAATCTATATCAATAATCTATAATCTATGTGTGTGTCTGTGTGTTTTTGTCTTTCTCTTGTTTTAACCTTGCCCCTCTCACACACCTTTAAGCCTGCTGCACCTCCACCACTACCACCACCTGCTGGTGTCTGTGGGGAACTGCGGAGCATCAACCACCTATCAGGGTGCAGACGACGGTGTTGCTGTATGAGGATCAATCAGTGCCACGGAGGGGGAGAAACAGGAATCAGACCACATCCTGGTGGTGTAGCCACTCTCTGATTGATTGATTGATTGATTGATTGACTTACTGATTGATTGATAAAAAACACATATAAGACACCAGAGCATCAGAGGCTCAAGAGGAAGTAGTGGGATGTTGAGGAGGTCAAAGGTCAGAAGTCATCTCTAATCAACTCAATTCATTTTGTGTGCATTTAAACACCGGATTGTGTGATTGTATTGATTGATATTAAAAATCAAACAAAAACACATGATTGATTGATTGATCAAATGTTAACGCATTAAAGCTGAGTCTCAATGCGGGGGGGCTGTATCCATCGGAGGACTCATTTGACATCACAGCATAGCACGAGGCCTGTCCCAGTTCGACAGCTCCTCCAAGTCTGGCCTGTTCTCGTCTGTTCTGGAGGACGCACCGCACCCATCCTTCCTGGCCTCCTGTATCCCAAGAGTCTTTGCCTGTCGTTAACTGTTTGCCACCCTCGTTGAGGTGGCAAACAGTTAACGACAGGGCAATGACACCACTTTCAATGTGTCATGATTGATGATGATGATGTAGGACGTTGATTGAGTCCAGGTGGAATCAGGAAATGCTCCAAACACTTAGACATCGGAGGTGCTCCCTCCAAAGCCACCGTCTCCGTAGACCATGAAGTCTGCATCACAGCTACAACATCACTGCTCCTTCCTGTTCAATAACACCTGAGTGGAGACTTAGTGCCACCACCTGTTTATCTGATCAGCTCTTAATAATCAATCACACATGATTGATGATTGATGCTCATACATTTCCATTGGTTTTTTTGCAAATTTTCTACAGACACACTGGATCTGACTGAGGTTTCCCTGATGTGTGGACACACCTCACGTCATCCTGAGGCTGCTGACTGTGTCCTTCAGGGTGTCCCTCCTCTCCTCCTCCCTCCTCTCCTCCTCCTCCGGCTCCGGGCACTGATCGCCCCTCATACAGCGACCCTCCCCCTTCTCCGTATAGTTCCCACTCAGCTCTACGTGTTTACCTCATGAAGTGGAAGTGCTCCGTGCGTCTCTCTCCTCACTCGGCTGGACATGGACGTGAAGCTCCGCAGGTTCGGACCTCGAGAGATTTTTAGACACTGTACAGCTGTTGACCTCTTCTTCTCTTCTTCTTCTTCTTCTCTTCCATCATCATCATCTTCATCACCTTCGGATCCACCGCGTGCAGACTGAGGAGAAGAAGATGGGCTGCTGCTCGGCGCGGTGCACGCTCATCCTGCTGTGTTGTCTGCAGTTGGTGAGATGTTTTCCTCTCTCGACACAAACACTCTGCTCACGCATCAGGCCGGTCGCTGCCAACACATGAAACTTACATTCAGACTCAGTCTCAGTACTTTTAACAGCAATCACAACTTGTTATATAATAACCTCTTAACTTACATTATCGTTGTTAACTCAGGTCTCATCTTCGATATCTAACCAATGGTTAACTGATAATGATCAATAAGAGAAATAAAAGCTCAGCAGTAACTTAGATTATATTGTTTTATTGTTTGAATGCTGTTGAAACAAAGGACAGAAACCCACTGTTAAAACCTATTTAATGCAGGTTTGTTAAATTAAAGTGAACATTTCTCTTTTTGTCAAATAAAACAAGCAACAAATGTGGAATTATGAGCATTTTCACATTTTCTGTCATTTTATTGACAAATAATCAGAACATTTATCAATAATGAGGTTTAATTGTTGATCACAGTTGAACGTCACTGATATTTTTGGTGAAAACATGTTCAAAGGAAGCTTGTTGGAGTGTAAAAGTGCAGGGTATCTTGTTATAGATGGAGGTGCTGCGACTACAATGAAAGGCTGCACCCACTCTGTGTTTCCCACCCTGCCCCCCTCCATCACAGACTATAGGGCCCCCGACCTCAGAGGACACGGCACTATAACCCAAGGCTGCTGCAGCTTTGTTCTCCCAAAGGGCTCAGTTGCCGTGACAACTTATGGTAACACACAAGTAAAAGATCAGCGTCGTAACAACAACAGAGGACTCACACGTTTGTGTGTTTTATAACCCATCGTTCATCCTGTCTCCAGATCACCGCTCTGGAGAGGCAGGTGTTCGACTTCCTCGGCTACCAGTGGGCTCCCATCATGGTCAACTTCTTCCACATCATCATGGTCATACTGGGCCTGTTCGGGTCGTCCAGTACAGGTCACGCTACGTCGTCATGGTGAGGAAACTGGATGTTGTTGTTCACAATGATTCTGTGTTGGATAATAACTTCAGAGAGAAATGGCTCAGTGTTTTAGAAAGTTTGTGGTTTTGTAAAGTAAATTTGTCGCTTGACGTATGTTAAAAGTGGAAACAGAAGGAAACAGACACTGTAAGAACTTAGATCCTCAGTTAATCTCAATAAAGTAAAAGTACAGTAAGTCCTTGACCTTTAAATTCACTTGTTCTGCATGGACACGTCTCCTGTGACTGTATCAAGATGAATCAGCATTTTACTTCTCTCACTGATCAGTTTTAACTTCTTCATGTATAGTTTGATAGTTTAATGCTGTGGTTTAGTTTCCGATCAGTCGCAAACACAAACAGCTGAAACGCCAGTGACATATATTCTTATATAAGTGCAGTACAAACATGAGAGTGAAGTATCTGGGTATTTGAGATGTGTGTGTTTGTGTCTCTGTGTATCCAGGTGTGTTTTGATAAAGATTCATTCTTTAAACCTGCAGGTCACAACAACACTACAACATTAAACACTCTCAGCTCAGTGCTGAGTTTGACTCATGTCGCCGTCTCTCTCTGTTTGCTCAGTACCTGCTGTGGACGTTGTTGTGGGTCGGCTGGAATGTCTTTGTGAGCTGTCTCTACCTGGACCTGGGGGGGCTTTCAAAGGTGAGTCCACAGTCTCATAATTAGAGACCCACACCTAAACACTGTGTTTCAGCTTTGAGCTCTGAGTCAGACACACACACAACACAACCTCCAATTACAGACACACAATAACGGACGACACGCCTGAAGAGCATGTTTCTTTAACAAAAGAGAAGAAGTAGCAGTAAGTGTTAATGCCTCACATCTACACTGAAACACACTGGACTGACTTTTTATTATCTTTATTCAAGGTTTGATGATGTTAAGTTTGGAATAAAGTGACAATATGTGAAGTAGGTGTTAAGATAATCCCTGGTTCTGGTTACACTCAGATCGTCTGAATGCATCAATCACAACAAAGAGAGGAACGTGTTCGACGGTTTACACTTCATAGTTAATCCACACGAGCAAAAGTCCATAGAAAATGTATGAACATGTGATTAAAGATTTATTTCACTGCATCAGTCTGAGGCTGGAGCTTAAAAAAAAAAAACTTTACATGCTTACATTACTTGAACTCCTCCTCCTCCTCCTCTTCCTCCTCCTGCAGGACAGTGACGTCCTCTCCTTTGGGGTGTCGTCACATCACTCCTGGTGGAAGGACAACGGCCCGGGGTGCGAGGCCCAGGACCTTCCCTCCGCCGCCTGGAACAACCAGCAGAACCCGGAGCTGAGCACCGTGCTGATTGCTGGCTCCAGTACCAGTACATCGAAGTCCTGCACTGCATCGTGCACTCCTCCTATCAGTGAGTCTGATGATGTCATCGATCGACATTTAACGTCAACAGAATTTACTCCATGGTGCTTTCAAAACTTAAACATGTTTATTTACCACATAATAGGGATTTAATATCAACAAATAAGCATCTGCTCACACGGGAACAATCTGTCGCTTAGCAACAGTGAATGTAATTGAAAACACAGACCAGAGCTTTTGAGATTGGCTTCAGATTATCAGATCACTTTACTTGAAAATTGATGAAACAGTTAATTGATTGTTAAAAATCTTTATTTCAGCTCAAACTGAGATGCTGTATCTTCAAGTTTATAGCTGTTAGTTAATGTTAATGAGTCTGTGAAGTGATTACGATCTATTAATAATCTGAAATCTAAATAATCAAAGCAGAAAACTATTGAGCAGCAAAAGGTGAAAATCTGTGTTCATACAAATCAATACAAACACGCACCTGCTTTCAGATTAAACGAGTCACTGATGAAGCTGAGTGATCACGTGACTCTGTTAGTGATGCTCAGGTTATGTTTGTTTGGTGACTTATTATTCATTCATTTTCTTGTCTCTTGTTTAATTATTGATTATTGATGCCTGTTCTTTTCCTGGGTGACAAGTGAAAATGTCAAGACAAGCCTGTGAAGAGAAACGTTAAAACGCAGCGCTGCTTTGTGATGAACGCTTTTAGAAAATGTAGAAACACTTCGTTTCTTCTGTGTTGACGTCCACAGCTCCTGGGATTCGTCTACGCCTGTTATGTCGTCAGCACCTTTTCAGACGAGGAGGAAAGTTGTAAGTAACTCCTGTCGGTGATCTCATCACCGATCACCACAGATAACTTCATCCTTCAATACAACTGGGCTACATTTTAAACACACAGTGTATAAAATATAAGGATCACTGCGTTTTAATTTCCTGCTTTTTTCACTTTGATTTTTACACTTTGCTTCGTGGGATGATTCATGTTTGTGTCTCATTCATTCGTGTTCTTCTTTCTTCTTGTTCTCATTGATTATAGTTAATTTCATTGGTGAATTTCATCATCCATCCAACCCTCTCTGCTCTTCTAGTCTGGTGGTAGGTATCACTGTCAGTCCCTCTCCTCAGCCTCCCGATCAAATCCAACATCTGATGTGTTTTATGTGATTTTGTTCAGATTATAAATAACCACAAAAGAGAAAGCCGAGCGGGAACCAGGCAGAAGATGGAGCCACAACTCTGCAGGCCGTCGTCCTGGCTGTAACACATCTGTCCCAGATGTTGAACTTCACTGTGTTAAAAGGAGAATATATCACCAATATATCACCAGTATATCACTGTAGAAAATACACTGACACATGTATAATGTATTTTATCTCAGGCCTCAAGTGCTGTTGTCTTAACTTAAATGAAAGTCTACCTCTGTGTGTGTGTGTGTGGTGTGTGTGTGTGTGATAGAAATCACTGGACATTAAGCACTCAACTCCAACTATCTTCTGACTATAAAAAAGTGTCTGTTTGTCTCTGATGTTTTGTAAAGTGTGTAAATTATTCCGTGTGTCATTACAGTTAGAAGGTGTTTGATATAAATCAGTGAAATAAACACGTCTACAGTACAGCTGGGAGCGCTGCACACACTTTATTGTCCTTACAGGACGAGTCTGGAGCTTTTTCTGCTGCTGGTGTGTTCACGAGGAGAGGAAAACAAACGGTTTTTACTACAGGATGTTAACTTAGTTCAAAACCTTACTGCTTGTTAATATTTCAATCAGAAATGTGCACAGAGCAGGAGGCAAAAGAAAAAGTGGGTGGTTCCTCCTCTGGAAAACTTTTACTCTAGAAAAACGTCTAGATTTCTGCCTTTCAGTTAAGCTTCAACTAAACTCAATGAGCTCCAGAGAAACTTAATAAAGCCTTTAAAAGTCAGGTGAACACTTCTGAAAAAGTAATTTTGGGATGCACAGCTGGAGGCTTTTATATAGGTACCAGAACCAGGACCGGGACCAGGACCAGAGCAGAGACCGGTTCTGTTCCACCCTTCTGATGACTTCACATCGCTATGAACTGTGGGTAATTCCTGAAGCAAAGTCGTTGTCAATGCTGACTGAAAGTGAGGGGACATAAACTGACTTGATGATGTGACAATGGGACACTCATGAGTCTATGGTCTGTAAGAGACCAGACTGGAACTCAGCCATGAACCTGACGGACCAGGCCTGGGACACACGGGCCTAACACTCATATACAGTCTAATACTGTAAATGTCTGTGGGATCAAAAATATTATGAATATGATGTTATGCAGCATTTTTGTTTAATAATCAACTGTTGTCTCAAACACCTTATTTCATCAGACTTACAGTCCAAAAAATCTGAATATATTTATATAACAGTGTATTTTAATAGTAGTCTAGTAAATTTAATGTAAACATGGCACAACTAGTTATTAAATCGACAATAAACAACATAAAATAAAACATTAAAACATATTGAATTCACTGACAGACATTTTTACTTAAAAAAAGTCATAACATAAGAAGTTAAAGTAGTTTATATTCGTTTTATTGACAGTAGCCTCCTGTGTGTTTTCTTACTGTAGCGAGCCACCGCTGCTAAGTAGCGGCGTACGCGTTCGCTTGCGTCACCGACGTCACTTCCGCTCCCCCAGACCCCGGATGAAGCTGCCATTGGGCAAGGGAGCAGGGCCACCGAGGCTGGTCGGATTTTGATTTAACGGTGAGGGGGGGTCGGAGCGGATTGAAGCCCCGCTGGATTAATGTGGACAGGGCGGCGCGGAGTGCAGCAGGGCGACGACCAGACAACTGTCCGCTCCGAGCACCGACACCGCCGACGGCTGCTGCTGCTGCTGCTGCTGCTGCTGCTAACTGTGTTTAACTGTTAGCAAAGTAACGCGGAGCAGCTTCTCCCGCTGTTAGCCTCAAACCACACACACACACACGGCGGACACACTTGAACGTCTTGTCAGGGCTTAACACACAACACCTGGTGGATGAATGATGTCTGCCGCTAGTATCGACCCTCAGGTGAGCAGCGAGCTCCAGGTTGTTGTTTTTTTTTTTTGTCTTATCGTTTTTATTCCCCCACAGGGAGGCGGGATGTGCGCTGCGTGCAGCCCACTGTGAAGACGATGCCCCCACTGCCAGCTAGTGGGCTAGTTAGCCAGCTGAGAGGGGAGGTTGCTGGAAAACTGGTAAATAACGCAGGCCTGGACCACAGCGTCCAGTGGGCATCTGCCTGCCAGACGGTGCCATAACACAACACACCGCCTCACTCTGATGGCTTCTCCTGTGTCACTGTGGTGTTTCAGAGGCAGGGTCTGAGTGCATCTGGTGTGTCTGTGTGTGATGCTGTGAAAAACATGCGTGACCCATGCAATGTGTTTTTTTTTCTTCCTCCTTTCACATGCATCCTTCCTTTCACCATGACCCCCAAGACATCGAAGGGACAAGATGCAAGCAAAGGTAAGAGATGAACATCCAGGTACACGCTCGCAGGTGTTTCTCTGTGTACAGATGTTTTACATACACCAGATCCTGTGTAGCACAGTGTCTGCCTGTCTACAGCTGCTAGCAGTTTCAGACAGTACACCCACCCAAGTGGGAATGATTAATATGCCAGAAAGGTGTAGAAGAAACACTGTTGTTCTCTCTGCACCTGTGCACACGGGGTTGTTCTGAGCAACATGGAGACCTGCTGCAGGCCTTCTGTGGATTTACTCTGTGTCTTCTGGCTCTTCATTTAATCCCAGATTGACTTCTTGATGTTGGGACCAGGTCTCTGTGGAGACTGGTCCATATCCTGCAGGACTCTGTGTGTTTGGGGTCGATATCTTCCGACACAGTGGTTTTGGAGCTGATCAGATGGTTTTGTGTGTGTGATGGATAAGAATCAAAACCAAAACTAAACCCTTTTCATTTTCTATTGTGACACCAACAAAGATGTCAAGCAACATGATTCCATGCGGTGTGGACCATGCTTACGCAGTTATGAATCATACATCATTGTTGTTGACAGCAGCTTATCATCTGAAAACACCTTTCACATTTCCAAAGGTCAGCCCTCGTACAGGTGACATTAATCCAGCAGACCACCACTCTGCGTTAGAGAGGATTATCTGTGTCAAATCTCCTCACTGCCACTGAACATCGTGCACGCCGACCACCGATGGATGTCTTATTTTCTAATTCCCTGCGGACTGTAGCTGAGGTGGAGGTGGTGGTGCACGCTGCACAGTCCGCGGGGGTATCTCTTCACACTGGTGCAGAACACACATGTTATTTGCATATCTCCAGTCAGCACATCCTGGTGTTGGGTTTGCATCAGTGTGAACCGCGCTGTGAATCAGGTCATGTCATGAGAAATCCTCACTATTGTATGAACATGGACTGTAGACGGAGTCGAGTCTTTTTCTAAAACACTCTGCATTAGGTTGTTTGGATCTAAAATCTGATGTGATGAGCTTTGACGCTGGTTTTGTTGCAGCCTTCCCGGTCTCAGTGCAGAATGGCTCGCTCCACCAGAAGGACACGGTCCATGACAATGACTTTGAGCCTTATCTCACCGGCCAGTCCAACCAGGTGGGAAATATCTCTGAGTACGAACCAGTCAGTCTTTGTTGTGCTGCGTTTTGTTGCCTTAACAAATGATCCTTATCCCATTTCTCTTTGTAGAATAACAGCTATCAATCCATGACAGACCCTTATCTGTCCAGCTACTATGCCCCCTCCATAGGATTTCCCTACCCTCTCAGTGAGGCTCCTTGGTCCACAGGAGGTGACCCACCAATTCCCTACCTGACGCCCTATGCCCCCCTCAGCAATGGAGACCACCACTTCATGCACGACACAGTGTTTGGGCAGCCCGGCGGGCTGAGCAGCAGCATCTACCCCCACAGGTTTAACTTTTTCCCAGAGAACCCGGCCTTCTCTGCCTGGGGCACCAGTGGTTCTCAGGGCAGCAGACTCAGAGCTCAGCCTATGGAGGGAGTTACAGCTACCCACCGAGCTCCCTGGGGGGCACGTTGGTCCCCGACGGCCAGACGGGTTCCACAGCGACACCCTGAGCAAGGCCCCTGGGATTAACAGCCTGGAGCAGGGCATGCTGGGCTTGAAATAGGTGGGGATGTGACAGGAAGTGGCTCGGGTGTGAAGAGTGCAGGCTCTGTGATCGCGAGGCGGAGGTGGCAGTGTTGCTGCAGCTGTTGCCACGGGCAACGGTGGCACACCGATTGGAATGCCACCTCCAAAACCTACGTCGTGGGCTGCTATCGCAAGTAAACCTGCCAAGCTGCAGCAACAAAAGACCAAGAACAAGCCGGGGACGCCCATGGGTGGAGGAGTGCTGCCTCCTCCCCCCATCAAACACAACATGGACATTGACACATGGGATAATAAAGGACCTGCTGCTAAGATGGCTCCTCCTTTGCCTCCCCATCACCACCACCCACCACCAAACAGCACCAGCCACAGCTTCACTCCCATGCTCCCAGTCTCTTACCCCCCCTTCAACAGTCCCTACAGTCAGCCCAGTCCCTTGTGCAGCAGATGACCATGCAGGGACCTCCACCTCCTCCGCAGTCTTACCAGAACCACAACTCCGCTCCGACACCTCAGACCCGCTGGGTGGCCCCACGCAGCCGCAACCTGTGCTACGGAGGCGGAAGCTTGGACAGCAGCGGCTCCTCTAATGGTGGTGGTGTTGGTAACGGAGGTGGAGGGGGTGGGGGTCTGGCTCTGGAGCCGGGATCAGAGTCCCACCCCTGCTGGAGAAGCTGCGAGCGGCCCACAGCTACAACCCGAAGGAGTTCGACTGGAACCTGAAGAACGGCCCGTGTTCATCATCAAGAGCTACTCCGAGGACGACATCCACCGCTCCATCAAGTACTCGATCTGGTGCAGCACGGAGCACGGCAACAAGCGCCTGGACTCCGCCTACAGAGCCATGAACTCTAAAGGTCCTGTCTACTTGTTGTTCAGCGTCAACGGCAGCGGCCATTTCTGCGGCGTGGCGGAGATGCGCTCGCCCGTGGACTACGGTACCAGCGCCGTGTTTGGGCGCAGGACAAGTGGAAGGGCAAGTTTGACGTGAACTGGTTGTTTGTTAAGGACGTGCCTAATAGCCAGCTGCGCCACATCCGCCTGGAAAACAACGACAACAAGCGGTGACCAACTCGCGTGACACTCAAGAGGTTCCTCTGGAGAAGGCCAAGCAGGTGCTCAAGATCATCGCCCAGTACAAACACACCACCTCCTCTTTGACGACTTTTCCCACTACGAGAAGAAGCAGAGGAGGAGGAGGTGGTGAAAAGGTAGTTATCGCTTTAATGTACACATGGCAGTGAGGAGGAGAGCGCTCATGTCTCACCTGTTTAAAAACATTGTCTTTTGAACTTAACTCCTTTTTTAATTCAGGATCACATCGCTCAGATCAAACATGTGAGATCTCAGGAGAATATCTCCATCTCCACCAGTTTGCTTGTTAGAAGTAAAATGAGCCTCATTGTAGTAATAGAGCTGGAACTGCAATACAATGAACAGGCAACTTTCCTACTTGAACCACTTAATAACATCATCGTTAGCCACTTGTGACCAGATGTGGTTTTGTGTTGATCTGCCTGCTCGTTTGATTGAGAACACGAGAGAGCCATTTTATCTGTTTGACTTCATAATAAATCTATAAAAATGAGACAAAATTAAAACAAACCGCTGCCGCATGAACAAAAACAAAACATCCTGCTCCTCCTCCACATCCATTATATTCATACAGTCACTTTACTTCATTAATAAGCTGGTTTTCACTCTTTTTACTTCTTTGGACGTGTAGCTCATTTGAAATCAGAGGTGGCGTTTGCTGATGAAACATGTAAATTAAAAGTGATGTCATTGGTTTTGTTTTGTTTTGACTTTGCACTAAAACTTTGTACATTCTCTCTTTTCAGGGCTACGAGCCCGCCTCGATACCGAGCCGGTCCAGGATTGATCAGGTACGTCCTGATCTCTTCTCTCTCTGTACAATAATGATAATGAAGCATGTGAATATATGAAATCATGATACTGAATTACACCAGACAAATGAGTGCTTCTGTAAAACACTCTGTTCAAATGATCATCTGTCAGTCTGATCAATCACTGCTTTGATGTCGCGTGTGGTTATCGATCTCTTCCCTCTCCTTTCCAGGATCGTCAGAAGTAAACAGAAGACGACGGCTCCTGAAAAACGCTGGATGATGGACGATGGTCGTGCTCGGACGTGACGGACAGACGTACTGAAATTTAGAATTAAAAAGGAAAACCACGGACATAAAGAAATCGAAAACTAATATTTTTTTCTATTTAATTTCGTCGACTTTGGCCCATGTCAAACTTTTGAGCCACATCAGCTCCTGGTTCCCAGTCTTTAAGATGAGTGCAGGGATGAAGCTAGTTCCATCTGTTGAATCGCTTCAATAATCTATATTTTCTTGTTTTTTCTTGTATTTTTTAGCCTTATAAATCTCTATCGCTACCCCAGAACTTGCATTCTTAACTAAATATAAATATCTGCACGTCTGTTTTGAAAAATCTCTTGACAACATGCTGCTGATATTCAGTGACTGTTCACTTTGTGGTTTGTGTGTTGGAGAAATGTTAAGTGCTTGTATTGGTTAATCTTAACGAGTGAACAACACTTTATTGACAAATGTCTGCTATCTGTGTGTGGCCAGTTGTATTTTATATTATCAGAAGAAGAAGAAGAAGGAAAAACAACTTCTATAAACCCCCCCCCCCCCTTTTTTTTTTTTTTCCATGTGAGGGGTGTGTTACTTTGGTGGAGGAATGTGTACACTGAAAGTTTCTGTATGCATAGACATAATCGTGAAAGGTCGTGACATTAGAAAGCATCAATGTTAGAAAAATATTTTGAATACTAATGTGTCACCTGGCTTAAAAACTGATTTAAACATTAACATTAAGGTGGAGAAAGTTGGAGTTTTTCTTTCTCTCCAGAGCGGAGCCTTAACATTTCTTTTCAGCAGTAGTGTAATGTATGACTGTTGTTTTTGTTTTTATGTTTTGTTTTGTTTTCCCAGTACTGTACCTCAAAATTGTCAGCCAGAGATTCAGGGAAAAGATGTCTTAGAGAACAAACGCTCTTAAGGTGGTCCCTCTCTTTCTTATTTAAAGGATGGAAATATAAATATACTGTATGAGTTCAGGTTTTTATCAACACAAGTGATTATTTCTCTTTTGCTTTCTTGTCTTTCTCCCTGTTCCAGTGACTTTTATTTTTCGTCGTTTGTTCAGCCGAAATTCTGAAGGAAATGTAGCATGTACTGCTTTTAAAACTCAAAGCCAGGCCTGTCACTTTGTTTGTTTTTTTGTTTTTGTTTTTTTTGTTTCTTGTTCTTTCCTAACATCATTATAATCTTGGCATTTTCATCATTGCTATAACCGATTCACTTCATCCTCAGACAATGTAAGCTTTAATGTACCGGCATCTCTAACTAAAGATTGCCTCAAAATGTTTAACTGTAGCATTATACTTAACTGATTTATTGTCAAGTGTATGAACACCCAGAGACTAGCCTATATGGTATATGTTTGTGACTTTTGTTTTTTTTAAATTGCTTGCTGTATTGTGTGTGTGTGTGTGTGTGTGTGTGTGTGTGTGTGTGTGTGTGGGTGGGTGTATGCCAGAGTGAAGGAAAAGAGAGGGATTATGACTGAGGAGCAATCAGAGTTATATAACGGTATTGGATTATAGAAAGTTTATGCAAAAACAAAAAAAAAAAAAATGAAGAAAAAAAGTTTTAAGTCACCCCTGAATTAAATATCCATTGTATCAGAGGTCACTATCACATTCTTAGATTTGCTCATGTTCATTATTAAAGATATACTTATCTGTTGTTGGTCTTCATTATTATTGTTATTATAAATAATATTATCATTATTACAAGGAGGATTCTGTGTCTGAAACTGTGCATTTTCCACAGGGGGTTTTAAATCCTGTACTTTTATTTTGAAAATGTAAAAATCACCAAATTATTATTACACTTCTGAGATTTCCTGAGGAAAAAAGTCAGAATTTCTTAGAAAAAAACTCAATATTTCTAAAAAAAAAACAAAAACAAATCTGAGACAAAAACCCAAAATTCCTAAAAAAAAAAAAAAGTCAGTTTCTGAGAAAAAACTAAATTTCTGAAAAAAAACCCTCAAAATTTCTAAAAAAAAAAAACAAAAAAAACTCAAAATTAAAAAAAAAAAAAAAAACCTCAAAATTTCAGTGAAAAAACACAATTTATGAGAAAAAACTCAATTTCTAACAAAGAAAAAGTCAGAAAAAGTTCGAAATTTCTAAAAAAAAAAAAAAAACCTCAGAATTTCTTAGAAAAATCTCAAATTTTCTGATAAAAAATTCAAAACTTCTTAAAAAAAAAAAAAAAATCAGAAAAAACTCAAAATTTCTAAAAAAAACCTCAGAATTTCTTAGAAAAATCTCAAATTTTCTGATAAAAAAATTCAAAACTTCTTAAAAAAAAAAAAAATCAGAAAAAACTCAAAATTTCTAAAAAAACGAGTCAGAATTTCTTAGAAAAATCCCAAGATTTCCTGAGGAAAAAGTCAGAATTTCTTAGAAAAAGACTCAATATTTCTAAAAAAAACCAAAAACAAATCTGAGACAAAAACCCAAATTCCTAAAAAATAAATAAATAAATAAAAGTCAGACTTTCTGAGAAAAAATAAATTTCTGAAAAAAAAACCCTCAAAATTTCTAAAAAAAAAAACCAAAAAAAACTCAAAATTAAAAAAAAAAAAAACTCAAAATTTCAGTGAAAAAACCAATTTATGAGAAAAAACTCAATTTCTAACAAAGAAAAAGTCAGAAAAGTTCGAAATTTCTAAAAAAAAAAAAAAAAAAAGGTCAGAATTCCTTAGAAAAATCTCAAATTTTCCAATAAAAAATTCAAAACTTCTTAAAAAAAAAAAAAAAAAATCAGAAAAAACTCAAATTTCTAAAAAAAACGAGTCAGAATTTCTTAGAAAAATCCCAAGATTTCTGAGGAAAAAATTCAAAATTTCTAAAAAAAGGGAAAAAAACCTCAAAATTTCTGAGAAAAACTCAGTTTCTGAGAAAAAAAGTCCGAATTTCTTAGAAAAATCTCAAATTTTCTGAGAAAAAAATTCAAAATTTCTAAAAAAAAAAACTCAAATTTTCTGTGAAATTTCTTAGAAAAATCTCAAATTCTCTGAGAAAAAATTCAAAATTTCTAAAAAAAAAAAAAAAAAAAATTCTGAGAAAAAACTCAAAATTTCTAAACAAAACTCAATTTCTGAGCTGAAAAACCCTCAAAATTTCTGAGAAAAAAACTCAATTTCAGAGGAAAAACTCAAAATTTCTGAGAAAAAAAATCAGAATTTCTGAGAAAAAACTCGATTTCTGAAAAAAAGTCAGAATTTCTAAGAAAACAACTCAAAATTTCTGAGAAAAACTCAATTTCTGAGGAAAAACTCAAAATTTCTGAGAAAAAAAGTCAGAATTTCTGAGAAAAATATCTAAATTTCTGAGAAAAAGAAGTCAGAATTTCTGAGAAAAAAAGTCAGAGTTTCTTAGAAAAAACTCAATTTTGAGGAAAAAAAAATCAAAATTTCTGAGAAAAAACTCAATTTCTGAAAAAAAGTCAGAATTTCTGAGAAAAAAACTCAAAATCTATGAGAAAAAACTCAATTTCTGAGAAAAACTCAAAATTTCTGAGAAAAAAACTCAGAATTTCTTAGGAAAAAAAAGTCAGAATTTCTGAAAAAAAACGTCAGAATTTCTGAGAAAAATATCTAAATTTCTGAAAAAAGAAGTCAGAATTTCTGAGAAAAAAGTCAGAGTTTCTTAGAAAAAACTCAATTTTTGAGAAAAAAAAATTTCTGAGAAAAAAAGTCAGAATTCCTTAGAAAACTCAACATTTCTGAGAAAAAACTCAATTTCTGAAAAAAGTCAGAATTTCTGAGAAAAAAACTCAAAATCTATGAGAAAAAACTCAATTTCTGAGAAAAACTCTCAAATTTCTGAGAAAAAACTCAATTTCTGAGGAAAAAAAGTCAGAATTTCTGAGAAAAAACTCAATTTCTGAAAAAAAGTCAAAATTTCTGAGAAAAAACACAATTTCTGAGAAAAACAAGTCAGAATTTCTTTGAAAAAACTCAAGATTTCTGAGAAAAAAAGTTCGAATTTTTGAGAAAAAAATCAAATTTTCTTAGAAAAAATTAAATTTCTGAGAAAAAAAAGTCTGAATTTCTTAGAAAAAAATTCAATTTCTGAGAAAAACTCAAAATTTCTGAGAAAAAAAGCCAGAATTTCTGAGAAAAAACTCGACATTTCTGAGTTTTTTTCTCAGAAATAACACATTTAATGCTCGTGTGAGTTCAGTGTCTTCACTTGACAGATTTTTGCTCCATGTTGTTTTGACTCACAGTAAATTGAAGTCCAAGGACACGTTCTGGAGGAGGAACTCTGCTGCACTGTGTGTGGAAGTGTTTTCAGTCGTTTTTAATTTCAGTGTGTTTCATATTTCAGTAGATTATCATGTGCAACTGTAACAACACTGTGAAAAGTTCCTGATGAGCTCCATCTGATGCTAATTATTTTATCGTACCTATGTGACACTGGAGTGTGAGTGAAGAGGTCGACACAAACCTCAGCCTCCTCCACACTGACACCAACACACAGGGTCGTAACCTGAGCAGACTGTCGGTGGCTCGGCTGCTGTATCAGTCCATCTTCATGTCTGTGTTGTGTTCATATGTGGAGGTGATCAGGGTGACAGCGATAATGATCAACAACACATGAGCCAAGCGTGATGCTGTGACTCACTGATGAGTTTCCTGATAATAAACACAACAGGAAGACAATACGACTCCATGACGACAAGAAAAAGCAGAACATCACTGCACTTATTCCTTTAATTGCCTTCAAAGACACACGGCAAAGAAAAGCAAGAAACAGTGAAGGAATAAAAGAGCTCATGAACAGCTCCAGTCATCCTGGAGGAGGTTTTACACTCAGACACACACACACACACTTCTCCTAAAGTTGTTGCTATTTCATCCTTGTGCAGTCAGTAACATATTGATTTTAACTTCACTGTTGATTTCTGATTAGTTTTCACTTCTCTGTTTGTGATGTGACACAGACCAGTGTGTAACGTGGCCTGTCGCTGCAACACAAAACACCAGACCAGATCCAGGTCGTTCAGCAAATGACAAGATCATTTCTTTTATTAATCAAAAGTGTGGACACTCAACATTTGTCGCTGAGAGCATCTTAACAACAGTTTGACATTTACATGTGTCAAATCCAGCTGATTTCATTGTTTCTCTGAATATTTCAAAGAAAAAAACCATCATAACATGAATATAGTAACATTTCATTATCAAAGACACAGTGAAAGTGAAACGTCTGTGAAAACTAGAGATGAATCACATTAAAGCAGCTGATTCACTGAATCACATCAGTTATCAACGTTTTACTAATTTCCAGTCAATGTGTCAATATTGATTGGACTCTGACTGAGTGACATGTTGCCTGCTGTAAATGAGGTCAACAGGGTCCAACAACAAATGTGTCTTCTTGCCCCAGGGCATCATGGGAGTTCATGTGGACAATAGACACCGACCTCACACACTGGAAAATGCAACCTGCATAAAACATCATGTAGTTTGGTGAAATGTGTTGGAGCAGCCTTTGTCCCCCCCCCCCCCCCCCCCCCCCCCCCCTCTCTCTCTGCAGATGTTGGGTCTCTCCATCCTCATGAACGATGCAGGCTGTGGAGCGTGTGATTCCTCTCTTGGCATTCACCGCGTGCCTTAATTGTATGGCTAATAAATCAAGGTCCGCCGTGAACACGAGGAGCGGTAATCCTGTCCCTCACCTGCAGGGAGCTCGAGCTCGAGCTCGAGCTGCAGGAGCGTCTAAATCACAAAGGACAAAGAAGAAATAAAAAATAAATAAATATATATATAAGAAATAATAAAAGACTCCACAGGGTCGCGCGCCACTGCAGTGAAGCCTGTTTTTAATCAATAACAGGAGAAATGTAATGTAAATATGTGCATCAGACCACAACGGGCTCCTTCACCTCCTCCTCCTCCTCCTCCTTCTTCATGTTGGTCACAGCTCCTCCTCTTCTTCTTCTGCGGCCTTAAACCAGCTCCATCCTCTCCTCCAGTCCGGATCCAGCTGCTCCTTCATTCCGCAGCAAAGCAGCTGATTTCCGGCCTACAGTGGAAACATCTCCGCCTGATGTGATTTCACCAGAGACACGGACCGTGGTGAGGTGAGGTGAGGAGGCCCGGCAGCGGCGCACCGTCCCCGGCTGCAGCGCTCATCATGATGTCCACCCGACCCGGCAGGTGCGCGCTCCGCTCCGGTCCGCTCCGGTCCGGTCCGGTCGGTGCCTCTGGTGAACAGCAGCTCCTCGAGCTTCTCTGGAGGTTATTGAGACATTTCACTACATCAAACCGACCCGTGCTGAGCTGCGTGTGCGCGGCTTCACGGCCCGGTCCTCATAGGCTCCAGATGTAAACGTCATGACGTGGATCCAGACGCTGGATGCTGCCTTCGTTACAGAGGAGGAGGTCCACAGGAGGACCCGAGAGAGGGTCTGCGGCCGGAGGAGAAGAGCTGCAGGCTGCAGGGAGCAGGAGGCTCTGACCGGGTGCTGAAACCGGAGGCAGGGAGTCGATGGAGAAACATGGCTGACTGCCACTGAAGGCATCAGAGCTGTGTAACAGCAGCACAGTGAAGAGGAGAAGGTCCCACAGAGCTCAACCAAAAATGTGAATGAATGAATGAATGAATGAATGAATGAATAACAGTGGGATCAAAATCATCATCACTTTTTACATGTCAAAGAAATGTTGTTTATTTTAGTTCATCTTTTTTCACCACTGATGAGTGACAGCTGTAGGAAGCAGTGTGAAGTGTCTTTTAGTGAAGTCACACAATGACGTAATCATCAGCAGCAGCAGCATCATTACTGATATTTGTAGTATTAGTAGTAGTATCTAGCAGTACTGAGTAGTACAGGTAAGAGGGAGATACAACAAAGGCATTTTGTCCCAGACCAGCAGGGGGCGCTTTGCTCTGGATGCAAAGTTTTTTTTTAACTTTTCTTTTAAATGATCAGAAAAAACACTTCAATCAAATTTTTCCTCATATAAACTGCCCACTTTGGCTTTTCAAAGTACATGACCTTTGACCTCTGTGTTGTCCTCTTTAATAAAAACACACACTGTTCTGTACCAACAACATCCTCAGCTGTTCACCTCTCACCTGAATGAGTCATGTGACCTTTATCATAATAATAACAACAGCAGCTGCTGCTGAGCTGGGAGTTGGTTTGTTTTCCTTGTGAAGCAGGTTTGAGACAATATTTACATTTCTATTGATCAATGACGAGCAAATCTTCTTCTTCTTTTGTTTTTGGATGTAGTCATTTATTAGAGTTTAACATTTCGGCTGACTATGACGTATTACAGAGATTTTATTTGACTATTTCTCCATTGTGTGCGTAGTTATGTGCCAGTGTTTAGTCACTTTAAAGTAAGTAAATATTACTTAACATTATAATAAAATCAAAGTCTGTACAGATAAATATTTCATGTGTATCATGGCGGCAGCTCCTTCATTTCCATGACGATGAAGTCTTTACGTACATGTGCGTGGTGTTTTTCTGCAGCACCAAAACGTGACCCCCTTGTCAAAACAACGACAAAGAAAACACTTGACTTCCTGAGAAACACCTCAACACAGTGTGTTCGCTTGCACATTTTGATCCACAACTGATTTTGTAAAGTCCCACCTCACAAATCACACACACACACACACACACACACACACACACACACACACACAAGTGTCTGAATCAGATCACAATGATCTGGCTGTGATTTTCCAGGTCGACACGCCGAGCGTCTCCAAATATGAGGAAAACCACGAGACCCGTGATGTTGACGAAGCTGACGAGGGAGAAGACCGAAGCCCACGACTGGGTGATCTCGATCAGGTAGCCCGACAGCGACACCAGCACCACACCTGTGCAGCACGCGACAGTGGAAAACAACAACAACAACAACAACTGGAGATCAGTGCTGGTGATTAATCAACTAATGGTTTAAATTCAGTCTGGAAACAGGTTCAGAACGTACCCATGAGAGCACCCATCATATTCATGAGCCCTGTCGCAGAGGGAGGAGAAAAAATGAAGAAATATTATAAATAAATGATAAAACACCAAAATGAGCCGTTTAATGAAGCCGATATAAAAACTCACCGTACAGAGCACCAGCACACGACGGAGTGAGATCCTGCACGTTCACTGACACACCACTGAAACACACGGGAATTCATCACATGAACAGGAAACTGCAACGTTTATAAAACACCGAACAGGGAAACGTCTGACTTATGAATTCATGTAAAGATAAGACTGGTGATTCACTGTGTTTTCTTGTTGAAGTCACAGAATAAAAAGGTCAAAAATAACATTAAACAGTTCCTACTGACAATCACTGTGTGTGGATCTAAAGCCTGATGAACAGAAACTCTGCAGTTTGTGGATTTATTATTAGTGTCGTATTTTTACTCCATTTACGGTTATTTTTGAGTCTCTTGTTTTATTTTTTTTGTTGTGTTTTCTCTCTTTGTGCTGTTTGTGAAGGGATTATATAAATAAACTCGACCAGGAAAGTGAGAAAATAGTGAAAGTCAAATAAACACACGGTTGGTTTTGGTCATTTTTGAGGCAAACAACAGAGATTTGTTGATATAGACACCAGCTTGTTGCAGGTAAAATGATAAAGGTGTCTATGTTGGTCAAACTTAACCCTAAAAAGCCAAATTAAAAACCAAATCCAGTGGATTGTTTGTTTCTCTTCTTTGTCCTGACATCATTTTAATGTGATCGATCATCTCTGTGTGTTTACATGACATCACTTTGTGATGTCATGTAAAGTGGTGTTCACAACGTACCCGCTGGTGAAGGTCGATGAACCCGCGGCTGCGGAGATCAGAAATACTGCCGAGGTAAACGAGGTAAACGTTTCTCCAGTCAGGAGCATGATGAATGTACTGTTGACTCCCATGGCGATGGACTGAGAGAGAGAGAGAGAGAGAGAGAGAGAGAGAGAGAATCAGACATGCAAACTGTGTATTCAAAGGCAGGAGTCCACAAACAGCATCAATAAAGGTGCAGCCACACGTTCACAATTCAATACACAGAGATAGAGCAGATAGAATAGAATAGAATAGAATAGAATAGAAAATGTCTCATTATAATCCACATGAATAGCCACAGAAGCAGTTACACTGAAAACACATCATGTGACAACATCCATCCAGAGTCACACAACATTCACACATGACACAATAAACGTTGTGTTACATTCAACGATCACCAGGTGAGAGAGAATCAATAAATGTAAATGACGAGGAAGTGGGCGACTATCTGTCAGCAGTGAAGAGGAATGAACGACTTCCTGTCCGTGTTTTTTGTCTTTGTAACAGTCGCCTCTGGTTGTTGTCGTGTTGTTGTTTTGTTACTGTCGCTGTGCTGTTGTTTGTTGCTGTCGTACAGTGTGTAGCTGTTAGTGTTAGTGTGTTGTGTTTGTGATTTATGAGACTTTACAACAGCTCGCCTCTGTCTGACAGAGAGCACACTGGACTTCATCATGTCGCCCCATTACTTATGTATTCGTGTATTTATTGCATCCAGACTCAACACTGGATTCACACACACCATTCATTTACATTACTTTTATATTTGTTATTCAAACGTGTGTGTGTGTTATTTGCCTGCTGCTGTAACAGTGTGAGCCTGGGATCAATAAAGTTTATCTTAAACTTAATGTGCAGCCCCAAACCTACATATCACATAACGTCTTGTATATTTTGTCACCGTCACTTTTTCTTTAACTTAATTGCTGTGTTTATTATTGTTTGGGTTTTTTTTTTTCCCCCTCAGCTGCTGCTGTAACCCTGTACATTTACCCCCTGAGGGGCAAATAAAAGAAAATCTCATCCCATCAACACGTGACGTTAAAAGCGATTCAGAACATAGAGCACCTCGGGAAAACCTCACAACTTGTAATTACACGTTTGAAACAGCGCTGCAGAAGCTAAGTAAGACATACCTCTCACAACACACACACACATATATAGATACATAAAGCAACTACACACTGGATGAATGTAAAAACCGCGTCTCACCTGCATTAACTTTCTCACAACTGCTTTGTCATATCCTACAGAGAAAACACACACTGTCATGAGATGCCTTTTTTTTTTTTACCCACCATGATAAAATGATACAGTGATAATAACAACAAAATGATACCTCGATTGATGAGATAATTTGAGAAACATCCTCCAACTAGCGCCGAGGGAATGGCAATTACCCATGGGATTATATTATATACCCATCCCTGCATGAACAGACAAGATGATCATTAAAAAGAAGCAGTTTTTACAATGGAATTTAAACAATGTTCACTCTCAGCGTGTTCACTCTCAGTGTGTGTTCACTCTGTGTGTGTTCACTCTGTGTGTGTGTTCACTCCGTGTGTGTTCACTGGATACATTAGAACAAGCAGCAGAGTAAACAAAGCCAACAAATACCGGAGCGTGTGGGAATGACTCTTGAAAGTACATGGGCAGCCATGACAGGAGAGTGTAGAAGGTGCTGCTCGAACACATGTGAGCGATAACCATGGCCCTTAGACACAGAGAGAGAGAGAGAGAGAGAGAGTGGAGGGGTGAGGCTCACATAACTCACATAACACAATGGCATAAATATATGTTGGCTAAACGGTATGAGATGAGCAGAGGATTTACCAGACAGGCGACTTCTTTAAGATGTTCAACCAGGGGGGTGGACTCCACCTTATGTCGTTGATCATTTCCAACGGCTGCGACATAACTTCACCTGAGCCACAGATATTATATATATATATATATATATATATACACGTTATTATATTGTTATAGGACTCACCAACCGTTTTATTTTTTGTTTTCTCACAGCTACTTTGACAAAATAAAAGCAACTAAGAGCTGCTTGTATTTTATATAACTGTCTCATTTGTTCACAAAGCCAAAACCAAATCAGATGAATAATAAAACTCACAGTTTGTCTAAAACTCACATCAGTTGTAGTATTTATCCTCTGAGGACCATGAATGTCTGAATACAAACCACTGACTGAGTGAAGTTACTGCACCTTTTAAGAAATACTTCCAGACAACGTACGCCCACAGAGCAGCCAGGAAACCAATACTGTAGAACATGCTCTCCCACCCGAAGTGGTCCAGCAACAGGGCGCCCATCCCTCCTGCCAGCAGAGTCCTGACATGGAGAGTAAACCATGGTGTCATCAGAGACAGACTGTTGGGTTAATATGTGGATTTGTGTGTGTGTGTGTGTGTGTGTGTACAATATACCCGAGATGACTACCACTGTGTATGGTGCTCATCAAAAAGTCTCGCTCCCCTCCCACTACTCGCTGCGAGCAGAGGCTGACCATGGACGGACAAAACACTCCTGTAAGACAAAACGTGAACTCTGTCAAAACAAATGTTTGTGACAACAGATGAATTGTTTATGTTTCTATATGTGAGGATTCACAAGATGTCAGCGCCTCCTGAGCGTCAGCTACCTCACATGTGGAGCTAAGCAAATGTTCAGACAGGAAGGCTACCTCTTTAAGGACGCCTCCGAGCCTCCCCCCCAGTTTTCCTGCTATCCTCCCACTCCACCTTTCTTCACCTAACTCTGTCTAAAGTCTGTCTCTCTTCTACCAATCAGTCGTTAGCTGTCAAATTTAAAAGCGCTCTCTTTCTCTGCTGTCATTTCAGCGAAATTCCTGGCCCACCTCCACCCCTTCACCACCAGTGTCTAGGCCAAGGGGGAGTTAAGCTTCATATCCCTAGATCAGTTCACTTAGCTGGTCTATTCCCCGGGGGTCTAAGCGCCAAAGATTATTTATGTGCAGAATAAATGTAATTTCATCTTCAAACCTGTCTCTGTTTATCCGTATTAGTCTGTCCTGACTGAAATATTCACTGTGTTGTGTATTCACTGCTGGTCAGTGACCTTTATTTAAACACTAACCCTAAAGACTGGAAACAAAGGGAACAGGCAGCCTGGATCTGGCTCTGTGCTAAAGCCTCTGAAGCCCCCACCTAATAAATGTTAAAAACAATGATGCCAGACTAAAAATACAAATGTTTGATCGATAACAACAAATAATATGAACAAACAGTAGTGTGTGTGTGAAGGGACTATTATATGTTACACATAATGAGTAAACAAATACAACCTGGACAAGTAAGACATTAAGGTGAAGGTATGATGATTAGGGGGGAACTGATTGTCGGTGTCAGCCATTTTTTCCCACCGATAAACAGATAAAATGCTTCTTCATGCTTCTTTGTCTCTGTTTGTGTTGGAGTTTGTGTTATTCTACAAAAATTTCAGCTTTTTTTAACCTTTTATCACAGGTTTTGTGTTTGAGTGTATTCACACTAATCCCAGGTGTGTTATGCTAAATTTCTGACACCAAAATGTCCATTTTAAGTGCAAATCAATATTGATTATCGGTTTCCTTGAGTATTTAAATCATAAAAAGTAAAAGTTTGTGGTTTCTACTTGTAAGAAAGTGAATATACATTTACCAAAGTGTCAAAGTGTTTGTTTCCACAGTATGACTGGTGCTGTACTCACCCTGCAACAGACCCAGGAGGAACCGGGCCAGGGTCATGAGAGCCACGGTGTGAGAGCCGAGCTTGGCCATGAGAGGAGTGGCAGCGGTGACCAGAGCCCACGAGGCTGCAGACATGAACAGGACCCTCTCTCCTCCCACTCTAACATCACAACAGTCATTTATAATAACAGTTAATACATATACCATGACCCCACCCAACAGGAAATCCACCATGGCAATTACATCACTGGTTGTGCCTGTTTTACCTGCTTTACTTACTTATCACTGGCATGCCCCCCCAGGATCTGTGTGAGACAGTAGCCCCAGAAGAATCCACCGAGAGCCAGACCCGAGTCGATCTTGCTCCAGTGAAAAGTGTCGGCCATGGTGACGGCACAGATCGGCATGGCCATCCTGGAGCAGTACAGGAGGCAGGTGCCTACAAACAGCATCAGGAACCATTTCCGGGCCAGAGGTCTGTGAGGACAGAGATCATTGTCATCACACATCTGGTAATCAAATCACTGTGATCTGAACAACAGGAACAACACACACACACGGGTCTACAGCCGAGCTGGTATCTCATTATCAGCAGGGGTCATTTTATTCATACTGTCGACATGGCTCAGACTTTACAATAGGTGCACAGAAGCAGATGTGTCTATAAAGTGTGAATACATGTGACAGTTTCACAGTCTGATCATGAGTTCAAAATATAAATATATTTACAAAAGAGTAAAGAAACTACATTATCCACTATGTTTATATCTATTGTAGTCAAATACAACCTGTCATTTCACTTTGTAAACTCTTAACGTGTCCTTTGGCTCAGAGGGCAGGCTACGACTTGAAAGGAAGCTCATCAGTAACAGATTATCAGAGAATAAATCAAAGCGTAACACAGTATCTCAGTCTGATCTAAATGCTCTGCCGTCTCACCTGGGCCACAGCGTTTGTTTTTCCACCTTCTCTGTGGGGGTAGATCCATTGACGAGGAAAACCTCCGGATCCAACAGAAGAGCGTTGAAGCCATTCCTGCCGGCTCCTGGTGTGAGCTCGTCAGCCATTCAGAGAACAACTCTGCCCCGTGCAGAGGCTCTCGCACACTGAGAGCCGAACAGTAACTATACCTCATTTCCTCAGGCGTACAGGACAAACGAGTAAAACTTGTTGGAACAAAACTCAGAAGAGCACACGAATGTGATTTGCAACACTGACAGCAGAGACCTGATTGGTTTTCATTGGGTTTACAATTTGCATACCAGCCCTGCATAAAGGAGAGACGTGGCGTCATTGTGCCGCTGCCAGAGCAAAACCACTGAAATGACCTCTAACCAGAAAGAAAACGACAAAAACAGCTCATTTTATGGTTCACAAAAGTTTTGTTTATTTTAATAATTGTAAATCTGATCTTAAAAATGTTGAATAATAAAAGGGATGTGAGCTCTCTGGGTCTCAGAGTTTCATCAAAGCCAATAATATCTATAAAGACAATACAACCTTAAAAGAAGTTAAGGATGGACGACTAGCAGCAAGTTCGTTTTTTTTTCCTTTTTTTTTTATAAAAGAAAACCAAACCAAAACATAAATAAACAAGAACAAAGTGCCTTTTCTCCATTGAAGAAAAAAAAAAAAAAAAAAAAAGGTACACTTACATGCAGTTACAGTGAAAATACTAACGGGTTCTTAAAGTGGCAAAATGGACAGCAGGTCCTGTTCAGGTCGAAAAGGTCAATGCTTTTGATCATTGTTACTAATCATGAAAACAAGGCCAATGAACAAAATCATTTTCTAGTCTGACTGGACTTTACATATGAAAGTTTAAACTAGAAAACAGCCGTAAACAGCCCCCCACCACCCCGCCCCCTCGTCCCTTCCTCCCCCCCAGGAGTCGTGTGTAAATCTGCCTCCATCAGCAGCAGATTATCGTAACCTCCTCCTCCTCCTCCTCCTCCTCCTCCCATAAAATAAAAGCCAAACATGAAACCACCTCTGGTTTCATCCTGTCAGTCCGGGCCACACTTCACCTCCGCAAACACACACACACACACACACCCGAGTGAAATCATCATTGTACAAGGCAGTTCATTCTGTAGGCATACTGTAAGGGTACAATCAAATTTCAAGGTGTAGGAAGCAAAGTGGCTCGTTGTATAGGAAATCTTCAGACATCACACTCGATAAAACTGTAAAATATTATATTAATTAAAATTATATTACATATTAATAAAGTGTATCTTTCTGTTTAATTGAAAAATATTCACATTTGGTGTAAGAAATTTAGATTTGAATTTAATTAAGATTCGTGTGTCACCTCCGTCCTCACGGGTCATTGTGTATCTGCTGTTTTACAGTTCGAACCATCGACACCATCGACTCTCTTCCTGGCAAAATAACATCTCGTTGGGGGGAAAAGAGAAGTCACAATAAATAATACGACCGGCTTACGCTTTGGAAAGACAAAATATAAAACAGCAATTTGAATTCCGTCGTGTCCCAAGACCTTTTTTTTTTTTTTTCTAAAAATGCAGGATTGGTATTTAAACTAAATAATTTCTGTCACTTTTGCAAATACAGCAATTTACAGTTTGCACAATGATTTAAGATTTACTTCTCATGAATGAAACAAAAAAGAACGTAGAATTTGTTTATACATATATGTTACCTGCTTGTCACACAGTCACTGACTGATCATAAATTAAGGAGACGTGGAAGGTGGTTCTTCTTCTTCTTCTTCTTCTCTGTTTTGTTCACTTGGGGTCCTCGATGGTGCCCGTGCTAAGGTCAGTCATTTTAGGATATTTCACCTTCTTCTGGTCGAGCTCGTTCTGCGCCCACAGCAGCAGCTTCAACAGTTTCGCCAGTTTGGGTGTCGACTCCCTGTTTTCATAGTCCAGCACAGCTTGGTTCACCTCGCTCCACACCTGAGCATCAGGAAACACGTTGCGGTCAAAAAAAACAAACACAAAGTTCACACTATCAGTGATGCAGCGTTTCCACCACATGGTACCACCTCGACTCGACTCAGCTTTGGTATCAGGTACTATTCTGGAGGTCATTTCCATGACAGGACAGTAATGCCTTGACTGAAGAGAGAATAGACTTGTATATAGTGTTGGCTCATTTTTAACAAGCTCAGGTGCTTTTGTCCACTTGGTTTGGAGGAATTTAGACTTGTTGTAAAGCTGATGAGTGAACTCTGTTGCAGACTGAACAGACAAACCTACAGGAGGAGCGGTGGGCTTTCAAATGGTGGTCGTTCAATCAATCGTCAATTCCAAACATGTTAATGTTCAGTGCTGACTCCACAGACAAATAAATGGAAACACCTCTCAGTATAATAAAGTCCTGTACCACAATACTTCTATAAAGGTAAGATGACTGGGAACAGACACCTACTACAGCTGAAACCTTATGATGAAAGATCACAATAAAAAAACAAACATGATATGATATGATTTCCTTGGTTTGGCTGAAACAAAACAAGATCTGAGGACACGCCCTAAAATCTCAGCCTACATCTCTGATGTGTTCAGTGATTCACAACACAACAGTTTGTTCTCACCTTTTGCCGCTGCATCATGTTGAGCAGGTCTCCAAAGGGCGACTCCTCCGGGTTGTCAAAGGCCAGAAGGGCTAGTGTCCTCTCCATCTCTGTCAGACACTCTCGGCTCTCCTCCCCCTGCTCGGCCAGTTGCGTCTGGGCGAACTCCAGCGCTGACTCAGTCTCCCTTAGCCTGATTAACTCAATCAAATGTTGCTGCTGCAATGAGAATAAAACAACGTATAATGCAGATTAAAGTTCAGCCTCAATCAGACCATACCACTAAAGTATTTCCCTATTTAACCTCAAAGAATATCAGCCTGGGTTCTGTCGCTGTGTGTTATTCTGGTTGCTATAAAGACAGGATAACTTTTTTTAGGATACTTACTATATAAATCTCTGCCAGACACTCCGGTTCACAGAAACACATACTATGACAGGAAAGCTACTGGTTAATGTGAAACTTTGTGCAAACTGTACCTGCAGATGAAAATACAAGTATCGATTGGTGTCAAGCAACTCTGGGTGTAGGCTGTTGATGAGTGCAATAGCTTCCTGTATCTGTCCCTTCAGGATCATCTCTCTAATCTTTATCCTCTCGTCCAGAGAGTCCAGGTCCACGCTCGGTTCGATACCAGACTCCATCCGAAACTTCTCTGCTGCCTCCTTAAATCCCTCTACAAACATGCAAAACACACACACACACACAAAATAAGTAAGACATTTGATGTGATTTACATTTGAACTGTTCTCAAGTCGATGCGTTGGGCTTCAGGAAACTGTTGAAACATTTTCCTACATGTTTTGGCATTTTAAATACAAAAATATTATCCAGAACTAATCAATTGATTGTTATAGTAACTGTTACAGTTGATTAAGAGTGATGTATCATGATATACACATGTTATGTTTCAACCCACAGTGGCTGTCCTCAGGAGAGAAGCCTCACCTGTGACCAGGTAATTCATAATGAGCCGATTCATGTCCGCTCTCTGTATATGAACATTGTTCAGTTTGTCCATCCACTCTTCTTTCGTGATGTCCTCTGGCTTTTCAGCATAACTCATCATTGGGGAGCTGAGAAAAAGTGATAAGTGATCCGTTGGTAATACAGTAAAACGTGAGCAAGACTGACACGGCTCGGTCACAGTTTGTACCTACACGATCAGAAACGTTACCACCGTGCACGGACAGGTATTAACAATTGAACACAAACAAAGAATTCACGACAACGATTATTAGCAAAATGAAATCGACGATATCTGTGCGCTTAATTGGCGTTTAAACGCGTGTTAGCGTCATTAAAAAATAATTTAGAAATTGCCCGACGTTTCCAAAACAAACCCATTTCCTCCTGGCTAGTTAGCAGACGGTGTGCGTTCACACAACCTACCGTGCAAACACGAGGTCCGGCGATTATCGTTTCTCGCAGGCGGGGGAAGACGGTAAACGAACAGCAGTGCGCAGTCCTCTCGGTGCTTTCACAAAAATGAAAAATAAAAAAGCTGTAAACCGAGGGAACACAATCAAGCTTTTCGCGGCTAGCTAACTAACCGAGCTAACGTGATAACCTCGCGATAGCAACGTCAGTCCTGCGAGCTCTCCGATTGGTTGGCCGGTGACGTCACGGTTGCCGAGGAACAGTCGGAGTGAGCGAAGTGAAATGTGGACAGATCTGAAAAATGTGTGTTTATTCACGCAAATCTTTATCGATGAATGAAAGGAAACAAGCGGAGTGAATGTTTGAAGAGTTATAATAAAAACAGACACGTCCAAACAGAGCGCGAGGCAACACTGACTGGTTTATATGATGATGATGAGGAGGAGGAGGAGGAGGAGGAATGATCCGCCATGGCCTCCTTCACATCCCAGATCCTCTACACAATCTACCTGTTGTTTAAGAGGAAGGTCACTATTTGTAGGTATATTTGTGAATTTGCACAGCTGCACCAGATGCTAATGCACTGCCAGCTACCTATGAGTGACACCACAACAACAGGTTTCATTCACATCCCCTTTCTTTCTAGATTGAACTTATGTACACAAAGAGTATAGGCCTATAGGCTAGTATGAATATTATATAGCTGGGTTATCAAATTATTGTTTATAACAATGTTAGGTTCTCTGAAAGTCTCTTGTGACTTCTTAGATTGAACTATGGAAAGTTTTCTTTCCTAACTGTACAGTTAGTCTTGTGTTGTGTAACGTTATGGGTGTGTATTGTTGTTCTAGTAGCTATAGTATAGTGGTCAATGGGGAATGAGATAAGTGCAAGACCAAACCATGTCAAATTAATCACCAATATCAATACTGTAGGTTTAGAAATAGAAATATCTCCATATATGTGTGGCTAGTTTTGCAAAAAAAAAAAAAAAAAACTCATCTTGATTGTTTGTGCAGCACAACACAGGTGTGGTTCATATGGGGAAGAGATTTAGTCATAAAACAGAGGATAATCAATGTGCCATGGAGCGTGGGTTATATTTCAGCTGCTCTCTGACTCTAACACTATTTATATGTTACTGTCAGATGAAAGTCAGTGGATTTAAAGAACGCAAACAGAGCAGTGTGTATTTGTGGTATGAAAATGATGGTATGAGGTGGTGGTGGTGGTGGTGGTGGTGGGGGGGTCATTTATGTTCCCCATGAATTGCATTACATGAATAGGCCTTTCTCATTGCAGACACTTGATACAGCAGGGAAACCACAGGTGGAACTAATAACATTAAAAAAAAAAAAAATGGCCGCAATGACTGCGGTGACCTTTATGTGGTCTTAATAGCTCCCTGTACGTTTCTCAAACTGTGTTTTGTGGGGGATCTGGGAACAAAATCTGGTTTAGATGCCGCTAAAGACAACACAGCGTCTTTCCGGGGCCCCGTGGACAGTTAATGGGCCCCAGGCATCTGCCCTACTTTTACTGGGGATTATCCAGTTGGTTTGAGTGTCCCACTCACAAAGGAAAAGTCAGATGTTTTACAACAGCTGAAAGATTAGACACAGACATGAGGCCGTGGCTCCAGGGTTAAATCATCTGCCTGATGCAAATACAAATCATGGTATGTTTTACATAAGACCCAGCATCTCAGCCATTAATGAAACAACCTCCAGATCTAGTCTGAGATATGTGACCTAACGCAGTCCTACAGGTCGTATTCACGGATGACATTTTGATGTGGAACATGAAGGCAGTGTGTTTAATGCAAATGACAATCAGCACTAAAAACCTGCTGTGGTCCCCTCTCAGCTTTTTCCTGACACTGACGTTGCACTAGAAAGCACAGTCTCATCAACTTGTCCATCAAAGAGTTACATAAGGAGATTAATACTATTCCCATGAAGCTGGGGCCTGTTAGCCCTGTTAGCTAGCTTAGCATACACACTGGAAACAAAGGGAAACAGCTAGCATGGATAAAATAATCCCACCACCACCACCACCTCCACCGCCTCTGCTCCAGGTGCAAAGAAACAACTGATATGCTTTAATATAACATATATATGTTCATATAGCTTAAGTCTGTGCATCCTGCATCCTCTCCCATCATCCTCATCCTCATCATCACTCTAGCCCGTTTGTGCACGCGCACGTCGGGTCGCCATAGGGGGGGGGGGTTGGGGTTTGTGGGCGGAGTCAGCGTACTGCTGCAGCTGTCCATGGTCGTGTAGTGGGAGCCAGAGAGAGGGTCCGGGTACGTGCGAGATGCGGCCATAGTCACGCTCCACTCTCCATCATTGTAACCCGCCGGGATCGTTAGTTTTGCAGCACATCAGAGCCGACTGAAAGGTGAGCCGTCTCGTGCATTTCGTGCATTTCTTCCTCCTCGACACGGTGCCCCTTGCCCTTGAAAATTAACGCTGACGATCCATCCCTGCCTTGCATCAAGAGCAGGCCAGGAAGCAAACCAACATGGATGCTGTGCGCTATAGCTGCTGCTGCTGCTGCCGCTGCTATTGCTGCTGGTGATGATGATGATGATGCTTGCACAGAGATTATACTCCTAGCATCGTATACTCAGAGTCTTAATCCTCCTTATAGACACTTTACAACAGGATGCGATTCGGAACAAAGAGAAAATTTGACACCCACTTGACAGAGCAGGTGGTTTGTGGTGAAAATGTTGAAATACGCCTCAAATACAGGGCTTCAAAGAGACCAGTGGCTGTTCACTGGTGTCAAGCTGACACCCATTTGGAGGCAGCTCAGTTCTCAGGGATGGTTTTATCCTTCCTCTTCTTCTTCCTCCTCCTTTACTTGCAGCATCAATTGGACAAACCTGCTCTCTTTCCCTCTTGCAGCAGGCTTGACAGTATGGATGTCAGTGACTGATTTACTTACAGCAGCAGAGGCAGTCAGTCAGTGGTCCTGGCAGGATGTCAGTGACAGTATCATGCAGGACCATTTGAATCATTTGTGCAAATAGAAACTGAAACTGAAAATCTGGGAACATCAGATTAGGGCAGGGAAACAGAGGAGATCCTGCATTTTGCACATCCAGTTTTACTTTCCACACACAGCCCGGTCTCTCCATATGTCACACGTACAGGAGAGTTGCATCTAATCGAGACAGCGTTAGGCCAGCTGTTGCCTGCAGTCTGGAGGGTTCAGTCACACCGAGGCCTCCGCTATGACTTTTGTTGGAACAGATGTACATCACAATAAACAGGTCTGGTTTTCCTTTCTGTTTCTGTGCCCCAGCCTGTGGACGTGAAAAAAAGAAGAAGGAGAAGAAAAAAAAAAGAAAAGGCATCATGGCTGAGCAACAGAGGCAGCGCTCTCTGTCCACCGCTGGTGAGTCTCTCTACCACGTGTTGGGAGTTGAGAAGATGGCCACGACGGATGACATCAAGAGATCTTACAGGTGAGGCATTTGTTCTGTGCTTTGGCTCATCTCCACCTCTCCCTGTGACAGAGCCTTAGGAGTCTGTGATGGCCTCTGTTTGATTTTGTCATTGTTCTGGCCTCGCTCTGAACAGGAAGCTGGCGTTGAAGTTCCACCCTGACAAGAATCCTGACAATCCAGAGGCAGCAGATAAGTTCAAGGAGATCAACAACGCCCATGCAATTCTGAACGACCCCACGAAGCGTAATATTTACGACAAGTACGGCTCTCTGGGACTGTACGTGGCCGAGCAGTTTGGAGAGGAGAATGTGAACACTTACTTTGTACTTTCAAGCTGGTGGGCAAAGGTGAGGCAGAGCAGAGACCTGCTGTTTTCACTCATACTACTTCTTCTCTTCACCTCTGTTTACACACTCACTGTCATCTCCTCATGTTTTCTCCTGTCCCCCCCCCCCGGTGATTCTGCTGTGCTGCAGGCTCTGTTTGTATTCTGCGGCCTGGCTACTGGCTGCTACTTCTGTTGCTGCCTGTGTTGCTGCTGTAACTGCTGCTGTGGCAAATGTAAACCACGGCCTCGGGAGGGCCAGGACCAGGACTTTTATGTGTCGCCCGAGGACCTGGAGGCTCAGCTGCAGTCCGACGAGAGAGGTGAGTCCGGTCGCCACTCCCATGATACAGAGTTATTTACAGAACCAGACCTCATGCAGACTCTCCATCTTCCCCTTTTGTCCCAACAGAGGCTGGTGGTGACCCCATAGTGCTGCAGCCATCAGCAACAGAGACGACCCAGCTAACATCAGATGGGCACTACTCCTACCACACCGACACCGGCTTCAACTAACCCTCCGCTCCCATCAATCCCGGCCTGCGGTCCTGCCTGCTTCCCTGCTCCACCTCAGTGAGACGAAAGAAAGGGGCAATCCATCTTTCCACTTCAGAAAGGGAGCCATGCGGAGGAGAGGGACTAGTAAGCATGCCCCATGAAAGGAACTACTGAAGTCACATCCCTTACACCCCTCCCCAATTGGTCCACCTACTTATAACCCCCCCCCCCCCCCCCCGTGCCCCGCCCCCTCAGTACGAGAAGAAAAGAGAAACAACTAAATAGTTTCCTTTTTATTTCTTCTTTTGTATTTCTTGGCCTTTAACCACACAGGTCGCCTACCCCACTGTCCCTCTCCCATATTTTGCATCATGGTGTAGCATGCACTGTTTATAAAACATTCTTTGCAGCATTTTTACTTTGCAAGACTCATGATGTAGGTGCATATACGTGCAATATGTTCATATGAGTACAGTTCACAAGGAGGAGGAGGAGGAGGAAGAGGAGGAGGAGGAGGAGATGTTTACCTGATATTTTATGCTCTAGGAACGGAGAGCCATGGCTCAGGGAGGTGCTGGTTAGAGAGATAGTGTTTGCTGGGTCAGGGCGGTGCCATGATTAAACCTTCAACAACAGAGCTGACATGTATTAGTTTGATTTTCCACCTCTGATTTGCAATCAATAGCGTTTTATTTGAAGATGCCACCTGCCGTCGTCAGTCTTTGGCTCTGTGTTTGTTCGTCTCTTGTTTGCTCCCCTGAGTGTTTTTTAACGTGAATCATGAGGATGTTGAGGCGCTGAGCTTTGTTTAGCAGACTGTTGTTTTTTTCTTTCTGCCACGGCTTTACTTCAGCTCATCTTTGCAGGACATTGGTCATTTTCCTTCTTTTTCCCTGCTGCACTGAACTGGTGACTTTTATATTGATCCACAATTGACGAACCATTTATGCATTATTTTTTACGTCGTAGCTGTTTAATGTGATTTATCAAAAATGTTAACACTGGATTCATTGATTAGAAAAACCAGCTTTTAAATGAATCTCACTGATAATTAACATTTTGATGATGTCGTTTCTGACCAGTGGATGGTTACTGGGATCATGCTGTGTCGCTGCTGTCTTCTCTTTTTCTCTCTCTCTCTCTGTGTTTTTTTGTTTGTCAGAACTGTTTTCAGAGAAATCACAACTCATCAGCAGCGAAAGACATTTTTCATTTAATCAAACTGTGGCAGTTATTTTTATTTAGTGATTGATTTTGTGCTGTGTGAAGTCCCGACGGAGCTCCAGGTGATTCTGACTCTGATCAGAGCTGTTCAAAGGTAGAAATAACAGATCTCTATCAGCAGCAGCAGCAGTAGTCCTGGTTCAGAGGGTGACATGTTGTCTTGAATTGATTTAAGAAGTTAAACTGACGAGAAAGAAAAAAAAAAAAAACATGTTGCAGTTGCTGAGATATTTTGGGGAATAAAGCTGACGACAGAATATCCACATGGGGATATTATAGGTTGAGAGGAATAGTCACTTCATCGTGTTTTAGTCTTTGTGTTTTCAACTGAAGTCTGATTTGAGATTTTGTCCGATGCTGCTGATCGTCGCTCATTTTTTGACTTTTGAATCCATGTAGAGTGAGGAGGCATATCATCTGTGAGCCAGTGCTACAGGCAGCTCTGAGGAAAATGACTCTATAGATTTTTTCACACTGTCGAATCTGCACATACTGCAACACGTTTGAAAAATCGCCATGAGCATCTTTTGCCACATCTTTCATCACGTCATTTCATAACTGCTAATAATGTGTTTCAATGGTTTACAATTGGTGAGCTCCTGTTGCCCACCCCTCTGCTATTAACGGTATGGATGTTGACCTCTGTGGCCCTTGTATGATGTTTCCTGTAACCCTTTATGAAACATAGATGTTCCCGTCATGGCTTTTTCATTGAGATATTGAAAAATGCTACTGTAAATGTTCTAAGTTGAATGCACTGTGTGTTTAAAAAATTATAATGGATCAATGATCAGGAAATGACTCCATAAAAAGATAATATAGTATATAGTGTAACTATAGTGAAATGGTTATATGATGCATTTTACTTTGGACTTTTATTTATTTCATACTTTGTCATGTTTCAGATGATGATTGGCTATAATTTTAATTGGTATGGTGTTGTTATGTAACCATTACATTTTGCCAGGGATGGTTTTAATGGTTCAAGGCGGCTTGTACATACACTCGGCCCATATAAAAGTATAAATCTTAAACGTTTATGTTGTAGCATGGTAATTGTGTGTCTGGAAGAAAACAAGTGGATCATTGATCTGATTTGCTGTTGTTGAATAAATGTTCATGAACATTTGGACTTGTGTCCTCATCACAGTCTGTGGATCATAACGTCTTTGTCATACAGACACTCACAGTTTGGAGACAGCTCAGACGGAGACTTACGTTTAAAGCAAAAAACACACACACACACATAATATCCTAATCATCACCAGGTTGGTGGTGGAAGAGGAACTCAGATGTTCGAAGTTCATCAAATAGACTGTAAGTACAAAATGTGCTCATAATACAGAATGGCCCATTTTAGAATAATGTATATTGCATTACAATATTTTATTAATGTGTAATATCTCTTTAATATTGCCACTGGTAAAGTATTATATAACTGGTCCTTTGAAATGATAATGATACATCATAATGTGTTTGTTAATTATAACCTTAACTTTGATAATAATCTGATATATCCATAAATAATCAGAGTGTGGCAGCTGCACACGTCACACTCTGTGGCGTCGTGTCCTGTTCAACCAGCAGATGGAGACAAGTTGTCTACGTCACCTCATCACTACTGTGTCACATTGACTGAACTTTATTTACACTACACAGATTTGAACTCATTTATGAACAGATTTCTTTGGTCTTATTCTAACATAATCAAAAGGCCTTATAATATTATGTCACTTTAACTTCATTCAGATTTTTTTTTATTACGTCTGGGTGGTTGCATTGTCCTGACTGGTTGCACATATATATATATATATATTAAAGAGAAGAAGAAGAAGAAGAAGAAGAAGAAGAAGAAGAAAGCATGCAATCCAGGCAACAAGTGAGCTGCAAAGAAAGAAAACAAAAACCTCTGGTTTAGATCAGTGCTGTTCACCTGAACCACCAGGTGGCACCACCAGGTCCAGCACATCCATCACATCCAGTCCTACAAGATTTACTCCCTAAGAGAGGAGACAGGTGACAGGTGAGAACAGCAGAGGGACTATTTCACTGACGGATGTCGTGATGTGAAGCTGTTATAACCTGAGCACCCTTGAACTGCTGCCTCACTACTGTGACATTCATCAACACTGCCTGGGCCATTCAGGCTGCTGGGCTGCACCTTATCACCTCAAGTGCTGGGAGTGTGGGACATTAGATTTTATTGTCCTTTCCTTGTGTGAATTATTAAGGTGGATACAGTGAGTTACACTTTATCTAAGAAAAAACAACTGGCTTAACTTTTATGCGCACATTCAGTTGTAAAAGGGGCTGAGTACATTCTGTGACCTCTCACCTAATGTGGCCGATGACCTCTCACCTCAGACCTCAGCTCAGTTGTTAGTATTTACATGAGAGGGTGATTTTTAAAGAGGTTCAATTATCAAGGGATTGAAACAAAACAAACAATAAATGACATAAAAATGTCATGTATCACTCATGTGCTACGTGTGTGTGTGTGTGTGTGTGTGTGTGTGTGTGTGTAATAATAGCCTCGGTGATCCTGCCTCTACTTTGCCTCCTGGTGTAGTTTGTGGGTTGAGCTGAGTGGATGGACGCAGGCAGCGACGAGCTAAAAGCTAAAAACACCCCGGAGTGACAGCGATGAACCGACCGGGTAAGAGCAGCTCACACCGGCGTCACAGCTCCACGACACCCGGTCAGTTGTAGTTTAGTCGGTAGTTGACGAGTTTACAGTGTTTGTGCGGAGGTACGTAGGTCGGTCGGTCGGTCGACGCTAGCTAACATTAGCTCTCCTGAGCAACAGGTAGCTGTTAGCCATTAGCAGGCTAGTTCAGCACCGCGGACAGCTCCGGTTCTATTAGTTTAATATTGATAATTATAGATCATTTTTACAACAATATAGACCCGAAGAGACTTTAAGTGTTTATTAATGTATAGTTACAACTTTTCCTATAAAGAAACTTGATCTGTTTACACACCAGGCTCCACTTTTGACCCTGCTAACAGCTACCTAACAGTAATCATAATGACAGTAATGATTATTAACTTTATTTATACAGCACTTTCTTTAACAAAGTTACAAAGTGCTTTATAATTAAGATAAAAGAATAATCCTAAAAATTATAGAAATGTCTCAGTTTAGCTTTAAGTAAAAGGTTTTAACAGGAGCAGAACATGTAGGAACAATAAAGGGGTTAAAACTATAAGATACATAAATTAGATATTACCGAAGGCTAAGATTAAGAAATGTGTTTAAGAAGATATATATTTACATAAAAGTCTGTTATAAATCATATATCAAGTGTTATTGTAGTGTTTATAAATGCTAGATTGTAGGTCATGTGATTTAATACATTGTCCTGTCTCCCTAAGGTTTTGGTGGAGCTCCGTCATCCATAAACTTCTCCACGAGGATAACAGAAACATCTGTCAACGGATGCTCGGCCTCAGATCTGACAGACGAGGACATAGACAGTCTACGGATCGAACTCTCAAAGGTGATGCAGCTCTTTTTTGGGGGGGTTGCTGTCTTCATAATGTGCAACATGTCTGATCGCTCAACAGCATTGCTTATGTGTTTCAACGTAGACAGAGGATGAGATCCAGACCTTGCGGCAGGTGCTTTTGGCCAAAGAAAATTATGCAGCAGACATCAGAAGACAGTTGGGTCTGAGTCCTCTCAGTAACATCAAAGAGAACCTGTCCAGAGGCTGGCAGGGAGTCCAGACCTCAGCCCCGTAAGTGTGTCCTCATAAATATTGTATGTCGAGACCGGACACTGTATGGGAATAATATGTCCTGCTCCTTAAACACTCCACGATGCCCCTCCTCCTCCTCCATCTGATTTAAGACACTGATACCTGTGCACTGGTGGAACATTTCCCACACATTGTCTGAGTGTGACATGCTTACGTAACCGTGAAAACCACACTAATGACCACTGACTGTCGTGGTCTCCGTCTTAAGTCGGGATGATCATCTGCTGCTTACCTCTGCTCGTTCTGTTCTTGTTTCAGGTATCTCACTGCGTCTGCAGCACTGGAGGACATCAGCCACTCTGCTGTGTGAGTGCACATCATCAGAAGTACATCGTTTACTGAAAAGACAAAAAAGAAAATAAAAAAAACATTTCATGGTGCAGGGTTTCCCAACGTTTTCGTCCTGTACTGTCATGCTAAAGAGGGATCTGTTCTCAGAAAGAAGTGATAGGATTGTCCAGGCCAAATAGGATCGGTGCCCCATTAATAGCTTTACAGCCTGACTTAGCACAAAGAGCAGTAGCACTGGCAGGCAGCAGCAGGGCCTGAAGCGTTTGTTTGAATCAGAGAGGATCTGCTGTGGACAAGTGAATCAAAGGCCATTGACCTGTACGAGCTGGTTGTTTACTGTTGAATTCCTTTGTGTGATTTCATAAGATTTGTGGTCTTTGAATGCATCGTCCTGTTTGCAAAGCATCTCATGACAATCCTCCATTCAGATCCTGACTGACACCTGCTCTTCTTTTTACCTGTAGATATGTGAGGACACGGGAGAGTCTCTCTCAGGCCGGCCAGGTGACGTCTTCTGCGCTGTCCACCATGGGTGTGGCCATCACCAGGAGACTGGCCGAGATGAGGTAACATCACAATTGGCTTTGCTGCTCCATCCTAATTATCAGAAGAAAAACAAGGATTAATACACTTAAGACAACAAAAGGCAACAATCAGTTTGAACGTCTTGGTGTTGAAGAGTCACAGCCGTTTCTGGGAAACCAGTTTTCTCTCATTACGATGCAAACGTATGCACCAAGCTGCTCCAAAATCTTATCAGATCGTCTTGGGAAGAACCTGAAGTCGGAGGCATCAAGTTCACTGAGTTCACAGGAATCCCCGAGTGACACAACAATAAAATAAAAACACTACACATTGGCTGTGGAGAGTAAAATAAGACTGAGGGTTAACGATGCATGGAGGCTCCTGAGGGAGAAAACACACACACACACACACACACAGTCTTTGGCTAAATCGACCAGGCAGATGGACGAGCAGGAGACCAACAGAGTCACAACAAGTGGGCAACATGTCATGAGAAATGCTTTGAAATGCAAAGTGAGGTTACGGTTACAGTCTGGCAAAACTGAAACAGTTGGTGTCAACTGATCTTTTTTTTATAAAGTTGATTTACAAGGAGTAAAATAAAGAATCATGCTTGACTTATCCTTCAGAGCGAAAAGCTGTGTGTCTTTGCACAGCATCTGTTTCAATTGTTCGACTATCAAAAGGTTCCTGTGTGTAATGTGATTACTGCAGGACTGAAGAACTTCAGCATCTGTGCTCTGTAAAGTAAAACTCAGAAAGTCTGAACATCCTCCTCGCCTGCGTTGTTTTGCTCAGCCAGTAAGCGACCTTAATCCAATCACGGTGGTACATCTGGACATCAGCAGCAGTAGCTGATAAGTCTGTTGTTGTTGTTGTTGTTGTTGTTGTTCTCATCCATGTGGAAAGAAAAGCCGGTGTGACGTTATCTGTGTGTCTGTTTTTATCTTCATGCTGCAAACTCAACAGAGCTCTGCCTCTCCCGAGTCCACCACGGTAAGACTGTGACTGAGGAGGGTGAGCGTGTGTCCACAACATGAGTGACATGTGTATAGTGTGTATAGTGTACAATAGCAAACGTATAAGTAGAAGTAAAGCCAGCAGGAGCTCTTCTTTGTCACATGCCTTTAATTACTGTATTGTTTTTCAGCCTCATTTGTCACTTTAGATTTTCTAACTCCCTCCCGTCTCTCTCTCTCTCTCTCTCTCCCCCAGCACCCTGAGCCACACCATCAGTGTGCCGACTATGAGGTGAAGCAACACTGCGATTGTTTACCACCACAGTTCACACATTCACTACTTCCTGTTGTGTGTTTAAGCAAAACACTTCACCGTTTCTCTTGCAGACACTCCTCTACCTTCAAGTCTTTCGAGGACATGGTTGGCAGTGTGAAGGTGAGTTTATTAGAACTGCACACACTGTTTTCTTATTGTATATTATATATTGATCACTTGTTTTTACGTCTGAATCGCACAGGACAAGGTGGCCGGCAATTTGACAAATAATGGAGACACGTCCGGGTTTGAAAGATCTTCACGTCACAAGACATGAGACGACACACACACACGAGTTATGAAGAACGTTACCTTCTCCCTGTTCAATGTGAATTTACTTTACGCTGTTGATTAATACAGAACGACTCATAGAATATGTTAAATTTGTAATTGCTCAATTATTTTAAATTGAAATGTAAAAATAATCTTTCATTGTGTAACATTTCAGCATGTTTCATAATGTGATTTATCTATTTTTAGTGCGGTGAACACGCGTCTAGAAATCAGCTGAATTACTTGTAATAATACATTCGTTGACTTTAATTATGACACTTACAAGAAAGATAAAGTATTTTTGTACTTTGCAGTTAAAGTCAATTAAATGGTGCATGGCTTCTTGTCATTAATGGTCACTTGCTGATTTTAATTCTTTTCAGCCCTCAGTGCTGATACACTGTAAACCTGTAGGTGGTGCTACAAGCACAGAAATGTATGACGGTAACTGTGCTTTGTTAAGGATTCAGTGATGAAAAGACGGACATGTTGGTTATAAGTTGTCCGTATCAGCAGTAGTCCTAATGTGACGGGGCACATAGAGGGAGAACAAAAAAGATCTGTTCCCTGACCGGGAATCGAACCCGGGCCGCGGCGGTGAGAGCGCCGAATCCTAACCACTAGACCACCAGGGAGTGATGGCGAAAGAGGGAGAAATGTCCGTATTTGTCTCTACGTAGGTCTCTTGAGTAGCGTCGCGTTTGCTGGTCGAGGAGGGTAAGTGCGTGACTGTGACCCACAATTTCACAGTGCTACAGGTTAATATTGCAAATGAAACAGGACTCCTGCTCTCAGACCTGAAGTTAAAAACTGTTTAGCATATATATATATTTTTTACATAAAGCTCCAACAGTCTCTAAACCTGAAGGTGCTTTAGTTGCTACCAGCAACCAAATATAGTAATTTAAAGTATATTATATCTTCTATATCTAATATAGAATAATTTAAGTGTAAGTTTTTCTGTGCCAATTCTTTATAGATATTAATTTTTGGAAGATATATAACATGCATCACATAAGAACTGTATAAGCAGTATATATCATAACTGATCACGTTTTATCACATGCTGAAGATACTGCATGTACGTGATAATGATATATCCACTTATATGTGACTTATATAGCAACATCTGCACTGTAATATAACATTATAATGCTATGTCTTCAGCATATAACTAACTGTGGAGGCACATGGAGGTTCTTCCACAGAGGAGCTGCTGTATGTGGGGAGCACCTGCTGCGCCTCCATCAGATAACCTCACTGAGCCTGAACACCTGTGAAGAAGCTCAAGAGTAAAATAGCACAGCTTCCAGGCCAGAGTCTCAGTTTTCACCTCTGGACCAACTCCAAGTTGTTTTAGACTCAGCCAGACATCACTTCAAAATGATGTGTGGTCAGATTTGATGATGCCCAAGGAATCGTGAGGGTAACAGATACGTGCAGGTCAAGGGTGTGCATATCACAGTGAATTTCACTCCTCCTGACCCTTGGACCAGTTACAGCCCGCTACACAGAGATCCAGAGAGAAATCCTAGTTGGATCTTGCACAATATTATGATCAATTTGTTTTGATATTGACGATGAGTTCCTATGGCTGCTCTTGTGTTTGGATGTTTACTGTGTTAAGTTAAAGATTTGCCTAAATTGGTTTGTGCAAATACATTTTATGGAAATTATAACATGCATGCATAAGTTATAACCATGCATGTAACTGACTCTGTGCACGTATAATACTGCAAAAATCACTGTCTCTGTTTGTGAACACATGTAGTAAACATCTCACACTGCCTGAGGTGACATTGAGGATTTTTGTTTTGAAATGTGATAAAGGGTAAAATAAGACTAAATACCTATAGATTAACTGCTGGACAACTTAAATAAAACGTGCACTTGTGTTTTGTCTTAACTCTCCCTGCACAAAAACAAGGAAATGTTGAGATGTCCCAGTTTTTCTGAACGCACCCTGCGCTCTGCAGTGAATGCAACAGGAGAGGATGTTTTGAACGTGAACCAGCTCGTTCACCAACATGTGGCCGTGTGCCCGTGTCCTTCCCCGGGTTATTTAAAGCATCTGCAAAGCCGCCTTTTGTCCGGTGTCACGGAGTTTCTCTCTGCTCGACCAACGGGAACACGCGCACGTTCGGTGTCCTCGAGTTTCTCTCCACTGGCCCCGCCCCGTGTGCCACAGCAGCACGCGCCGGGGCCAGACACTATATAAGCAGGTCGTCGGTCAGAGTTTAGTCAGCGACACCCTGCAGTGTAGTGACTGAGAGGGCTCCACACGGAGACTTCATCTACAAATGGGCCATTGTAACAATTAGCACCTCTTCTTACTTCCGGCCATCCGCACCTTAACAACCGCACCTGGTGCCAACAGCATCATCTTAAAACCTCAGGTAGGTCAACACGGACACGTCCTACTGTCCTTGAACAGCTCCTAACTTTACCAGCTCTCTAACCAACTCTCTGTGACTCTGCTACACCTCAGTGTGGCGCCTTTCTTTTCAGTTTCCCCTCACACTTGTCTCACTGCACCTTTCTTCTCTTCCTCTTCTTCTTCTTCATCACAAACTACACAGGTAGTTCCTTGCACAAGTGTGTTGGAATGACTATTTACATACACTCAAAACAACACATGCATGTTTACATGTCAGCACACACAAATCACCTCCTGGTTCCTGTTGAAGTTTCCATGTTTATGTGTCAGCTGCTGTTTATCTGGGTTGTGAAGTGCAGACATGTATTTGTCTGTGTCTTGAAATCCCCAAAGCCATCTGCTGCTCACCTGGTGCTAAGCTCTACAGCCTCCAACTGGTTCTCAGGCTCCAGGCCGACAGCACAGCAGCACACTTGCACACTTTTTTTTAAAGAGTCTGAAATACAAGTGAAACATGGATTATTGCATGTGTGCTCACGGTTTTACTGCACAGCCGATAAATCCTGCACAATGTTGAGTTTAGGTCTGAGTTCAGTTTTTGCTTCAGGCCTTTAGACCTTTAAACATTTGCCCAGATTTGCTCTACATGTCCTGACGAGCGGCAGCACTTGCTCGGACGGTCACGCAGGCAGCTCATGCACTTCCCTTATCTGAGCGGAGCAGGACATATGGGCCTCCTCTCTCTCTCTCTCTCACACACACACACACACACACGCATACACTCAAGTTATTTGAGTCATGGGAAACTGGAGCCTCAGAGGCAGCTGCTCCTGCTTTGTCACTCTGCAGTGAAGTGCTGCATGTGGAGCACGATGGGCATGAATGAATGAAAGAGTGAGTGAACAGATGCAGCAGAGATCCTGAGCGAAGACGTTCACAGAAAAGTAGTGTGATCGATAAAATGTGTAAGAAAAACTAAAGATAATGTAATAATGAATCCACTACTTCCCTCTGCGTCTCCTTCAGGTTACCATTTTCCATCTTTGAGCGGTTTTTCCACCTAAGGTCGGACAAAATGGCAGCAATTCCATCAAGTGGCTCCCTCATCGCCACCCATGATTACTACAGAAGTGAGTCTGCTGTGGCCTCAATAACATTTATTATACACCATTCATTTTGACTAATGGTAAAAAGAAATCGCAGCTGTAATGATCATGTTTCATTGTCACTGTCACTCTGTTGCAGGGCGCCTCGGGTCCACATCCAGCAACAGCTCCTGTGGCAGCGCCGAGTACACGGGAGAGGTCATTCCACACCACCCAGGTATGTGAAGGGACGACGTCTTGGCCTGAGATTAGTGTGTGTGTGTGTGTGAAGGTGTGAAACTTACCTGCACCAAAAACAACACTCACTTTGTTTGTTCTCCTCAGGACTCCCGAGGCAGGACTCCGGCCACTGGTGGACGTCATTCTTCTTCCAGAAGCAGAACCAGCCAGGGATGCAGAACGGGTCTGAAAATCTGAAGTGAGTGTTACAACATCATAACATCATAACATCATAACATCACACACACACACCTCAAGTTTGGGTTAAAATTAAAGCATCTGTGTGTGTGTGTGTGTTGCAGGAACAAAACCTACACAGTGGCCAACGGTCAGGTGACCTGCATCGCCAGGGAGATGGTGCTGAACAGACAGATCAGTGAAAGCAGCGACAACGGGAAGTTTGAAACCATCGGCTGCTCCTCCACCAACAACTTCCTCCTCCTAGACTCCATTCCCTGCCCCCCCCCCCCCCCCCCCCCCCCCCCCCACCTTTACACCTCCGTCACCCTCATCTTGCCGTCACATATTGATGGAGATGATGGCGGTGATGACGACGGTGTATTTTTTTTTTACCTGTAGTTAATAGTTTGCTTCTCCTCGTTGCCTGTGTATAGTATGTTGTTTTATTACGACCAAAGGTTTAAAAAAAATAAAGTATGTAAAAAGTTTTTTTCATTTTATTCTTCTTGTAACTTGACGCTGTGAATAATGATAAATAAAAAGCTTGCAGTCAATGTTCACGTCGTGTGTCATTGTTTCCATCCAGCTAAAAATAAACAGAGCCTTATTATTATTATTATTATTATTATTAATCTTATGTTGTTATTGACCAGACTGTTGCTGTCACCTCCTAATGTCATACTCTGCAGGGAACACATGCGACCTACTTACCCGACAAAGCTAATCTGTTAAGCTTTGATATGATTAGCAACGATCAATTCACTCAGTAATGCATTTGCATAACACCTCACCTCAGTTTGGAAGTGGGTCAGCGGCTTCTGGAAACTGACATTACACAAAGTTTAGGTGAGAACAGTTTTAGTTTTTCTGCGTTCAAACATATGTTTTAATCTTATTTCCAGGTCACGGAGCCAAACCTGCTGCCGTGTCACAGCACAGCATGAAAACAAAGCCGGACGCTTGGTGATATTAAATCTCTTCTTAAAAAAACGAAGACTAAAAACAAGGTTTAGTCTTTGTAGGTAAAGAGAGATTATAATGTTTTGTGTTTCTTCAGATGCAACATGTGTTTTTTTTTTTTTTTTTTACAGTTTTTGGCCTGAACTTTGTGACAAATAACAAAAATCTTTTCACTTTGAAACAACAAAGCAGCAGGTCAGGAGAGAAACGTACTCAGACACAGCTGCCAGCATGAATACAAAAGTTTCCCAAAAGAAGGGAGTAAAAAACACTAAAGTTCATTTACAACTAAAATGGATAAAGAAATGAATGTATATGTGATATATATCTGCTTCTACTTTATTCCCAGGGACATTTCCACTTTATTCTAATTTAAAGGACAATAAAGTTTTATATTTTCTCATCTTTAACTCATCAAACGTTGCTGTTGCTGATTCCTGGTATAATAAATCACTTGTGAAACTGTCATGTCTCATATTTATGTTATACAATATCCAGATAGTTGCAGCAGTGTGTATTACTACTGGGTGCTACTGAATTGATTTTTCTGTGTACATTTGTGCAATGTGCACACGGATGACTAAGAATAGACTGAACAAAGTCTAGTTCAGATAATAGTTGAGTACAAATGTGTAAAGTTCTGCATGTGGAGTGGTTAAAGTCTCATACCAGGACAAATGTTTTGGCGATAAAAGAAGGACGAGAGGACATGAATCATGTTTTCAGATCGTCATCCGCTTGTCTGCCCCCTCCACTGCTGCTCTATTCCTGGACACGTATCAGAAACAGCAGTCAGTTTCTAAAAACGTCCTGTGATCCCGGCCAAGCACAAATGACTCCCGTGTCAGGGAGGTGACACGGGGAGTCTCCCATCATGGAGGTCGTGTTTTATCACTGCAGAGGTCACACGAGGGGAAATTTTTTTTTAATGTGCAACCTTGACAGGACAGGATAAAGGACGAGTCATTTGAAACTCCACAAATGCAAAAATGATAAAGAAAAGTAAAATAAAAGCATGTGACAGAGGAAAGAAAGACAGACAACGAAGACCAAGAATGACAATGCTGTTGTCTGGGGGGGAAAGTAGAAAAATAAGGTGGTGGCAACAAGCAGAACTCAAGCAGATGGTGTTTGGATCAGGGCTGATGAGCCTGAAGCTGTTTATGTGAGTTTACTTCTGCTTTTTGCATATTGTTAGAAGAGAAACTGAAATGTTGAGGAGCCTGAACAGTCATAGAGAACAAAGACTATCTCTGATCTGGGCCATGTTCAAGTATTGAATCTATATTCACTTGTGGTGTACCTCAAGGAACTTGTCTAGAGCCACTATTATTTGCTATTTTTACAAAAGACCGAATGCAAATGCTGTTTATATGCTGATGACTCCACTTTTTACATAGCATGAAAAATGATACTGTATAAGAAGAACGTCACCTTTAATAATGACCAGAACTTTAAGTATGATATTTTGTTCGGTGTATCTCTTAAAGACAGAGCTGAATTAAACTTCTGGATCGAACACTGTTTTGTTTTGTTTATTTTTTTTTTTTTTACATTTGTACGGCTTTTTAAAACATTATAAATTGATAGTATCATCAAACATTTAAAAGTATGAAATGGTTTCATTGTATTAATCGTCCATTTTTCCGACCTCCATGTTTGTTTTTCGAGCTCAACTCAGAGGTGACATCACTCCAAGCTCTGACTTTCAACTTCCAACGTAAAAGAAATCACCATTAATGTGACGTGTGATGGGAAGAACAACCTGAGTTTTATGGAAACCAAGTGGGGATGAATCATATCAATGACCTGTCAATCAATAATCAAGCAACAGAAAGTTAATTGGTGGTTAATTTCTCAAACAAATTTCCAGACTTCTCCAGGTTTCTCTATGTGAAATGTGATGATGTGTTGTTGTGGTCTTTACCATGTGGGTCTGTAAACTGAGTATATTTGGGGGTTTTGTGTTTGGACTTGTTCAGAGAAACTAAACCATGTGACGGTAACACCCTGAAAACACAGTGCAGGTGCAAGTGCAGTTAATTATCTTTGTCAATTAAGCAACTTAAAGGGGAAAATCCGCCGAGGAGAGGAGACAGTCGAGTGTTGAGTCCTGGGTTGTAATTGAAAGTTAAACAAATCTCCCTCCAGTCATATTTCATTCACTGTGATGCTTATTGAAACTCTAATCTTCGGTCAGAGTCTTTTTTAAAACCCATATCTGTTGTCATTACCTTATGGCCAGTGGAAAATGTTGGCAGGGTTAGGCTGTGACAGCTCCGACAAGAGAAATCTGGGGCAAAGGTTTCTGGTCCGTGACTCGATGACACCGATGAGTCGAACCCTCGAATCAACAAACAGTTTGTTCAAGTTCAAACCGCACAGATAAGAGGAGAGGAAAGGCTCCTCTTATTCAGAGTACTGTCAGACACTGATCACGGTTGTATAACTTCATTATATTTGTCTTTTCAGGTGGAGGAGTTCATGTTTGCATGGGCTCAGGTGTCGCCCACTCTCTTGTGAGGTCTATATTTGATCGGCAGCATGAGCTGAGAGCGTGAAGCATCGAGCCTGTGTGTAGGTCCACGTGTCACCGAGGCACACGCTGCAACCAGCTGCTGATCGATTGTAAACAGTTCAGGAATAATCTGGAAACTGGATTTCTAGAAAGGGATCTGACCTGAGAGTGGATTCCTCACATGGTGTGAACTCAGAGGAGGTTATTACTTTAGTTTATCACAGGCCATGGATGGGTGACATATATAACTGAGGTGGGATCCCAACCTGAACTTATTTCTCTGAAGGCAAATTAAAACTTATTTTTATTCTAACGTCTCAATAAATAAATATAAAGAACAAAAACAGCATATTAACAGTTTAATAGTTGAGCCACCTTTGACTAAAGTTGGTATAAAGTACGATCCACTTTATCATAGATCAGCCACAACTTTAATATGTACTACTACTACAACTTATTTTCTGTAACACAGTGCTCAAATAAAGTACTTCGACACTTCTTTGAGCACTACGTTTGAGTGACTACACACTACACAGATGCTGCAATCCCACGTCTTTCTGAAACCTGCACGTAAACAAGAAAATAACAAGGTCACTTCTGTTGTGTTTTCACACTGTGGGAATATTTACTTCTGCTCTGAACACAGCGTTCGTTTTCACAGGAGACTGTGTTTGTCAAATCACCTGTGAGTCCTGCCAGAGCTGAACGGCCGAGCCAAACCAGTCCACAACAAACCAGTCCACAATAAACCAGTCCACAATAAACCAGTCAACAACAAGCCAGTCAACAACAAACCAGTCCACAACAAACCAGTCCACAACAAACCAGTCAACAACAAGCCAGTCAACAACAAACCAGTCCACAACAAACCAGTCAACAACAGACCAGTCAACAACAAACCAGTCCACAACAAACCAGTCAACAACAAGCCAGTCAACAACATCACCACTGAAATTATAGACGGAGCAAAATAAGGAAACACTAAACCAGATGAAACTGGATTAGTACAAGAAGAGTTGAATAAAAGTTGTATTGGGGTTTTTATTTAGCGCCACCCTGAGGTCAAAATGTGTTACTTCATGAACCTGCAAATACAGTGACCTTGTTTTGTTCAGTGCTGATTAACAGTTAACAGTTAAAAGTGATTGAGATCCTACAATAAAGTAAAAGTAGTGATTTAGGTGACACTTTATATCTGATAGATCTATGATAAATGATCAGAACAGGTTTCCTGCTCTCGTCACTTTATACGTCGTGTGCTGTTTGTAAATGTTTCATGTCAAATGAGGCTTCAAACCAACTGGTGTTAATAAAGTAACCTTGACCTTTGACCCTTGGTTTGCTGTTCTTCTAATCAATGAATCGACTGCAGGTCATCTAAGCTTAACGATCAGTATTTTATAGATCTGACTGTTTATCAGTCATTTGCATCATTTTGTTGAATGGAAAATGTTGCATTGTTCGTATTTGTAAGTATAAAGTATATTTAAATAAAGTTGTAATCACACTGTTGTTTCTACCACCGAAGAAGAAGCAGTTTTTAAAGTTTCAACAAGGAGAGTATTGAACTTTCTTCATTTATAATCATTTAGTAAATAAGTATAATGTGTGTGTGCGTGTGTGTGTGTCCAACCTTTGTTTACAGTGTGTGTGTGTTTGTCTGAGCGCGGCCTCTCTCTGGTTCCTGAACCTCTGCTGCCCTCTAATGAGACAGGAAGCACTGACACTGCTTCTTCTTCTGCTTCTTCTTCTTCTCTGCTTCTTCTGCGCAGGAATAAAAGAAGATGAGTGAAAGAATGAAAACCAGCGGGCGGTGTCGGTTTGATAGCTCATCGCACTATTTTATTCAATTACTGACATCTCAGGAGAAGAGGAGAGCTTTGCAACTCTGCTGTTGGTAAACCACTGGTGTTTTTTATTCTTTTCTGTTTTTTTTTTTTGTTTTTTGTTTTTTTTTAACTTTTTTTTTTTTTTTTTGTCATAGCGTTGATGCAACACTGAAAAAAGCGCTATTTTCCAAACAAACACAAGTCCCTCATTAGTGATATGTAAGAGGCAGAGAGAATCTCACCTGGACAGTTTTGCATGAAACATACAAATGAAACAGGTTCAACCTTTTTCTTTTGTCTTTTGTAGTTTCACATATAATAATAAATATCCATACCTATAAACACTCCAAAACAAAAAAAAAAAAAAAAAAAAAAAAATTAAGTCACAGGTAACTGGAAAAAAGCTCCACTTTTAAATCACAATGATAAAATGTACAAAACAATAGACATCTCATATAAATGTTAATGGTTTTTTTTTTTTTCGTTAAGAGACGTAAAATCTCATTTCAGAAGAAAATCAGAGGATAAAAACTAAACTTGGAGATTCAGTATTTCCTGAGGTTTATGGGTTCCCCTTAAAAAGGCCAGGAGAGGGGAATGGCTTTTATGTTACCGAGGAGATATTACAACAGGTCAAAGTGTACCTTCAGGGTACCAGTCGGGTTAAGGACGAGGAGTTTCTTCCCTGACAACACGGCCGGGATGTTAAAAGATTATGAGCACTTCATGTAGTATAATAATAAATGTACCTATATGCAACCCTCCCTCCCCACCACCACCCACCACTGTTCTCCATTTAGGCCACAATAGTATTTTTTTTTTTTCTTTTTAACAGCTGATTAAAGTCGTCTTGATCCTTGATAAAAAATCTTGTCTGGTCCACTTTGAGGAGTTGTGATTGAAGCTCCCTTTCTCTCTCTCTCTCTCTCTCTTTCTCTACCTAAGATCAAAATGCTTGGAAGCCTCCACAACACAGAGCCGACGACCACGGCACACTCTGACCATGTGACCCCGCAAGTCAGAGAGGTCACGTCTTGCACCAGATGCAATGAAACGATAAAAAAATAAAAGATAAAAGAAGAGAAATATCTGGGCTAATGTACACAGATTAAAGAGGGTGTAAGGTGAGGAGGAGGAGGAGGAGGAGGGGGGAAATTAGCCTGAATAAGATGCAAATTAATAATAATAATAATAATAATAACAATAAAAAGAAAGAACAGTATTCTGAAAAACTGTACATGTAAACATCACACTTTCACTGAGTCCAAAACCAGAGGGGAAAATACAAAGCTTCACACAGGTTTACAGTACGACCCCCTGCACAGAGCTACAGTCTCTGATCAGTGCAGGAGAGGCAACGATCGAAATGATATAAATAACAATAGAAGAAATACAGACCACCACCAAATGATAAGTTAAAACAGGCAAGGGCTAAAAAACCACTTTGATATTTTTTTTTTTTTTTTTCAAAACAGTGCTGTACCACCAGAAAAAAAACAAAAACAAACAAACGAAAAAAAAAACAAAAACAAAAAAACATCTGTTAACACTCTTTGTACAGCTATACAGGACATTTATCTGACCACTTTAGCAATCCACAAGCTACCAGGGCATTTTTAATCAACACCAATAGATTACATTGTCCAGTCAATACAAAGAGAAAAAAAAATCCATTGGGCATTTTCATTATTAGAAGAAAAAACAAAAAAAACAAAACGTACAAACAAAAACAACAACATGACAACGAGTGGTTGTTGTTGATCACAGTAAAACTCCACCAAACAGCTAAAATGTTGCTCAGCGTTGACTTTAAGACAGAATACCAATCTGCAAGCAAGTGTTTGTCTCTTTTTTTTTTTGTTTGTTTGTTTGTTTTTATTTGTTTTTTATTTTTTAATCTGAACAATGGGGACGAGATTCAACATGGCGTCACTGAGAGGATCTGCTATGGCCACAGTAAGAACAAGACGAGCAGGTTGAAGGAGACGAGGAAGACACGTGTGAGGACACCTACGATTACGTCCACACGGGAGTGGGTAGGGGTGGGGGTGTGGGAGGTTGGGGGTGGGACGTTTCATAAAACTGGATCCAACCAAGGAAACTCTGCTTCATAAAAGGAAGTGGCTTCAATCTGACCCCTCAGACTGACCTGTCCTGACCGAGGCCCCGTTTACACAAAGCGAGAAACGGCGACATTCCTGGTTGTTTTGTTTACACAAAGGCGGAGCTTCAAGTCACCGGAAACTTTCATAGGCTTTCAGATCTGAAAACATGTAGATGTGTACAGGTTGTTTGGCTACATCAAAGATCCTCTACTACGACAAGATGGCTCATTACAAGCTGCAGCAATGGCATGAAATTGTATACACTTCCTGTCTCCTAAGTGGGCGTGGTCTCCTGTACCCCCACCTCGTGTGTGGATGGATAAAAGTTGTCGGTAGAGGAAAAGTGAACTATTTATATTTTCTTATGATAACATTGAATATGTAGTCATATTTAGCATTACGAACATTAGTTAGCACATGCGTAACGCTAGTTGACGTAGTGGAGCGTCTTGTTTCTAAACCATCTTTGACTGCTGCGCCATCTTGGAGGGAACAAGATGGCTGCCATGGCTTTACGCTTCTCGTTACAGTGCCACCTACAGGTTTAGCTTGGCTCACAGTTAGCTCTTCACGGCGTGTTTTTTGTGGGTTCGTGTAAACAAAGAGTTTTATGAAGACGATCTGGTGTGAACGATGTTCATATTGAAAACATATCCGATCTCGTAAATACCCCGCTTTGTGTAAACGTGGCCTGAAACCCGGCTCGAAAGTTTCCCATCACATACTGACACTTGAATGCATCATTATCACGTTTGTTTTTCATTCTGTCAACTTTGTGCTTTTAAATAAACTGCAATTAAAACAAAGCTGCAGTCTCGTAGGAAGAAAATAGACCTGCTATAATAATAATAAATATTCTTTTGCCACTCAGATCTGACTCCAGATCAGCTTTATGAAACAGATTAATCCTGGTTCAGTTTGTGTCGGGCTAACTCAAGTCAGGCTTTTCTCACTGAAACCAACTTCCTTTATGAAACGTCCCTCACATGTACAGATGCAAAAGTGACACACGTTCAAAACTGAGCTCCGGTCAGTTTTCCACACAGTCATCGTCGGATCGATAAACTGTGAAGCGGTGTCGACTTTGTTTCCATCAGTTTTTCTTTCTTTCTTTCTTTCTTTTTTTTTTTTTTTTTCCAAATGAGGTAAAGACACACTCAGATCACTGTGTGATGTTGTTACCTTAATCCTGAGCTATAAAGTGCTTCCAAAAAACTTTGCAATAGATAATCAAACTGAAATGTGAATGTGACGCAGCCTGATCATGACGACGCGGTGGGAGCAGGATGGAGCACGTGTGTGTGTGTGTGTGTGTGTGTGTAAAGAGCGGCGAGGAAACTTCAATGATTGACGCTGAAATAGACTGATTCATGATAAATATGATACGATTTGTGATAAATACAGAAATATAATCTCTCTAAACTTTGACAGATCAATAAGGTGCGAGCCACACGTGGCTGCTCGACGAGTCATTGTCCTTGTCTGGAATGTTTCAGCCGACTGAAGCGAAAAATCTTCACAGGTCGATGTCGCACAAACTGGGTCACTCCACTTCTACACGAACAGAGGATCAACATACTGCCACCACCAACACTTACATCAACAACTACAACAGCTACACCAATAAAAAAAAAAAAAAAAAAACAGATTAGAAACAACAACAACAACCAAAAACAACAACAAACACACACACACACACCACACACACACATACACACACTTACACAAGTGTCTTTGTGCCGAGTGACTCACCATTAAAAGTGTCTGTTGTGAGACTGTGCTCTAGATCTGCTTGGAGTACTCCTTGTGTGCCCTCAGACCACACACACACACACACACACACAGTTACACACATTTACACACATTTGCACACACACACACAAACGCACCATAGCAGAAAGCTGGGAGAGTAAACTGTGATGTGATTACATCTTTTTCAAAGATTGTCTCTTGCTTCTTTTCAGACCGTGTGTTTTCATGAGAGGAGGAGGAGGAGGAGGAGTGGCGGCGGCGGCGGCGGTGACGGCTGAGGTCAGAGCGGATGAGACAGACACACAGACGGATGGACGGACAGATGATGGACGGAGGAATAACCTTTTTCTGAGCAGCCCACGCAACACTCACGCTGCATCCAGTAAAGCCAATGTGGATGTCAGGGTTTAAAACAACAACAACAACAACAACAACAACAACAACAACAACACTTGCATCCATTCATTCTTTCGTCTGACTGATGCGTGTGAAAAACTCTTTGTGCACTTTAAACTCATAAACACTCACAGAACGACTCCTTCACAAAAATGACCCCAAATCACTTCACTAAAGTAAAAAGTAAAAAAAAAAAAAAAAGACGTGCAACATTTAAAGTCTCGTTTCTTCTGCCAGGTCCCATTTTTTTCCCCCTTTTTCATCATCACTGTCACGGATACGACTGATCCCAACACATGAAAGTGCCTCAGGTCTGAGGTTAGCAATAAAGATCAGTATTCACAACAAACAACAACATTGAAATCGGCTACAATGCTGCATGGGATATCACTTCTTCTTCTTCTTCTTCTAACATCTTTTTTCTCTACAGCTTGAGGCGTGGGGCTGCGGTGAAGTGTTCCCCTCTTACAACGCCTTCATTTCAGTACCTTTACTGATTATCTTCAATATTGCACCTTTTTCCACTTATTTTTTTTTTTTTTTGTTGTTGCTCCAGAAGCACTGGTCATAAAACCCAAGAGTCTAAATCTGCTTTATGTACTTATTTTTGTTGTTGTTGTCCCTGACAGGTGTCTGCGACCTCAGTTTGCATACCAAGGCTTCGTACGAGCCTCTTCCTTCTTCTTCTTCTTCTTCTGTGAGTAATAGTGATAGAAATACTTATAATAAAGTAACAGAAAATAATAATAAAGTCACCTTGGATTCATGAGCCTAAAAACATCTGGAAACCACTGGACAGAGCAGGACCGAGGTAAAAACTGATCTGTTGTCCCGAATTTAAAAGGTGAAAGTCTAAAGTTTCTCTCTAATTTCTTTTCTCTAGTTGTTGCTGCTTTGTCTTTTTTTTTTGCACATCGTACAGAAGCCGTTGAGGTCAGTGGATTTAGCAGCGGTTTTCGTCTGAATGTTGAGATGAGTAATTTGGTGTTGAAGTTTTGTCAAATCATGCCACTGCACAGGATATTTAACATCTGTGTAAAATAGAAACAAGGTACCGACACTAAATCACTGCTAGTTCACTATTAATTCATCCAAAAATCTGCACAAAAACCAGCCAACGTGGCGTCAAGGTCACACACCTCTGGTGCCGTGTACCGGTGCAGATTTTTGTTTTATTTCTATAACTGTTTTTGTTTTTTTTTTCTTTTTCACATAGATCATCGCTTCCTGAGACGAATGGAGGTCGAGGTGGTAAAAGGAACTGAATGAGATGAATGGCTACAGATAACAGGGCACTAAGGTCAAAGTGAACCAAATGCATAAATAAACATTTTTCAGCCTGTGATATGTTCTGGCCCGTCCAAACACAGAAACATGTGGGAATAAGTAAAGGTACGATACCTACAGGACCCACTGTGCGCTGCAGAATCACTCGTGTACTTTTTCTGTCTTTGTATGTGAAAGTCCGTCCCAAACACTGTGACTGAGAGCGACAGAGGAGGAGGAGGAGGAGGAGGAGGGGGAGGAGGAGGAGGAGGAGGAGAAAAAGGGCCTCGGCACCGTTTGGCTCGGACTCAGTTCTGCTGCAGGATCAGGTTTTCCAGCTCGTCTGCTGAGCGGAGCAGGAAGGCCGCCGACTCCCGGTACCCTGCGATGAGCTGCCTCACCGCCGTCACCTCCGGAGGGCTGAGCTGGGCCGAGGCTCCGCCGCCGCCGCCGCCCTGTCCGTGACTGTTGGAGCTGGAGGAGGAGGAGTTTGGGCCGACGGCCTTCATACTCAGGTCTGTGGGGCCTGTGGACACAACGAAGGGAAACATAAATATAGTACAGGAGATACAGGACATGTCATTATAAACTGTTCAGTTATCAAAGAGCATGTAAGAGCTAAATAACTTGTAAATAAAAGATAATAATAAACTTATTCATAGAGGCTCGTGGTTATAGCCTTAGTTTTGCAGGTGCTGGAGGTTTTCAGAACCAAAAAAGTTAAAGTTTTAATCTGAAGTAAAGTCAGGAGGTCACCTATTTATCCGGATTTCACTGTCAGTTAATCCTGTTGTGACATTTCACTCTAAATCCCAAAGGTGGCGCTAGAGGAAAGGTCAGGGGTCATCAGTGTCTGTGGGATTCAACCTCTGGGAACCAGGAGTAGAAATGAAGTTGTTGGACTAATCAACATGTTTCCATCCAAAGAGGCACAGAGCGCCGACTCTTTCCAGGAACAATGTCCCTGTTCTTTTAAATAATCCAACAGCATCACAGTAAACGGCTTTTTACTGCGGAAATAATCTCTTTAAAAACAGTTTGTTCTGTGGTTTATGCACAAACAAGAACATTAACTCTTCACAGACACGTTGCTGCTGTTAAATATTTAAAATGTAATGACTGTGAGCAACACAACAAAATCACCCTGTTCAGAAAGTGCAGACATAAAACTGACAGGTGAGGATCTTAAAACTTCGTCACATCGTTCACCTCCATTGGGAAACTGGGGAAAATATGTGTTTTTATCGTTTCGGTTTCAGCAGCACATGATCTGACAGAAGCTCCTCACCGTTGCTTTGTGCAGCACCTGAGTTCTGCTGGTTGCTGCCGACCGTCCCGTATCCCCGCAGGTTGTAGTTGAGGCCTCCATTGGTGTAGAGCTGGTCCTGGGCGAAAGCTGCACTGGAGATCGCGAAGGCCGTCGGTGCCACGGGGGCCGGGTCCCTCACGTTGGGCTTGTCAACGGAGGCCGGCTCATCCTGCGAGAAGCGAGAAATGTTTTTTTGTTCTGTTTTTTAAGTTTGAGCAGATTATTGTCATTTATTGTTGTTATCCCTGCTGGGCACGTTCACAAACACCAACTGCCGAGGCGTTTACCGTCGCTTGGTAGACGTCGAGCCGCATCCTCTTGGCAGCGTTTCGTGTCTCGCTCTCGCAGGCGGCGGCGAGGATGTTCTCAGCCATGGCAGAGGTGAGGTGAGGAGGTGTTGGTCGTATCTGGCAGCAGGGGGTCACGGAGATTTTTGCACATTATGAACGTGAAACACTGAATTATTTTGAAGTGTGTGTTGGAGAGTATTTTAACTTGGTGGTGGGGATGGGGGTGGGGGGCTGTCTGTACCTCAAAACCGCCCTTTTTCATGCGGCGACAGGATTTGAGGTAGGTGCGGATGCGTTTGCGTGAACGCTCCTGAAACTCTGGGAACTGACGGCTGCAGGACTCGATGATGGCCTGGATCTTCTCCTTGGGCTGTTTGGAGATGGGAACCATGCGGTCCAGATTCTCATCCACGAACAGACGCACAAACATCTGACAGAGACGGAGAGAGGGGGGAGGGGAGAGAGAGAGAGCGAGAGAGAGGGAGGGAGGGAGGGAGGGGAGAGAGGATGTAGAGCAGAAAAATGGAGGTGGGGGTTTAGGGTAGAGAGAGAGAGAGGGGGAGAGGGGTGTGAGAGTTGAAAGCAAAAGGGAGCAAAAGGAAGGCAGGGGATGGGGGAGCGTTAGAGGTAGAGTGGAAGAGGAGAGGATAAAGAGGGAGGGAGGGGGATGTGATGAAAACAGGAGCAATGAAAACACAGCGGTTGCTCATATGCAGGACAATATTTCTGGTCTTTGCTTATTCACTCATGTTTGTATTTCTGCACCTTTGCTGCTCTAATGGTTTCAATTAGATTCAGAACAAAGAACAAACAGTGAATGTTGTTTCTATTAAGTTTCTACAAAACCATTTCTTTCTCTTATTTGATATTTGTACTGAACTTCTTATCTTTTCATTTCTTATCTTATCATATATTATCATATCATGTCTTAGTTAGTTTCTATAGGACAGTTTCTTCCTCATGTTTGATATTTGTAAGTATTGCATCGTATCGTATCGTATCGTATCGTATCGTATCGTATCGTATCGCATCATATCGTATGGGTCCAGGTGAAGCAGGTTGGTAACAGGTAACTTACATTGAAGGCTTTAAGTCTCTCAGGGTCCATCCCTTCAGCGTCATTGATCTTGTCGCTGTCATCGTGATCGTCGTGATCGTCGTCGTCGTCGTCGATTATCTGTGTCCGACCGGAGGTCAGGTCCTCTGCGCTCATGCTCAGTTCAGTTTTCACAGAGTCATAGCTTCCTGAGCTGTAAGGAGGAGACTGGACGACACAAACGAGAACAGTCACGGATGGTCATGGATCAGAAAGATGACTGGGAAGGCTATCAGTGATCAATCAGGGTTTCCATGCTCACCTTGTTGGCGTACTCTGTTTTGATGGGGTACTTCCTGTTGGGCTCCGCAGGGAAGGAGTTTGGCGGCGAGCTCCCGACAGGCAGCAGTCTGTCGCTCAGGTTGACTGGCTGCTGATCCTCCGAGGAGGACGAGGACGAGGTGGTGCTGAAGTCCAGGGGAGCGCTCACACCATTCTCCGTCAGCTCCCCGTATGGCACTGCCCCACCACCACCACCACCACCACCGCCTCCGCCACCACCACCGGCACCATCTGGGGGGTTCCCACCACCCACAGCCAGCACGTCCGGGGAGGTCAGGGCCGGCAGCCCGTTGGCGCTGCTGCTCTCCGAGGAGTCGTCATCTGTCAGTGAGGAGGCGAGGACGAAGATACGAGCCGTGAGGATGTTTGAGCATTAATGTGTGTTTGTTTACTACAATAGACTTCTGCCCAACAGGAGGGTGGGAGGAGAGTGGACGGGGGGGGGGGCGTGACTTCCTGCCCACAGTTAAGGAAGTGGGTATTGGGGTCAACTGTCAGGATAAATAAAAGTTGGAATAAAGGGAAAAAAGGGGGGGGGGGCGTCTTTGGAGTTTTACCAGCGAAGAGTGAAAAGAGATGAAGATGAGGATGGGGGTGTGACAGAGGGGGGCTTCAGTCCCTGGTGGGTGCAAATTATAGCTTTTTAACCCAGTTTACGACCACGTACTGATTCCACATGATGATTTCTGTGTTTGTCATGATGAGCCCCCCCCATCCCCTTTTTCAGCAATGTGCCCCATTTTCAACCTCATATTCTACAGTGGTGTCTAATCTGTGAAGGTTAATATCGGCCTTTGTCCTACTTCTCTAAGCCCCCCCCCCCACCCTGCACCCTGACAGAGAGGGGTGCACAAAAGGATTGGGGCTATGGTTGTTCTGCTGTCCCCCCTCCCCTGTAAGAGTGGATTTATCTGGATTAGTCCACTAAGAACAGGAGCAAGCTGTTTCCTGCACAGCTCCCTCCTGCGCCGGGACTGTTTCCTGGGTGCACCTATGTAAACAAAACTCTATGGGATCAGGGGGGGGGGTCACTTTATTCCCATATATGCACAGTGTATATTGTTTTGCTGGCTAAAATTTCACTAACTTTATATCATCAGTAAATAATCAGTGACGTCAGAAGAAACTCTGCTGAGAAACTTTTGAAACAGAAAAAACTGAGTGTTTTTTTCAAGATTTCAAAGGTCAAAGGTCATTTAAAGAGTCCCCCATATATTATGTCTATGTGTGATGAGTGACGTGTCCTACCGTCCTCTTCTTTGATGGTCGTCGCCGGGTTGCTGACTCGCTCTCCGTTCGGTGGACTGGGCTCAGGCACTGGGGCGGCTCAGCTGCGACCCATGTGGGCTCAGTGCCGTTCATGTCCTCGCTGCTCACCGAGCTGTCATCCTGAGGAGAGAGAGAGAGAGAGAGAGGGAGGGAGGGAGGGAGGGAGCGAGGGATGAGAAGTGAACGAGCAGAGGGAGCAGACTGACGAGTATCAGGAGAAATATCATCATCACACTTCTTTTCTTTCTCTCCTCCAACTTTCCCACTCGTCCCCAAGACGCAGAGGGAGAGAGAAATGAGACTTGTCTCTTTGGATCTCTGTTACTGTTAAAGCAGAGTTACACACTTTAAAGGTTTTTATCCTGAAACAACACAGACGTGCTCTTACACACTGTACATAAACACTGAACTGGAGCTGGATTTGGACACTGACAACGCTCCTGTCGTCTGTAACAGCGCCAAAGTGAAGAGGAGACGAACCCACAGCGAAAAACAAACACGTGTTTTAGTTCAAGTTGAAGCTTCAGCGGTTTGTGTTTGCTGAGCCAAAGAGCTGATGCTTTCACAGACCGAAACACCGTGTTGATCTGTGGCCGACGGACAACAACCACAGCAACCAGTGATGCCTTCCATAGCCGGAAAAACGCAGCGATAAAAGGACATTTGCTGGATTTAACTCAGTCAGGTCTGGCAGCAGAGACGCACGAGGAAACACAGGAGCCTCCCTGTTAAGTCATTCATTTCTCGGAGCACTGCTATTTTTAACTCAGTTACGTCGAGATCCTAAAGATGCTTGTTGTAGCGTAACACAAATATGAGTAGCTAAACCACAGAGGGGGGAGAAGGGGGGGAGGTGGGGGGGGGGGCTCGGATTAGCACAAAGGAGAAAATGCATAATCTCACAAACTACAGCAAAAAGGCTGCAGCTTTAAAAACAAACAAACTGAGTGTGTGATTCTCTCTCTCTCTTTCTGCTAAAAGACGGAGAGAGAGGCCAGTTCACTTTGAGCCAACATGGACAGCAGCGATTTCTCTCTCTCCGGCCTCGGTGCAGCTCGCCGTCATGTGTCAGCTGGCATCTCAGTCAGGGGAGAGGAGGAAGAGGAGGAGGAGGAGGAGGAGGAGGCCACGACCGTGTGATGGGAGCAGAATACATCTCATTGCTCCCCACATGAGCACACAAATAGGCCTAAACTCCTGGGAATATGCGTCCGTCCCTCTGTAAAGGGTTTGAGGAGGACCAAAATGCTCAGTGACAGCTCTATTAGGCGCCAAGTGAGCCATGTGGCATTAAAGAGAGAGAGGGCGAGAGACACAGAGAGAGACAGAGACGGAGAGAGAGAGAGAGAGAGAGGGAGGGAGTCTCTAATTACAGTTTCTAAGTAGTTGTAAATGTAGCATCATTAATGTCCGGCACACTTTAAAGCAGGAGGATCGACTTTTAAAAGACTCGAGACAGAAGAGTCAACGCAGATTTAACGTCACTTTAAAGAACAGAGGAGGACGACAGGAAGGAAACAGCATCAGGTATCATGAGAGAAAGCATCAGCTGAAGTTGTTTTACTGGTTTCTACTTTCAGCTCGAGTGCTGTTGGTTCATCTGAGCCTGCGTTTCTGCTACAAGACCGAAGTCAAGAGCAAACAGAGAGGATGTTTGGTTAAACCTGGTTTTTATGATCCCTGTGCTTTGAACATATACTGACTGTCTGGGGTGGAGGGGGGGGGGGGCGTCTGCAGGTTGTTGTTTAGTCCTCCAAACTTCTGCAGAGCCACGTGCAAACAGATCAGATGAGCTGTGAAAAGCTGCAACAGACTCGATAAACACACACACACACACACACACACACACACACACACTTCCTTGATAGAATAAAACCTGCTGCTTTTTAACTGTAAACACGGAGCAGCTCAGATCTGGAGCAGCAGATTCCTCCCTGCAGCAGCCCCCAGGATAAACCACCCCACTCTCTGACTGACGCTTCTTCTTCTTCTTCTTCATCATCATCATCAGCAGCAGCATCATCATCATCATCATTATTATTAAATTATTGGCCTGTTCACAGATGCGACCAACTCTGTTCATCTGTACTCACCCGCGAATCACAACCTGGCTCATTGTTCCGGATAATCCTAATTATGCGTGAGTGCGGTCCACATTATCATCACCAAGTCGCCCAGCAGCTCCCTGCACTTTAGTGACAGCGGTTCCTGAGTGTTTCTGTCACACAGCCACACATGGGCGTGGCCTCGTGCGTGACGTCACTCTCTCTCTCTCTTCTCTCTCTCTCTCTCTCTGTGCTTCACTAATCCTCACTTCACACTCCTCCTCCTCCTCCTCCTCGCTGCTCTGATTGTTCAACACTACATTAAAAGTTAAGGAGAATGACGTCGTACCCCCCCGCACCCACCCCCCAACCCCACCCACCCCCATCCACAGCCTGGGACTCAAGAGGAAACAACCGGAGAGCACGTGTGCAGGACAAAAGTACAAAACACAGATATGGTGGACAGAAGTAGATCCTTCAAATTAGCCTACTCCGAGCACGAGCACGAGCACTGCACCTGTGCACGCGCCGGCTGCAGAAACAGTGAGGACACAGACAAGAGGCACACACTCACCCTCTCGGTGGTGGTCATGCACTGCAGTTTCATCTGCTTCAGGTAGGTGGCAGTAAGAGGCATGTTGTAGTCGATGAGGTCCGGGACCAGAGAGGTTGGTCTGTCATTTTCTGACATAAAGAAAACACACACACACACACACACACACACACACACACACACACACACACACACACCATATTAAAATGGAGCACAAAGTGATTAATAAATATATAAGCGTTAAATATAGTGAATCATGTGATTGAACAGGAAACAGGTTTGATTTTGCTTAATTAACTATAATCACAAACATTAAAAGTAATAATAATGATAAAGATGCATTTAATGTAAATGTGTCAGGTGATAATTGTTATTTACACTGTAAACATCGTCTCAGAAACCACCGTCAACACACAGACACACAAACCACTGCAGCACAAAGACCCATTAACACTGTATTACAACAATATCAATACTACCTGCACCACCCCTCCCACCTCACTCACCCCCACTTTAATTAGCACCATGATAAACTTATAGCTCCTGTTGGCAGTGTGCACCCATGGGTGTGTGCGCACACACCTTCACTGGATCACTGTGGTGCAGAGGGGGAAACTTGAAAATGTGAAGACTTTGCAGCAGCAGCAGTGTTTTTCTCTGTGATACATCAGTAAGTCACACTGAGTGAGTGTGAGATCTCATTTGAATGAGTTACGTCAGGCTGAAAACAAACACCTGACTTCCTGTTGTGTCTCACTTTGGGAACTTCAGTGCACATCTGCATTTCACAGAAGCAGCTGTACAAGTGCGACTGTAAACACTTGATGCTTTTATATCAATGTGCTTTAAACTCAGCTGTTTCTTCTTCTTCTTTTTGCAGATTTGCTGCAACATCCTGTAAAAAGGCTGAAATCCTCAGCGAGGCCTCTGCTGTGTGTCACACACACACACACACACACACACAGGACTCCAAACAATGCTGCTGCAGTCTCCACGTTGACCACTAGAGGTTCTCTGTGATCGTCTTAGTGGCTTTTGAAATAATCCCAGCGCCACAGAGATGTGGTCCTCTTGAGTCTTTGTTACATCATGTCGGTGATGGATATGTACAATATGTTTTATTAATGATGGATTGATTCGAAAACTCTTCAAAGTACAAACACCTGAGATCAGACTGGCTCATGTTTAATGTCTGACAGGACAATGGAGAGCTCCACACAGTGCTGTCATTCAGGTGCCAACCACAGGATGAACACCTCGCTCCATCTCATGTGTTAAAAAAACAAAACAAAACACACATTTCTACGTTATGATGAAATTATTTCCCACAGCAGCACCAGTGTCGGGCTGCTGTAGTACAGGCCTGATGCGTCTATAATGCCTCAGCGTGCGTTAATTAAGCCTTTTTTTTCCCATGTCAGAGTGTGTGACAGGATCTGAGCTCTATCCGCTCGCAAAGGTTGATCTCAAAAATAGCACATCAGCTAATGATACCTCCTGAATGAGTGAGCCATGCACAGGTCAGGTGTGCGGCGTTACCTTTGAACTCTGCGGTGCTGGGGTTGATGTGCATCCTCTTCTGACACTCTCCACAGCTCATTAGGAACCGAGTCACCGCCTCTCTGGGCAGGAAGGCGTAGGTCTCTGCGATCTGTGAGCAGAGCAGAGGCTGGGTTAGAGCAAAACGACTGCAAACTATAAAAACCGTCTCAGGCTGTGACTGAACTCAAACTGCATGCAGGTGTTGTGTGTGTGTGTGTGTGTGTTTTTTTTTGGTTGTTTTTATTGTACCATGCACGTGTGAAAGTTTGGGGTCAGTGATTATGTGTTATCTCGACATGGCATGAGGAGGAATCCTCCCTCTAGGCTTCGGTGTGGCCTAATTCCATCTGCAGCCCTCAGCGTGTTTCTGCTGCGATACCTTAAAACACAACTGCTTCTCATCTTTTCCCTTTTCCCTTTCTCCTCCTCCTGCTCTTTCAGGTGCAGTTGACTCACATCTACACCTCTTTCTCCCCCCCCCTCCCTCTTTCTCTCCCTCTCATGCTCAGCCTTCCCTCCCTGTTTGTCTCCACAGCTATGCCACCCTCCCCTCCTCACCCGCTGGCGTTTCCCTGTAAAATGCGACCTTCACGTGACCATGGAGAGGCAGCAGGGGTGCCCACCCCCACTGGCCCACCACCACTACCATCCCCTTTGCCCCCCCCCCCCCCACCCCCCGTGGCCCCTTAAGGCAGCTGAGAGGGAAAGGCCACCCAGAGGAGCGTGCACCTCCCAGAAGGCCACAGTGACAGTTCCATATTATGCCCTGCCCCAGTGATGCTGCCTCCTCAAAAGGGTACACACTATGAGACGTGACAGGACCTCTCTACAGGGCAGGAGGAACTGGCTCTACTGTTTTTTTTTTAGTTCTGAAGGGGGGGTGGGGTACCAAAGTCCTGCTACACCCGCCCACTCCCAGTGTGGATGCATACACACACACACACGCACACACGCGCACACACAAAGCCCCTTGTTTTGTCAGGACACCACACCCGACCCAGGACGGACATCCACCGACACACGCTGTGGCTGCTGCTGCTCCAGAAACATCAATAATGTGACACAAGAAATCAGGAGTATTTTTGTTTTTCCTGCTGGTGAAGCAGCTCGGTTGAGACATTATGTTGGCAAGAGCTGAGACCTCTTTGTCTTCTGTCTACGTGTGGGACCCCCCCCCCCCACCTCGCCCCCTTGCCCCCCGAAAGAGCAGTGACCTTTGTTTTCGAATAAAAATGATCCTACAGGGAGTTTCTAAACCCTCTGAAGAGGAGATGCTGTCAGTGCACTGAAATTTGCAAACTCCCAAAACCCAAAAAGCTCGTCGTCGGTTGAACACCCGTGTGAACAAAAAATAAATAAAAAAATGCACGACTCCACACACAGAAAAAAAAGACAACTGCACCTTCAGTCTGGAGATCACATGATGCATCAGCTCTGTAGTTTGCAGGATATCAGGACAAAATAAAAAGCCGTGTTTCCAGTGTGGCTCAAACCTGAGCAGACGTGGCGTATTCTCTAATTTGCATTGAGTATAGAATACTTTGCATTAATTAGTCTTATCATGTGATCTCCTAATTGGAGGAGGAGGTGTCATTTTTATCCACAGCAGCAGGTCGGTCCGTCTGACGGACTCCCCTGACGTTTTATACAGACGTTTATCACCAACCAGTCACTTTTCCCATCAGCCTCAGCTGCACTCTGCTAATTAGCAGATGTTAGCATGCTAACCTCAGATAGTAGTGAGCGTGGTATAGGTAAACATTACACCTGCAAATCAGCAGGCCGATGTTAGCATTTAGCTTGATGCATGAGCAGCTAGCATGGCTGTGGGCTCTTGTCTGTATATAAGTCGACTACAGTCTGCGTTTTGTTTACACTGATGTCTTTTCTGACGTTGTTTTTTTGTTTGTGCGATAAATAAAGAAACAGCTTTTGGAGCTTGAAGTTTCTCGTGCATCGCTCTCCTTTTTTATTTAGCATGCTGCTGTTTGTCCTACACCTGTGGAGCTGGATGTGGCCCCCACACTCTCCACCTCCTTTGCCACTTTTCTTGATAGATAGATGTTGGTAGACTGATAGATATGAACAGAGAGGAAGAGACAAGAGGGAAAAGATTATGTTTACTGTCAACATCCTCAATATTAACTCAGCTGCAACCTGCAAACACCTGCTCGTCGTGTCTCAGGCTTCGACGACTACTCACCGCTTTGTAGGTCTTCTTTTGGCCTGCGTGTTTGGGCGCCCTGCCGGGGTCGGCCCCCATCTCCACGTGCATGGCGTAGATGATGTCGAAGAAGTCTTCCACCACAGCGACGCGCTTCAGGGACGAGTTGTCCTGGGCCGAATTCCCATCTGAACACTGAAACACAGACAAACAAGAGGCCGGAGTTGAGCTGAAGATGTGGTGATGTGTCGGATATATACACACTCCCTGCATCCAGGATGGGGTGGTGTGGGGGTGGGGTGGAGGGGGACGATCTGCAGGTCATCATGTGTTTTATAGCGGCCTGTTTAAAAAGACTTCACATTTTTCCCTCAGGTGGAGGAGAAGTCTCGGCTGGGTCGGCAGCCGTCACCTCATCTGTGCCATGTTTAAAAATAACACCACCACCACCACCAGCTGCAGCAGCGGCACCACCACCACCACCGACACTGTACGAGACCAACAGTGAGTCCCTCCTTCCACCACCACCACCACCACCTCTGGCAGCCATCCTGCCTCCCCGTACTGCTGCTGACCCTGTCGCCATAGAAACTACCGCTGATTTCTCTCGGGCAGGTGTGCTGGGCAAAGGGTCATGTGACACACCAGAGAAGTAGAATCGCCAGGACAACAGCCTCCATCCACTGCACCACATGGGGCTTTCCTCTCCTCTCTACCTCCATCTCTTTCCTTCTCTAACTCTTTAATTCCCTCCTCCTCCGTCCTCACAACAGTCACCACTGTTTCCCTCTCAGATCTTATCGTTACGTCCCTGCACCTGCTGATATTTTAACATAAAGTGGCCCAGCAAGCATAAAATGGAACAAATGGATTTGTGAGCTTTTTAATTAGGTTTCTTTCTTTTTTTTTTTCCAGTGTCCACCTCCTCCTCCTCCTCCACCTCCTCCTCCTCCTCCACCCAGATATGAGACACCGTCTGACATTTTCTGGAGATTGGGTTCTGGGTGGGGGTGTGATCTTTTTCCCCTGTTTGAGTGAGAAGAGGGTCTGGAGTTCAGAAAGTTGCCACCACCACCACCACCAGCCACCACCCCGCCCCGTGCCCCCCCCCCCTTTGCCCCCCTGGCACCGGGAATAACACTTTTTTACTCCTCCTCTCCCTGACATTTGTGCCCAGTTCCTGGGATCTGACATTTCATTTTCTCCTTTTTCCTCCAACTGCCTCCTCTTCGCTGCCTCCACCTCTCCATCCCCTCCTCTGTCCCGTCCTCCTTTTCTTTCTTTCTTTCTTTCTTTCCCCCTCCCGCTCTTTCTTTCTTTCTTTCTCCACCCTCCTCTTCCTTCTCCTTGCTCCTGCTCTCCCAAGTGCGAGGTAATGATCGTTGCCATGGCAACTAAAACCAGCTCACAGAGCGGGTTTGTTTTAATCCGGCCCTCTCTCCCTCCCTCCTTCTCCCCCTCCCTCCTTCTCTCCCTCCCTCTTTCTCTCACTAGCCACTCTCCCCTGTCAGCATGGGCTAAATGTAATGATAATAAATGAAATAATAGCGATCCTCCACCTCATCATCGCAGCTGTAATCTATCGCACTTGGAGGTATCATCATCACCATCCCCCTGGTGACATCACCACCACCACCACCACCATCACCACCGCTGCTGCTGCTGCTGCTGCTGCTGCTGCTGCTGCTGCTGCTGCTGCTGCTGCTGCTGCTGCTGCTGCTGCTGCTGGGACAATGGTGTCAGGTCCATTCACGCTGGATTTAGATAATCTCATACAACTGTGGGGTGTGCAGTGCACCCACACCGCTGCTGCATCCTCCACTGAATTCTACCCCAACAAAATATCCAGCACACACACACACACACACACACACACACACACACACACACACACACACACACTGACACTGACAACGATTCCTCCGATCAACAATAAAGAACAGTACCAGTTCACCTGTGTGACACCTGGTGGTAACGTAATGAGTTAATGCTGATGAAACATCTGTATGTGGCCGCGGCTGTGGTTTTCTCTCTCCATTATACCCTCCTGATAAACTGATCAATCATCTGGTCTAAAAACGTCAAGTCACACAGAGTCGGGTCAGTTTTTATTTATAGACCTCGAGATATCACAAATCACACATTTGGGCTCAGGGGCTTTAAAACCTGCACAGCATCACAACATCACAGCACCCGCCGTCCTGTCAGACTCTCGACTCCCAACAATTAGTGCAGATGCACAGTATAGATGAGCAGCAGGCAGATTTACAGTATATAAAATCAGGGTTATAACATTAACGGTGGACTGGATCACAGGGGGGACGTCTTCAAGCATCATAAACACCAAGGATGTTTGGTTTAATGTGACATGAGACAGTAAATCATCACATTTGAGAGAGTTAAAGAAGCAGCTGATCAGTTAATCAGAGCTGCTTCAGGCCTATACGACTTAAAGTTTCTGTTTTATCAATGAAAACTGAATGTTTCTGGATTATATAAAAACACCTTTTGTCTTATTCTGACCTTTTATAGACAAAGTGGTTAATTCATCCTTCAAAATAAGAGTCCTGCATGTGTTTCCTGCAGCAGCCACCCAGCCCCCCGTCCCCCTCTGGACCCTAACACCTGAAGGCCTCGTCAGGCGCCCCTGCTCTGATAAAGCCCTTTAGTTTCCACACACAAGCCAACAGGGAGTTAAACATTCACCTCCACACACAATGCGCTGTGTGTGTGTGTGTGTGTTTGTGTACAGTTTGTGTCTATCAGGCAGAGCGACATCTCAGAGGAGAATAGCTGTTGAATGGCTCTGTAGATATTTGTTTCATCAGCAGCACGCCGTTTTAAAGAGCAAAGGAGACGTGTCAGCATCCCTAATCGGCAACAACAACGCTGCAAAACTCTCACCCTCCTCCTTCTTCTTCTTCTTCTTCTTCTTCTTCTCCTCTTCCTCCTTCTCTCTATCTTTCTATAATCCTGTAGGACTTTGCTCTCCCCTGCCACTGTACAACCAGCCCCCATCCCCTCTGCCTGCTCTCCCTGTCCCGCACCAAACCGCTCTGTTGCTAGGAGACTGGAGGGGTTGAGTCGACTGCCCCCACCCCCGCTGGCAGTCACACATACACACACACACACACACATGCACACACACCACACACACTGTAGCAGAGAGTCGCTGAGGGGAGAGAGGAGCAGTCCTGCACACAGGCAGGTCAGGAGGAGGAGGAGGAGGAGGAAGCAGCTGGGTCACAAAGAGAGGCCGGCAAAGATAGAAGAGATGCATCAACACAAGAAATTAGCTCCACGGGTGAAAAGGGACGAACGCGACGGTGACGTGCACAAAAATATAGATAAATAAAAATCTGGAAAAGCAAACATTTCAGCATCGCACTTAACTTTTCAAGATGGAGCCAGTGTTTTATTTAGTGAGGTGGCTGCACAATAAGTAGCTTAAGTTGTGGCAGCAGTGATGTGTGCTCAGGTATACTCTCTCTCTCTCTCTCTCTCACAGTGTGTGTGTGTGTGTGTGTGTGTGCATGCCAAGATGGCTGTGTCAACAGTACTCATGACTCAGATTATCTCACTGCAGATGTGACAACAGGTCATCTTTTAAAGCCCCATCTTCCCTCTGTAAATCTATCAGCTGGCAAATGGACACATAAATGGAATAACCCTTGATTATGTGTGTGTGTGTGTGTCTGTGTGTGTGTGTGTGTATATATACTGTATGTGTGTGTGGACAGTGTGAGGTAAAGGTTCATACTACCAAAAAAAAAAAAAAAAAAGTCTGCTGCCTCCACATTTTTTATGAGGACCCTGTCTCTTCCTATTTCTTTTCTTTTCACCATCATCTTCTCTCCTCGGCCTCAATTCATAAAGCTCTGTCATTAAATCCACATTACGTGCACCGAGCTCTACCCCTCTGTCCGACGTCCATGTGTGAGTGTGTGTGTGTGTGTGTGTGTGAGTGTGTGCTTCTCCTCGGCTGCTCCCATGATGAACATTATTTGATAGAGTGTGTGACATCCCCAATATCCCAGCGAGCCGGGACACAGACAGTCCCAGCGGCCCTGCAGACTGGCACTGTGTTGACGTTCCAGTCACTGACTCAAAACGTTATGCAAATGAGCTGCACATACTACATCATCATCATCATCATCATCATCATCATCATCACATCCCAGAGTGCATGTCGTCACTTTCAGCCCATTATCATACTGTCCCAGTTCGTTAAATGATGTTGGCCTTGCAAAGGTATTAAAAAATGACAGTAGCAGTGTGGTAGGAAGATTATTGCCGTCTTAAAAGACTCTCTCTCTATGTGTGTGTGCGTGTGTGTGTGTGCATGCGTGGAGCAGAACTCAGACTATCTCCCACACAGGGGGGAGGCCCCCGGGCCAGTTAAAAATGGTGTTAATTTCTCCTCCTATGGGAAAGCAAAGAACGGTCTCTCCATGGCAACAGAGAGGGTGCTGAAGGGAGGAAACACAGACCATGCGATCAGCGACCCCCTCTTTGTACGAGCACACGCACACACACACACACACACGTGCACACACACATGCACGCACAAACTAACCACATACGTGCAGTTTGGATTTCGTCATGTACAGTAAGTCACGGGTGCGTTTTAACGGCTGAAACGAACACATTTTGACACAAAGTGGTTTCTGTCTGACGCTCAGGTTTAACAAAGGAAAGCTCTGCACCCTCCGACACATCATCACCACCATCAATACAATCCTCATCATCATCATCATCATCATCATCGTCACATGCGATCGGGTCATTTCTGTGTCACTCTGATGTCGAATGTGACCAAAACAACCAGGTGATGATTTGTTGTTTGAGCCCATGTGTGTGTGTGTGTGTGTGAGAGCCCATGTGTTGCCCCCAATAAGCAACTGCCTGCCAGAGAGGGATGATGACACACTCACACACTCACACACTCACACACACACACACACACACACACAAAAAGGGCCGGACAAAAGCAGTGGAGATTGGCTATGCAGAAATAGCATTAATGCAAATGCTGTTGAATAATAGGGCCAGTATTCTTTTGACTCTGTGGCCCTTCCCACAAAAGAGGAGCTCTCAGGGGAAATGTGGACTAATTAATCAGATAATAATGATGATGTTCCTCTTCCCAGTTGACGACGACGCAGGGAAACATTCAGAAGATACAGTAGTGTGTGTGTGTGTGTGTGTGTGTGTGTGTGAGGAGAGGACGTCCCGAGAAAGACCTGTGTTTTGTACATTGATGAAGCTTCTTTCTGTGGCTTCAACCTCCAGATAATCAATCAATAGGTCAATTATTGTTATATTACTGTTTCCTCTTTAATCTTTTGTTGTTTAATATCTCAGCTGCTTCTTCTTCATCTTCTTCTTCTTCTTCACTATAGACCGATATTATCGATAATCATCAGTTGCAGCAGCAGCTGATTGTTTCCTCTTTGGGACACTTGTGTGTGTGTGTGTGTGTGTGTGTTGTCAGGATGTGCGACCATGTGATCATTACACGAGCTGATGTCGACTGGATTCATAATTTGTGACAGCGCAGCCTGTGAGCACACGCAAACATCAGGTGAAGTATTTCTGAACTGTGACATGTGTGTCCATGTCTGTGTGTGTCCATGTGTGTGTCCATGTGTGTGTCCATGTGTGTGTGTGTGTGTGTGTGTGTCCATGTGTGTGTGTGTGTGTGTGCATGTCCACCAAAACCCGAAGAACAGAGATATTTACAGATTTCAGTTGGCATGGCAACTAAAAGCAACAGCTCGCAACAGTATTTCAAAATTTTCAGTACAATGCTGGTGTGAGCCGCCGAGAGGAGACACACACACACACACACACACACACACCACACACACACGGGGCGTTTAAGCGTCTCTCCTCTGAAAGTGCTCTGCTCTCTGACTCCCTTCATGTCGGGGAAAGAGAAGAAAGAGCTTGTGCTCGTGTTGTAGCTATAGTGAGCAATTCTGTGGCGCATCTCTGTGTCTGTTTCTGGTCCTATACTCACTCCCCTCCTCCTCCTCTTCCTCCTCCTCCTCTGTAGCGTCCTCTAATCAGGACATAATGAGAGCTAAACGAGGTTGCATCTCCACACTGAGGGGCTGCTGGGTTTCTCTGAGACAACAGAGACGGACAGAGAAAACATACACACACACACTGAGACTGTGTCCGGCTTGAAAAGAAGCGTCGACTACACTGAGGCTGTGCTTACTGTGCCCTGTCTGTCTTTCTGTCCCGCCACACACTGACTGAAGCCGCCTTGTATGCTTCACTGACACACAGAAGAGACCTTCTCTGTCTGCACATCAGCCACCATCCCCATCCCCATCCCTACCCCTACTACCCCCACCCCCACCCAGCCTCCTCCTGCTGCCCCCATACAGAAACTTGGCACACCCTGGGAGCAGCTGCAGCGGGGGCTTCCAATGCTGAAGCTCCAGAGACACGCCCCCGGCCCTGCAGCCGAATGAGGAGGCAGTGACCATTGTGCATGCATGTGTGTGCGTGTGCGTGCTCGTTGTGTGTGTGTGTGTGTGTGTGTGTGTGTGTGTGTGTGTGTGTGTGTCACTTTCCTATCAGCAGCCCAGGACGGCCTATTTATAAAGCCCAGGATCACAAGCTGAATCAAACATCATGCACAGAAACAAACCAGTTGATCTGTGGCGTCTGACTCATCATTAGCAGCAGCAGCTTATGTTGGCTGATGTTTTGTTTGTTGTTTAAATTTCCCAAGTGGAGCTGAGTCAAGGGGAGCCCCCCACCCCACCCCACCTCCACCTCCATCCCCACCTCCACCCCATCCCCCGACCTCCTCTACCTGCTTTATGATATTAGGTACATACACCGTCTCCTCTCCAGCTTCAACTTTTCCCACTGAAGACTTTTTGCCTTCCTCCGCCACACGGAGTTCAGCTGTTGTTGTTGTTGTTGTTGTTGTTGTTGTTGTCCTCAGCCACGTTGCATTGATGAATATACGCTCAGCTGGCAGTTTAATACGTTCACATATAGCTCATCTAACTAACACAGCCTAATGCACCGCCCCCCCCCGCCCCGCGCCCCCCCTGTGATGATAAATCCTCCGTTCATGAAGCTCGTGATGTTCAGTTTGTGTTCAAACTGTTTCCGAGACGTGTTGATTCGACTTTATGGTCATTTTAGGAGGCTGCGATTGAGTTACACAGGCAGGTGCTTCAGTGAGAGGAGGCCGAGGAGCTGAAACACACACAACCCCCACCTCCCCCACCCTGTATAATGCAATAGAAGCTCAACAGCAGCACAAACTCCATCCTCCAAAGTGTCAAATCCAATAAAAGCTGAAGAGTATAAACCTTCATGGAGGGAGGACTGTTGTATTAGACTGCATCAGTTTTATAGCTGTTCTTAATAAACTGCCGAGAGGACGTGCGTCTGCATCAACAACAAATGACCAGGAGCCATAAACAAACAAACACGTCCCATCAGGCTCCATCTGCAACCTGCAGGGACACATCCCCACACACCTGTCCTCTTGTCCAGAGAGACGGGGAAACACAATATCAGAGGAGATTAGAGGACTTTGGTGAAGGCATCTGGCCTGAGTCTAAACGGTGCTCACACACACACACACACACAGGTACAACACCTGTGGAGGGGCTGAAACCAACAAGGACTCGGCCTCTAATCGGTGCCAGTATCTCCTCCAGTCTGTTGACAGAAAACGTGTCTGTGCTCTCCGAGGGTCCAGAGAGGCTCTGTCCCAGCAGGGTGGGTGGGTGAAGGAAAGGGGCGGGGGGTGGGGTGGGGTGGGTGGGGGGATTATTCCCTGAAGGCGCTTATTTGAAATGGTGGTTGTCTCCTTTCTGGCACAGCAGCCCCCCCCCCCCCCCCAAAAAAAAAAACACCATCCATACACTGACATGGGCTCGCGTGCACAGGCAGATGCGCACGCCCACGAGAGCCGGGCTGACAGTTCATCGTGTGTTTATCTTAAAAGCAGGGAAGGAGAATGTGGTTGAACCCATAATGCACCTGCAGCGTCGGTCCTGACACGCGCTCCGAGCAGCATCACTGACATGGAGAAGTGAAGTGTGAGCGCGATACAACTCTGGGCGTGTGTCGTTATCAGTCCCGGACAGACCCTTTTGTTTCCGCCACAGCCCCTCACGTGGTCTCCAATTACGCACAGCTGGCTCCGTCTATCAAACCCAGAAATGATTTTTTTTTTTTTTTTTTTTTTTTTTTTTAATTAATTGAATCAGTGTAATTTGTTTCTTTGCTGAGACGGTGTCACGCGGGGCTCGTGGAGCCGTGTGAACGTAGCTACACAATAAAATGCAGCAGCAGCAGCAGCAGCAGCAGCAGCAGAGACAGACCATCCTGGACTACACAGGTGTTGCCAGAGCAACGAGTGCCTGCGATCCGCATCCTGCCCAGGACAATGAGAAGAGTGGAGCAAACACTCACGCGGGCTGATACAGTGGTGTGTGTTTATGAAAAGGCCACATATTCGACCACAGAGGAGCCCAGTGTCTGCTCTCTCAGAGGGAGGGGGGGTGGAGTTGGGGGGGGGGGATAAATGCAACCGATGCACGGACACGGTCGGTTTTTTTTTTTTTTTTTTTGCTCGGTTTGCACGGGACAGTGAGGGCGCGTGCCCTTTGATAAATCGCTGACAATCAAACCTGCGGAGCTTCTCTGCACGGATCTGGATCTGACACCCTCCTAAGTTGGCGTTAATAGCCCGCAGTCCCTCCGGGTGGGGTGGACGGGGGTGGGGGGGGTGGGGGGCGGCTCACCGGACTACCCTGACATACCCGACCCACGAACATGCCGTTGCATCCACAGGCGCGCGCGCACACACACACACACACGCAGCATCACCACACTGGGCTGCACGAGACCCGAACGGCACGGTTCAAACAAAATGTTGTCAATAGTCAATGATGTGGTGCTTTGAAGCCGGCAGCGTGCAGCTGACAGGACTTCACCCTCAGTGGGGAGATGGCTATGCATGATAGCCTACCTTTTACAATTGCGATTGCCAGGAGGCACCGGCGTTGCTATGGCAGCAAGGGATGAGAGTAGGGCTGTTCTGGTTGGGATGTGGACAAAGTGAATCTCTCTCGGGGAAGACGAGGGCGAGCCGGGACGATTAAAACACTATGAGTTGTCATTTTTATTCGTGTGACAGGTGCGTGTGTGTGCGCGCAGACAGAAATAATGACAACTTATAGGCGGCAACGGGACATCTCGCGCGCGTGTGCACGCACGTTCTCTCTCTGTCACACAAACACACGCACGCACGCACACATACACACACACACACACACACAGACTTTACCGTTGACTTGACCGGGACATATAGGACGGGTTTCCCTGGGGCTCCTTTCTTGTTGTGCTCCCCAGGACGTTGGTTCCGACCTGAAATCCCTTGGACTTCACCCAGAATTTGAATTTGGCGTTGATGTGGCTGTTGTCGACATACACGCCGTCCGACTCGTCGTTCTGCAACAGTGTCTGCATGATTTTGTTATATTTTCGCCGGGTGACGGTCTTTGTTTTACCGGAGTCTCCATAAGTCCGGAGACACCAGTCCTGAAATTCACTGAACATCTCCGCCTCCAACACGACCGGACTCCGGCTCCTTTTGGGCGCATCCACGCACGCCTTTTTCGTTGCCATCGCTCCCCCTCTCCCTCTCTCTCTCTCTCTCTCTTCTCTCGCTCTCTCTCTCTCTCCGTCTGAACCCGTTTAAACAGCCCAGGCTAATAAAGACCACACTTGAACGGGCTGGGGCTTTTTTCTCCCCCCTCTCCTCCTCCTCTGGTCCCCGCTGTCCCGCGTCCTGCTGGAGGGCTTGGTTCGTGTTTCGGGACGCGGTGCTCTCCCCCGGTAAAAGTGACCCGGACAGCGGCAGCGGCAGCAGCAGCAGCAGCAGCAGCAGCACACCTGTTTGCAGAGGAGCAGTGCTGTCCCGAACCGCAGCGGTGAAAAATGTCACTTCCTCACATCATCCGCCGAGGAGCAAGAGAGGAGGGGGGCTGTCCTATGCTGAGCGGGTCTCTCCCACCTGTGCGTAAAGCCCTCTCTCCACTGAAGGGTAGGCTGTGAGAGGAAAAAAGAAAACCACCACCGTCCTCGCTAAACAACAAAGAACAGAGACAAAAGCGTGGAAACAAACGTCGCTCTCAGTTCCTATCGACCTACTTTCAAACAGCCAACACTATTTTCGGATGCGGGTTTGCTCAACCCCTAAAAAAAAAAAAAAAAAGCGCAAAGATGCACACACAATGAGCTCCTGTATGATGCCCATCCATCCATCCACCCACCCGCCCCCCACCTCCTCCAACATCCGATCAGCATGCGCCACCTGGGATGCTCTCGTGCTCCGTCCTCACACCTGTTTGAATGGGATCTGCTCGTGCACTGACGGTGTTGTTGTTGTTGTTGTTGCTCCTTCTATCCCGTGTCTGCATCTCACTGGTCACTGGCTTCATTTGCAGCAAAGCAAAGTGGATGGAGACGTGGAAGGTGAGAGGGTGGAGGCACAACTGTGGAGAGAACATGCTGGAAAACACTCAGAAGATCATTTAAATGTGTGTGTGTGTGTGTGTGTGGTTTATAGAGAGATAACATTATGTTCTCCTCAGAGCTTTGTTTGTTTTCCCCCTTTATGAAAAAGCTCTAAGTGCAAATAATGTGATTTAAACTCAGTAATGCAGGGAAGTTAATTGTTGATGTAAATGTTCAGTGTGTGTGTGTGTGTGTGTGTGTGTGAGACATCACAGAACAATGTGGCACTTTCTGCAGCTTCACTTCCACATGTAGCTGCAGGGGACAAAGGAGAGGAAAACCCACCGACACACGTTACTGGACCTGAGCAACACAAACCTCTTTCATTCTCAAGTGAAACAACAAACTGCACAAATTCAGGATCTGCATTTGCCTCTGATGTGTGTACTTTTTTTTTTTTTTTCTTTGCCTGTATGTGTGTGTTAGTGTGTTAGTGTGTGTGTGTGTGTGCAGCCTGTGTGTGACTCCTCCTGGCCTGTGCATTGTACTGTAGGCCCATGCTGGCGGTGGCTGCTGTTGCCATGACAGCAGCGCAGCAGTGTCTCCGGCCGTGCAGAGGGTGAGTGGGATGCCCCGTCCTCATCTTTCCATCCTGACTCAGACAGCGGTATGCTGGACACAAAAGCCCCCCCCCACCCCAACCCCCACCCGTCTCCCTCCACCCGCCTCCCTTCACCCTCTCCAACTAAATGACAAACAGCCAAACACTCTGTCAAAAACTGAATGCACATGTGTTTGTTTGTGTTTGTGTGTCTTTGTGTGTGTTGTGAATGGCCAAGCCCCCCCCCCCCTTTTTCCCTCCTCTCTTTACAAGCAATTTCATTTAATTTCATCATTTGGTCTTGTGTTGTGTCTCCGGACCGGCCTGCATGCAGGATGAGCTCCAGGGCTGCCCAGTCCATCCCTCTGGGGGAGGAAACATCTCCACTGTGCTCTTATTTTGAAAGGCTTTGGGTTTTATTTACTAACATGCTCTCAGATGCATGCAACAGCAGCTTTGGGAGTAAATTTTGACTTTGCACATTGAAAGGTTGTAGGTTTGGCGGCTCATGAACAGAGAGAAAGCTCTCAGTCACGTATATTAACACTGCGCCTCAACAGATTGTTAATAATCATCACTTCATACTTTCCATCAACACATTCACATGAGCTGCAGTCGATGCTCAGAGGGAGAGAGTTTCTACAAAACACCTGCAGCAGGACCTGGTTCAGTAAATCAGCTGCATTAAGCACGTTAGAAAAAGTTGATTTAAAGAGGTTCGACCACAGGAGACGAGATGAACTAGTTGGATATTAACAAGATGAAGGTGATTTAACATCATCTCTTTGTCTGCGCTGTAAAAAAAAAAAAAAAACTACAATCTCATTTTTTTATTATTATTAACATTTTTTATAGTTCTTTTGAATTATTTTCTGTTTTTTTAATAATAGATTATAGTTATAATGGTTTTTTTTTTTACAGCATCGTCAAAAGGTCAGATTTTGATAATAACTCACTTTGGACTCATTTTACATCAGCTTCTACATTATTTGGGTTTTTTTTATGTCTTTAATCAACAGGACAGTCAGAGAGAGAGGCGGGGCGACGTGCACAAAGGGAATCGAACATGGACCGCTGCAGTGAGGAATGTAGCCTCTGTATATGGGACGCCTGTTCAACCCAGTGAGCTAACGACGCCCCCTGTATCATGACTTTGTATTGGGGCTACGAGCAGTGAACAGTGTTATATGTTATGTTATATTGATTAATGTGAATGTTTCCATTATTTTTTTTTCTCTTGTTTCTCCACAAATCATTTTGTCCATAAAGCGTCACAGAGCCGCGTCTGTCCAACCAGTGATCTGACAAACTACCACAGATGTTCAGTTTTCTATCAGGGCCAGAAAAAACAGCATCAAATTCTGACATTTGAAAAGCAGGAACAGCAGGAAGTTGGCATTTACACTTAAAAAAAAATTACAGGGACAATTATTGAATTATCAAACTAGTTCAACAAGAGACTTTTAAGAGAGAAAAAAAAGCGAAACATAGAGAAAAGAAAGTAAAAGTACGAATCCATTTCCTCTTATTCATCCCATTTGATAAACTGGCATCACCGGATGTTTCCAGGAGGTCGTGACCTCTAGGTCGGACTCCACTGAGCCGCGACACTGACGCTGTTTTTCTGCCTCATGACACTTTCACTCTGCAAACTTCTCCTGCAGGACCTCAACTCTACTCAACTGAGAAATCTAAATACGTCCTCCACCGCTGTACGACACACACTGAACCACACCAGTCCCTCTCCTCCTCCTCCACCACCTCCCCCACCATCCGTGCGGTTCAGCTGTCGGACCTGTAGGCAGGGTCACGCCTCCTCGATCCTAATGAGCCAATACTGACTGTAATTATGCTCCCAGTCCCACGCTGAGCACTCTCTTTCTTTTTTCAGTGTATGGTGGACAACTCTCTGTCTTGTCTGTCCTGGAGGGGGCCACAGCCTGTCTCACACTGAAATACCCCCACATTCAAAAATAAAGAAAACCCCCTCAGGGATGACGACAGCACTTTCACTCACTCCCTGACCTGCACCAGCGCTGAGCAGAGCAGCTTTCCTACATGTAGATATTCACAACATCCTTAAATGAAAAAGGAACTCATTGATGTTAAATCTGAAGATCAGTTCACTTTTCAGATCATGCCCCCCCCCCCCACAACAAACACACACACACACACACACTCCGCTCAGCTGGATAAACTGTTGTATAATATCTCTCCAGGCTCTGGAGGGGAACTTCCTATAAAGTCTGACTCAGTCTGGCTGTCAAGTGGGAGAATTAATTTCAGGTGCCCCTGGTTCTGGAAGTTAAGGTCCCATTAATATTTCCCACAGACAGTGTGTGTGTGTGTGTGTGTGTGTGTGTGTGTGTGTTACATGAGTAGCCGAGGCTCCTCTGACTGCAGCTCTGGATTAAACCATCAGGAGAAAAGATGAACATCTGCACGGGACGATAACTGGGCTGTGGGGTCAAAAAAACAAAAACAAAAGCTTTAGGCTCCCAGGAAGTGATCAGCGTCATGCAACGACATCACCAAACTGATGAAGAGAGCTGCAGTGACTGTATACACCAACGGCAGCCATGTCAAAAAGCAGCCCAGTGTTGTTTTGTATTGTACTGAGTGTCTCCATAACAACGTGACTTTCCAGCGAGGAAGGTAAAACATGTGAAATGTTCTTAACGACATAAAGTGACTCTATATGTGGTTGTTAACGTCGATATGACATGTTATTCAGCACCTTTGTTATTCAAAGGAAAAGTTGAGACAGATTGATGACAGGATCCCTGCTGTGCACCATGGGACAGAAACCTGGACACACACCTGTCAGGTGAAGTCTTCTCACCAGACACAGACCTGAGCGGCAGAAACGTGGGACTCCGAGTTTTCAGAGTTTGATTCATACACGATATTTAATCTGTGGACGTCTGAGCCTCTGCTGCTCGAAGCACAGTTAATGTTCCTTTAAATTAATCTGCTCATTCACCAGTGTCGTATATTCAGCTGATCTCAGTGTGCTCCAAAGTACAAGTGCTTGTTACGCATGATGAACTGTGTGAGAGTCAGATTATATATATTATGAAACTTTTGTTTTGTTACCAAACAACCGGCTCTAAGTCTGTGTGTGGAGGAGGTTGTTAACACCTGCCAACCATTCACATTTTTCTTTAATGCTTTAATTTAGTAAATATTTGACAGTTTGTGTTATAAATCACCACGTATATGCGTTACACATATATAACTGTGAACATAAAGTCGTTTGCAACTTTAGAAAATAAATGCATGATAAATACCTGCCTGCAAGTCGTCTGTCGTCTCATTGACCACACAGAGGTCACTGCATCTGATCAATGTGTTATTGATACCTGAAAGTGGATGAATAAATAAAGTGGAAGTCAGTTTAAAAGTTGTATAATTGCACTAATTCACAGAAAAACCGCCCATATATCCGTCTATCGATTCCTCGTATGGATCTATAAACATCTGGATGAGATATCCCACGGGTCAACGCACTGCAGCTGCATCTTAATTCATCATATGTTTTGTTACGTATCAGTCTGTGAAGTGGGTGAAGACATTAAATGAATCAGAGTGAAAATATTTGCTCCTAAAAATGTATATTAGTATAAAATGGAGTGAGAGGAGTCACCTGCATCAACACACACTCTGACAGGCTCTGGTCTCCTCGGGGCTGTGTTCACTGCCAACACAGTGGATGTTTACAGACCTTGTTGTGGAGATGATTCCTGTCTTAGTTGTTGTGTAAACTAACAAAATCTACCTGAGCAGGGGGGCGACGACACTAAAGGGGGGGGGGGGGGGGGGTGGGGGGTGAGGGGCACAGACAGAGCTGTGAGTGTTAGACTGAATAAGCGGCAGGAGAGGCAGACACACTGAGGGGGAGTGATGGTGAATCAGCCTCAGTCACGGTGACAAGTTTATACCGGGTGCTGGTGATCTCACACGGTGATACAGAGTGGAGAGGCAGGAGTGACAATTTGACAACTACTGCCTCCTGATGGCGGAGCTGGAAACTGCACCTCCGTCCTTTGTGTCACCCATCCTGGGCCAGACCCGTCCTGAACCAGGATACCACCAGTAACACACCATCGTGGATCAATGAGCTGCACGATTGGGCTGTAATGTGTGTTGTGATATTTGCATTTTAGATTTGAAATGATATGATAACGTGTGTTTATAAAGGGCCATTACACCCAGTTTTACACATGAACATGTTCTGGTATCAAGTAGCTTTGTGATGCATCCACCACTGACATGCTTGTTGACCTATAGAAATACAAAATGCAACTGATAGAGTTTTTATTGCATCTTTTTTTTTCTTTCACTATTATAACATCCACTCAACCACAAGGTCTGCTGCCCTTCAGGCTAAAACTGCAAATCTCAACAGCCCTCAGTCGAAAACAGTCGACAGCCCAGAGTGAGTACATGGTTTCTTGGAGGGGACATTGGTTTTTAAACACCATTCTGTAATGTTTTCCATTCACATCCATCCTCCATTATTCGTACAGCAACTCTCATGCAGGTTACTGCTATACTTGAAGTGCTTTAAATGGACCTACTTTTTCAGCTCCGTCTCCATCTCCCATTTATATCAATACTTAATACTAAGAAAGGACCTTCTATCAGGTATTCATTCATACTCTGGGGATTGAACCATCCACTCCAGCCAAGAGTTTTAGCAGACTTTATATTGAAAGGACGTTAAAAATTGAATTAGTTTTTGTGTGCTTTGTACTAAGATTAGTCTATTTAACCAGCCACAGTTCCTAAGGCAACGAGTCCATCTGGAAGAGTTTGTGTTTTGCAAATGTTTCTAATGAGTTTTGCTGCTGAATGTGACATTTTGAACATTCGACGCACCGATAATGACATGTTCTAAAATTAAAACACTTCTAAACCGTGTATCAATTGCACGTGGCTTTATCTAGATTGCGTTATACGGTCTTGCTTTAAATTCACCTTTGCAGGTGTTTTGATACTAATAATTAATCAATGCTTCACTGCGGTGTAGTATGCACAGCACATCATGGGTTTTGTGTTGTAAAGTGATTGGATAGATACACACACACACACACCTGGGTTCGAACATGAAGACAAACAGACTGGATTTGCATTCAATACATTGAACGAACCTAAATAATACATAAGGATTAAAGTGAATTTTAAAAAATCTTATTGGAAACTTACGATGCATGTGCAGCTTATAGCCATTTATCCCATCCTGCATTATGCAAGATGTTCATTTCACTCTATTTAAGACACAGTGTTGTGTTGAGCCCCTGTTACACTGATGTTGAAGTTGATGCGTGATGAGCCAAAGCCTGGCTGTGTAAAAACACAGAGGGAACATGCATTTGTAGGCCTAGCTACTACTGCCTGTTATATAAACTCACTCTTTGTCTGCACAGCCACAACACGGACCAAGCCAGAAGTTGCATTACCAGTCTGGCATGGTGAGGGGCTGCAGTGCGACACGGACTCACACTGACAGCCGTATGGGACCATGAGGCAGAGAGGCAGGGAGGCAGAGAGCTGTGTGGGTCAGGGCCCGGGGTGGCGGCAGGCCCTCGGGACAGCCACAGCCAAGAGGCAGCCAGGAGGAGGAGGAGACGACAGAATGGGCACAGTCGCCATGGAAACACAAGCGGCCCAGGCAAATCATGGCAACTGGTAACTAAGTAACAGGAAACGACGGACCATAGAGGGCGATGAGTCTGGTTAATCATGAGGAGAGAGAGAGAGACAGAGAGAAGGGTGGGGGGAGAGAGCGGGTGCAGGGAGGGACAATGACAGGGAGATAAGGGCCACACGGATCCGGCTCACGAGCAGCACAAGACCCCTCTCCTCTAGAGTGCGTGCGTGCGTGCGCGCGCTCCCCCGCCCTCCACCACGTGCACTGGATTGACACTGGATTAGGGAGCTGGAGCGGCAGCCTCCACCCTCCTCCCCTCACCATCATTTTCTTTGTAAATCCATGAGGGGGTGTAATAAGCACATACTGCGAGAAGAGGGGAAACGAGCTGGAGTGCAGCCATTAAACCGAGCCCCTGTGCCCATGCGCGTACACGTGTCCTATGTGTGTCTGTAGTATCCAGGTCCCTTGGTAGCCTACTGCTCAAAAAATCACACTGCAAGTTATGAATGTTGTGCATATACAATGAAGCACATGTGCTTTAAGTGCAGAAAAGTGTCTGTTGTGACTGTGACATCAGATTATTGCTGCAGCTGGTTGACATGCAGTTACTTTCACACACAACTGTTTTCATAACGCACTCATCTCTGTCTGTTTGGTTGACAACTGTGTGAAATGCCCACGGGCCAAAATGACACCTTCAGTGACACCTCTCCTGATCAACAAGTCCAAATTTAAGACAAAGGAAAAAATCAGCACATGTGTCACAGTAGAAATGTCTGGATATGATTTCCATAAGAATAACTTCATTAACCAATCAATTATTGATAAGTTACAGAAGTGCTTTGATACGCATTAAAGTGAAAGAAAAAAAAGTTTTCATTCATTATTTGTAGGTTAACAAGTATAAGTGTGTGGTCATCATCATCATCATCATCATCATGTGTTCTACCTGTTGTAATGGCACGAGGGCAGTGCTGTGAAAGTGTGTGTGTGTGTGTGTGTGTGTGTGTAACATAAGCAAAGTAGCTCGAAATAATCAAATATCAATATCTGAATATCACACGTATATATATATATATATATATATATATATATATATTTAACTCTCCCAATAAATCTAATCGTACATGTGCAAATTTCTCAGCTTCGCCTCGTTCGGGAGGTGCCGAGCAGTTCCGGAATGTCCCGAGTAGGTAACCGAACGGTTCCGCAATTAATAATTCATGAGCAGCACACACACACACACACACACACATACACACACACACACACACACACAGGTCCAGGTCACTCAAAAAGTTAGGCAGAGTGCTCAGCCTGTGTTTATACTGTGCGTTGCTTTATGTGAGTGAGTTACTGTGGTTACTATGGTTACCTGGACGCTCTGTGTCTGTCACTTTCTCACGATTCAAGAGCAGGGTTTGTAGGTCAGCATGGTTTCACAAAAAAAAAACATCATGAACAACATGAATGTTACTTAACTGTAGGCATCATTTCCGAAAACCTTGTCACTCAGTTTTACATTTCTACGGGAGCTCTGAAGGTTCAACACGGTGCAGCTTAACACAGCACATGACACAAAAACACAAATGTGCTGCAAAGACTTACAACACATCAGAAGTGTGTCTGGGCACGGTGACGTGATGACTAATGCTAAACTAACAGAACATATATATATATATAAAACTCATCTTATTTTCAAACACCGCTCACAGGGAGCCATCTGCTCAACTTCTCAACATCAAAACGCATGTGCTGTGAGTTTTTGCAGCACATTTTTGCAGGTATTTGCAGATGTTTGGGGTTGCATATACACAAACTAATTCCTATGTATATCACATTTCATAGATTCATCATTCTGTTGGGAGCTCTGTAACAAAAGACTTTCTCCCCTGGGATCAATAAAGCAATTCGTCTTCTGATAATGATGTGTTTGGTACAGCGGTGCTGTTTGTTTCTGCAGACAGATCTGCCATCAGTAAACTGAACAGTACAAAACTGATCTCAAATAAGTGTAAGCACAGTACCGGAGTAACTGTGCATTGTTGTTACTTTCCATATTGCTCAGTGTAATGTGTGTGTTGTGTGTGTGGTGTTTGGCCTGAGTCTCGGTATAAAGAGGAAGCTATTGTTAACAAAACCCAGGAGGTAGAGCTTGGTGGTGGAGGAAATATTATCAGAAGTGGAAGTTAGTATTTGTTCTGATGAATTTAGAGAGAATTACCAGCAGCTTCCTTTGCTTCTGGGCTCAGTGAGTTCATCTCATTGTTTAGAGGCAAAGAAAAAAAAAAAACAGCTTCAAAGATTCACTATGTAGAAGTCAAAGAAGATATTTCCCTCAGGAGTCGGTAGAGACCAAACACGGAGTGATTGGATTGGATTTGCATCACTCAGGTGAAGAGACGCACCGATCCAAATGAATGATAACACTGCTGTGTAATGGACAGTCACATAAATATGCAACTGTAGATAGAGTACAAGTTACAGGGCGCGTTTGTGCCACCGAGACGAGGCCGGTGTCACCGGGTCGGAGGCTCTGATCTTAAAAGGTTGGAAGGCAGAGAGCCTCCATCCTCCCTGTAACAGGTTACAAGCCATGTCTTCAACCATCACAATTACTCCGGATCTGTAAAACACCAGACTGTTAAAAAACAAAAAAAGTCACGATGTGTCAGCGTTGCGTTCCTGTTGCCTAACTACAACTAATTAACAAACTGTCATTGCAGGAATAAACATGAATGTAAAGTGAAACCTGTGTGGGTGTGTGTTTTTTTTTCTAATCATGTTCCTATTTCACAACTCCCCTGGAGAAGTGTCATGTCTGTCAGCCCAGGCTCTTGAACGCTCCTCTGTGGTCTGAGGGGCTGCGAGGGGCCCAGAGGAAGCCTGTTACCCCCCACACAAAGGCAGATTGTGTGCGTGACCCCGGTGACCTAACCACTCCACATTACTAAAGCTTTATCTTTGACGCAACATCTGTTTATTGAACCGACAGGCATGAAGTTAATGGCCTTGAATTCTGATAGTCGAGTAACAAACAAGCACACGCCGTCAGAAAGTCAACTGCTAACATTAGCGCACTGCAGCGTGACAATCCACCTCATCTGTCCATTCACAAATAGCTTATCTGCGTGTAGCTAATGTTCTTAATGAACTGCTTCTCTTCCTCCGAACACGAGCGTGGGTTCTGTCAGTGCCACCTGTGTTTGTGGCCTCCATCATGCCAATACGTCTCACCCTCCACAGCAATAGTGAGCAATCGCAAACACTCTGCACACTCCCTTAAGACTCTGCAGCTTTTATCCCACCTCCCTGATTGACTGTGACATGCTTATTGTGGCCCCCCACAGCTGCACTGACATCCACTTCGCCATGGCTCTGTGACACATTTGATTGCACCTGTCAGGCTCTGTCCTCTAAGCCTTATCCTCTAAATACTCCCACTGACCTTTGTCTCTGTTTTCTCGTCTCCTTCTCCTCAGAGTTTCCTTCCTTGTTCTTATACTACTACCTACTTGTTGCACCATGCTCTCTCTGCCCACACCACATGACACAGAAGTGGTTTAGAAAACTTATTTTTAGCCCCTCTTCTCGACATATGTTGGAATAAAATGATTACTGTTGTGATGGGTGTTGATGGTTTAACTGCTCGTGCTAATTGGGAGTAGGAGTTTTCTGAGTGCTAGGTCACTGATTTCAAAGAACAAGCCTTCACGGTGTTACTGCGATAATTCCTTAACCACCTACCTTTGGTTTTGTCGTTTAAAACATCTTATTATTTAATGGATTTTATTGGACTCTACAGGTTTATTAAGCAAACACAGAAACTAATAGTAGATTTGTCGCGGAGTGTGTTTCAGTGGATTTTAAGAATGAAAACAACCCTGCATTCAAAAAGATGCAAAGAGCTGCATTGATGTGGTCCTGGTATTTCACACAGCAAATCCAATGTTAAATACAGTTAAAAAGCTTGTGCAAAACCACTGTACAGTGTTTGTTGTAATATTACTGGGGAGGATTTTACTTTATCTTTTGTGATGATGGAGTCACATGACTGCTCTCATTGGATGTCGCTGGGTTTGCTCTGTGGCCAATCATTCAGTCTCACTTTTTTTTTTTTTGTTGTTGTTGTCTTCACTAGAAAGAAGTGTTTATCCATATAACATCTGGCCAACATACACTCAGTCTGTTGTTTCTACACATCTCTCTCTTTGTTTTCTCCCTCCTTTCACACCCTTCTTATTCTTTTCTCCGTGCCCACGTGTGAAAACAATGACAGCTTTCCTTCCTGCACCTTCATATTGTAGGATTTATTCAACTGTGCTGCTATTGTCATCTAATTTTCATCACACCAGCAGATGCAAACTTACAAAGCTAAAATCAATTACTGACTCGATCACCAATCAAGACAGACAATGACAAAGAAAAAATGAAAGTGCTCCAGTGTTTTGAGTCTGGGGGGGGGGGGTCATGTGCTCTCTACTCAGAGTTAATCATTCACGTCTGCAGTCCCTGAACCCCAACAACTTCCACTCCTGGCCTAATGTCAGTGTATTCAGATCAGAGCTAAGATTAACATGTGAAAAAATAAATACGTTACAACAGGCCAGGAAATGTTTAGCCTACACTCACACATTTTTTCAGCTTGAACCAGTGCTTTCTTATTGGACTTCAGTAAGACCTGTTATTCAAGCTTTTCACCAGTGGAATTTATGGTGGGTTTCTTTCTCCTTTTGAAAGTGTGGTTGCAGTTAAGACTCCCGAATTCCTTTGTCTGACCTCTTAACCTAAAAAAAAACATCAACTTTCAATCTCTTTTAAAAAAAAAAGATCAACTTTTTGATCAGAGCCCCACATATATCCACAGTTTCTCCACGGCTAAACCATCCCTAGACATTGATGACACTAAGAAAAGTGAAAATCCAGTGTCTTTGCTTTATTTCTCTCCACTTTGGTGACTCTGTGCTTTGGGAGGATGGGCTGGTGGGAGAGGTGGTCAGACAAAAGACAACTGCCCTGACCCCTGTGACCTCACTGCTGGTTACTACTGGAGTGACTCTACACTCATCACAGACCACAGTGTTACAAATGCTTGAAATAATGTTGTTGTCAAACAAAGACAGTCAGGTGATCTGTCACAGTCATCTGTGACTTTCAGTGTTTAAGAACTATATCACATCAGGCCACCACTCTTTGTTACACTAGTATTATACTTAAGAACACAAGGGTCTGCATGTGTACACATACATGTATTACCAAGCTATTAATTAGAACAACGTTTGGATTTACCTGTCAACCCAAAGATTGTTCCCATTAATATTGTGACCTATAATGCATGAGTTATTTAATAATATATTAACAAAATTAGACCCAAATTTGCAGGGTATTCGTAACATAAACAGCTCGCCTGCATTTCTAGTGAGGCCATCGCCCCCTCCGTAAAAGAGATGCTACGCATCGTTATACTTGTAACCTTCGTTTTGTTTGGTGTTAGACAAATAAACCTGCTTTACATCGTCAACTATGGCGGGATTATGAAATGTTAAAATAAAGTGTTTGCGCAAAGTACGTCAAGCTTCCGCTTTTATCGGCGGACAAAAGTTTCACTCCGGAGTCAACTCTTCCTTGTTGCTATGTTGAAATGGCTTCACCGGTGCCGACAGCTTCACACATCGCCACAACATGGGCGATATTACCTACACTTGCAGCTCTTAGACTTTACTCTACTCGGTTTATAATCGACGTTTACATCAGTGGATGATCTTATTTCAGTCTATTGTAACAAAGTCGTCTTTGTTGCGGGCCATTTCGTGCTCTGACACTCCTCCCACCTGTAGGTTGGCCAAGGCGCCATTACACAGTTGTAACACGGTGGAGGGGGTCTGGAGGAAGTAGGCCGGAGACCAACAGGCCAGAGCCGTTGCGATAGACTGTATGGTTATGGCCGCCATTACAGCGTGTATATCCAAGTTGAGTTTCTCTCTACGGTGCATAATACTCACCAATGTTAACCAACACGAAACTAAGATTGTCCCGGTGTACAAGCTGGCTTATAACATGATGTGTGCCCATATGATTATGGTGGCGTTGGTGTTTTGTGTCTAATTTTTAATCGACTCGATTCCAGGATGTTAGTTTTAGCGGTTATACTCAACATGCCACTGTGGCAATGAGACATGTTGACAGTAAAACTGCAAATTGAGGTTCATATTCAGAACACAAATGCTAACCGTCGACATAGCGGAGCTAGCAATAGTAACATTGCGTCAACGGCCATATGTGTCGGCTAGCTGAAAATGCGACGGTTTGGCACCTCCCCTGCCTGCAATGCGGCTCCAAAATGATATGGGCCAAATTACTGGTCAATCCGGGGTTATTTTCGACTCGTGTAAATTACTGGCGATTTTCACCCAGAAACGTAACTCGGCTGAACCGGGTTAGCGATGCTAATTCGGGCAACTGAACGTCGACGTTTGCGGGCGATTTCGTCCTCCAACACTCCTCCCACCTGTCGGTTGGCCAAGGCGCCATTACACAGTTGTAACACAGTGGAGGGGGTCTGGAGGAAGTAGGCCGGAGACCAACAGGCCAGAGCCGTTGCGACAGACTCTATGGTTATGGCCACCATTATAGCGTGTATATCAAAGTTGAGTTTCTCTCTACGGTGCATAACACTCACCAATGTTAACCAATTGGAAAGGTTGCCCTAAGAAACTAAGATTGTCCCGGTGTACAGGCTAGCTTATAACATGATGTGTGCCCATATAGTTATGGTGGCGTTGGTGTTCTGTCTAATTTTTAATCGACTCGATTCCAGGATGTTCGTTTTAGCGGTTATACTCAATAAATAAATTACTGGTCAACCCGGGGTTATTTTCGACTCGTGAATCGACTCGTAAATTACTCTGGTACTGGCGATTTTCACCCAGATACGTAACTCGACTGAACCGGGCTAGCGATGCTAATTCGGGCAACTGAACGTCGACGTTGATTCCATTTTAGGTTCATAATGTCGACGTCTACCCCGCAGCCATATTGGCGACAAACGGTAGATCAGCGAGTTGTTGTTTTTATATCATTTCACTTTACTCGTACATAAAGATCGTTATATCTTATGCGAATTTAAACAGAGGTACGTTTACTAAAATAAACTGTAGATCGGTTTATAAATATAGGCGATATATTTGTCGGTTGGGGAATCAGTAAGTAGCTAATGGTGAAATCGAATAACTAGCAACTGTATTTCTCGTCGACATATGTTTTTCCTAGTAGTTTCAGTGCTTGTACTTTTCGGTAGGGCGTACGGGTTTGGTGTAGCTGGCGGTTCAGTGGCTAACAGCCCCACTTCGGGACAGCCTCTAGCACGGCCGTCCAATGGATCACCCGGATTGCAAGGCGGACGTCACTAGAACCGGTCTGCCAATCGGGGTATGGGCTTTCTGATGAAGGGGAGAGCGTAGGGAAAGAGTCAGGAGGCTCGTTTGTTCATAAAGGGGGACGGCCGAGGTAAGTCACTCATCATATATCTCTACACAACACCAGCTGCTCACATATTCTGCCGAGACTTTCTCATATTAGAGCGCTTGCTCGATGATATAGCATAGCGGACTGCTGGTACAGTTGTGATTATCCCGGTTTGTATAATCCAACCCTCTGCAGCCGTATAACACAAAGACCGGCTCATACAAACCCCCGGCCAGCCCATAGGTCTGGCTTCCGATCACTGCTATTGTAACAGAGCATTTGACTTCAGTGTGTTTTGCCGGCTATTGTAGTAACGTGCATATACGCGGATAGTCGACCGTAATTACATTTTCCCGAACGACCATCTGACTGTATTACTTGGACACATCTGCTCCTTTTGTAAATATCAAACATAAAGAAAGCGTCCCACATGTGAAACCAGGCTACAGCTGCTGCTCCGTGCATGTAATGAGACACACTGAAGTAAACGGAGAAAATAAACGCACATGCCGGTCGGTTAGTTTGTTTGTTGTCGGTGCAACTTCTCTCGTGGTGTGTAGTGTTTGTTTCCCTGTTAGTTAATCAACCGGGTCGCGTGTTAAAGCTGGAGTTTCAGTGAAAGTTGCGCAGGCGTTCGCGGCAAAATATAGGCAACGCGAGATTTCACGAGGCTCGCTATACATTGAGGAAGAAGGGGAGGAGAGAAAGCGTGCAGCATGGCTCGGCAAGTGTCCTGCAGTGATCAGCTATAGCACAGCTCGAGGTCTCCGTGTACAGATGATAAGAAACCGCTTAAATACGAACACAGACGAAGCTAGATATGATTAAAGATGACAGGGAACAGTCAGCTTTTAGTCTCCACAGTCAATAAGACAATAGGGGGATTAGGCAACCCACCTCCCCCACCCCGAGAAGAGTCAGCCATGGGCTAAGGGTACACATAATGTTGACACCATGTTTTTCTACTGAGCAATAATGTGAAAAGTCCTGTCAGGGCACAAGTGAAAAAAACTACACTGATGGTGGTGCCACTGGGTCACAGAGTGTAAGGTGTGACATATGCAAACCCAATGCAAAACACTTAAGCAAAGAAGTTCAAAGTAAGTTTATAAGAGGAAAAATCCCTGTCATTCACTCTCACACACATTTAAAGTTGCTTTTCCTAATCATCTGGGCTCATGAGGATTTCAGTGTCTTGCCTAAGGAGAATTGGGTGTGGACAGGATGAACAAAAGCCAATGCTGAACTCAATGAAGGACCGCCACACTTTTGTTCTGAGTCACAGGACAAAATATTCAGATTTTGTAGATTCAAAGAAACATATTTAAAATAAATGTTAAATACATAATAATAATCTATTGTGAAATGTTATTATACTTAATAATCATAACATAATAATTTATAAAAACGTTATTATTGTTTTTTATCCCAGAGAGATGGCGACTACAGCAGTTGTGACTCCAAACTCCTCCAAGGATAGAAGCAGCCGCTTCAATTTGGTGAGTTGGATCAACAACTTGCTGAAGACAGACTTCAAAGATGTGCAGGAGATGGGTTCAGGTGAGTATGATCCCACTTTAATCATGTTGAGTCACTGCTAGTTTTTAATATGGGGCAGCACAGCTGTGTATGAACAGCAATCCAGTGCAAGGCTTTTATTGTGAAGCAGCAAATGGCAAAATGCTTCTGTCACTGACACGGCTCACGGCTGCCCACAGCTTCCATTATTATTCCCACTGCTACTAAAAAACAATTGCAAACAAAAATGTATGATCCCACAGGTGCATGCCACTGTCAGCTCATGGACTGGGTCCGGCCAGGCTCTGTTGACATGACCAAGGTGAAGTTTGATGCACAAGGTGAGGATGACTGTAAGCACAACTACAGTCTCCTCCATGAAGCCTTCAGCAAGAGTGGCATCACAAGGGTATGCTCTTTTTTTTTTTTTTTTTTTACCTCCCTGTTACATTTCTAGTGGAAAAAGAAAGAGGTTTCCAAAGTCTTAGGAATTATGAGCAGTAGAGGGGACATGCAAATGTTTTTGCCTTGTACTTGTGATCACAGCACTATATGATGTAATGCAAATGTAGTGATAGGATAAGGAGCGGTGACTTCCTGGTGCATCAACTGATTTACTTGGCAACCAAATGATGGCAAAGCTTCCTGTTCCTTTGAATCACTGACCTTAGATACCCTCTTCACTATAAAAGTCTGTATTCAAGTGAAGGTGTATTTATTTTTTATTTTCAAGTGATGGATTTCTCCTTTGTTGTTGTCAAATGTTGTTTTCCTGTAGATCTGAATGGTCATATTAACTTCTCTCTTCTTTGTCTCTTGATTTAGACCATTCCTGTTGAGGAGCTCATAAAGGGGATTTTAAAAGCAGCTTTGAAATGCTGAAGTGGTTCAAAGTTTTCTGCAATGAAAATGTCAAAAGCACAGAATACGACCCTGTGAAAGCTCGGGACGGCCGTGTTATCAGCCCATGTGTGCTTCCTTCAAAATCAGATAGAGGTAACTTCTCATTCTCCTTCATTTGATACGAACATATTGCCGTGTAGTGTGTGTCAGTCATCACATCTACTGTACTTGTGCACTAATTACTTTTTCTCTTTGTCTGTTTGTCAGGGAGCTCTAGGTTGAATTCAGAACTGGAAGAGAATGGCACTGAAGTGAGTAAAAGGTTCCTGTACAGTGATAAGTGGAAGGAAACTTTCACCTGGGCTGAACGTAGTACTCTTGGAGATGCCTTTACCTACTGCCGCACTTGTGCCAGAAATCTGAACACACAGCACAAAGGCATGTTTGTACTTAGGCGACACGTGGAAACAAAGAAACACAAGGAAGGTGCTCAAATTAGTAAGAGGGCTGTCGTGCAAAGCCGCCGCGCTGAACAGGTGTCCTGTAGTGATGCAGCCGTTCGATTTATCCACAAATGCTGTCACAACGACTCTACCAAAGGTCAACAGGTGACTAGATTTTTTGCACGTCGCAAGCTGGGGATGCAGTACCCCAAAAATATTACGTCTTTTTGCCAGCACACTCCTTACTGTGTATACATTTATGGTGGGGTAACAGGGGGAAACGATGAGACCATCACTGTGGTCCTTGTTGGGTTTTTTGATGTCGAAGCCGGCAGGCACCGCATCTGCTTTCTGGATGCTCTTCAGTCAGTTGATGATGGTGCAGAAGACCAAGCTGCATCAGTGGGGGACACCTTGAAGAAATTTGGGTTACCAGCAGACAACCTGGTCGCTGTTCATTTCAGTGGTCTTGGTGTGGCCTCAGAGCAGATTTGCTCACAGCTCAGGGAACTCAACCCAAACATAACAGTCTTAGGAGGGCTTTACACCGTCGCTGATGCTTCTTGCCATGCAGGGGTTAAGCAGCTCTCCAATCAGGCTCAAGAGCTAATGGCAGACATCCATGCCCACTACTCCTCCTGCTCCATGAAGAATGACAACCTCAAGGCTCTTTTTGGTGCAGATGTTACCGCGGACAGTCCGGCATTTTCTATCAACACCAGTTGCCTTAACTTTTGCCGATTAGTAACAAACATCTTGGAAATATGGACAGATCTGATATCGTACTTCAGCTCTTGTGACAAGGATGACGACAAAGCCAAATCAATCTGCTCCCAGTTGCAGGATCCCAAAGTCAGGGCAACATTTATGTTCCTGGAGCAGGCCTTAAAGCCGCTGCTAAGTTTCCAAAAGCATCTGGAAACACAGGAGGGAGTCTCCCGAGCTGATTTACTGCTCATCTTAGAAGAAGCCAGTAACCTGGTTTGCACCTACACCTCGTACTTCCTTCATCCTCAAGCTGCTGCACGCTTCCTCAAGGAACGCGATGCCAAAATCCTTAAGAACAAGAAATTCCACCTGTCAAACCCTGAACTCTATCTGGGTGGGGAAGCAGTGGAAAACTTGATGAAGGAGTCTGAGGCCGCAGAGGCACTGTCACTGTTAAATGAAGAGGTGCTGTCTTTCTACATCTCCCTCACATGTTGCATCTCAGAGGAGCTGCCTCTAAGCGATGGGTTGCTAAGGAGCATAGCTCAGCTGCTGAATCCCCAGAGCAGGCTGAAAGTGACAGGGAAAGCAGTAGGGGAACTTGGGAGCAAGCTGGGAATCTGCAGCTCCCCCGAGGAGGTCAACCAGCTCAAAGAGGAATTCCTTGAGTATCAGCTGGCTGAGGAGGGAAAAGGTGGAGGTGAAGGTGAAGATGGAGAGGAGAACCAGTCAGTAGCAGTTCCACTGGAAAACCACTGGTCCAGCGTACTGAAGGACACCAAGCCGACAGCCTTCAGGAGGCTTGTTTTGACCCTGCTGGCTCTCCCCTGTCCTTCACTTGACACTCAGCAAGTTTTTACTCAGGTATGAAAATACGACAGCAGATGACAGTATCATATTGCATTGAGGTTTTGTATGTTTAATTTATTTTGTGTGTCAGGCCTTAGAGAATAAGGATGCTGTACTTTTGTCTGAGAGCGAAGCCTTATCAGATAGTGAGGGTGACACCGCGTCTGACAGCACTCACTCTGACACTAAAGGTAAGAAGAGAGAGGGTTCACCAAGAAATTTAAACAAGTTAAATGTTTACATGTTTATTCATATGATACACTCCACTGTGTCATAATATCCTGTGTCACTTTCACATCTGTCTTATGCAGAGCTTAATGGCCTGGATGTTGTAGTGAAGTCATGTGAAGTTCGCCTTACAAAGCTCAAACGTAAGAAAAACTATTTTAATGTTTTATTTCCAGAATTTACTCAATTGAAGTGTAATTTTCTTCATTCATTATGTAATTTGAATAAATCTTGCTGTATATATATCATGTATATATCTATATATATCATTCTTAACACTAAAACTCTGTGTCTTTGTTTCCTCTCTCTCTCCCCAAAGATCCATGGAATGGATTTGATGGTATATCGGGAGAGAACGGTGCCTTTTTGAAAGAGGTAACAGACTTTCCACATTTTCCTCTCTGCCTTTGTTTTGGTCTCTCGATCTTCTACATCTTCACTGAAAAGAAGCAACTTGGTTTTAAAAAGTTAAAGAACGTCAGCGACAGGTTTTCTATCACAAATGCTGTCAGCTAGACTCGATGGCCAAGATCAGGGTAAATCACATTTGACTTCATTCAAAACTCTAAGTTGCTGCTTTCGTGAAGTGGATCCTCCACTCTTCCACCCTTCCCACCTACTAACACTCCTTTTTCCTCGCTTTTTTACTCTTTGCACTCGTGGTATGATGAGGTGCAGTTTGCCTATATGGAGGTATGTGAGTGTTTTAGACTAACATTTGCATGTGCATGGTATTTGAGTGTGTAATGAGAGTGTGTTTCTCTCAGGGGACCGGTAGGGGATGTTATGGCTGGGAGAGCAGCTTGCGCCAGAAGCCACAGGCCCGTACAGTGTTTCAGGCTGGTGTTAGCACCTGGTCCAAACCCGTATTTGATAAGGACAGCAAAAATGATCGGGAGTCTCAAGATGAGGTGGTAGGTATACTCGCGTATACTGCCAGAATACTCTGTCACGAGACAGGCCTCTTTGCCTTCTGACATGATGTGGGTGTGTGAAACTGTAACAGGAGTATTCACACTTCTTCTAGACCAGTCAACTCAGAAAATTAATCGGCAATTTAGTTTCTAAAGACAATAAGATTTACTGGCACCTCTAGCTGCATTTCTTACAGTAAAGTTTACATTCATCGTCACAGTGGAAGCACATTCGTTGTGTGAGCTGACTGAGTGACAGCTGTCCAACACGTTGTGTGGGGGTTGCCTCCAAGTTCAACAAATTAAAAATGACAAACTGGACCAGCTATGAGAATCCAGTCCTAAATCTAACACACTTTCACCCCAGATTAATCATTTGCTTTGTTCACCTGGCGCCAAATCAGATTAGAAATAACAAAAAAGTTTGTTGTTGTTAGAGTCAGAAACGTTACGCCGGCTGCCATGTTTAAATTCAATCTGTTTAAAAAGACATTTTCTTGTTTGTTATTGGATTTTTTCCAATTTGCCTCTGTGAACAAAGTGAATGTTAATTTCTTCAGTGATGAGGCCCTGCCTTGCTTTTTGTTTTTAATAAATTCTCACCTCCATGTCATCTGAAATTAATAATCACACACAGTGATGATTTGCTGATCACTGATTGGTGGTACAGTTAGAAACGCCTTTCCCCTAAACTTACCATCAAATCAAATTTTACGTAAGTGTCTGTTCAGTGAGAAATACACACAAGCTCCTTTTTACCTTCATTGTGTTTAAATTGTGGTCGTATTTCAGCCAGAAGAGTCGCCACCAACCGCTAGATCCACACCGAGAGGAAGACGGAAACGCTACTCCTACCAGGTGAAGGAAAAAGCTCACGAGTCGACATCGTGTCACAGGAATGAGCTTCTGTATCGGCTTGGTGAGAATGTCGTTCTGTATAATGACTGGTTTTCTTGTGTTTTTGTGTCTGTAGGATGGCAAAGGTTTTCTGACAGGGGAGCTGATCTGGGGGAAAGTGAAGGGCTTTTCCTGGTGGCCCGGCATGGTGATGCCCTGGAAAACTAAGTCATCGCCTCCAGGCATGCGGAAGGTGGAGTGGTTCGGAGATGGGATGTTCTCAGAGGTGAGGAGCGCAGCACGTGCGAGAAGAAAGAAACACTTCACGCGTTTGGAGTCGTGGTTTCATTTTTACATCCTCATTGTTTTGTGTTGCAGATCTACACGGACGGTCTCCTCCCGTTCAGTGCCTTCACTAAGTGCTTCTGCAAAAACTCCTTTGCCAGCTTGCCTGTCTACAAGGAAGCCATCTTCCAAATAATCGAGGTAAGAGACAATGTCTCTTCCTATAATTTTCTTCTATGGGGATTTTAAAATATTATCTTCAACTGTTCAGTCTGTTCAACGACAATGTATTCATCAGATCTTATGTCACAGTTTGTATATCTTTTGCCAAAGGTAATTGCAGCTTGATCAGACAACAAACAAATAATGTGTGAAGTCTGTCTGACCGTGTTACGGTCAGGGCCAGACATCAAAGGCATTTCTTGTATCATGGTGTGAAGCAGATTGTTCAGATTCACTTGAGAGAAATGTTTCACCAACGCTTGTGTTGTGCAGTTGGCCGGGGAGCGATGTGGGAAGTCTTTTGCTGCCGCAGAAGGAAATAAAGAGAAGGAGCTGAAGTTGATGGTGGACTGGGCTTTGGAGGGATTTCTGCCGACTGGACCTGAAGGATTCGTACCTCCTGGTATACACTCTTTAATTAACCTAAGAAAAGCATATTGATCCAGTGCATTTAATTACACCATTCCTGTCCTAGAGTCATCAGGGGGGGGCAAAATTATTAATAGATACGTGATGCCAGATTTTCTTCTTGATTTGTAATGAACTCACGGATGTTTGAAATTGGTCTGCAGGTTTTTAAAATCATTTTCCTGTCACGTTTAATGGTCACGTGACCAGATTTAATTGTTTTGTTTACTTATTTATTTTGACATAGGATGGAAAAGCAGATTTACTATGATAATAATAACATGTATCTGGACAGTTGAGAGCTGCACGTTTGAGGCTGGTGTGTTATTACTTCTAAAAATGTAGGGTTTTTGTCTCCAATCATTCAGATTCTGCTGCACATCTTGATGCCTCTGACTCTTCCCAGTCCGACTACCAGCCCCCGCCAAAAAGGAAATACATTGTAAAAAATAGCAAAGCAAATGCATCCGCCATCACCTATAGCAGAGGTATGTGTTATTTCTGTCCACAAACGTAATAAGAAACTCCCAGAGAGTGAACACTTGTTTATTCAGAGTAGGTGGCAGGTTATTATCATTTTTCCTGTGCGTGATTTGTTTTAATGTTTCCCTTCACAGAGTCAATAAGAGAAAAGGTCAAGGAGAAAGGCAGAACAATTGAAGGTATGTTTTGTGTGAGACTATGAGAGAACTTTGTATGTTAAAGAGAAATGTCTGGTTTCTAAGGTAATGGTTTGTTATTTCAGATTTTTGTTTGTCTTGTGGATCAACTGAGATTGAAGTGGCGCACCCACTGTTTGAAGGTGGCCTTTGTCTTAAGTGCAAGGTAATCTAACAACCTAACGATTTATCTTTCCCTACATCAACGTGTGCTTTACTCCATCCCAGCCCAGTTTGTAAATGTCTAACCTCCATCCGAAACACAGCAGCCATTAACACCACCAATGCTGCAAAACGGCGTTGTCACTGTTTGCAGGAGAACTTCGCTGAAACACTGTATCGCTATGACGACGATGGCTACCAGTCGTACTGCACCGTGTGCTGCGCCGGCCTGGAGGTCATTCTGTGTGGCAACGCCAGCTGCTGCAGGTAAACACTGCTCAGGATCAAGACCGTCATTCGTTATCACTGTAACATTATTATTTGGTATGCTAATCAGCTGTTAGCTATCGGCACCGTGTATTCATGTGATGGTTCTCAGGTGAGTTGTTGTCCTCTGTCTCTCTCAGATGTTTCTGTAAGGACTGCCTGGAGATCCTGGTCGGCCCGGGGACCTTTGACAAGATGAAAGATGTTGATCCCTGGAACTGCTACATGTGCCGGCCGTCACAGTGTAAAGGAAACCTCAAACTCAGACCAGACTGGAGCGTCAAGGTTCAAGACTTCTTCGTCAACAACAGTGCCATGGAGTTTGTACGTATCACGCTCCTCCTCCCAAATACACGTTTCTAGTTCACGTTTCTAGATCAACTGTAATTGAACCCTGCAGTAGCCGAAGTATCTGCAGCATAAACATAGACTCAGCTGTTTGTTTATTAGATACACCTTTCAGCTTTCATCATTGCAACTATCATAAAACCTATTTAGTGAGAGAGATTCTTCTTCTCCTCTGATAATAAACATTTATTGAGCTCTAAATCTTTATTCAAGTTGCTTCGAGGCAGAACTTTGTGGTGCTGTTTAATTGCAATAAGTTGGAAACTCAGTCACAGCAAAATGAATCAGCTGCTGGGGAGAAGTCAGGATGATGGAGCTGAGTGTGGGCAGTTAACGTTAGCAACATAATATTAATTCACCAAAGACAAATCTCAGTTACAGTCAAATTGAAATAAAGTCGAGCTGCGAGTGATTTTGGCAGGTCTAATCTGCAAATGAATCCTCATCTGTTTTAGATGATGTTTGTTAAGATAAAGCAGCATTTTTTCCGACTGATTGCAAAGGTCTAAAGGGTTAATTCAAGCTTCTTTTATTTTAATTATTGATCCTTGTACTGATTATTTTCTGGATTAATTAATTGCTTGTTTGGTGCTGAAAGTTGTCTGTGGACATTTTTTATCACAGGAGCCTCACAGAGTGTATCCCTCCATCCCTGCTGATAAGCGCCGGCCAATCAAAGTGCTCTCACTCTTTGATGGAATTGCAACAGGTAAGTTCATCATGAGGTCTCAAACTTTTGTTTCAAGACAAACAAACGAGTGAAGAGAATCCTCACAGTTCATGTTAAATGGGAAAACAGCCATCACATAGGATGTGTGAGTTCCTTTGATCAATAACCAATAACCACTGTGACATCATGAACAGGATACCTGGTGCTCAGAGACCTGGGCTTCAAGATCGAGCGCTACATCGCATCAGAGATTTGCGACGATTCGATCGCTGTGGGGATGATCAAGCACGAGGGGAAGATCGAATACGTCAACGATGTTCGCACCATCACAAGGAAACATGTGAGTCCAAGCTGGTGTTGATCTGTGCACGTCACACGCACAAACCCGCCCTCTGCGCTGCCTTCACTGCGCAGCTTGGATGTCAAAGTCCAGTCACACCAACGAGACCATAAACAAGCTGTGTGTCTGTGTGTTGCAGCTGGCTGAGTGGGGTCCATTCGATCTGCTAATCGGAGGCAGCCCATGTAACGACCTGTCCATGGTCAACCCTCTTCGAAAAGGATTGTTTGGTATGCAGCTTCCACGCTACATACAACAAGGTCACAACAGGTTATAGCGCCTGCTGCACATATTAATCCATCTTCTTTAAAAGCGCCCTCTGTTTATCTGTGTCTGTGCTGCAGAGGGCACCGGGAGGCTTTTCTTTGAGTTCTACCGCATCCTGACCTTGTTGAAGCCGAAGGAGGGCGACGACCGTCCGTTTTTCTGGCTCTTTGAGAATGTGGTCTTCATGAGTGCCAACGACAAGTCAGACATCTGCAGGTTCCTTGAGGTGATTGATTATTGATGAACGTATCATGTTGGCCTGGAGGCAGGGATCAAGCTGCATTAGGTTTTACTGCCCGTTATCTAAACCCTCCCTTTTGTTTTTTTTTTCCAGTGTAATCCGATTCTCATTGATGCGGTGAAAGTCAGTCCTGCTAACAGAGCGCGCTACTTCTGGGGAAACGTCCCCGGCATGAACAGGTACATACTAACACACAGATTCTCACTCTGAAACACACAAGTCACTCCTTAGAAACACACTCAGCTTCTTGTCCACATTTCTCTTCAGGCCTCTCGCTACATCTCTGGACGACAAACTGACTCTACAGGATTGTTTGGAGGTCGGACGCGTAGCAAAGGTAGAAGCTTTTGATGATGATGATTAGTTTTACACAAGCCTAACTCTACACAATTGGAAAAAGCAGGAAAACTGTATCGTTATAAATACCCCAGAGGCATTTACACCCATTTCCCTCATACTTTTGCCAGTATGATCATTAAAGTCTTTAATGCAGCGATGTGAAAACTGAAGCTCACTGAGTCTGATTTGTCGTCTCTTCCTGTAGTTCGACAAAGTCCGCACCATCACAACCAAGTCAAACTCCATACGGCAGGGGAAGATGGGCCCACTACCCGTTTCCATGAATGGCAAAGAGGACTACCTGTGGTGCACCGAGATGGAACAGTAATTATTCCCGAAATTAACATTTTCTTGCAAACATGCTGTTTGTATAATCTCATGTTTAGTATTCATTAAGTAAAGCTTTGTGTCTGCAACTGCTGCGCTCCACAGTCCCCACCCACAGCCTGTGGAAATTACTACAAAGACGCCGAAATGGAAGCTGACGGTGTGAAACTGTTCGGCCTAATTAGTCACATATTTAAAAGCTGAGCAGAGTCTTGTAAACGTTCTCCCTCCACCAGCAGCAGCAGCTGCAGCACCTGCACCGGCACCGTCTGTTCTCATGAGGAGAGGACTGATCTCTGTGCTCTGGTTTCAGGAGGACGTTTTAAAGTTCAGAGGGTCACTGTGAACTTTGTAGAATGAATGAAACAGACTCTGAAACACAGACGGTGCAGCTCTGCTCGGTTGATGTTTAATATGCGGACCAGGTCTGTCTGTCTGCTTCTGAATGCTGCTGCTATATACTTATGGAAAAAATGCACAACAAAGAAAAGAGAAATCGTCGGGGGCAGACGCTGACATTTTCTCTGAATGGAGGGAAATTGCTCTGCTGATTTCCACATGTGGGAAGCGTACGGCCCTTTTCCATTACACAGTTACACCTCGACCCGGTTTTGGTCTTTTCCCATCACAACCAGTACTTCATGGTTCGTCCTCAACGTGGGCAGGGTCGTCATAGCACCGATGCTACAGATGCTCTGTCTAGCTCTCTGCCGTGTCAGCCACCAAACACGCTCGTCTGCACCTCGTCGACGGACCATGGTGTGGTTCTCCACACAGCGTGAAAGAATAACAGCAGTCTCAGTGCAGAGCAGCGGTCGCTGTTGCCGTGTTTGATTCTTGTGTTGGACATCGCATTCATGATTCTTCCAGTGACGACACCCTCTGGCCAATCAGTGGCTGGCTGTCGGTTGACGTCACATTTAAGTGTCGGCTCAGCTCACAGGGAACCTCGCCAAAGTACCAGGAACTACACCTGGTGATTTTTTTTTTAAAAACCTAGTCAGGGCGAGTAGTGCTCGTGGAAACCGGCCATTAGCTCACGTGTCTGTTAACAAAGTAGACTGTGACCTTGTGACTCGTCTTAAACAGTTTAATATGCTGAGAAACATTGCGGCCAAGCTTCAGAGTTATGTTTCAGCACATCGACCTAAGTGTTTTCTCTGTGGTTGAACTCTTCCAGGGTCTTCGGCTTCCCCAAACACTACACAGACGTGAACAACATGGGCCGGATGCAGAGGCAGAGAGTCCTGGGTCGCTCCTGGAGCGTCCCCGTCATCCGTCACCTCTTCGCTCCGCTGAAGGATTATTTCGAATGTGAATAACAACTGTGAGGTGAAGCATCACATCGGAGCAGCAGCAGTAATCCACTCACTCCTCCTGTCTGGTCTCACCAGAGACTGCAGTCCTCCTCCTCCTCCGAGAGGCGTGATGTAGGATTTTAGTGTTTTGACTTGTAGAAACATTTCGTTTTTTAATCCACCCTCCAACACCAACACCAACACCACCACCACCACCAGCAGCAGCAGCAGCAGCAGGCACAGACACTTTTCAGTTTTTTTTGTTTCCAGGTTTCCTTTGATAAACGACGGTGCTGTGATCAAACAGTAATGTTGCTCAGAACACGGGCCTGTGGCATGAAGCGCGATCAGACAGTTAGCCGGCTCACTTCAGGCTTAACTCGGGTTCTCTGGTATCAAGAGGCTGGTTCACTTTAAATCATGATGATGATGATGATGATGAACTGCAGCATCGACGCTGGCACGTAACAAAACAGACACGTTTTTATTGATCAGGATTTTATAGACCACCAGGATAATTATGTTAGTGACTGAACAAACATTGTCAAACGTGAGATTAAAGCATCTGCTGCACTGTTTTTAAATCAGCTCAGTAACTGATAAAGTCAACAATCTTCTCATTTTAGGAGCATTTTAGCCTCTTTTATCTCTTTCTTTTGGTTTTAACAACTGTGACATAACTGTTTTGTGTACTGTATTTATTTTATTGATTAATGGTTTAATATTAGAGTCATATATGGACTGTATGTACCGTACTGATGACCAGCCTCATGATACCGGTTGTTCAGGATCACCACGTTCGACTCAGGTAATCCAGCTGTTGGAGCTGCTTCATGTCACGGGCCTCAGGTCTCTACCTCAACACTGACTTACTGGTTAAGAATCTGCAGTTACACTTTTTTAATCTTTTATTAATTTATGAAAAAACTTACATTTTGTTTTCTTTCTACAAGATTTTTTAAAAAACATTTCTTGATTGTGTAATCTCACCACAGAAGTCTGATCTAATGTTCGTCTTTAGTTGTGAATAGTTTGTTTGTTTTTTTTTACTTCGACAGTGAATCAACAGGTTTTTAAGCAGGTTTTTAAATATATTTTTTAAATCAAAATTACACTAATGTTACTGTGGTGCACCAGTGACTTTGTCTGAACGACATCACTGGGTTTGCACGGTTTGCACGTGTGCAAACATTTTATCTGTTTCTATTTATACACCATCAGCCTGTCTCTGATGTCACTGCAGGAGACACGTACCTGCCACAGGACACAACAATGGTTTTGCACATTCAGTCCCTTTAATATAACAACATGTGTTTTCTAGGAAACAACAAGCAGCCACATCACACACAGTGAGCTCAAAGCTCCGGGTCGAAAAAAAAATTGAAGGTTCAGTTCTTTGTTGAAGTTCAACAGATAAAAAGCTTTTATTATTGTGTCTTTAACACTCACGCTCCTCAGGGTCAAACAACAACAACACCGACACTCTGACAACGACTCTGGAACAGTAAAAGCTTTAAAACATTTGTACTCCACACTTTTAACAAAGCACTGAGCCATGAACTGGAATCAATCTGCAGCTACATCAGTAGTCAATAATCAATTGTGTTAGTCCTTCATCAAGCTAAACAGACCAAAAATCTGATGGTTTGGTTTCTCGTTTCTGAGAATTTGCTGCTTTTCTTTTTCTAACGTCACCGTATTTTCAACATTTAGGATTCTTTTGCTGATAATCTGAACGTCTTTGGGTTCATGTGATGAGCATTTTCAGTATTTTATGACATTTCATGGACCAAATAAATAATGGAATTATCTGAAATTAATATTAGAATAATAGACGATGATTAAATTGTTAACCTTGATGCGATTTTTAAGCCTTAATCTTACTGGATGTTAGACTGTTGATTAAAACTAAAATGCGTTTAGATTTTGATCCTCGATGCTTCCAGACATTGTGTAATGAAAATACATAAATATTAAACTCTGGCCTGATATTTTATAAACACCAGGTGAATGAGAAATGAGAGTAATAATGATTTTTAGCCCCGCTGTGCCACCAGTAGGAAAGAAAGTGTTCACATCAAGCAGCAGTGATGTGTATTGTATGTGTGTGTACATATATATACTGTAGGTGCATGTGCACAGCTCAGACTCAAGGTTAATTTGCATGTGTCTTATTTTTTGTTGTTCTTTCTACTTGTTAGTTTGTTGAATCATCAGTACTGTTCAGGTGAAGTCAGACTTAATGAACTCTGTCTGACTTGACTTTAAACTCCAGATATCGGTGCTGCCTTTAGGTGTGATTTTATTTCCCTGTAGTCGACCGTTCATCCCTGTTCACAGTGTGTAGCGTGTGTGTCTGTCCGTGTGTGAAGGATCGGACCGTTCAGACGTGGTCGACGTCTTTACCTCAACGACTGTTTAGGCCTCTGTTTCCTCATGGTGCTACGCTAACGGTGCTAACTTTGCATGTGTGTCTTTGGTTTTGTTGTTTTGTTTTTTTGTTGTTGTGTTTTTTTTACCTGTACTCTTGAAACGCAGCAGATGACGTGTTGTTGGATGTGTTTTTTTAAAGAAATGAGAAAGTGACTGTGATTTAAAGTCAGTTTCCTCAGTGAGAACAAGTAGCAGGTCAGGAAACAATGAATAAACACACACACTATTACCTGGTGTGTATGAGTTGATCATTGAATTTCTTATTATGTCCTGAATAATTTTGTAAGAAAAAAAAAAAAAAAGATTGATTGATTGAAAAACTAAAACGTCAACATGTTTCTAATGTAGTCGACAGTTAAACGTTGTTCAGGAGCTGCAACATTTTCTGTTGAAATAAACTCTACACTGTGTTTGTTCTGTCACTGCTGTTGTTTTTAATCAAGTTACATTCAACATGTTACAACTGACAGGACTCAGATTTCACCACCAGAGGGAAACAGTGATCAGCTGCATCCTGTCTCAGTCACATGGACGTGTTAGTGTGAAGGCAACAGTGAACCAGGATGAATTGGTCCACATATATATATATATATATATATATATATATATAAAATCAATCTAATGCATTGATCAAAGGTTTTGGTGTCCAGTTTGTTCCTGTAAAGAACCTGTTGATAACCGATTCAGCATCTCTTAGGTCTTTCCTCCCTAAAGCCTCTGACTTTGTGTGACTGAGCCAAACACAGGAAGCTCGCTCCTCTGCTCGCCAAATTAAAAGCTTTTTTTTTACTACGTCACAGAATTACCATACTGTCTGTTAGCAGCTGAAGATGGACGGAGGATGAGATGGGTTAAAGTGTTCATGACCAAACCGATCAGGTCAACACGTGATCAAGTTGGACTTTTTTCTTCTCTTTAATAAAAAATATTTGTACACACACACACACACACACACACACACACGGTGCCTTAAAGAGGTCACTTTGGGGGCGACGCTACCTCCCAGGGTTTCAGCACCCTCTCCATCTGAGAGGGGGTTGGACTCTGGTTGCTCGGTTTAATGTCCAGTTTTAAGGCTCCTGGCACTTCCTTTCCCTCCTGAATGAGCCGCATCACCTCTGCAAAGGAAAGCTGCGTTACCTCAGTCTCTGCCTCTGACGGTGTTTCAGCAGCATCAGCAGCAGCCAGGTGTTCACTGACGTCACAGTCTGGACCTGATGAAGGCGTCGTCTGGTCCAGCTGCTGCTCCACCCTGCAGCTCACCTGAGGAGACGCTGAGCTCCACTGTTTGTAGCTCACACCGTCAATGGGCTCAACGAACCTGGTGATGACAGGAGGCGAGCAGGAAAACATTCATTATTTAAGAATAAAGGTATCAATCAATAAACTATCAATGTCAAATAAATATGAGATGGTTTGACAACACAACGTAAAGAAGCTTTGATGTTGATCCATAGTTTGTGAATGAAGCAGCTCACGTGAGACTCACCTGTTGTAGAAGAACAGCTTCATGTCCAGCACTTTGTCGCTGTTTCCAGGCCGCTGCTGTAAAACCTTCAGTCCGTCCTCAAACCTCCGATCGGCGGCGAAGTCGTAAGAGTCGAACCGGGAGAACACGGCCTCCATGGAGCCTCTGGTCTCACACCGACTCACTGTAAACACACGGGCCTCAGTGAACGAGGCAGCGGCTCCGCCATGTTTGTTTCCTTATTTGGCGTCAACGACTTGCGGTTAAAGAAGAGTCGAGTCGGGTTGAGGGAGCGGACGGTGGCGCCTCCTAAGGCCACACGTGGTACTGCAGCCTGACACCATGAGCGGCCTTTAAGGCAGCGGTCTTCAATGTTTTTCAGGTCAAGGACCCCCAAACTGATGGAGAGATGGAGTAGGGACCCCCTACTATGTATATTGTATAAATTTGTATTTTTTTTTAAATATAAATATTATTTAAATATGAATCTGAGCCCAGTGCCTTGTATAAACGTACCTTGGTATTATGCATTCAACAGTAGCTTTATGAGATAGGTTCAGAAAAAAATGTATTATAATGTCACATTTACTTATAGTTATGTATTTTCTAACAAATTACACTATTATTATTAATAATCATCTTTATTTTGTCACATTTCCTGTTGTTTATTGTTCTATATTTCTTTTTTGTGTGTGAAACTAGGTTACAGTGAATTGAAGATACTCTGCTGTGCAGTAACCTACATTGTTATGTGTGTGTTATGTGTAGTATGTGCAGACGTGCTGTGAGAAACGTGACACCTGGTCATTGTGTGACTCCTCCATTCGCTCTGACCTTCACAACGACCTCAGGCAGCTGCTGTCAGTGTAAAAAAAAAAACAACTCATCTTTATCTGAGAAAATCTGAGCTTAAATGTAACGTCTCAGTGTTGAAACCGCAGTCAGTTAACAGAGCTGGACACACTGATGGTGCTGCTGCAGTTTTTCCAATTTGTGAGGGAGTTAAGGAGGGAGGGCGATCATGCTCCTAACAGACGAGGAAATCTTATCTTATTAACTACTTAGCAGTTACTCTTTCTTTTTTGAGCATGTGACGTAAAACCTCGTCCTGAGGCAGCTGATTTCTGCACAGTAAACAAGTTTCTACAGATTAAATGAACCTACAGACAGGAACATGTAGAGGACTGAAGTCAGAGAGTCACTGCATCTTGGTCAGATCTCAGTTTATTCAATAAAACATTGTTATTAACTACAAAATAGCATGAAGATGTTATAAAATTTAATCACAATATAAGTGCAAAAGTCTGTTTTAGTTTAGCTTTAAACTGTAATTATAAAGGAGTATTCAACATTTGCAAGACTGATGTCGTTTAGTAAATGAAATAAACATTAATCTGTCAAAGGACGTGACTGTTTTTAATTGCACCAACAGAAAAAAAAAACACCAACCAGTTCACTCACAGCTACATGCTCCACATACACTCAGACACCTCTCCTATTTCCAACAGCTTTACAGTTAAATGTTACATGTCAGATTCCTGCTCCACAGCAGCGACGCCCTCGGCTCGCAGCTCTGAGCCTTCAGCCTTCAGCTGTCCAGAGGAATCATCAGAGCTGCTCGTCCTCCTCCACCCGCTCTCTCACTCAGTCAGTCAGTCAGTCAGTCACAGGTGGAGTCTGCGCTCACCGGAGGAGAGAGTCTGGTTCGGTGGAGTTTACTCTGGTTTGGGGTTTGTCTCTGGGCGGAGCGAGACGGACGAGCGAAGCAGAAGGTCAAAGTGCTGCTGGAGCTGCAGTCGTAGTTTCCATCCTGAGCAGAGCAAAGAGAGAGAGAGAGGGAGGGGAGGACAGAGTGATGAAGGAACGGCGATGATTCAGAAACCAAATATTCTGCTCCAACTTCACAAATGTGAAGATTTGTTGTTTTTATTTGTCAGAAGTGACAGAAAACTGAAACCAGAAAATGACGATGATCACTTCATTACTTTAAATAATTCATTCATTAACTGTAAAACCTTTGTTGATCTAAAATGGTTAAACATTTACTATAAAAAAAGAGAAGTTCTGTCTCATCAGCTCTTTACAACTAGGACTCGGAGTTTTAAATGAATCAACCAGAACTAATACCTGTGTCACTGAGCCTGTGCTCATGCTATTGATTTTGTATTGATAATTTAAATGATAAAAAAGGCCGAGGTCTTTCCAGTCTCTCTGCTTTAACTCCATTAGTCCACAGTCAAAGGAAACTGACACGACAGAAACAAACTCCTCTCACCTCTGTTGTGGTGTTCGTGCCCTGTCTCACCCCCTGGTTCAGGCTGCTGCCCCTCTCCTCTCTCTGCGCCCGCCCCGCCTCCTCCCTCTGCTTCATGAACCTCTGGTTGACGATCCTCGTCACGCTGTCGGTCCTGTGCAGCGAGGCGACCGGAGGCCTCGTCGGGACCCGCTCCAGGTTCTTCAGGCCGCTCTTTGTCTTCGGTCCTGATGCCGGGACCGGTTTCTCAGCTCGACCGCTCACCCTGCGCAGGAACTCTGTGACCAAGCCGTAACGGTTGGTGCCTGCAGCCTTGGTGGGAGGTTTGGTGCCGCTCAGAGGGCCGTGGTTCTGCCCTGCTCCTGCACCTGCTCTGGGACTGGGCTGTCGGGACCACGTGAGGCCAGAGGTGTGGGTTTGGTGGTTCAGGTTCCACAGGGCTCGGTCTCTGGAGGTGGATCCAGAGCCGGAGGAGGCTGAGGGGACGGGGGACACGCCCGACGCGGAGTGTCTGCGGTACAGTTTAGGTGAAGAGGTGGAGGCTCTGCTCCTCTCCAGTCGACCTGTTACTCCGTCCAGAGAGGTGGAGATGTGATGAGAGCGAGCGGAGACCAAGGAGGAGCTCAGGCTTCGAGAGGGGCTGCTCCTGACCGAGCCCGGCCCCTGAGCCCCATCTGTCTGCAGACCAACACTCACCATCTGTGGCCTGGTGTGGGTCTGAGTGCCGGAGCAGGCCACGTCCACCCACCGCCCCTCTAATCTCCCTCTCTTCTCCTGTGAACTGCCGTGACCCGCCTGCCTCCAGTTGGCCGTCATCTCCTTCAAGTCATCGCTGAGGTTGGCAGATGAGACCAGACAGAGAGCAGAGAAGGAGGTCGGCGGCGTGCACCAGGGAGAGATAGTGCTCACAGACTCTCTGTCCAGCACAGGGCTTTGCTTTGTCTGAGCCAGCTGGACTCTGCGAGCTGACGGGGGGCTGTAGTAGATGCGGACGGCCGACTTCTCCGGGGCAGTGTGGCTTCTCTCCACCGACATCTGCTCAAAATCAAGATGAGGGAAGCTAAGCGGCATGATTAGATGGTCCCAAGTCTTAATGGGGTCCTCTCGGTCCAGCTGGGCGGCCTCCTGGCTCACGTAGCACCAGTTCTTCTTCTTGGGGCCTCGAGGGGAAAACTGTCGCCTCAGTCTTTTCTCCTTTGAGCTGCAGATTGTGTGAAAAACAGCAGGAGATGCATGAGTTTCGACTTCAAGGACCTCATGAATAAAAAAGGATTAGGTGGAGGAAACACTGACCTGTCAGCTCCACAGAGCCGCTCATCATCAAAGACGTCGCTGGCGGCAAACTGAGCAGAGAGAGAACAGACACAATGAGCAGATAACAGACGGTTTACTTGTAAATCGTGTGGTTTCAGAGAGGTTTTACCCACAACACACCGAGGCTCCAGGGTTAGATAAATCCACCACTGAAACAACTCAATAATATTTGGATGGATATTTTAGTTTGTGCTGTTTTTCACCTGATATATTCAACACGGTGCTGAAAAAGCAAGTGATACCATATTGAACAAACGGCCTGGATTTACACCTTCTAACAGGAGCAGGAATTTATTCCTCTTTGTGCCACTGCTGCGACTCTAGCTTCATGTTCATGTGTCATGGTCGGTACAGGTGGGAAACACCTCTAGCATGACCCAGCTGCTCCAGATGTGTGGCTGTGTGTTATTGCAACAGTCAACTCCTCGTCTTGTTTTCCAACAGCAAACTAAATGTTCCTCTGAGGAAATGAGGGATTACAGTCTGACCCTGTGGAGTAAGAAGAAAAAAAAGGGGAATAAATCCAGCTCTTACAGAGCAGATCTCACCTCATGCTGTGCAGAAGAGGCACCAACAGTCCACTGGCAATGACTCAAATGTTAGATTTGATTTCTTATCTAATGCATTTCAACTCTGTTTCTATTTGCATTTGTCTGAACAGGTGGAAACAGGAGCTGAGGATGGAGAGCTCCTGCACCGCTGCACGGTGGGTCGCTGCAGGAAAAGGGTTTTGCTGCAGTAGATTTGAACAGGCCTGTCCTGTTTGGCCGTCGTCCCTACAGGAGATTAGCCTAAATACTCTGGCATGAGTGTTTTCATGATGCCTGTTGAACCCAGAGTCGGGACGATGCGTGGCTGGCCGGGCACACACGCACAGATCATGGGCAGGACGTCCTGCTGTATCACAGGGCCTAACGCACAGCAGGGGGGAAACAAGCCTGAAGGGTAAACACCATCCTTACCTCAGCTGCCTTGCCCGGCGCAGCCTTGGCCTCGTTGCTGAATTCAATCCGCTCATCTTGAAGCTCTGCGCCGAGGTCCTGCAGCAAACCTCGCAGCACACACAGGGTTTTGTCTTTACCCTGAGTCAGAGAGATCCAGATGGACTTAGATATTTCAAAGATGCACAGACAACAGTAACCGATCAACATGTTTAATTTACCTCTTTCCCCTCCAGGTCGGGGCCTTTAACTTGACACCACTGATGGAGGATCCACAGAATCTGCAGGGAAAGTTGCATTTTCGGGTCTCTGCAGCTGTGGGCGAGCTCCCACTGGACAGAGGGGGCTCGTCTCGTTGCTCTCTCTTTGACCTCTGTGGTGCGCAGGTCTTCAACACACTCCTGCTCACCCGGTGATGCTTTCATATTCACATCATGGTCTCCACACTCTCCAGAGAGGAAGGAGAAAGCACGAGAATCCCAAACATGTCCGTCCTTTTTGCCCAGGTCCTCTCCTGTTAGAAGCAGCTCCACCCTCCCAATGAAAGCCAACAGCATGGCCTTCAGAAGCTCCAGTGCCTCGTTTAAAGGTCCGGGTGGGAATATCTTCTGTGCCTTACCATTTGACTCCACGTCTGAGCAGGGGGAGGAGGAGGTGAACGCACAGGAGGGGGATGAACAATGTCTGTTCTTTGCAGGAGCTGTCAGGAGCTGTATGGCTGAGCTCAAAATGCAGGAGTGATCTCTGAGAGCGAGGAGGGTTTCCAAGTCCTTCACAGTCATTCCTTTGAGACCTCTGTCCAGTTTGTTGTTGTTATCCCCCTCCTGAGTGTCCGAGGGGTCCCACTCTCCACCGACGGGACCTTCTCGAGTGATGTGACAGGCGGTCATCATCCCTTCGCTCTGTGACTGGTTGCACAGCAGAGACGTGCCCATGTCGCTTTTACTTTTTTCTGCCTCCTCTCCCTGAAGCTGCTCTCTTCCCTCTCCATCCTTCACCGGTGTAGAAGCTGCCACGTTCTCCTCCACAACATCCCGATTCTCTTCTTCTTCCTCTTCCCCTCCTCCTCCACCTCCTCCTCCTCCTCCTACTTTCTCTCTCAGGTCGCTCATTTCTGCTCTCAGTCCACGGTTCTCCACCTCCAGTTCGACGATGCGCCGGCTCAGGAGTGTGGCCTCCTCTTCCACCAGTTTCAAATGAACTTTGACCTCTGCCTCCCTGGTGTGGGCGGAGTTGTGCTTGCCTTCCGGTGATTGGGTGGCGTCTATGTCGCCGTAGGTTGAGTGGTATTTGGCGAGCTCCTCGCGCATGCCTTCACTCTCTGATACCAACTTGGTGAGCTTCTTGCACATGAGAGCTAATTCCTCTTTGGCAAAGTGGAGTTGGCACTTGAGGTCAGCGCTGTCATCCTTTTGGCAAACAAACAACAGCAATGACAATTACAATCAAGGATACTGCAACGTGCATGTCCGTCATAGGTGCAGCCACAAATGATGAGAATATCAAACCTCAGTCTGTTGACAGAGCCTCCTCTCTGACCGACTGGATGTTGATCTGATGCTTTTCTTCCTCAGAGACATCTGAGAAGTAAAAACATGGAAAAGGGTTCATACAACGTGCGTACGTCCTTGGGCTACAAACAGAAAGAACAACTTCTCTGAAATCTCCTTTAAAGCTCAACTGACCACTTTCACTTTTCACTGAAGTTGGAAATTTCTTGCTGTGAGAGTTCAATAAAAAAAAAAATCAACATTACTCTCATCGCTGTTAATAACCTACCACAGAGTCCTGGACAGCAGAGTTCAGCATGAAGCCTCTGAACAGTGGTGAACAGAGAGCCAGGTGCTGTCCAGAGGAATCGAAACCCACCGGGCAGCGTCTCTAACGTTCACTAATAAAAATGTTAGATGTTGTGTGTTTAATACAACAATTTGTGGTCTGACAGAGTTACATAGCGGCGTATTTCTTGGCTGAGCACAGTGACTCCCTGGAGCCTCAGCTGACCACAAATTATTGTTTTGGTTTCTCTACAAACTCAATGTAACATGGTTTATGCTAAGCTAAGGTAATGGATGTTAGCTGCTGCATTATATCTGATGGACAGACATGAAAGTGGTGTCATTACTTTCTCATAACTCTTGGAAAAAGTTATTCATTTAAATTAATTTTAAAAAAAGCGAATTTTAATGCTCAGCAGCCTTTAAAAACACACTGTGTGTCTGGATCCAGTGTTTTTCTCACCTAAGAGTTCCTCCTTTCTCTACATGTGTGAGTTTATTGTAAGTCTGAGCATGGGAGGAATGTGAGCTCCTGGCTCGCTGCATTGTCTCACTCTTAGACACTAGACAGGATGTCTGTGTGTTAATAATAGTCATCTTTTAGTCAGGCTAGAAGAAGCAAACATCATGGCTGTGGTCTTTTCAATTCAAGGTCGGTGGGCCTGGAGGCTGTGGAGATATAATATAAATCATAAATGTTGTTGCATTTAAATATTGAAGTGCAACTTTGGTCTTTTTTACATTGTCTTCGCTCTTTTGTCACTGTGTGTTACCATTCAATGCGACACAGAGGTTCACGGAGGGCGAGCATCAGTGTGAGACTCATCCTCCTTCACATCTATCTAGACGGTGTTTTGTGCTCCTAGATTAGGTAATCTAAGTGGATTTCCTCGTTGGGATCAAAGGGACTAGCAGCTGGTTCAGCAGAGTGGACCAGACTGAGCTCGTGCCAAAGCACCGAATCCTGGATTAAACCGAACACGTGTCTCCGGAGTGCACGATTGTCAACCGCAAGGAGCACCGAGGCAGGAAGGGCTGCAAGAATGAAAGAGGTGGACTAGAAATTCAATCACCATGAGGGTGTGGTGGGTCCAGCGTGATGGAGGTATGTGTTGCTCTGTGATGGTTGTAGGTCACTATGTCAGCGTACCAACGCCCGCCTTTATGAATGCCATAATACACGCTGATCCAGATTTAGCCTAGCTTAACAGAAGCAGAAAGACAGAAAGCAAGAGAGAGTCTATTTCTGTAATCTCTTGCACCCTCTCTCTCCGTCCTCTCGGCTGAGGATGTCAGCTGTGCCTGGAGTTCAGGCTTCAACATACCAAACTACGTCTCCCCACCCCGGCTAGGGGCAGCTGCAGCAGCCGGGCCCTCCACTCATATCACTGATCTTGCACCAGAGTCATGTGTCACCTGACATCAGGGGGACAACTGGCTGGGATGGGTGCAGCTGTGTGGGGGTAATGGAGAGGAGGATTCCTGACAAGAGGGATGGAGCTTTATGAGTGTGGGTGTCAATGGCGGAAGCTAAAGTTTCTGTCAAGGTTTAGGCTGAGTGTTGAGATAAGATCAGACCCCTCCCCAGACTAATTCTGGACCTGTTTTCATGTTAAATGTTCTACTTTAATGTCGCACCTCTCGGGTCTTCTCCACTTCAGTCTGTAAGACCTGCTTGGCCACTTCCAGCTCCTGTGTCTTCTCACGCAGCGCCTCGTTTTCCCACTCCAACTGGGAGTTCTTCTTCTGCACCACCTCCAGCTCATTGTACAGCCGCAGAGAGACACTCTTTGCAACCTGCAAGCAGAACAAAGGCCAGGTCACTGTAGCTTGTGAGAAATGTTCCCCCACCCATCGTACAGAATAACCAGACACAAAGACTGGAGAAGATATACAACAAGGTGGTTGTGTCTCTTTATGGTCAGTTTCTGTTTCTTTTGTGTCATTTTTTATTGTCTTTGCTGATGTTTTACACCTCACTTGTAGTAGTTTGATTGACTTTCTAACATAAAATGTTAACAGGCATCTCAAACATAGGGTCAGACTCTGTCCCCTTGGGGCCCTGGGCCTTGCTGACAGGAATTCACTATGTTAGTGTATGAGGGGGTGAAGCTGAGGCTGCTGGGAAACCATCAGCAACACTACACATACATCGGTTCAGAGAAACAGAGCCAGACTAACCACCACAGAGTCTCGATTTAACACCAGAGTCACTGACCTGCCATGATTCTGATAGAGATTACTGTGCTTTTATGTTTCCTGCTCGTGGACAACAACCCCTCCACATAATTACACCATGGTATGTTAAAAATATAAACAGGACGCATGATGAAAACGTTTCAACCTAATGAAATTCTTGCGGTGTGCACCCAACAGCAGGAAGTACTTAACAGTAAGGCCAACAGTCATGACTCATGGTGCTGTCAGCTGATTACAGTCCTTCAGTGTGTATGAATAAGTTGATCACTGTTTAGTGCGCTGAAATGAGAAAAAGCTTTGTGGGACTAACAGAAAATCTTCACTTTGATGTCAGCAACTGGGATGGCAGTGATTCAGGCAGTAAGTGAGTTTTAACAAGACCACATGGTCACGCACACACAGAGGGAGAAGGAGCTGGCAGATCCCTGACCTTGATATCGTGCTCCAGGCCCCTGACCAGCTCCCCGTCCACCTGCCCGGTCTGAGCCACCCGGATGCTGCGGCGCTCGGCCTTGCGGAGGCGGTAGTGCAGGATGCGACACATCTTGTTAGCCTGCTCCAGCTGCTGCCGGAGATCCTGCAGCTGGTACACCTCCTCCTCCTGGAACATGTCACGCATCTCCAGCATCTCACAGCGGAGCTCCTCCACCTCATCCTGGCTCAGACAACACAGAAAACACAACCTTTAAGCCAAGGATGTCCCATGTTTAAACGCCCAGCGACAACAGAGAAATAAACATGTTCACAGCCTGGTCGAAAAACACATTTGCGCTCTGTGGCTAAAATCTCCTTTCGGTCTATGTTGTTATAGAACTCATCGATTTGATTGTTTTTGTAATTAATACCTAAAATATAACTTAATAAACTTGCCTGTTTAGCTGTCCAGCCAGCCGCTAGCTATCCAGCCGTTAGCTATCTAGACATTCGCTATCTAGCCGTTAGCTATCTAAACGTTAGCTATCTAAACGTTAGCTGCGGCTAGTTGGAGTCACTGAACCGTTGGACTGTTAGCAAAACATTTCAGGGGCTTTTAAATGTGAATTCTGGTTGAATTATATAAATAACCCTAACCCTGACTAACATATCGAGAAGGAAGTTGCTCTGTTGTCTTTTTACTTGAGTTAAATTATCGTATTTTATTCACATGTTGGAGCTACTTAGCAGGGACTCACCTGACTTGTTAGCTTAGCTCGTTAACTAGCTAATGGACCCCCCCAACTGAATTAGCCTTAGGTTAGCCTTTAACCGGACCGTGCTAATGGGAGGTTAATCTCATTCTCGCCAACCAGCACCGACGAGTCGGGCCCAGCACTGGCCCACTTTTAGGTCAACACGTATTTCTGCCCCTGAGCCATTTTTTCCAGGTAGCGGCAAGACTGTGTTGGCGGCACAGCTCAGCCCGAGCTCCACTACTGGCGCCGGGAACGGAAAGTTATGGGTGAAACCATGGCGGCATGTTTTTGGCTAGATGTTTACAAGGTGTTTACAAACCAAACAACACATGGTTTGACCAAGAAAATAACCACTATGTCGATCAATTATAGAAAAAAAAGATCATACAAAGCCATAACCCCTTATAATGTGGTATCTTACTTGAGCAGCTAATGGAGCTTTGGCAAAAGAATAGATGGTAAATAATGTATAAGTCAGTGTTTTACACATGTTTTGCACCATTTAAAAATAGTAGTCAGATTTAGTTTGACCTAGTTTCCCACAGATTTCCACTTTTTGTTGTAATTTTCCCAATAAATGTCTCTAATAAGAAGAAGTTTGGAAAATACCACTGGTCATTTAAGTCAGCAGAGACTCTTGACTTTTAGCACAAGCTCCGCTGCTCACTGATGAAGACTGACATGAGCATTTACAGCAAATCGGCTCTGGTGAGTCTGGACGGACTCCCACTCGTGTGCTCCCTCTTATAGATCTCATAAAGCCAACATTGGAGATAAGGGGGGGGGGGGCCTGGAGGGAGGACAGGATATCATGCAAACCAAATTAAACCGCAAATCAAATTATCCAGATTGAATCAAGCGCAATTAAATTACATTAAACTTACTTTCAGATACTCGTTCTCTGATCTCAGATCTTCCACCTCCCTGACAAGGTCCTCGGTTGTCTCCCCCATCATGAGCTGCATGAACGTCTCTGAGGAGTTGAACGTCCCGAGGTTGGCTCCGGCAGCATCAGCCTGCAGAGCGCATCTCTCTCCGGCTGTGTGTGCGCACGGTTTGCCCTCAGCTTTCCCCTCGCTGCTCGGATTCACGTAAGCTTTGCCGTCTATCCAGCTTAAATCATTGTCGCTGCTTTGAGAGTCGCGCTTGCTTTCCTCCGAGGGGCAGTCGGATATTTCTGAGCTGCTGTCGGAGGTGGAGAGTTTCCCGGAGAGGCAGCCGGAGTCTTTGCTCAGGTCCTCTGATGCGTTGCTGGCGTCGGATAGTTTCCTCTGCGCGCCGGGGCTCCTCTGGCTCTCTGCGGCGGCGCTGGGTGTCACTTTTCCTGAACGTTTCCCCTGTGACCCGGTGGCTTTCAGCTCCTTCTCTGAGTCGGTCTGACCGGCCTGTGTCTCCTTGGAGAAGGAGCCGCTTCTGGCATCTTTAGCAGACGGATCCTTCTTCTTCTTCTGGGCAGAAACCTGCTGCTGCGTCCTGGGCTGTTTCTGGCTCCGGAGTGCAGACTTTGCGCTCTTGTCTCCGTCTCTGTTCATCCTGACTTCCCCCCCCCTCACCCACGGCTCTTTCTCCGGTGTTTTCAGGTGGAAACAAACAGACGTGCAGCTTTGTCCTTCAGGATGATCATGGTGTTTTCACACAGTCCATCCTTCACTGCTCACTGACTCCAGACATCTGACTGGCTGCTCTCCATCCTGAAGACTGAAACTTTGCCATTACGCACGCACAGCCTGTGACCAGCGTCTGACTAACGCTGTTTAACCATGACTTCCGGTCATCTTTTCCAAAATAAAAGCCCACTATCCACCCCAAAATGGAAATACTCTGTTATTTCTTGTTTATTTAATTGAAGTTATCATACATGCTAGATACAGTTTTATATTTTCAAAACATCATTCACCACTTTGATCCGTATCAGTGGACGAAGAGACACAGGAAATCTATAAGCTTTTATTTTTAAACTCACAGTTTTCCCGGATTTACTGTGACTCATTTACTGTAAAGCAGCATGAGTCGATCCATCCACAGCCTCCATCCCTCCATGCTGTGCAAACCTGACACACTATTAAATATTTTATTCCAGTTATCATTTGTTTATTTACCAGTTTGATTCAATAACTATGACAACATTATGAAAAACCTTATGCTCTCTGCAGATTAATAGATGCTGATGACAACACACTGAAAGTTCACACATAATGTCACTGTGCTCGGATTCTTCTTCCTTTTTAGGTTTGTTTGTTTATTATTTGAGTCTCAAACTCAGTTTAGAAAAAAAAAAAAAAACATGCCACAGTTTCGAGTTAACTTTAGTTTACTCACTTGGCTCATCACAGACATGAAGCTGCCACCTTGTGGATTACTTGAGCATGCATATAGTGGTTCTCTAATATTGATATGATACAACTGCTGAGACAATCGATCGATAGGAAATAGCTCACATCCATTTAAATCATTTCCTCTAGAATTAATTTTTCATACAGAATACTTAACATGTAAAATATAGGCCTATACTGCTAACTTGTAGGTAGGCTACATAAGTAAAAGTACTTAGATTACTTTAGCCCATGGTCATGGCCCTCCAGCCTATTTCAATGTCACCTTATTAAGTGTTCAGCTGCTGGACTCAACATCTGGATTATGAGCATGGTTTAAGTTAAAGGGCCATCACAACCTAATAAAAACTAAAAGGTAAAGATGCTTTAATTGATTTTCCCTAGGTTTGGGGTGAACCCCTGAATTTCTGTATTTTGAAGATAAGTGAAGAGAAAGTCTTTTTAAATTAAAGGGTCCATTTAATGCTGTGTGTTGTTAAATGTTAATCAGTTTCTGGCCTTTACAAGCTCTTCAACTTCAACTTGCCAAACCGTACTTATATTGAACTCCTGCGTGGTCCTGTTTAATGTCACAATATTAAATCTGTATTGAAAATAGCTGCTGGACTCTACATCTGCTCTTTACCTTCTATTTCTAGACTGCTGCTGGCTGCGATCTGACTGGCTGACGGACCTGTCAATCAGGGTGTCCTTGCCGCCCACTTCCGCCCAGCTTCAGAGTCAGTGCACTCTTCGATTGTTTATGTCAGTAGCGCTTTAATTTGACCTTAATTCACAGGTACATTTAATTGAATTGTGTTTAAACCTCCGTGTTTGTGTCGGTGTCTGTTGGTCGGTGTCTGTTCTGATAACGTTAGCTAATCTGCGCTGCTCACTCTCCAGCTGACGATTTAACTCAGTGCAGCAGCGATGCTAACGGCTAGTTAGCTAGTCAGGTAGCTAACTAACGGGCTCGGGGGGGGACGGAGCGACTGACAGCTGTTGTTAGTTTTCTTCTTGTATTCATAGCATGCACTAGAACAATGTTTGGCTTTGGCGATCACGGCCAGCCGCCCTGCGCGGTGTAACGAGCTGTCCGTGTTGCAGGTAGTGTGTTTGGCTGTCTGTGATGCTTGGAGAGAGGCTGGGCTGCAGGGACAGGCCGATGGTGGAAACATGGCTTCTGAGTAACGCTTAGTTACTTTCTCTGCTCAGTATGAACAGCGAGGAGGAGTTTTACGACGCTGAGACAGGTGAGCCGGGTCGACAGGGGTCTTTTCTCGTTAAATATAAGTCGTCTGTTGTATCTATAATGTCTGAACTGTCTTTACTGTCTTCACCCCCCCCTCCCACCCACCCCCCCTTCAATAGGGCTGGAGTCAGATGATTCCTGTGAGGTCAGTTTTAAAGATGCCCTGGTGTTTGACAGCAAGCAGGTGACTGAAGGCAGCACCACACAGGAGAATGGAGTGTGGGAGCGCAGGTGAGGAGTAATGCAGTGATGTGATGTTCATGTGGGAACTGTTGTGTTTGGATAAATGACATTTGTAGTTGTTTTTACTAAACTGAAAAGAAGTACGACCCCCTGCAGCAAATCTTATAATGTGACAATTGAGCCTTTCTTCAGATGTTAATGCACCGTCACTGCTTGTGAAGCATTCAGGACATCATTAACTCACTTGGTTTTAGCTGATTAGTTAAAAAAAAAAAAAAAACTGACTGAAGATCTGGAAAAGATATCAAAGTGCTTCAGGTTTGAAATTCCAGCTGTCTGAACTGTCACAAAGAAATGACAGCTATGGAAATCAAGATAAGATGTGAAAGATCAAGCAGACGTTCAGATGACACGACACACCCGCAGAGCAGAAAGACAAAACAAACCCACTGTAAAGCAACAAACGACCTGCTGGAGAGTTGATCTGATAGAGGAGTGGTGGTGCACTGTTCCTCTGTATCTACGATACCTGCAAGAGTCTTTAAAAAGGAGTCAAAACGCAACTGATGGATAAGAGTTTGTAGGAAAAAAGCGAACATTAGAGCATCTGTTAATCATGTGAGTGTAGATATTCTGCTTTGGGGCGATGTGGTGATCCGCGGCACGGGAAACATTGCACAGAAAAAAAAAGGAAGAATGTATTCCAGTATATATGAGAAAGCTCAGGGTGCAAATGTCCTGCAGGCAGGAGACAGGCTGGTGTCCCTGACAGGATACTGATTTAAAGCAGACCTCGAACTCCACTATGACCTACTTCAGGAGACACACAGGGTGAACTTGATGAAACTTGATTGAGATGCTTGAAGCCGTTTTCACGTCTTGTGCAAAGTTTAACGCCTGAACCTGGAGGTAACATGATTTCAAGAACCACAAGCCTTCGTCAAGCTTCTGAGAGATCACTGAGAAATCGTTGGGTGATCAAAAACAGTCTGCGTGCCTGAGACAGCCTAAAAATATCATAACTCAAAATGATCTGCAGGAAGTGTGGCTGAGGATTCTTAAATAATGGAGAGACTGTAAGACGGCTGCAAAAAAAAAGTGCCAAAGGGGACGTTTCTAAAAACCTGAGTGAGTGTGGAGCTGAAACTTTTTTTTATCTTTCTTAGATTCATGAAATAAAAAGCAACAGTTCATTAACAATTGAAGAACAGCTCTTTAATATCTGGTTGCTGCAGTGGGTTTATTTCTTTATCTGTCAAAGATCAACAGAATAACTGATGAACACGGCTGCAAAACTATTTACTATAACTGCATGTAGTACGTATGTTTGCATGTCGCCACACGACCATCTTACGATCATGCTTCACTCCCACGTGGAGGCGGACAAGTGCAACCACATTTTTAAGATGTTAACCAACGAACGCCTCCTGCGCTCAGCCTGTCAGAGCAGCCACGGCCCTCAGTTGTATTATTCACCACCAGTTTTCAGCTGTTAACACATGGACTCTTTTGATTTCGCAAGAAGTTTAAAATCTTAAAAAAAAAAATTGATCCAAATGTGTTCCAGGAAGAGCCTGCCTGCTGAAATGATCTCCAGAAACAACTTCAGTGTGTGGAGCATACTGAAGAAATGTATCGGCATGGTGAGTCCCTCACATAAATGCACAGACACACACACACACAGTTTTGATTTTCTGACTGTGCCATGAACAAGCAGCAGCAGCAGTAGTCCGATTCGGAGGTGGTGTAGCATGCATGTTTTTAAATAATTGAGTAGCTAACACACGCCAGCTCTTAAGTCGCTGCTGCAAGATGAGTCTTGACTGAACGCACTGTTCTTTTTTTCTGCTCTGGTTGGCTGTAGTTGGTTCTGGAAAAGCACCACGAGAGATCCAAAATAACTTGAATGAACACCTGCATATTGTGAACACAGGAGTCACAGCTTTGTCATTCCCACAGTTACATTTTTGCTGCTCAGTCGCGAATAATATGATGCACGAGCTTCATTCTCATATGCTACAGTTGTGGTTTACCTTTTGCGTTAAATAAACAACTGGCGTCTTCGTGTTCCTGCTTGTTTTTCTGCTCTGATTTCTGACTAAACTCTTATGACTTTTATTTCTTTTATATGCTTTGTTTCGGGGTGTTAACAGGAGCTGTCCAAAATAGCGATGCCAGTTGTGTTTAATGAGCCGCTGAGCTTTCTCCAGAGAATCTCGGAGTACATGGAGCACACTCACCTGATCCACAAAGCCTGCAGTTTATCAGACTCTATAGACCGCATGCAGGTACACACGACTCTGATGTTATGTATAGTTGAATATTATATGAACATGATTTTAAAGATGAATCTCCTGTCAGTTCAGCTGATAGATAAACTAATCACTGCAGGTCTGCTCTGATCCACTTCATGTCTCTGTGGCAGGTTGTTGCTGCGTTCGCTGTCTCGGCTGTAGCATCTCAATGGGAAAGGACTGGAAAGCCATTTAATCCTTTACTGGGGGAGACGTTTGAGCTCATAAGGTACCAGAGAAGACTGTGGGCCAAAGCCTGTGCAGACTTGTAGTTGCATAGTGCAGTGCTGAAGCGACATTAGTTGTTTTTTTCGATAATTCATGTGAGTTTTTAAATGCATTTTTCAGGGAGGATGAGGGCTACAGATTGATCTCGGAGCAGGTGAGCCACCACCCCCCCGTCAGTGCCTTCCATGCCCAGTCTCTGAAGCAAGAGTTCGAGTTTCATGGCTCCATCTACCCAAAACTCAAGTTCTGGGGCAAAAGTGTGGAGGCTGAGCCCAAAGGCACCATGACACTGGAGTTACTGAAGTGAGTGTCTGTGTAGTCGTCAGCATGGCCGCACTTTTAACTGCATATGATTGTTGCTGTTTTTGTAGTGGATGGTTTGTTAGTGCTCATTGTCTGCATGTGGGAGTACGTTAAGCGTTCTTGGCTTCCCCTGAAATTCAGAGAGTTGTGTTTGTGCTTGCTTGGTTCTGCATGGAAATGTACAAATTAAAGGAGCCATGGCATCAAGTCAGCAGCAGAACAACAGCTGAGGGAACAGGGAATAGTTATGCTTATTTGGTTTCTTAGCAGGAGTTAGGTGAGAGGATCAATACCACTCCTGCATCTGTCTGTTAAACAGAAGCTACAGTTTGTATCTCAACTATAAACGCCGGCTGAGAGCAGACGTTGCACAAACCATCCAGCATCCATGCACTTTTTCCTTGTCCAGTCTGGACAGTTTGTCATTTTCTCTCTTTTGCTGCATACAAGTCGCTCTGTGTCAGTGATGGAGCACAAATTGTCTCGAAATGTCCAACTGTTCACTGAAGAAGCTGATTTTCTTCCAGACATAAAGAGGCGTATACATGGACAAATCCATTGTGCTGTGTGCATAACATCATCCTGGGGAAGCTGTGGATTGAGCAGTATGGAACTGTGGAGATCATCAACCACAGGTACAGTGACAAACACACACTGTATTATGTGGTTTAAACAGATTTAACCCAGTGCTCCCCGATTCACATGGATATTACTTCCTTTTATTCCAGCACGGGCGATAAGTGTGTGTTGAACTTCAGACCATGTGGGATGTTTGGGAAGGAGCTGCACAAAGTAGAAGGATATATCCAAGACAAAAGGTGAGAGAGTGCAAACAACAAACAACAACGAGAGGCTGTGAGTCCTTCTCTACATGATGAATGTTATGTCTCTGCTGTGGAAGCAGCAAGAAGAAGCGACGAGTGATCTACGGGAAGTGGACAGAGTGCATGTACAGCGTGGACCCCAAGGTTTATGAGACGTACAAGAAGTCGGACAAGAAGACGGGAGGAGACTCAAAAAAGCTGAAGCAGGTGAGCGACGCTCCGATTTGAAAGTGAAACCCGAATGTGAAGCGACTGACCTCTGACCTCCACTGAGATGAAATGCTGCTTGGAGTCTGTTCTCTTGTTTGTCTTTGACATGTTTTATCTGTCTTACAACGTGAAGTAAATCTGTGACTTTTTCCTCATCACTCTAAAACGGTATCTTTTCCTTTCACAATAACATGCAGTGGCTTTAGTAGAAGGTAAGGTAACAGTGTATTTGATATGTGTAGTGTGCTACTGCTGTTGTCTAGTTGGAGTTATGTTCAAAGTGCAGTGTATGATTAGATCATTGCCAGCACTAATCCATAATGTCTTGCAATGACATGCATTGTTGCTTGAAAGACGTGTTGAATTTGTGGCAACTGTATTTCTGTGAAGCACCTGTTTGCACATGAACTCTACAAACTCTGAGATTTATCTGGTCGGTCTGTGTCTGATAATGTTTTACTTCTGTGTGTTTGTGTTTGTGTGTTTGTGTTTGTGCACACACCTGTGTGTGTGTGTGTGTGTGTGTGTGTAGGAACATAGTTGTGAAGGTGAAGAGGCAGATGAGATGCCAGAGGTTCAAGAAACCGTGACTGTGATACCAGGAAGTGCCTTACTGTGGAGGATAACGCCGCGGCCGCCTCACTCAGCACAGGTCAGAGTCTGTCTCACACACACACACACACACACACACACACAGGGTTCATGAAGGTTCGGCTGGAAACAACATGATTTTTATGGAGGATTTCTGCTCAGTTGCATCAGGAGGAGTGTAAGAAAATACTGATGCACCAAAATATTGTGATGTTTGTATTGATTCTTTGAAGCATGTGTGTGTGTGTGTGTGTGTGTGTGTTCTCACCATAGTTCTGTCTGCAATCTGTCCTGTGTCTTGTGTGTAGATGTACAACTTCACCAGCTTCGCCATGACACTGAACGAGCTGGAGCCCGGCATGGAGAGACTGATGGCACCGACAGACTGCCGGCTGAGGCCCGACATCAGAGCCATGGAAAATGGAGACATAGGTGAGACCAATGTCACATGAACACAAGAGTTTTGATTTTTATAGATCCTGAGTGGAGCTAAAACTGTTTCATCCACGCCTGACTGCATCACCAGGAGCCTGACCTTTGTGTTTTGCAGAGACGGCGAGTTCAGAGAAGGAGCGGTTAGAGGAGAAACAACGGGCGGCACGTCGAGAGCGATCTACGGACAACGAGGACTGGTCAACCAGGTGTGTGTCAGTCATAAATCTGTCAGGTGACTTCTCAGGACCTTTTAACTGAATATTATACTAAGCCTTCTCACACATGCCCCTCATTACATAACTGTTATGGTGAACGTTATGCAACAGGCTCCTGAACCCAGTCATTAAAAACCTGTCCTTCTTGTCGTCTGTCTCCTCAGGTGGTTCCAGGTGGGAACGAACCCCCACACAGGAGCCGAGGACTGGCTGTACACAGGCGGATACTTCGACAGGAATTACACTGACTGTCCCAACATTTATTGACGCAGGAGCTGCTCGGCGGCATCGAACGTCTCCCTCGCTGATCCACCGTTTCTCTCAGCATCTAAGGTTTTCGTGTCATGGTCGTCGTGACAGCCAGACGCTCACTGGTACCGTGTCTTTGTCTCGAATCGATGAAAAGCTGATATCAAAAATGTGATCAGACAGTTTATCAGATTACCTGCAACTGACTGAACATCGTCCACAGGAACAAAAATATGATATTAAGCAGAATTTTAGAAGTTTACTTACTGTCAATGTCGAGCATCAAAACATCTTCATCTTTATCTTCCCTAGTCATGTTCTGATGATGATGATGATAATAATAATAATAATAATCCATGTGTATGTTACTCACCTGTTGACAGTTTCAAACCTGTCACCTGTGCTGCTGCAGGTCACAAAGCTCCCGACTTCTACAGGATAAATGTTCAGGTGTAGTTCAGGTACTCAGCCACAATCTTACCTGTAGACACTCCACACACTTCTGTCAAGTTGCATTCAGATATCAGGGGTTATTTAAACACATCTGCTACTTTTATATATAACCTATTTGAATATTAGATGTCTATTTTAGTTAGCACTAAACGTCCCTAAACCATCACAGAGTGTGATACTTTTTTCTGTGAATAGAGACATACAGTAGAAACGAAAGCTGCTTATAAGCACGTTTACTGCCACAGTAAACTGATGTTGTCGGTGCGTTACGTTGTCGTCCGCTGTAACATAGTAAAAACATGTATAATAGCTGGTGCATGCATGGTCACCGAGATGATTATTTACACAACACACACACACATACACACTTTAAAGCCATAAAAACTCCTTCTGCACTGAGTATGATACTGTAATATACATTCACATAAACCTTAGAAAACAAAGACAAACAGAGCCAACCGGTTTAAATCAGAGGTTTTCACAGTCTGACGCTGTGATGTGAGAGCGTGTGTTCCCACAATGTCAGATTCATGGTAGTGAAATATTCTGAGCCTTTTAGAAACATCTGAAAACACGAAAAAAAAAAGTTCATATTAATGTTTTTTATAACTCTGGTTATTGTTCTTGTCTTACTGGGATTTGGGGGAATAATAGTGCTCTGGTTTTTGGGGGCATCGCAGCTTCAGTGATGTGGAGGATGAGAAGCTGGAAATGTGACCTTCAGCTTTTCTCCCTTTTGATTTTGTTTAAATTTGGCAAATTGGTACGATTGAATTTGTGCAGAGTTATATATTAACAGCTCCTCTCTGCATCTAATGGATGTTTAAAAGAGTCTCATGTTGGTGTGGTCAGATTGGCCTGTGTTATGACTCCTCCTCCTCCTCCTCCTCCTGCTTCGTTGACGTTCACTATGAAAACCTCTGATTTAAAGAGAAGCTGTGTCATATTGACTCCTTTTTTACAGCGACTGTCTTCACACACATGGACGAGTGACTCTGTGTCCAGTTTGAATTCCTTTTTTTTTTTTCCAACAAATCAGACCCGTGTTTTTCAAGCACAGGCAGGAACGAATGAGACAGGACGCTGAGAAAAAGAAAAAAAAAAACGAAACAAACACCATGAACCTATGCAAACTGATCCATCCAGTCTGCCCTCCTGAAATGTGAAAAACAAAAACAAAAAACACTTAATTCCTCTTGAACGAGCAGCCGACGTGTGCTTGAGACACTACAGAGGCAGCAGCTGATGAATGTTGTGCTGATGATGTGATGATGCTTCGTACACACTGTACAGCAGCGACGTGTTCCTTCTTGTTTCTGAGCACTAACTTTGCATTGAACTGCACATGCGACCGCTCACAGTCCTATGCACATATTGTATAGTGAAATGTCCAACATCTTGTCTTCCCACAGATGCTCTGTCTCTGTCTCTCTCTCTTTACTCTGAATTCAAAGCACTTTGAGACGCAGGTTCAGTCTGACGGTTCTCCTCCTCTTTTACCCCCCCCCCCTGTCTCTCTGTCTAGCATCCGTTTGAAAATGTTTACATTGTGTGTTCGTTGATCTGTTTCTGTTTCTCCTCTTCATGCTGTTATCCACACATAACCATATGCATACAAGGTGTATTTAAGAAATAAATTATGGGCTATTGAAATTACAGCCATGTGACTGTTTGAATCATCACGTTTTCTTCACACTTTGAGCAGCGTCTTATGACTTACTGTGTTTTTTTTATGTCAGCGATTCTCAACAAACAAGCCTCTATAATATGATTTATAGGAAAGAAGATAAAATATGTTGTTTTAGGCCTCTAAATATAGAAGAAAAGAAATTGTCTGAGGAGAAACAACTCTGTTTATTGACACATAAATTCAACTATTATGAATTAATTATTGCAGAAGTGATTTTCAACTGTTTTTCAAGCAAATTGAACTGATTAAAATAAACCACATTTGCAGATTTCAGCCTCTCACAAGTGAAGATTTGCTTTTATCTTTGAATATTTGGGGCATTTTATGAACTAAATGAACTTAAATTATATTAATAGAAATGAATAAAAATGCTGGATTTTTTTTCTTTTGTATTCTCGTCATGGAAAAACGTCCACTTACGTAGATCATAAAGAGTCACAGTTTGCTGTGAACAGTGTCTCTCTGTGTGTTTGATGATCTTTATAATGAGTTTACATATTACCAAACTGTAATCATTTATTTAGTGGTTGTTTTTGGAAATCTATAACATCAGTCATCGCTGCTCCGACTTTACCTGATGCTACAGCCCACAGATAACCAACGCTAAAAAGACCACAAACATAAAGAGATGCACAAAGTGGCCTCAGAGAGACACAAACCTCCTGCAAGTAGAATCACAATGAACAGAAACTATTAAGACACAAAACTGTCTTTTTTTTTTTTTAACTCAAATAATTTTGATCAGATTTGATAAATAATCAGTTTAAATTCTTCTTAAGTTGGTTTAAACATATGTCTTTATGACCATCTGTGCAAGTGTCCATAATAAAGCACCGGACGCGCAGGTTCATCAGCACGAACAGCGGTGTTGTGTCATCTCTACCGAACATGCGCAGGGATTTAAAGCCCACATGACTGACACACGCTCGGACCAATCACAGCGAAGCACCGGCGCCGGTCAGCCAACCAGAATCATCTGCAGCGAGTTTGACCGTCCTGCTGTTGAACGCTAAGTCAGAGAGAAATGTGAGTATAAACATCTTATTTTCTCATTGTTTTGGGTTGTTAACGTAGAAACCTGCTGCGGGTTCAGTCCGTGTTCACCAAATGTCAATTGGCGGCTCAGTCGTGTCCGTAACGAGCTGAAAACAGGCCGCGGGCGGCGGGATGCAGAGTCATCTGTGGTGCGTCTGTGGCTCCAGTCTGCCCCAGTAGCTGTTTTATTATGGGATCAATGGGATGAGGCTGGTTCCAGTTAGATTTTCCATGTTAAAATCGGCTTTCTGGATCATATTTTCAATTCAGATGAGACTCGTTATCTCGGGAGGATGTCACAAAATGATATTTATACGTTCAATAAGCCTGACAATGTGAATTAATGTGATGAATCAAGGGCAGTAGCTCCATATGTGAGGCAGTGATGCCAGTGGTCAGTGGATTTACCACATATCACACAGAGACAGAGACAGAGACATGGCTTCATCATGACACACTGTAATGATGGAAAACCAGGTCATTTCTATGATAAAAGATAAAGAATAACACATGGGTTCAACTGTGGCTGATGAGTCATTAGATTATTTATTCAGACTGAAGAGACGATGGAAAGGAAAATAAAATAAAGGTTGACTCTGAACTTATCTTTTGTGTTTGTATGTCAGTACAATAACAGACAGGGTTTCTTCCTCCTCCTCCTCCTCCTCCTCCTCCTCCTCCTCCCTCCCTCGCTGCAGCACTGTGTCCTCATCCTCATCATCCTCATCATGGCCTCCGGAGCTCTGTTCCCCAGCATGGTGTCTGGGTCCCGTGGCTCCTCCAGTAAATACCTGGTGGAGTTTCGGGCCGGTAAGATGACCATGAAGGGCAGCACGGTGACGCCTGACAAGCGTAAAGGTCAGGTCTACATCCAGCAGACCGACGACTCCCTGATCCACTTCTGCTGGAAGGATCGGACGACCGGGAACGTGGATGATGTATGTGACTGTGACTGTGTGTGTGTGTGTGTGTGTGTGACACAGGTCGGTCTGTGTTTTGACTTTTTGATATTAACCATCTTTATCACTTTCAGGATCTGATCATCTTCCCTGACGACTGTGAGTTTAAGCGAGTGAACCAGTGCACCACCGGACGAGTTTATGTGCTGAAGTTCAAAGCCGGCTCCAAAAGACTCTTCTTCTGGATGCAGGTAAACAGCTGGACGCGTTTGTTCTCACTTGATGAAGAGACGCAGGTATAAAGGCTCATTTACACGAGTATCACCTGGGTGTCACAACAGTTAGGTTTATTATATGAGTTTCAGTCCTACTGCCTCATATTCGCACTGAAGCACCAAATATGTATCAATCCACTGCTGAAAATAGTCCCTGACAGTGTGCTCATTGACATATTTGTCTGCAGTCTAGGTTTTTCCTTTGTTTTTCATCTTTATATTTGTGAACGGTGGTCGAGGATGTGCATCTTCAGTAGCAACAAAAAGGGCGTCTGAAGTCCAGAGGCAGGTGAAGGAAGTCGGACTGAGAGACACATCTTCTCTAGTTCACAGGAGCCAACGCAGGCTCAAAATGTGACATTTATAAGGAGGATTAACGGTGCTGGGGGAGTTTGGAAAAAATACAATGTGTTGACAAGAAGAAAAATGTAGAATAACTCAAGTTTATCCTTTAAACGCTTCAGGAACCGACTCATATTTCATCTTGCTCATTCATTCGACCTGTAAAAACACATGGAGGTGATGCAGTGGTCGCTGCAGACAGAGGGAAACCCCTTTTTATTTACACAGTAACACATCTCAGTATATCAAAGCTCAGTGTTTCTGTGCTGTTGTCTGTTTCCTGAGCTCAGGAGCCAAAGACCGACAAGGATGAGGAGTACTGCCGTAAAGTGAACGAGTATCTGAACAACCCGCCGATGCCCGGAGCTCTCGGCAGCGGCAGCAGTGGAGGACACGACCTGTCTGCTCTGGGCGGTGACACATGCTCATTTTCTCTGATTACACTTAAACACTATAACATGGAAAAAAAACGCCAGAAAACTCATTTCACTCATGTTGTGTCACATGTTGTTTTCATATAAAGGAGAGGGCGGCCTGCAAAGCCTTCTGGGAAACATGAGCCACAACCAGCTCATGCAGCTCATTGGACCGACCGGACTGGGTGGGATCGGTACGTGGTACTGACGCAGCATCAAAACATGGTCCGATGTGTTTATACTAAAGTAATTAGACGCTGTTTCATGTTCTCTGGTGATCAGGTGGTCTCGGGGCTCTGGCCGGTCCAGGTCTGGCCAACCTCCTGGGCAGCAGCAGCAGCAGCAGCAGCGTTCCTGCAGCCAGTAACTCCTCAACGAGGTACCTGATGTGTTTTCACTGCACGCTGACCACCTTCTGTTTCTGGGCCTGAGTCTTTTTTTTTTTTTTTCTTCCTCCTCATCACAGCTGGTAAAAAGCCAAACGCTGAAGACGAGATGCAGCCAAAAATGGTTTGAGGTTCAGCTCTGACAGACAGAAAGTGGGCGAACATAAGCTGAATCATCTGTCTCAGACACGGACAGTAAACGTTAAGTTTTAGTGTCAGTACAACAGGGAGAAATCTGGAGCTGGAAAGTTCAGCATCGACCCTCAGAAACCAAAACAAATACCGAGCGCTGCTACTATTATCACTCAGTTTATTGATCAAATGCTGAACTCAGTCCAACATGATGTTATAAGATAAGATCATGTCACATATTACAAAGAGAAGAAGTTGTTTGTGTTGTGTGTATGAATTTATCTGTATGGATTTATATCAACATCAGATCAAATAGAGTCAAAAAAAAAAACAAAAGTGACACAGCAGATCTAGCTCTGCTAAGCTAACTGTCATTAGCAGGAGCTAAACTCTTGCTAAAGATGTTTAGCTTAGCTGTTTTTTTTCTAAATATCTTTTTCCATGATTAACTGACTTATGTGTCTTATTTAATCTGATGAAAAGGATGAGCCAAGTCATGAGTTCACTGAAATTTATATTTTTCACCTACACAGAACAACTTGAGGGGAATTCAAGCTTTAGCTTTAGTTTTTGCTAATGCTAGCCACAGCAGTTAAGCTAATGCTAGCTGCCTCAGTAGATGTGACGATGAGTCCTACAGCTCACAGATTAAATGTTTATTCTACTTTATTTATTGTAGTGAAACATAGATCAAACTCAGCTTTGACCAAGTGTGTAGTTCCTGTGTTTTACCTTCGAGGGGCAGTGTTTTCAGTGTTTATTTCTCTGCTCATTGTCTCGTTGTCATCAGTAGATGAGACCAGAACAAGAGACAACTGGAAAAACTTGTTTGTCTTTTATCACTGCTGTTCTTTACATCCTCATTTACTAAATATGTGAAGTTCACTCTTCCCTCTCTGAGGTTTGTCCAGATGAAGGGAAATGAAATGCAGCAGAAGTTTCTTTGCTTCATGACAAACTAACAATAGAAACCACAGACTGACGATTTAGATCAGAACAGGAAGTGTGTAACATCCAGCTGTTTTGTTCCTGTCTCCTCTCAGTCCGTCCACCGCCGTCACCCCCACCTCCACCTCCACTGCCAGTCGCCTCAGCTCCTCCCAGGTGCCCACCACCCCCATCACCCCCTCTGCCACCTCGGCGGCATCTCCGACGGCCACCACCCCCTCCACCCCTGCCGTGTCCTCTCTGGCGGCGGCGGGGGCAGCCAACCCCACGCAGCCCATCCAGCTCAGAGACCTGCAGAGCATCCTGGCCACCATGAATGTGCCAGCCAGCGGCCAGGGAGGTGAGCCCCCCACCCCCTGAGAGAGAGAGTGAGCACCGCCTCAGGCCTCAGAGCTGAGACAAGGCGAAAAACTGAAAGCCCCACCAGAGGCAACGTGCATAATTAGGCCTAATTAGTTTAAACTCAACTAATTATGCAGCAAATAATTAAAAGTGTGAACACAACAGTTTCTGTAAGGAAGTGCAATAGAGTCAGTGAGTTGCAGAAGCAGAAACCGGCTGAAACACTGCAGTCTGTCGCTGTTTTACCACGACATGAGGCTCGGCTCTGCATCATTTACACTGTTCATCACTGTTTATCACTGTCAGGCTGCCCATGTATTCACAGACAGAGAGAGCAGGAGGCAGGAGGACATGAAGACTGTGCACGATGAATGCAGGTGTTATGAAAGTAGTTAAACTTGCAGCCATCTTTGTTTCTGTGTTGTGATGTGGAAGCGAACAAAGCCACAGAAACTGATCACCTGACTCTGCAGCTCTGTGCGTCCTTATGGTTTCATGGCTTTAACTTCGTTGTGTCGACTCAGGCTGTAAAATCTCGTGGTGTCGCTTTCAGCTGCAGCTGGTTTCAGTGGAAAAGCTTTGATGAAGCTCATTTAACACCAAACAGCAAAAAGACAGGAAGCAGCTGAAGACTTCGACACAGAGTAAAATCAATACTAACGTTACAGCTGCTGATTGTAGATCAGTAACGTTTATTAAATATGACAAGGACAAGAAAATACAATACATGCTAAGTTCCTCTGATATTAGCTTTTCGATTTGCATATGCAAATGTGTCAGGAATTAATGAAGTTAAGCTCAAGTATCCAGTGGTGCAGACATTAAAAAGGCAATATAAGAAAACATACACTATATAGATCCATGAGTTATGTATAAAATACTAAAATAGAATAAAAAGAGTAAAAAAAAAACAACTGAAGTAGAAAAAAATCTGCTGCCAAACCTCAAACAGAAACACAACGTGATGCTTTTACAGCTGTAATCAGAGAATGTGTTTTTTGTGTCTCATCTGTCCCCTGCAGTCGACCTGGCCAGCGTCCTGACCCCTGAGGTCATGGCTCCCATCCTGGCCAACCCCGAGGTGCAGCAGAGGCTGATGCCCTACCTGCCGTCCGGAGAGTCGCTCCCCCAGAGCTCAGAGGAGCTGCACAACACACTCAGCTCTCCTCAGTTCCAGCAGGTGAAGAGTTCGACCCCTGGTGTTGTTCACAGGCCGTTTGTATCTGTGGATCATGTGAAAACTGATGATTTTACTCAGCAGCTCCGTTATATTTGTATCTGTGGTCATGTTTTGTGCACCAGTCTCAGTCTGTGTGTAGACAACACTAACAACACTAACCCTCCAGCTCTTATCTCCAGCCTGGTGCAGAGTTTGACATTAAACATGTTATTGTCCTCGGGCGCTAATGCAGCAGCAGCAGCAGCAGCAGCAGCAGCAGCAGCATGTGGATCGTCAGACACTGAGTTCTGCCATCGTCTGCCTGGTATTTAATGTCTCCCTCTCTGTCTTCCCTGTCTGTCTTTAGGCCATGAGCATGTTCAGCAGCGCCCTGGCGTCGGGGCAGTTGGGGCCTCTGATGAACCAGTTCGGTTTGCCTGCGGAGGCCGTGGACGCTGCCAACAAAGGAGGTCAGTGTTTTACCCACGTCAAAACTGAAACACTGCGACTGTGTGTGTGTCTCTCCTGTTTTTATATTTAGATTTATACACAACGTCGTTAAAAACCTTCATATTCCACCAACTTTTAATCCACGACATTTGACAGTTGAAGTTTGTTGTTACTTCACTATTTAAACTAAATATAGTGAAACAGTGAAGACGGTCGTTGTTCTTCCTCTCTGCAGATGTGGAGGCTTTTGCCAAAGCCATGGAGACGGAGACAAAGTCCGACCAGGACGGAGACTCCAAAGACAAGAAGGACGACGACGAAGACATGAGTTTGGACTAAGAAGTGCTGACGCTGATTATTTAATGTATTTTAGCTGCTTCTGCTGTTTTGTTACTCTCACACACACTGAGGACTAGGATTGTGGTTAATAATGTAGAAACTGTGACTCAGACTCCCCCGCGCTGATCGTGCCGTGTTCATCCTGCAACAACCACAGTGTGTTGATGATTTAATATCTACTGATTTACCTGAATGAACATGTATCCTCCTGCATGTCGGCTCGCAGCCCGTCCTGTCCTGACTCGATGAGGGAACAGTAAAGTGACAACAAACACGCTCGACTGTGGGTTTATTTTAACAGATGTCTTGTTATTTAATTGTTTTTTTTTCTGATGATTTTATGCCAGAATTATAGTTTTAGCCTGAACATAGTTAAATAATCCATACGCCTTAAGAAGAAGAAGAAGAAGAAGAAGAAGAAGAAGAGCCATTTATTGGCTTTAAACACTGGAGCATATAAATAAAACCTGCACGTCTGTTTGACTTTAGGCTTCGTAACTAAATCCATGTCAATAGATGCTCGTTGACACCTCAAGATAAACAGTTTGTGGCTCCACTCGTGTCATTAAACCATAGAAGAAGAGCGGGGTGCAACGTGATGATGTCATTAAAAGAGAACCAATCAAACCTCAGTAGAAAATGACGAGGAAAAAGTGATAAAATATGACGTTTCTGTGGATGAATGACGACTGTGCGAAGTGATTGTGATGTAATAACTGTGTCAGGCCTCGCTGCATTTGAAACGATTGATTATTGAAAACAAACTCGGCTCTTTTCAGTGAAAATATATTTGAGAAACATTCATGTCACAGTATGAAAACAATGAACATCTGACACTTTGACATCAACCATACAGATCCACATTGTGTCATTACACAGCTCTGATTGGACGTTTATTGTGACACATTTTATCAAACACACACAAAACTGAGTCGTCGTCATCATCATCATCATCAACATCATGTCTACGACCACAAACACTCGTCCACAAAGAGTTTGTGATTATCGTCACCTCAACATGTCGGGATCGTTACAGCAGCGAGAAAAGCGGAGAAATGTCAACGTTAAATATCACATGTGATGACACGGTTAACCATTTCACTGCCACTGTAGTTTCAGGCACTTCTCTCCTCCTCCTCCTCCTCCTCCTCCTCCATCACTCGTTCACCTAATGGCACTAATGTTCAGAAGAGTCACTTAACACCAGCTGGTCTTTACACAGACACAAACTCTCACTACAACACACCGACAACATTTTGATTTCCTGTCGTGTCGCAGCTGCACGACACAACGACTGGTGATTTTGACCATGATCGCTATGGTAACAAAATGTTTTTTTTTGTTTTTTTTTTAACTTTCTTTGGGTTTTGATTTTACGACTTAATCAACAAAGATGCAAACGCAAACTTCCTGAGAACTGAAAAACAACTAAATCCAGTGTTTTTTGAACATCATCATCTCCCTGGGAAAAGAAACGTAACGACAGGAAACATAAAAACAAAAAAAACATCTTTACTATAAATAAAATCTCCATCATCCTGTATATTTGCACAGTTTTTTAACCCACGCTGCTGCCACGTGAACATTTTCTTTGTTTTGTGGACATTTACATTACAAACAAATAAAAAGGCCACTTTCTTCTCTAGAAACAGACAAAGACAAAAACCCACAGGCTACAGTTTCATGTTTCTGTCTAATGGCTGGAGATGCTTCGATGTCACAGTGGGTTTCAAAGGCATTTGCAAAGAAATCAACAGTGGTGGTGCTTCTTTTGTCATTTGTAAAAAAAAACTATACAGAGTGTGTGTATAGTGATGAGGAAGGTGCACGTGAAGTGTTCAAACTCATTTCAACAGGTGAAGGAGGACGTACCAAAAAACACACACACACACACCAGGTTTCACAAGGAGCCCAAATAAAAAGCACAATAAACGTGCTCATTGACCATCTCTAACATAGAGCTCGACATCAGGACGTCACATGTACAAACGTCTAAAAACACACACACACACACACACACATGTCAACAAGTGTAAACCACTTCTCCTTCAGATACAGAGAGAGACAGGAAATAAATAGTACCAGAATTATTGGTTGTAAAACACGACAGCTTATAAACTGGTCAATCAAACACACACACACACACACACACACACACAAAATATCTTTTGATTTACCTTTGCACACAAACACACACACTCACACTGTGCTGGTGTTTTTAATGAAACCAGCGGCGTGTCAGTCTAACCCTGCTGCACCAGTCTGCGGTAGTGCGGCATGACCTTGCTCTCCGGGAGGTAAAGTCCCATCTCCAAGGCAACCAGCACCGGGAACTCCAGAGGAATCAGCTCCCGTCTGTTGATACGGAAACGCTCCTCCAGCTTCTGCTCATCGATGGAGAGACAGACAGAGACGGAGAGAGACGGGAACATTATGACTCAGTGGGAAACACACAAAGTGAAATGTTGAAAGTGTTGGAGTGGGTTTGTTTCTCTGATTCTTCTGAAACAGAGGTTTATCAATACTAATGATCAGTGACACATGTCCAGCTTTGTATTTTGTATAAATGGTTCATGTATTTACTGTAGGGCCTCTGACTGAACTGAAACCAGCTCAGGTGAACGTTGTAAGTTTAAACTAAACGCTTCCTCGTCAAAAGTCTGTTCATGTGGGGTGTGACTTTAATTTTGAAGCAGACAGGAAATGCTACAGCTCCACCTTCTCAGAGACGGGACCAAAATAATGGTGACATGTTTTGTTTCAAAGAGCAACAGTTTTTTGTTTTTTTTCCAGTGTGTGCGTGTGTGTGTTTGATTGACAGGTTGAGCAGCGACAGGAAACGGAGGGAGAGAGCTGATAAACCTGTGCTGGCACCACGAGCTGCTGTGTGTAAACTGATGGTGATAATGAAGTGTGGGGGCTGAACCAATCAGACTGGTTCGTGTGCTGCTTTGTTTACACTTAAATGTTTTCGTTTCACTCGTCCACCATGTTGAATGGAAACACTGTTAAAATTTAAACGTGTGGTTAAACTTTCAGGAGATTTCAACGTTGACCATCTTAAATAATTTATCTTTAATCCAGACTCTTCTCACTTGCATAACAACGAGGAACCTGTTCCTGTTGAGAGGAGGATTCTGGGTAAACAACACTCAGCTTGATGCTACAGGTTTTTCCGCTCGGTCGACTTCTCTCTTTCTGACAGAAGTTAAAAGTCGACACATCTTGTTCAGATCTGTTTGTTTGTGTGGAAACTTCACTCACGTCGATGAGCTGTTTGACTTCTGGCTTCCTCAGATCACTGCTGATCTTCGCAGCCAGCAGCACGCACGCCGCCGCCACCAGCTTCCTGTTCTGCTTGTTGAGGCGACCCTGCAGCACCAGCTTCTCAAAGTAAACAAAGGCCATTGCTATGGTGACCGGCTGCAGGCCGCACTCCTCGCTCACGGCCCGCATCTCCCTCTTCAGGCTGCAGGAGGAGGAGGAGGAGTTAGTGATCAGATAAGGAGCCGACTGTGAGAATATCTTTATCAGCTGTTTGTAGTTTTCAACATAAACATCATTTGATGCTTTAAGCTGATTTATAGGGCTCATATCATAAAGCACACACACACGTGGCTCTGCAGAAAGAAAGAACATAAGAAAGAGACACACACCAAATATTATCAAATCAAGAAGACGTGATTCAGAACAACACAACAGCAGCAGCAGCAGCAACAGCAGCACAATACAAACGCTTGTCAGGTCAAATCAAGTCATGACGCCCAGTGAAGTCACGAGGAAGCAGGAGGAGGAGGAACAACAGGCTTCAACCTTCAGACGTCTCTTGGAGCAAAGATTGAAAGTCAAAGCTGAATTTAATCCACGGGTACCTTCTTATCTTGCTCAGCGTCAGCTTAATGTGAGGAAACTTCTCCTTGAACGTCTCGTTCATGTCCTTCTTCAGGTCTGATGGCTTCACGTACTCGATAACAGTCGTCTGCAGAGACGGAGAGACAAAGCGTCGGCGTGAATTATAGTGAATTACAGCTCCATAAAGATTCACAGTGTTGTTTCTACACTGTGTTGATGAAGCTCAATTCACACACACACACACTTGTGTTAAGACGTTACAGTCTTGTGATGTGATCTACTGAGCAGCAATAAAATCATGTGAATGCGACATAATGGACGTATTTTTCTCTGTGAGACGAGGCCGGAGGTGGAGAACGGCTTCATCTGAAGTTCACATCAGAACAAGGTACATGTGAAACTAAACGGTCCTGATCCTGATTCCTGACGGGAGAGACGATGAGTGAGTGAGTGAGACCAGGTGAGCACAGAGCTCAGATGGATCCACTGTGGTTATTATGAATCTTTGTGTTTTCTCTCCCAGCCACAGCCTCGCTGTAGAAACACGACTCTGCTCTTTGAACTACAGGATCAAGGAGACACAGAGTCGGTCATGACTTGTTGTGACTGTTTTTGTCAGATCGGTGAAATCACTCGACGTGTCTGGATTTAACAGTCAGATGTTTTACAGTGTAAACAAACTGCTGGTGTTCGTTCAGGATTTCTACAGGACTCACCTGCAAATGTGAGACACAATCTAACACCTGACGAACGTGTGGTGGAGATCAAGTACAGATGATATTAACTACACCTCGAAGAGTTTGTTATTAGATCACGTCTCAGTGCCTGTGAGCAGTAGAATAACAACAGTGATGGATGGTTGTTTGTAGGTTTGGTCTGTGTAAATGGATTCTCACCACATATGATGCAAATATAAGGACCCTCTTGTGCCTCCCACAGGGCCACTGAGGGTCACTGAGCAGGTTGGGGTCGTACTCCGTCACCTCCTCCGCACCTGGAAACGACAGCACAATCAAAAACAATGAGTGCAGCGCAGCGCAGGCGACGACCCAGGTGTGCGTGATTCAGTTGACGACGTACATGGGTCCTGCGCCGCGCTGTTACGGGTCAGGGTGAAGTTCCTCTGCCCGTTGCCACGGAAACGCGACTGAGCCGGGGTCTGGGCCGCGCAGCTCTCGGGAATGCCGCCACCGCCGCCGCCGCCGCCGCCGCCGCCGCCGCCACCACCGCTCTTCTGCCTCACCAAGGCGTTGGTTGGAAACAGGAACTGAGCGTAGGACACGGTCTGAGGAGGAGGAAGAAGAGTGCGGTCAGAGGAGGGGTGAGACATTTTATCATGTGACACTGTATCAATACTTTATCAATAGTTTACAGTGGTTCTGTGTTGGATTTTAGCCTCCGACCGATGTTCAGGATGTTCAGAAGTCTTTGTGATGACGGAGGATGTTGTGACAGACACATACAGATGCAACTGTATGTTTTCCAGGTCTGAACATTAATCAACTGTGGTTTAATGACACTGCACATCACTTCATGTCAAAGACATTCAGACCAACATCTTGTTGAACTGATGCCTCAGAGTATTGATCCGGTTTCAAGAGGGGCCATCCCAGACCGCTCTTAATAAAGACCAACTGTGAGTGTATAGATTAGATTAGATATTTACCTTGCCACAGGCGCCCAGCTCCACTCCCTCCAGGCAGGGCAGCAGGTCAGCAGTCACCACAGAGGACAGCCTCTGTCTCTGAGCCTCCAGCTTAGGATCACTGTTCAGAAAGAGTCACATTTATGTCACGTTCACCTGCAGCCGCTCACACTAACCTTTCCTGAGAATGATATGGATCACAAAGAAGGGGGATGGAAACATATAAGCGAGGGGTGGTGGGTGCTCTCTGCCAGGGATGGTGCTTCTTTGTACCTGAGGTGCGCACTCTCTCCATAGGGCAGCACTGAGAAAGCAGCGTATAGCGACCGCTTGGCACAAATCAGCATGATCCTGCAGGACACAGCAAGTACAGGCAGACAAAACAGATGGTGTGTCAGTCTACAAGCAACAAGGGGCCGTCACTGCTGCTCACACAGCTACTGCACACACACACACACACACACACACAACATGCATCAGTGCTGGAGCTGCAGTGACAGCAAAAAAATCAGTCACACAGCCACTTCTGTTCATGTCGCTACCATAGATGGACGGCTACCACCAACGATCTACGAGCTGCACGAGCTTCAGGTCAGAGCTGCTAAATCCAGATCCGAACCGTTTTCTGCGGGTCAAAGATAAACTGACTGATGGATGGACGTCTCCACAGACAGGTTGTTATTTTCATGCAGATGGTTTTAAAGTGTTTGAGGTTTCTACAAACGCCGTCTTCACAGGTTTTATTTAGAAAACTCACAGATACTTGTCTCTGCAGTGTTAATACAAGAGAGAGAGAGGCCCAGTGTGGGGCTGAAGGCCGGACCACATGAAAACCAGGAGCACGCAGCTGCTGCCAAACACTGTACACGTTCAACTAGACCTGGCACACTCCACACAGCTACTCTACTGCACCACCACCACAACACCGCTAGAGAAGAGCGCACAAACACCGGACGCTTCTTCATCTCCACACAGAAACACCGATCAATAACCTCCAGTCAGCAGCAGCAGCAGCAGCAGCAGCAGCAGCAGCCTCAGCAGTAAACACCCCGGTCAGACCTTGAGGAGACACATCACATCTCTTACTGGGGGACAACATCTCAACACATAATCTACTGGTGTTAATTAGCTAAGTTATATAACTCTGTTAGCTTTGCCTCAAACACGAGATGTGTGAGCGCCTCAAATAGAAACAGAGGGCCACACCTGTGCGACAGTCGACATCACTGTTTGGCACATACAGTACCAGCAGAAAACACACACACACACACACACACCAGCATGGAGGTGGGCGGGCTATGAACATGGAGCCGTCTCACACGATGAGATGTGGAGGGAAAATGAAAACAAAACAAAAAAACCCAAACATCTATGACGTGTGTTTGTCGGTAACTAACGACACACGGGGAGATTTCCAGAAGACAAAAATCCCAATAAACTGATTCAAGCTCCACAAATACCCAGAAGTGTGACGATAATATGTCAGTCCAGTCTTGCAGAGGGGGGTTACCTCACTGTTGGTGCAATAGGGGTGTTACATTTCCACACTGCACCTCTTTTGGCTTTTACTAAGCTTCCAAGGGTGATTAATTTCACTGTAGCAATCGCCACTCAGCAGCTGTACCGCTGTTATTCGTCTGCAGGCCAACCTAAGTCTCTGCCAAGACTCTGTTAAGCAGCTTATTACGATACTAGCAGGGGGAGTGTGTGTGTATGTGTGTGTGTGTGAGACACAGCTAAGAGACAGAGGGGCCTGTTTCAGAGTCCAAAATAAAAACAGCCCCATTGTGTGTTTTCTTTTTGGGATTCCTCTGAATCCTTTCAGATTGGTGCAGTAACTCAGGAGTTATTCATGTATTCAGCCTCTGCAGTCTGTGTGTAAATGTGTGTGAATGTATTTGTGTATGTGGATGTGTGGATGGATGGATGGATGGATGTTGGGACGCTCACCTGCATCCTCTCGTGTCATACTGCCTCATGCTCTTGATGAAGTGGACTTTCTTTGGCACCTTGGGTCCAGGAGATCCAGAGACGTTTCTCAACCTGGGTGAAGAGTAAGAATGATAAATAAAATACTTCATTAAACCAAATAAAGGGTGTCCAATCTCATGTCTCCTCCCAGAACAACAGAGACCTGTCAGGTGATTTCTCCAATAATCAGGAGTGACACCATGAATATGACATGAATTATTCATTTTAAAGCAGGGAAATGACACTAATTCATAAACAAATCATCAATAATGCAGGACATAAAGGTATATCAACAGAAAATTGTTCATATGTTTAATATTTTTGATTAAAATATACATAAATATCACTATAAGAGAACGAAAGTGGGTCTGTCTGGTGTAACCTGCTGGTTTCATTTTATGCGGAAGTCGGTTAAAGGCCCACGGTGACACACCGACCACAGACTGTGCTCACCTCTGCCGTGAATCCTGGGAGTTGCCGGTGGTCGCCGGGCTCAGGGCGGCAGGTGTTGACCGGACCCGGGAGCAGGGCTGGTGGCCGGTGGGCACAGGAGACAGAGGGGTGTCCGGGGTGAGCGTCTCGGCCGCGCTGCCGCCCTCCAAAAATACCTCATTGGCTCCCACAGCAGTTGGTCCGGCAGGTCCCGGAGACATTACCAAAGAGGTCGAGCCGGACTAACCACCCTGGAAAGCTGGACGACGAGCCACCGCCAGCCGCCGCGGGGGGCTCCGTCACCTGAGCGACCGGTCCTTGGCTTTCCGCCGGCGGGGGCACGACCGTTGAGCCGCCGTCTCTGTGGCTGTGTCGGTGCTCCTCGGTCGCTTTTTGGTCGGTGTTTCCATCGTTAAACTGACACTGGGGGCGTCCGTCTAGTGAGATATTGTTGAGGAATAAAAGAGCCGCCTGCCTCCTTCGGGAGTCCTTCGCTTTCCTTCGGTGCTCTCGGTGAATCTTGGCCGGTTTACTGTTACTGCCGGTGGACTGCAGACCGCAGACAGCGGTCGCCATTCTAGTTTGAAATGTGGCTGTTGAATCCGAAGGCAACGAGCGACCGGTACCAGAGTGTTAGCCCCGCCCCGTCTGCGTTCTGATTGGCTCTGGCGGTAATTATGCCGGTTGTAATGTTCTTGGCTGGTAAATACTCGCAGGCGATTGGACAAATGACATATATGTAAATATATTATTGGTAATTGCATTTGATTGGATGAGTGGCAGAAGTGGGCGGTGCCGTGGAAACAAAGAGACATTTAAAACCGCTAACTTCACTGATTCACATTAGTTCTGCAAAACAAACGTGATTTGAGAGAAGTGTTTTCTATGCGTTGTGTTTTATTGATAACCAATAACACAATAATTCTTCCTACAGAGATACATGGGTTCTCCAGCTTTGTCTTAAGCCTGTTATATATGTGCTACACTAATGATTAACACTAATTAATCATTTAATAGCTTAATGTTTTATGCATTTGTTAGAAGCCCTTAATAAGGACATGTTCTGGTTTCCAGTTTGGCTGATGTTAAAACTCAGCATTTGGTTGTAAGGCAGTTTGTTATGTTTTGGTAATTCATAAATAAAGCTTTTCTGTTTCTCACTTTCTAATATGCCACCAATCTGACTTATTAAGGAATGTAATAAGTTTTTTTTAAACCAGCATCAGCTCACTCAGTTGTCAATGATGACAAGGTCTTCATTAATTACTTTTAGTCAAAAAAAAAAACCCTTCAACAGTTTGAAGAGTCTATTTGATGAATTTGATTAAAAAACAAATGGATCAAAAGTGTACATGTATGTATGAACCATTAATGAGGTGTCCAGTGATCTCCACTAATAACCACTGTGTTTGACTGGCTCACCCTCCGTCCTGAAACCCTGGTGTTTTGAGAAAACTGCACCAGCGATCTGTTTAGCATTTGAGGACAAATCGGTGTGAAACTGACTGACTGATCAAAGACGCTGAGCTCCTGCAGACAGGCCGCTCGGCTGCTTGTTCTTCTCATCTCACCACTGCAGCAGGAGTTAACAGGACAGTTTTCACATTTTCATTTTAGTTTCACACCTCATTGACTTGTAAACACGAAGCTCGGCTGAGTCTTGTTTTTCTGAGACAGACTCTGAGGTGTGAATTTTGTTTCCCCCTCCTCCTCAATAGAAACCCTGCTCCTGTAGTTTGATCACAGTTTAAAGGAATTGGAGATTATCAATGAGTTGATCTGCTGGAGGTCGCTGACCTTTGTGGACGCAGTTCGGTGTCTCGACCTGGACTCTCACGGACACAGACAGAAAACATCAGGTAAACACTCTGCTCTTTATTGTAGCAACACCAACATAAGGAAATTGTCTTCACTTTCTTGTAGCTTTTTTGTTTCTTGCTCTGAACAGCAACAGTCTGGCACGACCAGTTTAAGGCTTTTTGATTCTAGCTTTGTTTGAGGTACAGCCCCGACCGACTCCTGCCACCACGAGCTCATGTTATGGTTCACTCACTGTGTGGTTGTTGTTGTTGTTGTTGTTGTTGTTGTTGTGTGATGGACTCAAGACAGTTAGCACCATAATCGAAGCCTCTTTGGCCTTTTGTTTGTGTGTGACAGGGCGGTGAAGGTGCTCTGTGGGCTTTTCATCGATCTCAGTGTCATCGGGAAAAAGAAGCTGAACGGACAGTGTTTACAACAAAACTGTCGTTTCTCAGTGACACAATTTCTAAATTAAATTCAACGCACATGGCAAAACTCAAAACTTCCCTCCCCACACACACACACACACACACACACACACACACCCATACACATGCTGGTATGTGAGCTCACACACACACATACACACACATACAGTAGACCTTTCACCTTTTGTGACTGATAAAATCACGTATGGTAAAGCTTCATCTCATTGGTCCATGAACGCCTCATCGTTCTCCTGGAGAGAAATCTGTCAATAATAAACAACAGACAATAATAAATTAATAAACTACTCAATAATCATCTCCAGTTTGGCCTTCAACTGAGGATTACTCTTAATAATTGATCATTGATCAATCGTTGACTCGCTGAAACGTCCCACATCCTCCAGATATTCAGTTTTACGATGATATTCAACGCAACGTTTTCAATCATTTCGAATTTTCTCTTTGATTTTTGGTATAAAATCACTGAAATGATCAATCAGTTGATCAGTTACCAAGATAACTGCAGATCACTTTTCTGTCAATCACTTTATCAACAGATTATCTCACCTCTAAATGCAAAGGGACTGTGACATAAACTCCTTTAGCGAGCTGATCATGAACAACATTGATACAGGATTACATCTCCAATAATCAGATTGATGATTGATGAGAAGTGATTTGAATCAATAGGTCTAGAATCAATAATAATAATAATAATAATATTTGTGTGAAAGTGACAGATTTATCTCTGAGGACACTTTGAGGAAACAAGGGACCAGCAGAACAAAGTGTTACCAGAACGAACCACATGCCTGTACCATCAATAATCAATCAAAGCTCTTCTGGAGTCTGCAGCTAATTCTGTTTGTCTTTGTCTTGTCTTTCTCTCTTTTTTTTTGTTTGTTTTTTTTTACATTTTTCAGACAACAAAGTATGGATACAGTACGACTACTCCCTCTGTAACTTCCACATCGTTCTACAGTTTCATTTACACGTCTGTTTTTTGTTTTTTTTTTTTTTTTGCTCCGTGACAAGAATCGTGTCGGTGCAAAATCTTCGTCTGGTGGTGGAAATCATAAATGTCGCTACTGTTCAGCACATAAACATTCTGGTTAGAGTAAAGAGTAGATGGCATGTCCCCGAAAACAACAACAGATTGCTTGTAAACACACACAAATCTCTTTTTTTTTTTGTTTGTTTTTTTGTTTTTGTTCTAGCTTTTACCTCAGAAAACAAATATAGAACCACAGGAATGTTGTAAATCCCACTAACAGCATGAAAATGCTCGAAGCCTCGTCACAAATAATAATCACATCTTCACGTGTTTTTTTTTTTTTTTTTTTTACATTCAACTCAAATGTTGCCTGTGAACTGCCCTTCAGGTTCGAAGCAGCATTTGCAGAGACTCCTTCAACATGAGTGAATAGCTATGGGTATTGATTAGGAGTTATGATGATCAGGACCTGTGCTGTGGTTATTGTTTGTTGTTGTTTTTTTTAAATGACAGTGTGAATTTAACATCTGTAAATGCCTCCCCTCCACATCTGGGTGGGTCGGTGATGTTTCGGCTCTAGCTGCCATAAGTAATCATGCATGTTGAAGGCTCGTCTCTGCTGTGAGACGATGTGCTGAAGCACCTTCACTGAGGAGGACTCTGTGCCTCTGATTGATCATCACACTGCTCCACTTGTCTGCCTGCCTGCCTGCGTGTGTGTGTGCTCCTCACTGGGGCAGCGAGCTCTGCCGCCGCCGCCGCCGCCGCTGGGCCTCCACCTCTTCCTGTACCACGTCCTGCCCTGAGAAATGATACAGAAACTCAAAAATGCACCAATCATTTGACAACATCACAGGTTTTTTTTGCCTTTTCGCAGTAAATAAAGACACCACACTCCGTCTCTGTTCTTTGCCCGTTTGTCTCCACCTCCCTGACAGCACAGAGAGCAAACCAAGTGAGCGTGGAGCTGAAACAGACGGCTCAGCGAGAGTCCACCTGCCATTTTTATTTAAGGCAGGATATCCACACGGCAGCGAGCTGAGTCACAGCGCCTTCAGCACATCACACCGTGGTCTCATACTCCATCACTTCTTTGGGTGTGCCCAGGCAGCGGTACTGAATCCTCGGCGTGACCGGGGCGGCGCTCTCCAGCACCAGGATGGTTTTACGCAGCCGGCGGTCGATGAAGTGAGCGTCCCAGGCCGGGTACTTCTTCCTGGGCAGGTCTATTCTGATGACGGGCCCCTCTGTCCTGGGTGTGAGGGCCGGCACCGGGGCCTGCGCTCCCCGAGGAGGTCGCACCTGAAACACGTCTCCGTCCACCCCGGGACCCTGCTCTCGTTCTGACCCTTTAGTTCTCTGGAGGGTCCTGGGGGGGCTGCTCACCAGGTCGGGGGGCAGGCTGGAGGCGGGGAAGCCAGTGCCTCCAGAGGCACCTCCTTCTCCACGACGTAGCCCCACCCTGAGGCGGGGCCGTCAGGGTGCAGCAGACAGTAATACACAAACATGAAGAAGGTGCCCAGGGCGTAGCTGCTGGCCACCACACACACCATGATGACGGCATAGAAGTCTGGGGTGGAGCGGGAGCCGCGGTACAGGTACCAGGCGGTGGTGAGCGCCACGTTCTCCACCAGCACCGTCAGACTGTAGATGAGCATCCTGCAGCGAGTGCGCCCCTCCCTCACGCTGAACCAGCAGAAAACGTAGACGATGCCCACCATCATGTTGTAGATGATCTCCTCCCACTTGGACATGCAGAAGTCCGTCTCGCCCTGGATGATCCAGAAGGTCATGATGCACCAGTGGGCCACGATGAAGATGCCAAAGTAGAGCTGGAACACGGAGGCGAACAGGGCGAAGGCCAGGGTGCGCGCCCCGATGGTGAACAGGTGCCACAGGATCTGAACGATGACGGCCTTGTAGGTCATGGGCAGCTTGTCGTCTCGGGAGTCCCTCAGGACCTTCTGATAGGACGAGATCATCCAGGCGAGAGAGATGAGCGAGGCCGAAGCCGAAAGTCCTGAGCAGACAGTGGAGGAGAAAGTTAGACAGGATGGAAACGGCCTCTGGGGGAACATGTCTCACCATTTAGCGCAGCAGGAATACACAGCTCCTGCTCTGTGGGGGCCTGATCGAGGCGAGCACGAGTGACTCATGCACAGCGTGGGCTGCAGACGAGTGACTGACTGATTTATTTCTGACAGGGCGATGACAGGGCCACGGCGACTGGTCTTTTGTTATATTTTTCTTTGTGTGTGTGTGTGTGTGTGTGTGTGTGTGTGTGTGTGTGCGTGCCCACTCACCCTGCAGGGGCAGCACCTGTCTGGCCTGGACCATGATGCTGAGCTGCAGCACCAGCTGAGGGGCGCTCTTCAGGAAGGACTCCAGCAGACGCAGCATGCTGATGTCAGCGCTCTCAAACATCATGCGCCAGTAGTAGTGACGCCGCTCAGGGTCCCGGTGCCAGCGGCTCTGCACGCCCAGGTACAGGGCGTGGACGTACCTGAGGGCACACACACACACACACACACACATACACCGGTGCATTAAACATTATGAGATGAGTCAAAGGAAAGCCTGTTTGGATCTATACACATAAATACATGCACACACAGTGTCAGAGGGAGACACATTCACCACACACGGACACACACACGGACACACGCACACTCACATGCACGAGCGCATTAAATATAGTTGAAGGAAGAGAGACTGAACAGACTTTTAGGTTTTAATGCTGCGCTTCAGAAACTTTTGAACATCAAAACACAGACTCTCAGAAGTCACAACTCATTATTCCAAACTCTGGGAGCTGTCAGGAGTTCTCGCCAAAAAGCTGGTGTAGCTGCTCCGCTGGGATTTAGATTAGACGGAAACTGAACTAAGACGCTCTGTGGTTTTAATTTTAGTACAGGCAGGGTTTTTTTTAGGGGGGGGGGTGGAGATGGTGGGTGTCACTTGTCTGCGATGGAAGGAAATCCAAGTGAGTGCTCATCAGACTGAAGGTGTGAGCGTGTGACTATGCAAATCCACAATGTGTAAACCATCATCATCATCATCATCATCATATAGCTGCTGGAGAAGTGAGTGGAGGTTGCCGTGGAGGAGAGCGAGCTATAAATGTCTGAGTAATTGCCTGGGGGGGGACGGGGGACGGGTCAGAGGAGCGGCGTGTCAACAAGCCCACTGAACCACGAGGGAGTTTGTGTAACTCTTTTCTTGCTCCGGTTTGTGCTACACAACGTGCGCCTTGGGATGTAACACGCTGAGAAAATAGAGCACACGCGCAGTAATGAGGGTCAAAGGCTGCAAGATGAAGCTGAAGACATAAACACACACACACACATCACTGTGTGTAACACGACCCCCCCCCCCCCCCACCTCCCTCCTCCTCCTCCTCCTCCTCCTCTCTTTTATATCCCAGCTTGCTTGCTGACATTTAATTCTGGTCGCCGGGAACCAAATTGATCCCGGTTCACCTGACTATAGAAGCTTGTGTATCAGTGACGGATCAGTCCTGAGTTTACAGCTGAGGGTAAAACACACCGTGGTAATCCTCTTAATGTGCAGACACGCTGATCTGAGAGCAGCAATAAACGGGGCGCACACAACAGCTTTAATGGCATTACCGGTAATTCTGTGCCGCCACAGTTTTTTAATGTGCTCCTGGACACTCTCTCTCTCTCTCTCTCTCAGACACACACACACACTCTCTCTTTCTCCAACACACACACACACACACACACACACAGAAGTCTTAGCCTCTGGGAGGAAATAAGGAATCAATATATATTACCCATAGAGGCAGGAAGAGAGAGACCACAAAGACAGACGCAAGCTGAGAGGCTGTTCAGGCCTCCAGATTAATCCAACAGCTGATTTGCATCTGATTCCTGTCGTTACACTTGATTTTTATGAAACACAACTGATCACGTTTTGTCTCTTCATCACCACCACCCTCCTCCTCCTCCTCCCCCCCCTCCTCCTCCTCCTTCGGCTGGCAGCAGTTCAAGCCTGTCAAAACCGATCAGAGCTGCGTGAGCCTGAGCTGAGCCTCACCATCACTGACTGAGGAGCTGACCTACAGACCTACTACCATCCATGTGAGAGTAATGCCAAAGTGTGCACCGGTTTGTTTTCGGCCTGAGAGGCACGTCTGTGGCTAATTACACAGAGTTTGGAGCGCAGCTGAGAGGAGGAGAGAGGAGAGAGGAGCAGCAGACGTTACAGGACTGTGGGGAGAGGTGAGATGTGGATCTGTACAAACACAGGAGCCGGAGCCTGGAGCTGAGATCTGGAAACACACACACACACACACACACACACACATCAGAGCAAACAGGAAGCAGCTCTCATGACATTTATGACTATTATTCATCTGTCCTCCTCAGCTGTCAGGCTCCGTCTCACCCTCCAACCCCAAACACACACATAGGTTTGTTTTTTCCTATCTAAGGAGATTGGTGTGGATGAGTTGATGATTGACCTAAAAGCGTGTCAGGGGGTTGGGGTTGGGGTTGTGGTGGGTGGGTGGGGGCAGTGGGGGGGGTGGAGTCTGATTCTGCTTTTTTTTTCCTCCCTCCCCAAGCCGGAGAGAAACGTCAAACAATACAAAAAGACATTGTGGCATTTTGGGCACAGTCCTAACTCAGCTGACTGATGAGGTTTCATAAGCGTTTAGCCACGGAGTGATGCTGGAGGGATGCATGTGCACACAGATGCGCGCGTGCGTGCACACACACACGCACACACACACACACACAAAGGCAGAAGCTGAATGTGTAGTTTACCCCCCCACCATCACCTCCTCCTCCTCCTCTCCGTTATGAGTGTTGAGTCTTACCTCCAGACCTGTGCCAGCTGGAAGGTGTGGACGATGGCCTGGAAGAGCCACATGAGGACTCTGCAGCAGCTCCGGGCTCCTCCCGCGGTGCCCGGCCCCGGCAGCACCCCGGCCCCGGCGGTGCAGCCAGCGCCCCGCTCGCCGCCACCGCTGTCCTTGGTGCTGAAGTCGCTCTCCTCCGCTCCCGACGCCGCCACCACGGCGGCCGCAGCCGTGCCGCTCTCGACGGTCTCCGAGAAATCGTAGGCGAACCATCGGAAGCTCAGCACTTGCACAACCACGGACGGGACTATCACAAAGACCAGAGTCAGTGCAAAGCACCAGTAGTCGCTCCTTAGGTAGTAGTCCGCGGCCAGCCACAGGTCTGAGGCCCCGTCCGAGAAGAAGACCAAAAGGGCGCACAGCGTCCAGCAGCAGTCCGGGAGGGAGTAGCGCTGCTCGGCGGGACGGCGCTGGGGAGGCGGAGGCCGCGGGTCCGACCTGGAAGGACACTCGGGTGGGATCTCGTTTCGTAGAGAGACGGGTGCACCATCAGATTTCGCGGCCATGTTTGTTGTAGGGAAGAGAGTGAGTAAGAGATGGGAAAATGATGGAAGGGGGGAGGGGGGTCGCGTAGCTTGTCGGGCTCTGTGCATACGTGTGGGAGAGAGGGGAGGGGAAAGGAGGCAGCAGCAGGAGGAGGAGGAGGAGGAGGAGGAGGAGGGCCGGGTGAGGTGAGACAGAGAGGGGATCACCGCCGCTGATCGATCGATGGAGCCGATCTGTGGAGAAACAAGACGTGATCGGCAGCGACATGAGGCGGCAGGTCTGCGCCGATCACCGGGGAACTCTCCGGTGACGGACGGTCCAGCTGCAGCTGGTCCCGGAGGTCTCTGTCCTCCGTGTCCCCCCGCACAGGTAACACACCCACCGCTTATAGAGCAGGAGCAGTGGGACACTGTCCACTGTCCTCTGCCCCCCCCCATAGTTAAACTATGTAAAAGTTCAAACACAAGTGCACGAGCCAAACCAAAGGGTTTAATCTGAAGGAAAACGGTCCTGACACTGATATGTATTATTTTACGGTGCATGTTAAATCATGCATCAGTGTTAATATTTGACCTCTGACCTCCTCCTTCAAGGTGGTACTGTTCACAGGGGTCACGAGGTCACTGATGGGAGAGAGTCAGGTCTGATGTGAGCAGGTGCACATCTGGAATATCTAATAATGTTTGTTTGTGGCTCTTATTGTTTTATTACCTGGTTCTTTCCTTATCTGACTGTGTTTGTGCTTCCTGACACTTTCACGTCAGCTCGTTTCGTGTGTCAAAGTCGTGATTCACGTGTGTTTTGTCAGTGATTCCCCACCCTGAATGTCTTCCTGAGTTAAAACAAACTTTGAATGAATGGATTTGCTGCTGGCATCATGGCTGGATCACCAACAGGTAACTGGACCCTGGAAGCCCCAGGTGTGCGGCCTCGGCCTTGAACCGTCTGTGTGACAAACACCTTGTGGACTGACTCTCTCAAACTAAGTGGGAAAAGAAGTTGCAACTCTTATGAGCCACACATGACAATTAGAACTTTTCCCATCAATAAATCATAGATAAATCTGTAGCTGATCAATCACTTGTCATGTCACAGTTTGAAGAGGCCTTGTTTGTCTCACCATCTCTCTGAGCCTCGTCTCTTCTTCCTACTCTGCCTTTTTTTTTTTCCCTCTCTACTGGCTTCACTTCACTTCCTCTGCGTCTGCTGCCGAGAATCTGGAGTCACGGTTCCTGTTTCTCTGCCGCAGATCAGCTGAGCCAAGTCCTTTACTTTATACGACTCTGGTCTGGGCTCTGGGAGTGATTTCTGCCGCCAGGGAAAAACACTTTCAGCTTGTTGAGGAACTCACTCACTGTCTGACATCTGACCACACATCACCTGCTGCTGCTGCTGCTGCTGCCGGCGACGGCTGTGGAGCAAACACAAGAGAGTAAAAACTAAAAGTGTCTGTGTTCACACCCTGCAAACCTGCAAATGTCTATAATTACATTTCATAATCACCAATGATGAAGATATTTAGTGACGCTTCGGATAATAATAATAAAAAAATAAAAAACAAGACCAAAAATAATGAAAATGTACTAAAATTTAATCATTCATAAAAGCTGGAAAATCATCTGTGACAGGGTAACACAAGAAGCAATATTAGAGTTGGTTTAGTACAATATATTTTCAGCCTCGAGACACGAATCGGAACGAAACCCCCCCCCCCCTCTCCTCCCCCCCAACCCTCCCATCAGTCTATAAAATACTAATTTCCTTAGCTTTATTATGCAAAAAATGGAAGTAGAATATATTATGGGAAATATGGAAGGCTTGCAGCTCTCGATATAAAACAAAGTCACTTAGGAAAGATGTTACCTCATCAATACTCATCCTTGTAAGTAGGAACAAGTAACGTATGGACACGGACGCGTCTCCGCTGACACTGTTAGTGCAGAAATGTGTGAGCATGTCAACATTTCACATGGTTTTTCTTTCACAATATGCCCCAGACTGATGTTACTGTTTAATAAAACTTTTTTTTTTCCTTTTTTTTTTAGTTCCCATATATGGATTTTTAAACCCCACGGTCTCTTCTTTTTTTTTTTTGTTTTGCTTTGTTTTTTTACACTGATATTTCCAAAAGAAAGACACCTTGAGAAAAAAAAAGACAAAAACCAGAGTTGTCATCAGGTTGACAGTACAAAAAAAAAAAATAAAAATAATAAAGAGGCGAATTTCTTTGCCATTAAAAAGCAGAGAAGAGAGTATCTTGAGAAGTATGTGCCGTCTCCTGCCATTTTGCGAGTGGTGAAGTTTTCTTCAAAATACTCTGGAGAGGACTCAGACTGCTGGCACCATCCACTGGGAAACAGTTAATCATTACAAGTTTCTGCAAGGAGGAGAAAAAAATACAGTGGTGTCAGTACATGTCGTCAGAAAACGTGTTGGACACAAGCTGCTGGCAGAGCGTCTTTTAAATTCATTAATAAATGTTAACTGTGTGAGCTCTGGAGCCGAGCTGAGCTCCTCCCTGTTCTACCTGTTGAGCTGCGCTGCATGTGAACAAACCCGTATCCTGACAGACGAGACAGGAAGCTGTCGCTCGATGGAGTTCATCATGTCGACGACATGCAGTAGCTTGGTTTTGTTATGTCTCAGACAAGAAGAGGTTGTTTTTGTTTTTCATACCGTCTTCCTTTAGAAGCATCGCTGGGTGTTGGTGTGATGTGTCTTATCAGCTGATGTTACATAGGCCACGCCTACTTCTCTCAGGTCGCTCCTTCAGTGACAACATGTATGCCACACAGCATGGACTGGCAACAGGCTCCAACACTGGGTCATGGAGGTGATCGTAGTAAGGACGAGGGGCCACAGGACGATGGACCAGGACGAGGAGGGGACACACATGCTGTCGCACCGTCCTGAAGGAGCTGATAAGACACGTCACACCAGCGCCTAGTGACGCCTCTGAAGGAGACGCAGGAATCCATCGAAACATGTTAAGTTATGAAGAAGAACAACCTCTTTTCTGATACGTAAGAAAACCAAGCGAAGGAAACTGCCACATCAAACCTCCATGAACATTTTTGGCCCCAAAGCTCTAAAACCTCTGTGGTCCTGGTCAATGTTTTGGTGCCACAGCCAATCAGAGTGAAGTACAGCTGGGCTGAGTTTATGTCCTGAGATGATCAATGTCCAATAACGGACAAGTCCTGTCAGTGCTGAGATCCGTCAATAAACCTGTTCGACCTTGAACTTCACCGCGTCAGTGTTTTTTTTACATCTGTTACTTCCTCCATACAAACCACACACACGCACACACACACACAAAGACCAAATCGTGTGCCAATATGAAACATTAAAAACAGGTTTGTCTTGGTGTAAATCATCCCTGATGTTCATGCAGGACGTTTTCAGATCTCCAGTCTTTGTTCTGGACTCTAATGTGGTGCCAAGTTTACCTGGGGCCAACGAGTCAAGTGTTTCCTTGTTGGTAGAGGAACTGTAACTTGCAGCTTTAAGCACCGACTGAAGCCACATTTACTTTTTAATTTTCCTGAACCTCTTCCTTTATCGTTGTTTCACGTTTTAAACCAGAGCTGGGTAATCCATCACAGAGACCATGATGCTGAATCGAGGACCTCAGAGACAGACAGGGTGCCGTGGACGGTAAAAACTCCTGAGACCGAGCTCTACCAATGAAAACAAACACGTCTGTGTCTGATTTTATTGACGTCAAAGTTACATTATCGCCGTGTTGCAAATTATCTGAGAAGTCAGCACAACATTATATTAACAGTGATGGATTACCCCACACACACACACACACACACAAATGAACGAACAAGCTTAAAAGTCTCCGGAGGATGATTTTCGCAAAGTGAGGGAGTCGAACCAGTGACTCACTTCCACAAATGAAACCAAATCGGTGTCTTACTTTGGGAAACTCCGGCTGCTAATGTGAAGAATCAAGTATCATCAGAGCTGAGTGGAGCTCGTTATTTGAAGTAAATGGACCAGAACGATGAGAGAAAACTGCAGGTACGTTGATCCGACAGCAGGTGGAGCCACAACATTCATCACACGCTTCAACTTGACAAAGCTACAGATCCTACAGGGTCACAGGTTTCCCTAGAAAAACGAACAGAGGACGGAGGCCGAGTGTCGCCGCGACACTGATCAGGCTCTGATTCATTCAACTCAACGACTCATGAACCATCTGTAGGTTTAGATTTCAATCAAACCACCTAAATTATCATTGCAGCTGATCTGTGAGTGTTCAGAGTCGGCCCAGAGCAGTGGGAGCTCTGCACAGCGAGCTCTGGAGTAAATCCTGTTCAGACACCCACTCACCTGGCCTGGAGCGACTGTGGGAGGGTGTTTTTAGAGCAGTGTGCAACCCGACTTCTTTTTTGTCTTCTTCTTTTCCATCGGCGTTTTTCTGTTGATCTGTCGCACCAGATCATAGAAAATCTGCAACAGAGAAAAGTTTGACGGTTTGATCAGCAGGAACTGAACCAGACCCGACGACTTCCAGCGAGAGAGGCCGAGGACGTTTCAGCCACTTCCCCAGAAGTGAAAGAGCACATTAAGAGAGATGTGAAAAGAGCCGCAGCAAAGTCACTTAGGAAGCAATGTCATCAATACAAATGTGTTTTATTGAGCTGCTTAAAGCGAGGGATGGATTTCAACTATTCAAAGATCGTTTCAAACTAATTGATTAGTTTTTGATTTAGCAGCCAACTTCTCTAAAAATGTTGTGTTTACATCTGGCTCAGGCCCAGAATGAGCACAGGGTCTGGTCTGGTCTGGTCTGGTCTGGTTTGGTTTGGTCCTGATTTAACTCCAGTCATTTTCTCCAGTCGTATGCTGGAGTGTCTTTCCACAATGTGATACGACACAGACTGTTCAAAACTACTGGGTACATAACATTTTGTAAATGTCACATAAACTATTGGATTTTTCCAAATATAAAGACTCCTCTGACTTTTGAAAAACACGACTCAACCTGAAGTTTTGACCACTTAAAAAAAAAAAAAAAAAAAAGACAGGGGAAACGTAAGGAGCTGTTCTGTAAATCCTCAGAAGGACTTTGAACTTGTTATGAATCATTTTAAAGGCCCATCAAAGGCCAGGCAATGAAAATTAGTTGTAAAATGCTGTGGTATGTGTCACTGGCTTGTGCTGTGTGTTTATATGTGATTTCTATTCTAGGACAGAGGTGTGACAAAGGAAATAAATTCTTATTTTTATCCGAAACGTCCTATTTTGGGCCTAAATGAGCAAGAACAATAAAAGATGCAAAGCTGTCATCAGTGCACATGTAAAGACAAGAAATGCACTGTTTCATCTGAGCAGAGCGACGTCCTCCACTTCAGCTGTGTGTTTCAGTCAAGTCTGTTCTCCTGCTGTTTGTGTTTGTGGAGCTGGACTGGACCTCAGCCCAACCACTGCAGTTACACAGCCAGCGTTAGTTACTGCACTCAGGAGTCAGAGGGGGAAGAAGAAGAAGAAGACGCTCCTCACGGTTCATCTGACGGCAGCGGGGGCTTTGATAAGTTGTTACCAAACACAGAGTGTGTATAGTCGTTTTTTTTTTCCTCGCCCCGGTCTCTCTTGCTCACAGATGCAACTGTTTAATTCAGGAGGCGACAGTTTACGAGACCGTCGTGACTCGAAGGGGCGAATGTTTCCATTCATCATCGATGTTCTCGTTTGATTAGAACGAAAACCTTTTGTGCTAATTGCAATTCAGTTTTCACGTGCTTTAGTGCTGGAACTTACCTCATTAACATTGATCTTTGATTTAGCTGAAGTCTCTAAAAAGGCACAGTTGTTCCACTGACGGGCCAGGTTCTGACCCTGCTCCTTCCCGACCACGCGCTCGTCCTCCAGGTCACACTTGTTTCCCACCAGGATCATGGGAACCTGATTGATCGACACAAATGTCAAAGATTTGCTCAAACCCATATCCTCGCTCACACACAGGCAGCTATAAATCAAGTGTGTCTTTAATACAGTGTTTCAACGCCCACTCCTGGTTTACCAATAATGACAGCTTATGTTTTGGCAAAGTGAGACCTCGACCAAGACGCGCTGTCTAATCAGCAGTCTGCTATGAATAAGTAAAGCTCACACTCAGCATGTCGTATATCCTCGATCTAAATTAGGAGATGAAGAGACCAAGACTGAAAGTGGCAGATAGCATCTAACAACAGCTCTGACATTTCCAACGTGTCACAAAGGTCCCTCACCCCCCCCCTCAGCTCTGCCCCGTCTCCCACAGAGTCGACTCTTAATGAGGGAGTGATGAGTCTCAGAGGTGACACAGGAAGAAACAGTAAAAGGTTATCACTGAGGACGATCTCTCTCCTCACACACACACACACACACACAGCAGGGCTGAGTGACTCTGTTACATTGAGCTGTTTAAACACGTAAGTCATACAGTGTGTTTTATCATTACTGTCGTCCAATGAAAACCATGCTTCTTCAAATCTGTTGATTTTTCAATTAGATAAGAGGAAGATAAGACTTCATTGATCCCTGAAGGCAAATATGTGTCACAGCAGCACAAAGGCTGGATCAGAGTAAGAGAGCAGACTATTTGTTTTATTCTATTGGATGTCACTTATCTACTTTATCCTATTATATCCACTTTCTAGTGTTTTTCCTTGCTGCAAATTGCAAATCGATGAGTGAAAAGTTTCCTCAGTGTTTTAATTTTTCTACGTGTGTCTATGTGCGTTTATTATTTTATCATATAAAGCAGTTTGGGCTGTTTTTTTTGCATGAAAAGTGCTCTACAAATAAAGATTGACTGATATTGGGAGATTAACTCAAGTCCAGAAGTGACACTAAGAACCTGAAACTAATTGGCCCTTTAACTTTTTAAAAGAGGCCAACACTCACATCCTCAGTGTCCTTTACTCGCAGGATCTGTTCCCGGAGGTCCTGTAGGTCGTTAAACGTCGACTGTGCTGTGATGGAGTAGACCAGAGCGAAGCCCTGGCCGTTCTTCATGTACAGGTCCCGCATGGCCGTGAACTGTTCCTGTAGAGCGGAAACACACAGACACGTTCGTCAGCCGACGGTTTGTATTTATCTTGCAGGGCCCCTTCAATCTGACGTCGGCGTCTGCTCTGACTTACTGTTCCAGCCGTGTCCAGGATTTCAAGCATACATTGCTGCCCGTCGACCTCCACTTGCTGTTGGAGGAAAAACAAAACATTTGTTTTTTTACACGACATGGAGAGACTTTAAAAAAATGTCCAAGAAGGTCATCAAATGTTTAAGAAGTTGTGTGTCCAACCTTTCTGTAGGAATCTTCTATTGTGGGGTCGTACTTCTCCACAAAAATGCCTTGCACAAACTGGACTGTCTGCAATACACAAGCAAAGCAAAAGGAAATACATCAGGACACGTTAGCTGATCAAAACCTGGCACATTTATTAAAAAAAACCCACCGCGTATCTGACCGCAAGAACGGTGAAACTAAAAATACAGCACAAAGTGATCCACTTCATTCAAATCACCTTGATTTATCTACAACATTCATCTTTGGCTTCAGGCGGCTTCAACGTAACTGTCAGTTTCATTTGTGCTCTTGAAGCTAACCAGTTAGCTCCAGACTGAGACTTGTTGTTTTATAGCTTTTTTTTTTTTTATGACCTGTTGAAATATTAACTCCTGAATTTTTTTACAAGATAAGATCCTGTATCCTTTGAGCTGCAGAAGTGTCACGGCAGAGAAACAAATCATTCGAATAAGTATATAAAGAGATAAATGCATGATTTATTCCTTCTTAAAGTCACAAAACAATGTCAAAGAAAACATTTATGAAGTGCTGCAGAACGATAACGGTGAATGTTTATGAACTTGTTTATGATAAAACAGTCTGTTATCCCTCCACAGTGTTTCTGCAGGAACCACTTTTAAACAGCTCGTTCATCACCGTTCACATTTGCAGTTTCCAGGGTTTTTTCCAAAAAAATAACTCAAACAGTCAAAATTACTGCCCATGTTAGGGCTTTAAAAAAAAACTACCCCACTACTTTTTAATGGCCCTTTTTCCTCCAAAGATGAAATCAATTCTTTTTAAGACCTGTTGATAATCCCTGTAAACATCCAGGAGACGAAGAAGACGAAGAAGAGCCTGACTGTGATTTAATAGAATAAACTTGTTTATTTAAATGATCATTTATTTAAAGCTGGGGTTGGTAATCCTGTTCAGACACACTTCTTGTTATACTGGGTGAAATGGTCCTTCTACCTTCTGAGTAATCAATACATTATGTATCAGAAAAAGGAACGAAAGGAATCAGTCCTCTGTGGCAGCTGCAGGACTGACAAGACTCCGACCAATCAGGTGCCTTCATGTCTAGTTCTGTCTCCGCCCCCCTCGATCCCTGTCTCCGACGCGTGTGCACAATCTTCACGTGACGCTGTTGCCGGAAGAAATCAGCGTACAGAGTTACAGCAGAACGGATTTCATGCTCATTTATGAGCAGTGGCTGAGAAAATGAAATGTGTAACTTTTGCTAACGTAGCTACTTTTGTAGCTTGTATTAGCCTAATGCTAATATTAGCTTCTCTGTGGGTTTAAAACGGGTCGGTGACGCTAGTATTGAATAGATTATAGTGTATATATATATATATATATATATATATATATATATATATGTTACGCTTCTCATTGTTGTGCGGTGCGCGTTCCAGTTTGTGGGGGCGTGGCTTGGACGTACACACTGACGGGAGGGGGGAGGAGCTCAGAGGAGGTGCTATTTCCAAATCTAGCTCTCCAGGTTTACCAACCCCAGCTTTAAGGACATAATTATATCACATATTGTTTCATAACCTTGTCACAGATATAGACACTATATGTATAATTGGTGTATTGGTGCATCACTCACCAGCGCTGATTTTCCCACGCCTCCTGATCCCAGCACCACGAGCTTGTACTCACGCATGGTGGGCAACTTCACTGGACAGCACAAGAGTCTGAATGTACAGAAGAAGGAGGATGAAGTGAGACAGAGGGGAGCTTTGTCGTTTTCAGCTACAGGGGGGGAAAAAAAAAAAAAAAAAGAGGAGCCAGCTGAATCTAAGAAAGACATAAATTACCCGACACAGGAAGATTTATCCCGGCGCCTGAAATGATCCCATCCTTCATCATGACAGTATTTCATTAGAAACGAGGTGTCAGCTTTTAAAAACTGTCCCAGATTGTCTCTTTGTGACCCAAGGTTTGTGGCTGCAGGACACCAACATCAGAAACCCCAGCATCGCCCACAATGCACCACTGGAAATAGTAAACCTCTCCGCTAAGTTGGCGGCGGTGTGAACGCCCTGCAGTAACAGTGTCCTCAACAATGAAAAACCACTGCTGACATCAACAGATTAAAACGTCATTACTCTGCCAAAAATGAGCTCTGTCCCCCACCCACCGCCACGGGACCTCAGCTGTCATGATGATAGGGGTGTTGCCTCTTGTAAAAAAAATCATGAAGCACTGAGGGAAACTATAGGATGGTCCAAGCACCTCATAACGAACTACATCCATGACTCAAAGGACGCGGTGGCGCTGCGAACGCATCAAAGTGCAGGAGATCCTGAAAACGGCGGTGCAGCTGGTAGGTAAGAGTCCCAGCGCCACAAATAACCTAATCTCATTACAAAACGGAGGAGAAAGGCCACAGAGAGTGACCCATCATCAACTCCATCAGCCTGACACAGATCTGACAGCGGAGGTGGCCTAGAAAACACTGGCTGGAAAGAGACCCGTCGCTGTAAAAAGGCACGAGAGGCTCAGGACGAAGACACATGCTTTATTTTTACATTTACAGGGATTACAGAGGCGTTACAGTATCAGGATGTGGCTCCTCATTTCTAAAGTCTTAATACAGGTGATTTTACCTTTTTTTTTTTCCCTTTGGTGTCTTCATGAGCCAAACAAACCGCTGAGAGAAAACCCTTCAGGTTAAACCCATCTACTTTGAATTTTAATTTCACATCCTCATTTTGACTCTTTTGACCTCACAAACTGTCACATAAACTGCTCACATGTGTGTATATATATATAAATACAATGGCACATGTAGTGAGCAGTTTTAAAGTTCTGCTTTTTTCAAGAGCTTTGTTTTTAACGCTACTCTGAAATGCAAATGTAATCTCCTTCTGATGTACAAATGTCAAAGAGGGGGTGATGCACAATAAAATCTCATTTAAGATCCTCTTTGAATCTGGTAAATCACAATACATCTGTGGGACCTTTGTCAAATGTTGAGACAAACAATACAAAAACCACTCTTGTCACACTTGACCGGCATTTGCAATTCTAACGACGACGTATGAAGCACCACCAGAAACCCACAGTGTGAGACAGGCACACGAGGCGCTCCACAAAGAGCCATTGTAATGACCCTCCTCTTCTCAAGCGCACCATACAAACAGAAAATAGAGATCAGAGGCTGCATGCATGACCACTGCACTGTGATCATTACCAGAGAGAGAGAGGGGGGGGGGGGGGGGGGTTCACCTACAGGAGGGGGAGCTAGCCTGGTAACGTGTGAGTGAAAACCGTGCCATGTTTAACATGTAAATTTATGTGGGTGTCACAAAAGTAGTGACATCTGATAAGAAACCCGAGCCTGCGGCTGATTAGATATGAGCTCGGCCTCAAACATTTCAAGTATCAAGCACTCCAACCGAAACCTTCCTCGGTCCTACTCGTTCATTTTTCTGCCGGCTCTGGCGATGAGAGTGCCTCCTCCTCCTCGCGTGGAGCGCTGCAATGCTAATGAACACTTTGTGTCCCATGTATAATGAAGCAGTAATAAATATAAATGAATACAAGGTGTGTACTTTGTGAGAACGAGAAGAGCTTCACCTACTGTGTACACGGCTGCTGCAGATGACAACTCCCTCTACATCTGGGGAGGAGGGGTGGGGGTGAGGGGGGGGCGGCGGCAGCAGCAGATCCTCAGGTACACTGATGCCAGGTCGCAGGTGACGAGGATTGGTTGGGAACCAGAGGCCAAGGTTACACCGACTCGCTCAAGACAGGAACGTGGCTGTGAATTAAAACCAGTGAAACATTAGTATGAGCTGCTCAAACCACTAGCAGGCCGTGTAGAAACGCAGACACATGATAAACAGTCAGAAAAACAGGTGGTTAGGAGAATTACTAACATCATCCGTGTGTTGCACCATGTGCACAATCACTAGGTGAGGTAATGATGAGTTTGTCACCGCATGAAGTTACTGTGTGTGGGTCTGCTTTATGGAGGCAGGTGAGCTGTCACACACCTCACATTACAAACTGAACTGTTAAAACATGCTACCTGTTGCTGATCATCAGTCAAACTGTAATATATATATACACATATAAATATATATATATATATACACACACCGTTAATGTGAGAGCGGTCAGCGGGTTTCACTGTGTTAAGTTCAACAGCGCTGCTCAGTTCAAGTCAACAAACAAAGTCTAACAGCGACAGAAAAGGAGCGAGTGGATTTCAACTAAACATAAAACTACAGACATGTTAGAGTTGGTGTCCTTTAATATAACTTATTTTAAAAGCCGATTCTGCTCAAATATTACTTTAAATCTGAAGAATAACACACCTTTTTGTGTCTACGACGCACGAACTTACTTTGGTGACAACTTAAAGCGTAGTTGGTTTCGAAAGGAAGGGTGTGGCTATTAGTTTCCCAACGCAGTGCCCTGGGACTGTTAAACACCGTTTAAAATAATAAGTTAAAGTCGGTGGTATAAGCGGCTCAACATAACATAAACATACATTTAATCCGAGTTTGAGAAGCGTAAGCAAAATTAGCTCGATTAAGACTAAGCTTGACAACTCTTACGTTAGCATTCGGCTAGCAGCAAAGGCTGGGCAATGCTAGCTAACGTTACGGAGTGTTAGCCTGGAAAAGAAAAGCTAAGCTGAGCACAGTCGAGCTCCCGGGTTATCTAACATCGGCTCAATGAAGAGAGAAAGTCGAGCTCACAGTTTGACGTTACTTTTAAGTAAACAAACATTAAAGTCAATTTTAAGTTGCTGAAACAGTCTCGCGAACACCGGGGGCTAGTGAGTTAGCTAGCCTGTTAGCATCAACCTGGACTCTCAAATCTCTTCCTTTTTTTCCAGTTTCTTCCAACTTTTAAGCCTTAAACGTTTAAAACACGAAGATAACCCGCCACACATCTGAAGACAAGCGGGACACAACAGGAGAACACATTAACGGAACCACGAACCGAGTTTTCGTTAGTTGGTCATTAGCTGACGTTAGCCACTCAGCTAGCCTCCAAGCTAAGCTATTTCACCCACATCAGTTATTCAGCCAACAGCGGGGCTAGAGGTCGTTTTAATTGTCCCGTCGGAGACACGTTAATGATGAGGGACTAATCACCGCACTAATGAAGCCACGGGGCCGGATAATTAGCTATAAAAGTGTTAATTTCACAGGAGGACAGAGCAGGAGAGGAGACTCACCGTGGTCCGCTGTGTGTGTGCGCTAAATCACACTGTGGATGTACGGAAGGGTCCGGACGGCTGCCGGTGATTGGAGCAGGATCAGCCTATCACAGCCGAACAGGTGAAGCTACACACCGGACTGATCCTCTCAGTCTCTCCCCCTCCTCGAACTGTTTCACCACAGCCGCCAGTGTCTCATCTGATCACACTATATCACGCTGTAAGCCATTAATACCACCAGTGCAGTGATTCACAGTCAGTGTTTACTGGTTACCAGCAATAACAACAGGAAGACAGTAACTATTGATGGAGTTTGGATCTATTTTTTCTTAACTAATTATCATAAAAAGACATTGTTAACCCTTCAGATGACCATTTGGTCCTGTTTTATATTTACCTTTGTTCTATGTTTGGTTCTTTTTATCCTGTAACTTGTTGTTTTAAACACCGTGGATCACTGTTTCTTTGGTTTTGTTGTTGTTGCTCTGTTGTTTGTTTGTGCTGTGAGGCTGGTTCCAGTTTCTCAACTATATATATATATATATACAACCCTAAAGTGCCAAGTGCAACATTAGTGATGCCTGCACGTTAATGCATCAGTAATAAAATATAAATGTCCCTGCATCATGGTACTTCACTCCCACCACTGAGCACATCTCGTCAGGTAAAGTCAGTGTTGTGGAGCAAAGTACACAAGCACACTTTAGTGACAACACACAATGTTATCAGCAAAATGCATCTAAATTATCAAAAGTCCTTTGTTTCTGTGACGGATTGATTACTTTATTATATTATTAGGTTGTTAATATTAACTCAACAGCGCACGAGGAGTGTTTTCTGCTGCAGCTCGTTCTGTGTTTAACGTAGAAGAAGAGGAAGAGGAACACGTTCCAGCCCCAAACCAGATGGATATAGAAACATAATGAGTTTCATCATTTTCTAAAAATGTAGGACAAGCTCAAAAAAATCTTATATAACATTACTTCATCTTATGTAACGTGACATCTATGTTGCCCTGAGTTGAGATTTTCATGCTCGAGCATCTCCGAACGTCTCCGTCATGATTTCTGGTTCTCAGGTAGAAAACAGAAAACAGCAGACTGAGACAAAGTGTGTTGTTGTTTGTGAAAAGTAGCACAGCTGCACTGAGGACGAGTGTTTGGCAGCTGATTTTTGCGGTGATGTTTGAAGTTGAATCCAGTAACACCTGCTTGGATGCAGCAGCCCCCCCACCCCCCTCACCCCCCGTTTATAAAATTGCACCGACATGGGATTTCATTTCTCTCCTCAGCCTGGTAACACAAGCAAACAGCAGGGTTGTTTTTCTCACTCCTTCACAATCGTCTCACCATCAGATTTCATTCAAGGTGGTTTGTTTTCATTCCTCACTCTGCACCACCGTCAGGGAGGCGTCCGATTGGTCCCACGCTCGCTCATTCAGCAGCATGATTGACAGCCAGAGGCGTAAACAACCATGTTCGTGTGAGTCAGGAGGAGCAGGGAGTCCTGCAGCAGATGGTCTGTCTGTTTTCAAAGGTACTATAATATAGATACACATAAAGGAGTTGCTCTTATATTCGACTCATGTGGCTGGAGGTCAGTGTGCAGACTGAGGCCGACCAACCTGCACAATGAAGTAAAGCTGAGTCACTCAACATCTGTCCTGCCAGTGTTTTGTTGATTGTAACACAATACTGAGGGGAGTGGTGACCTCCATCCCATAATGCCTTTCTCTCTCAGTTTACTCACCTGAGAGGTTCATGTGTACACAACACAGAGTCAGGAATAATAAAAGTGATCCAGGGCCAGTCTCACGGTTGGAGATACAGTGTGTGTGTGTGTGTGTGTGTGTGTAGACACAACACAATACATGGCAGTTTGTCTCCTTTTCAACACATTCAGAAACTTTACACACACAGGGTCCTGACTCTGGTGACCTTTGACCTCTGACCTCAGTCTTCACAGACCCAGTGTTGTCAGACTGGGTGGGACAACTCGTGATAAAAGTGAGTCGTTCCTGTGTGATACACAGTTTTACACACTCAGCTGGTCACAGATCAGTGTCTGACTGAGTGCGTGGATGGATTGGGTGAGTTTCCCTCCCTGCATTTCTTCCTCATTACTCTGGCTAAATATGGACGTTGAGTTCATCACAGACAAGAGACTGTTCATCATCTGATGACTTACGACTTTAAAATATCACCCGGTCTCCATGTAAACTCAAACAGGACGTCGCTGCCTTTCATTCACACAAACAAATTAAAGATCCATCTCCACACGGCGGCCGTCGTAAACCAGAGTTATGGTGGCTGTAAAACGACAGGCCTCATCACATCAGAGAGTAAACAGAGGTAAATATACTGCACAGTTTCGATGGTGAGCTCCGTCACTTTAAAATGGTAGATCATCTTTTTAAGAGCCACACACATGTGGGCTCTTCTTGCACCGTTGCCCTCATCACTACAGGCCTGTCGGTGCACTGCAACGCTGGTGACAGAGCTTCAGGCCAAACACTATGAGGCCTGATACACGACCCAGAAAATTCATTGTTTTAACCTATTGAACAAACCAGTTTATTGATATTTAACTCAAATAGCTTAGTGAGTGCAGTGAGTATTGATTTTGAAATATAAATGTTATTGTAAATGAGACGTTTTCAAACATTTCCAAAACTTTAAGCCGGTCACAGACAGGAAACAATAACAAGTTCGATGGACAGTCTTTTGAGAATCAATGAGGTTCAAAAAGTAATGTTTTAATATCCTCACACTTCATGTGTCGGCCTGTTACAGGAGCTCACTCATCAGTTCAATTCATCCATTTAATCTGATTATTACACGTCGTTCTATGTCGCATAATTAAATAACATTGATTTGATCTCATCTAACTTCATTAGTCCAACATCTGATCTCTCCACTGTCATCACCTCTGACAGGCAGCTTTCAAATGAAACCAGGACCGTGTAAGTGGTATTTTATGTTTTCAAAGAATAAACTGTGTGTTTGAGGTCAAAGGTCACTGTTCGCTTATGTTGTTTTAAAAGATAATGATTATATTTATCATCACGTCAACTGTGTCTTTAACTGTTTAAGTCCTGTGTGTAAGAGGAAAAGTAGAGAAACATTACTTGCAACATCGCAAAGTAAAAGTGGGTGTAGATGACAATATAATGGAGAATATAGTTCATCTACTTTTATTTATAGCTGTTCAGTTTGTAACCTAGAAAACGGTCACAAGATGATTAATGCTGAGGGAAGAAGAGGAAGAAGAATCTGAGTGTTGGGCGTGAAACTGTCATCATAATGAAACCAGAGAGAGTTTATCAGGAAACAACAACAAGGAACCTGATTTAATTCACTCCTGTTTATGGTGAGAAGTCACACACCAACCCCCACCCACCCACCCACCCCCCCCCAAAAAACCAAAACAAAAACAAACCGCAGGCACAGGTGTTACTACTTAAGTTAATTACATGAGGTGCTCACAGTGTGACTGTGCAGCAGCAGCAGCAGCCACAAAACCATCACACCATGACCTGCATTAATATTCAGCTCCTCTGCTGATGTAAAAAACAAGAACAAAGTACAAACCTGTAAGTTTTATCACCAAACTGTACAAAATGAACCTCGGTTGTGTTTCATTATAACATTATATGATGTATTATACTCTATATTACGATCCTCTCATACCGTACGTCATAGTGTAGATGTATGAAGCAGCAAAATGACCCAAATGATCAGGTGAGTTACAGGAGCATCAGATACGTATGTTTAGGTATTTTCGATCAACTTCTGTGAAATTGTCCCGTTCGTTTTGGTTTCGCTCTCATTTCATCCTTTTCTATTTCTGGAGTGTTTTCTGTTTCTGTGATTCTGCTGTCAGTCATGTGTTTTCTCTGCCACGTCAGTCACTGTAAGAATAAATCAGTGCAGTCAGCATTTAGTGTGTGTGTGTGTGTGTGACTGACAAGTGTTTCAGTCATTAACTTCCTGCATGTTTGTCACACTCAGGCTTCTCCTCCCTCTGCTGGTTGTTGGCTCCACCTTCAGTGAGAAGAGGAGAACGACTGAGTCGACCAGGAAGTGACACAGGATTTCTGTTCTGCTCTTTATCAAAGACAATAAAACTCAGGTTCATCTTGTGTTTTATGAAGCTGCAGATGATTCAGCTCCGCGTGTGGAGGATAAATACATCAGTGTTAAACCTGTGACTGATGTTTCCTCTTCATGATCACTGGCACATCTAGTGGTTTGTTCAGTGCTCAAGTCAAGAGAAGAGACTTCTCCATAGAACAAAAGGGTTTTTATTCCACAATATAAACTTGTAACATCTTCAGCTAACCCCCCCGCCCCCACACTCCCACCCACCCCCCCAAGTCCTTCCCACAGTTCCCATTACCAGGTCACATGCTGTGGACGTAGGTGTCAGCAGAGACTTCTTCCTTCGGCCTGCTGCGGCTCGAGCCGTCCAGCCGTGAAGCTTTCTGTACATCATCATCATCAACATCATCATCATCATCGTCATCATCACACCATCGTTGCTAAAGCACCAACACAACTCAGCGGAGATCAAACCATTGAAGTCAATTCAGACAAAAAATTATTGCTCAAGATAAATAAACCTATTCTACAAAAAAAAAGGGAATAATTATATTAAGATGCATGTACTAAACACTGGATTCAAAAGAAAACAAAAAGTATAGTAATTATTTTTTATGGGGATTTGGATGAAAACGTTGACTTCTGTCCCCTTCGCTCTGGTTTAACATGCAAGGAAGTTCCAGAGATAGAGATAATATCACCCCTTGATTTACCCTCTTCACTGGGTGCACCATGATTAAGACTCCTTTGCGCCAATGTAATGGAATCCCATGCAGCACACGTCACATCCTGTGTTTTGTTTTTGTTTGTTTTGTTTTTGTTTTGTGTTTTTTTTTTCATTTAGACAACCACAAACAATTCATAAGAAGAAAGAAATATATATAATATATATGTAAAAATACAAAAGATAACTAAACATTATAGTTCTGGACAACAAGTCAAAGAGGAGATAGCACCGTTGTTACAAAAGGGTCGGACAGACGAGACTGGGGGGGGGCGGGGCAGGGGGGTGAGGAAAGGGGTGGGGGTGGGGGGTACAGGATCAGTGACACATCCAGACTGGTGGCTCCAATAACGGGCTGACGACAGACGACGGGGCCTCTTCAGTCGTCCTTCACAAAAAAAAATCCTCTCTCTTCATTTATTTCCTCATGCGCCCGTCGTCCAGTGAACACCTGACACAAATGTAGTCCTCCTTCTCCGCCATCTCTGCGGTGACGCCCACACACACCTGGTGAAACCACTGGTTACAGCTGCCGTCGCACTGGACCCAATTCACCTGCAGGTAAACACACACACACACACACACACACACACACATATGAGATGGTTTCTCTTTGAGCCTGTGAACTGTTTAGATTCTTATTTACACATCCAGAGAGTTGAGGTTCAGCCCACCTGATGAATCTAAGTCCAGTGTTCACGCTCTTTTCACTCTGACTCAGGTCGCCACCAACTCCTGAAGAAAATATGCAACTCTTTAGTTGCTAAATGCTCCACTACTCTACGATCACCAGCTACTCTGCAGCTGTCTGTCTGCTGATCACAGGTAGTGGATAGGTGGTGGACAGGTGGTGGACAGGTGGGGATTATTCTATCATCAAAGCTACTGGATCAGCGGGAGTGAAGACAGTGACTTTACAGGGTAAGAGCAAGTGTTTGGTTCCTTATCATTCATTGTTAATATAAAAATATTGATTACACCCAGTTTAAATAAATAGCTAAACTCGTGTCCTCTCGTTCTTTATTTGGATTGAGTCCAGTGTCTTAATGCCTTTACTGAGACAGCTGTTGTTCTCATCATTTCTCTATATAAGATCACGACTTCACCCGAAGTGACTGGGACAAAACGCACACCAGGAGGGAGGAGTTAAATCAAGATAAATGTCTTAATATCTTCCACAGTTACTGTTTTATTTTCTCCTCCGCAGGTTTTAAAACCATATCAAATCTAATTTATTCACAACCTGTTTCTCTGATGCACAGGATAAATAATGCTGGAGAACCAGCAGGACAATACGACCTGCAGTTGTTTAGAAAGAACACAGATTTGTGTTGGATGATAAACCGTCCTCGGAGGTTTTATTGTGACGTTTCTCTCACCTCGTCTCCCTCCGGCAGCTGACACCTCTCTGCTGGACATACGGCCATTTCCTCATCGGAGTCGTCGGACTGGGAGAAGTCGGAGCGCGGGGAGGAGGAGGTGGAGGTCGGTCTGCGCTGCAGGTTCTTCTTATTCATCTTCTGTCTTTTGTGTGCGTGTTTTTTGTCCTTCGGCCGGCGCTCTTCATCTAAACCTTCCCTCTCCAAAAGCCGCTTCACTTTCTTTTCTGAGCCAGTCATGGTTTCCCTCGTGGCGTTGACACCGTCCTGGAAATACAACACAACAGAGGTGAAAACTGATATTGAAGCAGGTACGATCTGAATGTGCTTTCATAGATGTTTTCGGTTTGCTTGTACCTGGTTCAGTGGTTGATTTGTTCCCTGAGAGTTGAACTGCATGTGTTTGTCACAGTCTGTGGACTCGTCCTGCGGCGGCACCGTGCAGCGGTCTGAGTGCTGGCTTGTGGCTCTGTCCAGTAAAATGTGGTAGAGGCTCTGGACCTCCGGCACAGACACCTGCAGCAAAAGCCCCTCCACCATCAGCTCCTCCAGCTCCTGACTCAGGCCTGAAAAACATACACAAGCACCAGAATATAAACAATAATGGAAGACTACCCATGATTCATGTTACTAAACACAGCCGAGAAGGATGTTTCTTCATTTAGTCACGACTAGAGTTCAGAGCAGGATGACACAGACCCTGCAGCGGTATGCATCTCTGCTCGGTGTAGAAGACCGTCTGAGCGTGGCTTGTCCTGTTCCACTCTGGAGTCAAGCAGGGAGCCTGAATCACACACATCAAACGCACAGTTAATATCTGTGAATACATTTTCTCTGTGAGCTGCCACAGTGAGCCGAGCTGAAGGTGAGCGACCTGAGAGTTGTTGTGAGTGTCATGGCTGCCTGGTACCCAGCAGGTGAGGGTGGGGGGAGTTCCCGGTCTCTCCTCCAGCTCTGGTAGGTTACACGTCTGTGAGATCTGCTGCATTCGCTGCTGCCAGTTAAGTGTCCTCTCGACCAGGTGGTGCAGAGCGTCGCCCTCCGGCAGGCGCACGCCGATGCACCGCAGGGACGACAGCAGGGACAGGACTTTGTTCAGAGGAGGTTTTTCTGATCTCTGACAGTACGGACAGAGCCAAGGCTGCGTTTCGCAGGAGTCCGACGTCTCTCTGACGCACACGCTGTGGAAGGCGTCTCTGCAGAGTTCACACTGCAGCATCGCACCCATGGGCGCCTTCTGACACACACACACCTTTAGGTCCATGCAGTCTGCTGTGGGAAGGAGCTTTGACTCATTTGCTGCCCTGAGGTTAGAGAAAGTCTCCATCTCCCGAACCCGCAGCTCCTCCAGAGTTGCCATCTGGTGAAGAAAATGCAGGCGGATTAAAAACATGTCAAAGTTTGACGATTACATCAACTAACAAAGCAACTGTTGGAGCCACCGCACTCACAGCAGAGGTAGAGTCCTTGGTCTCTGAAAGCTCTTTTTCCACTTCACTGAGCGTGTTGAGCCTCAGGGTTTTCTTCTTATTACTTTTAGGTGAATCTTTCCCTTTCTTGGCCTTCCTCTTTGGAGAACGTAAAGATCCAACTTCACATCTTGGACACAGAACCTGCGATGCACAAACAGAACCAGAGGATTACGAACAGCGATCACCAGCTCATCGCTCTGCTGTGATCTGTACGCAGGTCTACCGACGTCTGACTTCTTATTTCAAGTATTTCCTGTATTCACTGTCAGTTGACTTGCAGTAAATATTCGATGACACATTTCCTCTGTCACAGACTTGATCTTAGCACATAGACAGTGTTTGTAATTAGTGAGAGAGGAAAAAAAGCAAAAAGGGGAAGTAGAGAGACGTTTTCGTTTTTGTTTCTGTTCAATTGCAGCCACAAAACATCTGTTACCACATCTAATCTATGTCAAAGTGTGTTCAATGTTTTTGTCAAACGCTACAATTGGTGGAGGAACAGGTCCAAGAAATGTGTAGAAATGTGGCTGTTGAATAACAGAACATTTCCAGTGCAGATTCAAGTCCAGAAATGAGACACAGTGCAGCTGGATACAGAGGATGGAAGAAGTGAGTGACAAGCTCTGAGGTCTCCATGTTCAAACTTTCACACTTGTTGGATTTTACCTCCAGTAAGGTCAGAGTCGAGTCTTTCTGTAGGAAAGCTGTAGCTGCAGACTGTTTCCACTCCTGTACTTCCACCATTAAGGACTCCAGCCTGTCTAAAGGTTCCAGGTGGACTTGGATGGCTTGTCCACGCAGCACCATGTCGGAGAGGTGGTCCACCATCAGTACGCAGCCGCTGGCCTGAAATAAGCAGATTGTTTTAGTGTTTAGAGAAACACACCCACTGGTGCCTTATCTCCCTCAGTCATGGAGTACAGTGAGTGTCCTGACCTGAAGCTCCTCGGCTTCTTGGAGCCACTCTTGGGCCTTTCTGATGGTGTCCTTCAGGAGCAGACAGTTTGGGAGGTAGGCTGGGATACCGGACGCCTTCTCTGCAGCAGCACTAAGAGTCTCTATGGAGTGTGGAGGTCTGGTGGGCAGCGAAGCACAAATGACAAACTGCAGCTAATGCACCTGGACACAACACCTACATCACTTCCAGCTTAAAAAAAAATATCTGTAACAAGAGCTGTCACTGTATTTTCTTCACACATCCTCAGTGGAAAAACTTTCTAAATGTTGAACACTTCCTGCTCACAGAGTTGTTGTTTTTTTTTTGTTTTAAAAAAAAAGATGTTTTAAAACATGACCTAAGTCTCAAGATGCTCTGCGTAATAATATTTTGCAGTAAACTAAGCATGGTGAAGGAAGAGAACTCCTGACTTGAAATTAGTTTCTCTGACAATGGAGAAGAGGAGATGCACATTCCTGACAGCCATGCCATTAAAAGCCTTCTGAAAAGCACTGGTGACAGTTAATACTGAACAGCACTGAGTACCAATGGAATGAGGGCAGAACTAAACATGATGCTCACTTTTTGTTGATCTTGTTGAATATTCTAGCAGCAGCATTTTGCACTAGCTGTAATTAAAACGAAGCAAAATCAGGAGCACTGACCTCAGATTACATATAAAGTTACATTCAGTCAGTGCAAACACCTAGACAGAGAGTTCAAGCTTAAAATGACATGAAAAAGAAGAAGGTTTGTCTTCAGATCACAACATGTGCCTGTTGGTGCTTTGGATGATTTTTTATGACCCTGTGGTTTAAAGGCTAAAACATCATCATGGATCAGTGGGTGTTGTGCTCACCTGGCTTTGAGGAGGCTGCTCGCCTTGTCCTCCCAGTGCTCGGACACGGTGAGCAGCTCCTGGAGCCGTGCCATGGCTTTCTCCACTGAGGAGTGTGGTGACAGGCCCACCCCCTGATCGATGAGCCGCCTCATGGTCTCCAGAGTCAGGGTGGCAGGCTGGGCGCTGGCCTGCTGCACCGCCTCCAGCCAGCGTGCCTGCTCCAGCCTCACCCTGAGGCGGGGCAGCTCGGGCAGCTCCACGTCAAAGTCAAAGCTGACGTCTAACAGGCTCTGGATCTCGGCCACGCTGGGGACTTCATCTGCCAGGACCTTCTCGCTGTGCTGCTGGAAGTCTTCGATGCGATTCAACAGTTCCTGACAGACGACATCAGTTCAAACACACAGACAGTTCAGTGATTTCTGTGTCAATCAAAATCATATTCGACTTAGCAGATGTTAAACACCTTCACAAACTGTAGTGAGCTAGTGAACAAGTATGTTGTTGAGGGAACCTGATGTGATATCAAACTACAGTGGAACTGAATCTTGCAGTCGACTGCAGCTTCATTTCCTCTTACTTACATTTCATCAGCTCATTTTTAAATAAACTTTATTGTGGCTGTTCATGAGCAGCACTGACCCGGGCGCTGAGTGAACACTCACATCTTGTCCCACCAAAATCTGACCAGATGATCTGCTCCACACAGTGAATCTGAGTTCACATTAAAAACCTGTTTTCTCCTAATTAGCTCATTAGTTACCAAAGACATTTCCTGCAAACATGTTGACTTTGCGTGCCACGTATTTAGTATCAATTTGAGCTCATTAAGCTTAACGTGTTGCCGTTGCAGTGATTTCTGTGAGATTATAAATGACTTCATTAACATGTAAATGTATGCAGAGGGGTGCTCCAGTCTAATCAGTCTAATCATGCTCCGTATCAGGTACCTGTGGAGTAACTACGAGGTTTCTGCGCATATTTCTGAGTTATGATGTCAAGTGGGTCTATAATGTCTCCAATACCGTGAAGCCTGGTGGTGACAGTCATGATGGAAACTCAGTGTTTGTGCAGCTTCAATTAAAACAGGTGTAGTTTTGCGGTGATAACATCACAGGACGTGTTCCTCGTCGTCTACCTTCAACAGCGGCGCCTGAGGGAGACTGCAGCAGAGGTTATACAGCTGCCTCACAAACGAACTCAGCTCCTCCACAGTCAACTGGCTCCGCGACTTCCCACTGCCACACCGATACCTGGAGGAGGGCGTCCAGTGAAAGAGGAACAGTAATGAACCTCATTGAGGCACTAAAACTATTTATTGACGACTAATGTGAAACGACCGCTGTAATCTCTCTCTCTCTGAAGTCTACCTGGTCTGCCTCTTGCCGTTCAACAGCTGCTGCGCCACCGAGGAACATTTCTCTGCGTCTTGTGTGACCAGACGTAGCCGACGCAGCAGGTCGTTGTCGGGGAACATCTTGACCTCTGATTCACTAAGAAGGGAGCGGAAGACCGGCAGACCTGAGGAGAGAGAGAGAGAGAGAGCACACCTGGTCAACCACACAGCCCGACACATACAGTCACATTCACAGAGTAAACAGCCCGACACAATACTGTGCAAACAGTGACTTAGTGTGTCCAGTTGTTTATCAGCATTTTTGGTCGCAGTGACTGAGCTGTTTTGTAACATTTGCTAAGAGGACCACTAAATCTGCACAGCTCACTAAAACCCTGTGTGATTAACGTACATTAGTGATGAACGTTTCCCAATTTGTGGAGGTGGTGGGGTCATTTTAAAGATCTCCCTGCTGCCAGGAGCCCGTTGTTTTCAGTTCATTTTAGCATATTATAAAAATGTCACTCAGTATAAACTGCTATATATGTATTAGAGAGAGCGCACTGATCAACCAACAAACAGAAAAGAGATGTTTCCATCTGCTTCCAGCCTCGTTAACACACTGGTTAAACTGATAGCGAATCATTGTGGCCTTTAATAAAAGCAAATTATTACAAGCTTAAAATGCCGGGGTGGATTGTAAATCCCTCCCTGGTGGGGCATTCAGGTGCTGATGGAAGAACTTTGTAACCTGTGATGTTTGATCAAGTTTCCCTGAACATGCAGCTTGTCAAAACTTGTCATAAATGTGACGGTTAGTTCTTGTGATTGTTGCTTCACACTGATTTGAGTGCAGAACAGTTTGGGCTTCGACAACAGCACCTAAATGCACCATGATATCAGGCTCAGGATGTGCAGTATCATTAACAAGTCATCCCACAGTGTTGGTGGATTTAGGTAAAAAAAAAAAAAAATGCTTAACAAAAGTTTGCAGTCGCATGTTTTGGCAGCTGAAGCACTAATTTGCAGTGTGTAAAACCACTCATGTCTTTGATGATTTGTTTTCCTATTTGCTCTGGCTGCTTACCTTTCTTCTTCTCCAGCTTCGCCTCCAGAGTCTCTGTCACCCGGGAGGCCCATTCATCATAGAGCTCAGCTCGCTGCTGCACAGCAGTCATCATGGGGAACAGCTCATCCAGTGTGTATCTGAAACTGCAGGAGCAAAAACACAACACTGACGTTATAGGACAAACAGTGGTAATAAGAAACACAAATCTGAGTCTTCAGTATAAAACATATATTTTTGCATCTTGTGCTTGGATCTGCGAACACAGCAGCTTGTCAAGTGTCTCTGCCTCAGCTCCTGAGGGACCTACTTCAGTGTGTAGTTGGTGATGGGGCAGGAGCAGAGGTCGTTGATGTGGTACAGACAGACCAGAACTCCTGGGCTACAGGAACAGGTGACGGCAGACAGGTAGCAGGTGGTCCTGCACTTGGCACACTGCCGCTCGTCATCCTGGAGGTGATCATATTTTGCCTGCTTGCAATCTAACACCCCCTGAAGGTGTGACAACGACAAATTTGTTAAAAGCAAATCCAGGTAAAGCACAGTGAGTGTGTTTGCTTGAGTCAGTGTGACACCTCTCTAGAACTGTTGAAGAAAGGTAAGTGTTGTAAACGCTGCAGTATTAGATACCTACAAAGCTACAAATGACATTATTGTTGTTATCATGTCTTCACTCTGGTGGAAATGTAATTTTATACAAAGTCCTGTCTATATTTATGGACTGTCTTACCATTTTCCTCACTTTCTCTCTCAGCTCTTGCTCCTCTCGTATCATGATGACCATGTCCTTGTGGACGGCTGAGGCCAGGACCACGTCCAGTGTGTCTGCCTTGGAGGCCATGTTGCACACCATCTCATCATGGGAGAACACATTGTATCGGTGGAGCAAACGATAGTGGTCAACACACTGCCTGCCAAGAGGCATCTGGAGTCATAGATAGGAAAGAAAGGACAAGTCATGTCAGGTCCCACCCACAAAAAAACACTCTGGATTTGGAAGTTGATGTGAATACTGCAGCATGTTTTGTTTGATCACCACTTAAACTACCAACTGTTGAAATGATACCTGAATATTACTTCTGTCTTTTACAAGGGCTGCCTCTTCATGCAGGTTAGTGTGAGGAAGTATTTCATGTGCTGTACATAATCAATGGGGATGTGCTGTTAGGAACAACATAAATGAAGTGATGCCTACCCAGTCCACGGTGCAGAAGTTGACCGCCTCAGCAAAGTTGAAGCCCTGATTGAAGCCGCTGTGGTAGGCTCTGGGGAAGGTGATGACGAACTCACCAGCACATTGGTTTGTTCTGTAAATCTGAGGCAGATTAGGAGACGAAAGAGGATGATTCATGTTCCAGGTTAAAAAAAAAAAAAAAACAACCTGGCTGTTTATTGTTCAAGTTTTAACTGGGGACTTACTGGGACTCCGTGGGCCATCAGGGTGTTGGGGTTCATGATGGTGACCAGCTGGTGCAGCAGGTCGGGCTGAGACTCGAAAAGCTCCGGGGCCAGTTTCTTCATCACCTCCTCCAGTTGTTCTGCTGCAAACCCAGGAGCTCCATACCAGGTTTTGGGTTCCCCCCTTGAAGACAAAAATGAGGTTTACACAACACGAACCAAACAAAAAGCAAAGGAGCAGCAGAGCTTTAATATCAGCAGGTGTTTTACCAGTGCAGGTAGTTGATGGAGTAGCTCCAGTGATCCTCAATGTGCCAGCAGAAGGAGGAGAAGCACATGCCAACATAAAGCCACGGTAGCGTCATCCCGCAGATGTCAGCTGTCACATGAGTCAGGACAGAAGGCTTCATCATGGCCAGGTTGTTGAGGTTCCAGCCACACTTGAGGTATTTCTGCAAGAACGACGACATAAGTGGATCAGGAACACAGGGATTAGTGTGCGATGTGCTGTTCTGTAACAGAACCAAGGTGTCGAATGCAGTCAAAAAGCTAAAGCCTGCTGCGCTATGACACCTTCCTTTTGTCAGAGGTTTATTTACAGCGTGAGGGGGATCAGTTTACCTCGTCAGCTGGGGAAAGCTTTAATTTTCCGTTGGGGATGGGGAACCCGCTCCCGAACTCCTTTGACGCGATGTCCGCTCCGTATTCTACAGTAACGTCCTCGTCGATGGCTCCAACCAAACGCCAGAACTCCTTCTCCACCAGCTCTGTGGGTACCATCTGCAAAACAGATCACAAAGGCTTTTACACTTGAAGTACTCACACTCACAGAGACTAACCGGTTTATTTTAAAAACCCTTTTTACTTACATGAACTGGCATGTTGAAGTAATCAGATTTAAATGCATCAGCCATTTGCCCGAATGCACGCAGGGAATAGTCTCTGTATGCTTGTTCAAAACCAAATGCCTCGTGAGGTTTGCTGCATTCCTGCATGAGAGATAAAACAAATACAGTTATCACAGCTATTTGATCATTTACATAGACGTTTCTGTATTTTACTTTTGCTTGGCAGGTTTAGGTTCTACTACCTCACCGTGCTCATTACTACAGAGTCTATTTGCATCACGTTAATCAGACTCTGGAGCTCATCCTCACCTGAGCCAGACACTTGGGGCACCTCCAGTCTCCTTTGGGGACGTCGTGTAGAGGGGGGATCAGGCAGAAAGTGTGATAGCTGTCGTCACAGCCGTCACATAGCAACAGACGGTCTTCATCTCCCCCACTGCCACACACCAAACACACAACCAGATCCACCTGGAGAACAAAACAACCAGTTAGTGATGGATCTGTTTCAGAGCTGCGGCTGCTGACTGAAGTGGCATAAAATGATCTGGGAAACACTTTTCCCCACAGGAGCTGAAGCCCGTCACCGACTCATGCCAGCGTCATTTATTTAGACCAAGTGACTTACACCCAGCTGCCAGTTAATTAGGTACAATTAGCTAATACTAATGCAGCAGTCTAACACAACAGTGTTGCACTACATTGTATGTGTTTTCTGTTGAAGCACTTTTAGAGAGGAGTTTGAGATTTAACTATAGGTGGTGGTGTTTCTGTTTTTCAGCCAACCCACTTCGATATAAATGAGGCAGTCAGAATAATAAAAACATCTGTCAGTGCAATGTCATGCTAAAGGCATTAAAACCTCCCTGAAGGAAGGACTGTTGCGTTTGACTGCATTAGTTTTAACTTGATTTACCCAATAAACAGGCAGCTGAGTGTTTTCTTGTAAATTCTTTCTAATGAGAGCAAAGAGCGAGCAGCGAGCACGGGTTACGTTATATGTAGGTTATTACCTTGTAATGGAAGTTTAGTTCAATAATGTGTTTTTTGCAAAGGAAGCATTAGCGGACGGTAATGTAGCTCTATTGGCAATAATCTTTAGATCAACAGTGGAAGAAGGAGATGTAGTTCAGAGAAAGTCGACAGATGATGCATTAAACTGTTCAGACGTTTAATTTTAGATCAGTAGATGTGATAACGCATACAAAGAAAACGTTTCTACTTACTGGGCTTGGAGGAACTAGAGGGATGAATTTCTTGTACCGTGACTTGTATTTGTCAGCTTCAATTATTGGTTCTTTAAATTCAACTGGTTCCTGTTTCACTGGAATGGGAATCTCCTTTTCTGTAAGACACGGGGAAACAAAGTCCCACTGTTATCAGCTAACAGTGTTGTCACAACTGCCATGACAAGAAGTACTGAATAAAACCCTTTACTGACTTACTTTTACATATAATTACGTTTAATTAATGTTCGTAATGAATGATATTTAGTTTTCCTGCTGCTAATGGAGTCTGACCTGGTTCTGGCTTGGCAACAAAAGAGCCCATCCTCCGCCTCAGGTTCGGCTTGTTGTCGCCTGGCTCACCTGGTTCAGTCTTCACACAGACCACCTGAGTAACAATAAGAGAGAAGTGAAACATCTAGCAAACTAAGAACTACTAAACTGATGTGTGTGAAAGCACGTGTTGGAGAATAGCGCAGACCGGCGCTGTGCTGCTGCGCTGTTCTCCTCAACACCACACACCTCACACTTCATGCGTTTGGCTCTGCGGGCACCGGGGCACATGTCAGGTGTCTGGGCGAGGGCCCTCTGAGCCTGGTCCTGCAGCTTGTTGTGCTCCTTGGTGTCTGCCCCCTCCATGCCTCCTGTGCTCTCCTGAGACTGGACTGGCTTCTGAACACACTGGGGAGTTGGGGAGGGGGGGGGGGGGGGGTAATACACCAGTTAAAGCCACAGTGTTCCTAACTGGAAACATCTGTATGCTCAAATGCAGATGATCAGTAAGATGTAAAATTACACTGAACTTTAAATGTGGACATGTAAACACAGTATGGATAGATATTACTGCCTTAAACAGGAGTGGGAACATACCACTGTCGTAAAGATTATGTATGGCACTGATACTTTAGTCCATAAGGGAATAACGCAATAAGCTGAACAAACCTGTATGTGAGTTAATGAGAAGTTTCTAGTGTGGTTGAAACAAAAAAAAATGGGGCACGGTGTCTCATCAAAGAGTGTAGGTGGTATTAAAATAAGGTCGAACTTAAACAGCCAGAAGACAAAAGAGGCCATGAAAAGGATGTGGTTAGTTAGAGCTTCACCCCAAACAGAAAGTCAAAAGGAAAATGCCGAACCAGAAGTAGACAGACGGTTGAACCTATGTGGTGGAGGACAGGTACTAAAATATCAGCTCAGGAGTTACCTTTGCGTTTTCTGTTTGAATAATTATAGCAGCACTTGACAAAGACAGAAGATGAAAATCCACTGCTTTATTTTAACTGAGGTGACAAACACAGAACCACTGTGTTTTTACATTTGACCCACATATTAAATGTATATATATCTCCTCACTGAGGGAAAGGTTGTTCTCTCTGAGACTCTTTTATAAAGGGTTAACTTTCAAAGACAAAATATCCAGCTGTAAAAATGAACATGCAGTTTGTTAGCGAAGTGGCTTCTTAACCATGACAGTCATACAAACATACCTTTTCAAGTTCAGGATCAGCATCCAAACCCATCAGTTTGGAAGCTGCCTCTGGTGCCTGAGGCAAGAGAGAGCTCGGGTAATTAAACAATTTAGAGTGACCTGTCCAAGAGGTCACACAAGACCAATCCGATGACCTTGAATTAGCTCTCTCACATGTTGGGTGTGACAACTATTATATGACACAAGTAGACACCAAATGCTGTTTTCACACTCTAGTATATTAGTCAGACGACAGATTTAACTTTAAAAAAACAAGCAAACAGTAAATCCTAAAACATTTGTCTCTAAACATAAAACACAGATATCAGGTGTAATTCAACACAAACATAAGTAAAACACAAATGTTTTGGCGTGAGATATATTTCAATCAACTGGTAGAAGCTGTGCTAAGCATTATTAAGCGTTTGTTCACAGATGAGCCGCCCATGGCTGTAAGCATGACAGCCTATCTCTGCGTGCATCATCGGGAACAAGATGTGCTGTCATTGATGCAAGTGTCCGACTCACCAGCAGGTTTGCTCCACTCTGGAAGAGATTGTAGGGATAGAGGATTTTCTCATAATGCCCTCGCAGGTGTGAGCCAACAGCTTTGCCAGGGGCAAAGCCCATTTGTAGTGCAATCTTGGTCCATCGCCTGTCCCGGCAGACAATGTCAAATCCACCCTCGTCTGCTACCAGCTGAAATGACAGTGAGTCATATTCACATTGTGAGCTGGTCAATTGCATTAAAATATATATATATATGTGTGTAAATGATGAGCATTGATGTGAAGTGTCAACCTTGTTTAGCTTATGTAGATCCAAAATCTTCCTCTCCACATGAGGGATCTTTAGGGGACTCCCCTGCAAATCCCAAAATTTGGCAATCTGGTCCAAGAAGTTGAGCTTAACTCTGGTCTGCGCCTGGAAAATGACAAACAAGCAGTGACAAGAGTCAGCCACATGAGTTCATAAGTTAAACTCAAGGAAATCGATGTAGACGTGGAATTCAAGGCATTCAAGACAAAATAAAGACACTGAGGAAACATAATATGAACAGGATGACACTTGTGTAGTGGCGTGTGCTTTTGTTCAAAATATGCACTTCAGATTTTATTTTTTTAAGTTTTTTTCTTTTTTTTTTAGTTCAATAGTGATTATCAGTCTAAACTTAAAACCCACCCTTCGTTACATAACATTATTATGAGGCATTAGTAACTCATTCTTTGCTCCATAATTATTATACCCAGAAATAATATTTACATAACACAAAAAAAAGCAAATTAAACAGACAGAGGCTTAAACAGATGAGAGTATAAACATGCACATGTAGATATGTTCAAAAGATCATTGTTAAAACCCCAATAACAAAACTCACCTCCAACTCATTCAGCCTCTGAATCCGAGGAACAAAGTGAAGTCTGTCCACATCGCAGGCAAACGGAGGCTGCCAACCCTGAACAGCAACAACAACACACACAAAAAAAAAAAAACAAATGCACATGAAGGTCATCATAACATGTAGCCTAGATAGTTTGATTATTATTTTCAATGTTGCGTTTATAGGTCAAATTGCAAAGTCTGTTTGTTTTTCCCTTCCAGACTGCTCACTGCCAAAGACTGTGAGGGTTGTTATTTGAAGCATGGATCCAAATTTAATAAATCTTCATATTATTTACCCATACAGACTAAATCAAGCTGAAATGAAGTGGATTGTTTGCAGATTTTCCAACTGATGTTAGATTCAAGTTTGGTAAAAAAAAAAAAAAAAAAAAAAAAGGGAAGGCCTCTGCTGATGCTGAAGCCTTTTCAGTGTAAAGCTCACAACGTCAAATCAATATTTTGTCTCGGTAAGACCACACACAACCTGGTGTGTATACAATGTCCAAACCCTCACACACAAGCAGCAGGAAAACCCAAATTCTTGTTTAAAGTCAGTAGCCAACAAACCCCACTGGCACACAAAATGGCCAGATGGAAGACTCACTCACCAGCCCAGCTTACCACAAAGCCAACATGGAGGACAACACCCTACAACACAGGCTCACACATGAAGAGTGCCTCATCTTCCAGAAACATGGATTTCCATAATGTGCAACAAAGCTGTAATATTGTGTAGGCGAGTTGGAGCCACAACTTGAAAAAGCCCCAACTTGTTATTTAGCAAGTACAGTGATCTTTGAAATGAAATAATCTCAGTGTTTTCTAACCCCTAACCAAGGGTGAAATTATTTGACACTTCTAAAATAAAAATGATTATTACGATTATTTAGCCTGGCTCGTGAAATAAATAAACACTGATCAAGTTATTTGATTGGAAAATGACAGTTTGGCCCCGAGAAGTGATGGATCACACACAGATACACACACTGGAGTACACTGGGTGACCCAACTGCATCATGATGCTCTTGGACAAATAATCCATAATTAACTGCGGGGCCGTGGGGAAATTTATAAACAAAAATGTATAAAAGGAGTTAAAATACATGTTTATGTTGTTATGGGATCATCACAGGCTTCTACGCAGCCGAATGGCTTCCGCATAGCCACCTATGTCAAAGCCGTTTGCTGAATTATGACAGGTTGAGCTGCTAGCTGTGGGTTAGCACAGCAGCTAAGTGGCTCAATGACCGGACCACAGGGACTTTGTTGACACACGGTGAACCACGACGACGGTCCACTTTTCACACGGCGATGCGTTCACATTTCAGCTACCGAGCTCAAATCCGAGTCAAAAAAAAGACAGCACGACGTAAATAATCACAAGTGAGAGCTAGCTAGCTGTGGCAGCACAAAGAATGAACATAGCCTTGTATCCGCCATGTTGAACAGTCCCTTTAAATCCCCAGGTCTATCTACAACCGTCTTAACGGTCAACTAATTCAGCATCCGCGGCGGTTTTAACGGCCGTTTTCGGACTCACCGGAGGCGGGCGAACTTTGCAAATGCCCGTTTTCTCGGCGATGGGACGGATCTTATTAATGAAGGCAAAAGGATCTCCAAATTCCTCCCAGCTGGGCTCGAAGACCGGGCACTCCGGTGGAGGCTTGAACTCGTCCGGCCGAGGCTCGCTCATCGTTTCGGACCGACCCGGTGGAGGCTCGCGCAGGACGGGTCACTGCTTCCAGGAGAGAAGTGTGGAGGTGTTGCGGTTCACCGGGAGTGTTTGTGCCTGTTTTTTTTTTTTTTTTTTTTTTTCTAAAGCCCCGTGTGTTCACCGTCAGACTCGGTGGCAGTCAGTCGACATCAACACCAGAGGAGGCAACACATACACACGCAGACACACACGCTCCCTCACACACGTACACACACACACACGCACAGTGAGGAGAATGTTCCAAGGCAGTGAGCACGTCCGCTCAAAAAACTAGACACCACACAGATCTTATTAATGCCCCTGTGATTTACCAGCTTCCTCATTGTACGGTGTTAAATCGACTTCTTCATAAGTAACAAGCTCGATACTGTTTCATTGCTGTCGTGTGATGAATAAGTTGTGTATTGTTTTTTTTTTTAATTACACCACATTTTGTAAAAAGACATCATGTTGTCATTTTGATTTTTAATCATCTCATAGCTTCAGCAAAACTATTCCTCTCCTGCAAGAATGGACAAACCAGGCCACTGCATGGGGTCAATAAAGTTTTCTACATGTCCACCCCTTCGCCATTGTTTTCTATGTTTTGTTTTGGATGCAATTTTGTTTGTCTTTTGTGTAAACTTTCAGCTTCCTGTCTGTCCTGCACTGACTCTAGTTTAATGAATATCTGCGTATATGCAAAGTGTGTTTCTGTATGCACGTGGGTGTGTTTGTGAACGCATTTCTATAATAACTTGATCTATTCCTAAGTGAAATATAGATTCATATGTGAAATGATATAATTGGATTGATCATCCTCCTCCATCCTCTATCTCATCATCCTGGTCTTGAGTGAGGACTGTGTGTGTTAAAATCTAGTTTTATTTTAGTTTATTGTTTTTCATCTTTGTTAATAAAGTAGTGTTAATCTATTATAAGGGGAACTAATCCACTCATGACAGGATCCACTCAGCTCCAGGTCACTGGTTGGTCTCTTTGTGCCTGGTGCAATAATGAAACTACTGCCCATGTACAGTGGAGGTCAACAGAGGCCCAACAACATATGTTGGCCCCAGGGAGGGCCTATGGGGGGAGGGGGGGTTAATCCAACCATGCATTTTATATAAAGACATCACATCATCAATATGATTGCATTTTTTTTTAATTTCTAACCTGCTCACAGCCTCAGGATGCAAATCTATAGCTACCACTCCAGCCTGGCACACGGGGCCCTAAACACCATCCACATGATGTAATGAATCTGAAGCTTGTTCCACTGAACCACATCAGTCGTCCGTCCTCCATCTTGGCGGCCTGGTTTAGCAGAGAGACCATGAACCAGAGGCTAATTTCAGGAGATTTGATGTTGAACTTTACTTTTTTTTTTGTTTTTGGTATAAAGTTATTTTTATTTGCTCAAACGGCCTCCGTGGTTTTTGTGTCACATCACTGACACTGAAAGACCACAGAGGCAGAGCTGCACCTGATCAGTAGTTTTCACCGTGCATCATAGAGATATATTGATTAATAACTCATAAACTGTTTGTTAAAAGAAAAAATGGCTCAACAACAAAGTTTTGCCCTCAAGGAGGATATTTAATGTACAGACAGAACCAGTACAATATGAAATCCCTGCACCTGTAGGTTTATATCTGAGCTGGACTTGTGTGCGATTTTCAATCCCTAAAACACTAAACCTTTAAAAATGCAATACGATCAATAGATACACAAAGTGGTAGAAAGTAACTACACAACTGCATTTTTTACTCAACTCAGCATTTATTTGATTATTTATTTACTCTATTATCATTTCATAATTCACATTAATACACAATAAGTCATCAAGTAAAGACGTCCCCAATGATCCCAGCATCAAGATTTCCATCTTACACCATAATGGGCTCTATAATGATCTAATATAATACACATTATGTCCTGGGCTGAGCCACTGTGCCTCACTGCTTTCACTTGTGCCAGCCTTGAACACTGCAGAGCTCCAGGCTGCGTCCACTTTCGTTTTTTCTGTGGTGATGTTAGTTTTACTTTCATGAAACCACACATTATTTCCATATCCAAAGCAGGAACGAGCGGTTGCTGGTGTGACACTGGTGTCTGCAGCTCTGGCTGCAGCGTCAGGTCTCTGACACACGTCGTTCAGTTTCACGACTCCTCCACCTCCTCCTCCTCCACCTCCTCCTCTGATGGTGAAACCCACGACGTCGTGTGATTTCAGAAGCAGCAGGTTGGACATTAATGTGTAAAAAAAAAAAAAAAAAAACCCAAAACAAAACTATTCTGCTCTTTGTAGAGTAGACTGTCTTGTGTTTACACTTGCGCGGAGGAATATGTTCAGGTGACACCTTCACGGCTACCGGGACTCATTATTTAAATAGCCAGAGTGTGTGGTTTGATTGGATGTTTGTCATGAACGTTTTGTAACATCTGCCACAACAGACTGTGACCATCCATCATCAACCACGAGTGTGACCGGGACCACAGAGTCTCTGCAGCCGGACAAGGAGCTCAAACACACGGACAGAGTCTGGAGGAACTATATCTAGAGGAGGAGGAGGGGGGGTCCTGCAACAGAGACAGCGTGTGTGTGCGTGTGTGTGTGTGTGTGGGGGGGGCAACCTGCTGGATCAGGTGCTGCTATAAAGACAATAATGGAGGATCAATCACCACATATTGATTATGAACTTTTTTTCTGTTTGTGAACAAAGTCAGTGCAAAATAAAACAAAGACCTACTCGGTCTAGTACCAGAACCAGGACCGGTACCAGAACCAGGACTGGTACCAGAACCAGGCCGTTGCATCCCGACGCTTTCGACGACATCTCCTGTATTTGACTTCACATCGCTATGAACTGTGGGTAATTTCCTGCAGCAAAGTCAGAGTCGATGCTGACTGAAAGTGAGGGGACATAAACTGACTTGATGATGTGACAATGGGACACTGACACACTTCACGTGAACAAGCCTAAGTCATGTAGAGTCTATGGTCTGTAAGAGACCAGACTAGAACTCATCCATTAACATGACGGACCAGGCCAGAGACACAAGGGCCCAGTTCCCTTCCTCCTCTCAGGCCCTGAACCCTGACTGACTTAAACAAGGTCAGCTGTAAGTGAGTGAGTGTGAGAGCCTGAAAGGGTCCAGATGCTGTGATAGGAATGGGACAGGACCAGGACCAGGACATAAACTGACGTGATGATGGGACACTCACACACTTCACGTGAACGAGCCTAAGTCATACAGAGTCTATGGTCTGTAAGAGACCGGACTGGAACTCAGCCTTTATAAGTATGTGTTATCAGGAAGTGTTGTAAGATAATAAAATGCTGGTCCTGAGGGCTCAACACATCCAGCTGGGTATCTCAGTGGTTGGGGCCTCAAATCCCACTTGCAGGTAACTTGTTGCATGGGTCAACAAGATCTGCGGAAGAAGAGCTTTCTGTCTGCGAATGAACAGATGTGAAAGAGAGAATAGATAATAAGATGTTTGTTTGTATGGATAGACAACATCCTGAAATGTACGCAGACATGTTGGTTCGCAACAAAACTGTAACTGACCTTGATGTGGTGATTCTGAGTATGTGGTCTTCAGGAAACTCAAGCTCCATCTTTGGTTCTGTGAAAAGTCCTTAATCAAGAATAGACGTGTGACTCTGAGCTGGATACAAAAACTATTTGTAAGCAGTGAAATCTGCCAAATGGAGGATTAGTGAGCGCTGAGCTAAAATTAAAAGCAGCCTAATGCAACTGGTCCGACTGCAGTGAAGCTGCATGTAGGTTATAATGTTGAGCTTTTGTTTCAGGATGGATGGAGGTGCTGTTGTATTACATTACACACAGAGAGGCCTTTCTGTTATATACATACTTTTATATAAACACTTTATATATTTCTCTCTGTATATAGATATAAACATGACTTTTTTTGCCATCGTCTTGACAGAAAAGGAGAGTCCATATTAACCTTCTTCTTTCATGAACATCCTTTCAAATCACTGGCCAATTGATCTATTTCTTTACCAAAATGATTGGTTTAATATGATGCTATATATTTGGATTTTTTTTTTATTCATTATTATTATTATTATTATTATTATTTGGACTTGCCTGACCCTTGTGTGAGTTGTGAGTCAGTACGTACGGGGTCCCACTTGTCTTGTGTTGTTTTTCAGATTGTAGATGTGACTTGTCCTCTTGGATCAATAAAGTTGTCTGAACTGAACTAATCAATGAGATAAGAAATGATTTATTTAACCCTGTGATGTTCTGTTTGGGGTCCTGCTTCGACAACACGTGTTGCATTGGTTTATCACCTGAATTTCCCATTATATATATATATATATATATTTTTTTTTAATAGTATTGGGATACTGGTTTATACAGATATCTATATGTTAGACAGACACACAGTATATTTTCTTTGCTCTATAAGCAACAAATTGCCTCCTAAATCACAAATAAGTTTCCTTAAAGATCTATTGCATTACTGGAGTCTTATTGATCCAAACACACAGGTCATGTCAGAACGCAAACCCTGAACAATGAGGAAGTAGTTACAAAAATAACACACGGGTGAAGCCTGTGTTTAAGCAGATTATATCTTTTATTGAATGGGTATTATTGTCAGTTTGTACATTCGTCTTAAGGCAGTGGTGGTTGTGTGATTTCACCTGAGGTGACACAATATGAAAAGACCCTTCATTTCACAGCACAGTTAAACATACAGTTAACAGCAGCTTAACTCACTCTCCTAAAACTGACATAAGAAAAACAAGGCAGTGACAAACACATTTTATTCAAGGATTCAGACTTAAACGCTGAGGCGCTGCAGGATGAAACCACATCACAGCTCAGTACTCTTTGTCTTCGTCTTCAGAGTCTGAATTTGTCAGACCCAGCTCCTGGTAATCCTTCTCCAGACAGGCCATGTCCTCTCTGGCCTCTGCGAACTCTCCCTCCTCCATACCTTCACCCACGTACCAGTGCACGAACGCACGCTTGGCATACATGAGGTCGAACTTGTGGTCAAGGCGAGCCCAGGCCTCTGCGATGGCGGTGGTGTTGCTCAGCGAGCACACGGCCCTCTGCACCTTGGCCAGGTCTCCACCAGGCACAGCAGTGGGAGGCTGGTAGTTGATGCCGACCTGTTGAGACACAGAAGGAGAGAGAGAAGAGTCAGACAGACGAAGGATATGAGGGTTGACCTTTGACCTCTGAGATGATGACCTTCACCTTGAAACCAGTGGGGCACCAGTCAACAAACTGGACAGAGCGTCTGGTTTTTATAAGTGCAATGGCAGCGTTGACATCCTTGGGGATCACGTCGCCTCGGTACAGCAGGCAGCACGCCATGTACTTCCCATTACGGGGATCACACTTCACCATCTGGTTGGTCGGATCGAAGCAGGCGCCGGTGATCTCGGACACGGTGAGCTGCTCGCAGTACGCCTTCTCAGATGAGATGATGGGCGAGTACGTCACCAGAGGGAAGTGGATACGAGGAAACGGCACCAGGTTGGTCTGGAACTCCATCAGGTCCACGTTCAGGGCGCCGTTGAAACGCAGGGAGGCGGTGATGGAGGAGACGATCTGACCGATCAGTCTGTTCAGGTTGACGTAGCTCGGACGCTCGATGTCCATGTTGCGGCGGCAGATGTCGTAGATGGCCTCGTTGTCCACCATGAAGGTGCAGTCAGCGTGCTCCAGGGTGGTGTGGGCAGTCAGGACGGAGTTGTAGGGCTCCACCACAGCAGTGGACACCTGAGGAGCCGGGTAGACGGCGAACTCCAGCTTGGACTTCTTACCATATTCGAGAGACAGACGCTCCATCAGCAGGGAGGTGAAGCCAGAGCCGGTGCCTCCTCCGAAGCTATGGAAGACCAGGAAACCCTGAAGGCCGGAGCAGTGGTCAGTCTGATGAGGAGGACAGAGGGTCAGAAGGTCAAAGGGTCAAAAGGTCAGGAAGCTGACTGAGAGAGGCTGTGATTGATTAGGTTAAACTCATGCAATGAAACTATGATTACTGTGTGAGTCATTATTAACACTGATACATTTAATAACAAAAAATATAAAGTAGGGAAAACAGACCATTTTACGAACGCGCTCCATGACTCTGTCGATGATTTCTTTCCCGATCGTGTAGTGGCCGCGGGCGTAGTTGTTGGCTGCGTCCTCCTTCCCGGAGATCAGCTGCTCAGGATGGAAGAGCCCTCTGTACTTTCCAACCCGTACTTCATCTACAACAAGAGGTTTTTATTCTGGGGGTCAAAGGTCAGTGAGATCAACTGCAACCAGACCAGATTCAAATGCATGCAGGTAAAGTCAAACCACATCAACTTGTATTTTCCATTTTGACAGAAACCAGGTGTTGAGCCATTGCTGCTCTTGTTGCTAGGACACCAGTGCTCACATCAGCAGTTACCTGCAGGACCCGCTCGAGGATAAGGAAGTAAAAATGCGTACATGTACAGGATGACTCACCGACCACCGTGGGCTCCAGGTCCACGTATATCGCCCGGGGGACGTGTCGCCCTGAACTCCCGGTGTTGAAGAAGGTGTTGAATGGATCTTCACGTGAGTTCAGTTCTCCGGGATCTTCCACGGAGATGCCGTCAGGGCCGATGCCGTGCTCCAGGCTGAAGAGCTCCCAGCAGGCGTTTCCTGTCTGGACTCCTGCCTGACCCACGTGAAGGGAGATACACTCTCTCTGTGTGAAGGGAAAACAAGAAAGACAAGGTCAAGATGTTGGGCCAGTAAAAGATGAGCATCCAGATTCGTTACTTGTTGCATCACTTCCTATAGGATCCTGATATAACATCTGAACCTTTATTTTAAAATCCTTTTCAAATCAATGGTTATGGACGAACCAGGGATTTTACAGACGCCCATAGAAACAATGTCAAGACTTAATTGTATGACTCTGAGCAGCAGAAGACGTTTCAAGGAAATACCATTTAAAAGCTATATACTAACTATATACTAACTATTTACTATAGTAATTAACGTCTTTCACCTAAAGGTCATGGGTGTGTGGTGTGTGCACGCTGTCAATCATGTTAACTCTGAGAGATGAAGAAGGTCAAATTATTCCTCTTATTCTGTATTTGCTCTAATGTGAATGTTGCTGCTCTAAGCAGAATAATCCTACCGGCCTGGGATCGATAAAGTTTCATTTACATTCAATTTAACAAATGAAAAGTTGCACAAACTTAAAGAATCAAAATCTGTCAGAGAAATAAAACATAGTTCAATAAAATGAAACCACACGTTTAGTCTTGGATTCAAGATGAAAAACTGAACCTGAGTGAATCACTGTTCGTTTACGTGCTGCCAGTTGCAGTCCATCTTTTGATGAGCAGCTGAAAACCTGGCACGCTTGAATTTCCTGCATCAATTAGTGAACTTTGAAACAGTGCCGGATGAAATGATTTCAAGGAGGTAACCTGAGCCTTCTCAGACAGATGGTTTTCACCGTAAAAACTTTTAATCCAAGAGGTTAATTCATATTCTAGTGATTTAATCAGCTAGTTTTTATCTGTTAACGAGCCTTTAATCCATATACGTGCATCATTTTTGCTTCCATACACATGTAAATATATGAAGATCTGCTGCATTCATGTCCTGTTTTTTTTCTAATTGTCAAGTGTAAACAATGTCAAAAACAACACAGGCTTCTTTCAACAGTTTACAGTTGTCGAGCTTCCAGCAGCTGAGTTGTAACATGTTGAGAAATACCCACAGATAAAATCTGCAACTGAGTCTTTAAACAGACTGTAACTCACAGTAAACAAAGGTCAAACTTTCCTTTACTCTCTTACCATGTTGGTCCAGATGTTTCCAGATGCTCTACGTTCAGTGGGGTGTCAGATTAAAGATCCAGACACACCGTGCAGCGTCTCTTCACCTCAGTCTTCTGACAGGCTCAGGTGTCCGACTGACTGACTGACTTTATCAGCCTCTAGGAGACAGAGGGAGGAGATGGAAGGAGGGGAGTGAGGGAGGGAGGGAAGGAAGGAGGCAAGATGGCTTTCCTCCCACATGAAGCTGACTCTCTCTTGTTTTCATCACAAGAGTTGATACGACTTCACCAGACTCAGACCCAGACACCAGACTCTTCTACAGTTCACATACTGTGTGACAGTCCGGCACCTGTTTTCTCAGACCTTCAATCTTAATGTTGCTTAAAAAAAACCCAAAAAACAGACATATTAGAAGCTAAGTAACATGTATGGTGACATAAACACATAAGAAAATCATTATTGGCAATAACCGGCTGATGCTGTGTGGGTTCTCCCCGGGTTCTCCAGCTTCCTCCCACAGACCAAAGACGTGCAGGTTAGGCCTCTCGCCCTACGTCAGCTGAGATGAGGCTCCAGCCCCCTCGTGACCCTAGTGAGGATAAGCGGTACAGTAGATGAATAACTTCTTAAAGTTGTTGACGTGTTTCACTTTGGAGAACCATGACTGTTTAAGAGAAGGTAAATAGTGATCGAAGACCCAGTGCAACTATCACAAAATGCTTACAGCTTTATTAAATTAGACATGTTAGGGAGGTTGGATAGTGAGACCAGTCATATTGCGGCATGCGTACATTCAGTTTTCACCATTTCTTTGCATTTAAAAAACAGACACAGGAAGTTGAAACAGTGACACAATGGAAACATCGTCTAACCTGTACAGTCTGGTGAGAGGTGAAACATCAAACTGCCTCTGACTCTGGTTCCCATGACGACGCGTGAAGCGACTGTACAACATTTAGTGGCCGCTGCATCACCGAGCAGCTGTTTGGATGCTCCACAGATTAAAACAAACAAACAAAACAAAACCTGCCACTTCTCACTGTGTTTATTCGTTTCCCAGGCAACAGTGATGTCAGGACTTTTGTCACAAAGTCCAAATTAATAAGCGGAGGAAAAGATAAACAAACAAAACAAAAAACACATGCACCTCATACTTATTGAAGTTTTTCAACTGGTACAATTCAGTCATTTTCTAAAACCATGTTCATCTCTAAATATAGATTCTGAGAGCAACGATAAGTGTCAAACCTTCTGTAATAAAGTGATTAGGATCTAAAAGCACAGGAGGAATTACAAAAAGGGGCCCGACCGACCCCTGAATGACCTGTGATGCCGAACTCGATGAGAAGCATTGATGTACTACCATCACAGTAAAGATGAGAGGCAACATGAATGTTCACCGTTTAATGTTGGCCAAAGTCATAAGGCGTATAGCAGCAACGTGGAGTCTACATGTGCTCCACCCTCTTCATGTTTTCTTATGATGAGTAGAAATATATTGCACTTTGAAAGACAAACTGAAAAAATAATAATCTCACAGGTAACGACAGCGACGAGGAGTTCCACCGACGAGAGTCATGCAAGTGGTGATGGGCCTCGGCTACGAGGCCTCTTTTGAGGTGAAGTCGACCACGGGCGAAGCTGAAATCTCTGTGGCAAAAAGTTAACGACCATCTGGCGGCGGCGGCGGCGGCTGCAGCACAAATGGCTGCACTTCTTCTTCTTTTTTTTTCTTTTTTTTTTTTTTAGAGAGAGAACTGATTTGTATACTGGCAAACAAACATCTCCCTTTGTGGCGTCTCAGCAGCGTCTCAGAGCTGCCTGTCCTCCGTCCTCCTCCTCCTCCTCCTCGTCCTCTTCCTGCTGCTGCTGCTGCTGCTCTTGTGGTTCTTGTTCTTGACCAAAAAAGTTTAATAAAAGACAAAACCCCCACCCCCCAAAAAAATCACTTTTCTCGCAGAACGCAGACGCCGGCGTCACAGCGCTGCGTCGCCATTGAGGTGACGACCTCCCAGGAGTCGATCACTGGGTCGTAACATTCAATACTGCTGAGGAGCGAGTTCCCGTCGTATCTGGAGGGAGAGGTGAGAAAATCTGAGTCATGTTACTGAACTGTGATGAGGCTGCAGCGTCCTGTCGCAGCAGCTGAAACCTCTAATGCTCTAACGTCCTGTTGAATCTGTACAGAAACACTGAGAAGCTCCTCCACAGCTCCAGCTCACAGACACAATCAATCAATATCACCGTCACCCAGAGGTGAACAGTAGGACCCGACCGATTAATCAGGTGGCTGATTATAGCCATTAGAGAATAATCGCTCAGTTAAGGTGGCCGACAGACACCGATGGTAACACTTTATATTTTCACTGATCAAGTGAAACGCTTCACTGTGTTTTTTCACATCAATGTTCTGCCTTCAATTTAATTCTGTGTTTAAAGGGGAACCAGTCGCTTTTTGCTGTTTTGTTAAATATGTGTTTAAATAATGAAACATAAAATCGATTATATTATGTTTAAATGTCGTGTGTAGATTAACAGTTCATATTAACTTTGGCTAAACCTGTAGATGCAGGTGTGTAGACAACCAGGGCAGTGGAGGAATAGTTACAGCCGCTGATATGTGGGAGCTGTAATAAGTTACAGCCACAGAGAGGAGGACGTGAGGACATGAGGACGTGAGGACATGAGGATGTGAGGACGTGAGGACATGAAGATGCTCATTCTTACCCGGCGATGGCGTACAGACGTCCGCGGAGAACTGTTGCTCCTACGTAACATCGAGGGGTTGTCATGCTGGCCACGGTGGTCCAGTAGTCTGTCCTGATGTTGTAGACCTCCACAGAGTCCAGGTGGGAAACGCCGTCAAACCCTCCCACCACGTAGATGTGGTCGTTGAGTAAAGCCACACCCGCTCCTGAGGACAGAGGGAAAGTGTCAGATAAAAGAGTCGAGCTCAGACTTTTTTCCTGCGTCTCTTCTCTCACCCACCTGAGCGCTTGGTGGCCATGGGTGTGACGCTGGTCCAGTGTCCGGTGTGGGGGTCGTACCGCTCCACTGAGTTCAGGATGTTCAGTCCATCATACCCACCTGAGAGGAGACGACAGAGACGTGACACGGTCAGGGACGTCATTGTCATTTCATTATGACCAATTATGATTCTGCACATAATGAAACCTGTGCAAACTCACATTAACAATAGGGACAGATTGTGTTTATGTATGTCTGAGAGACTCTTGGTGTTTTGCTATAAACCGACTTGTTTCTTTATGCTTTCAGTGGTTTTTAACTGAAAAAACGACATTTTTGTACAAGGAAAAAACCCAGCAGCATGTGAACCGTCTGTTTGTGGATTTTGGTGCCACAGTATCTGAGGGAAATGTTCCCAGCAGAGTGAAGAGTTGTGTCTCTGACAAAGTCAACAAAGAACAAGAAATGGAGCGTGGCCGAGGTTCCAGCTTCTCAAATGTAGTTCAGTTTACTTTTTTGTCTTGACTGAACCTCTAGGTTTGGGCCTGATGCTCCACCTCGCCACACTGTCGCCATGTAAATGTACATGTTTTTGTTTTCTGACTTTTTTTAGACCAGATTAGATGAGAAATGAATGAGCAAGTAAAACAAACGGTCCCAGCTCTGAAATGACAGGATTTTTTCTCCATACCTAGACAGTATATAAGTCCACTGGCCACCACCAGACCAGCTCCCTCTCTAGCCGTCTGCATATCTCCCAGCATGCTCCACTGGTCAATGTTTGGGTCATATCGCTCCATGCTGGTGTGACGCCGGCTGCCATCAAAACCTCCAGCCACGTAGATCATATCTGACGAAAGACAAACAGAGAAACGTGTCTGTATTATCGCTACTTAAGACACAACACCTGTACAGGTCTGAAATAACTCCCTCACCTCCGAGTGTTGTGGCCCCTGCGAGGCCCCGCCGCACGTTCATGGTGGCGACGGTGTACCAAACGCCGTCCTCGTCCGCCGTGTAGTCCAGACACTCCACGGAGCTGAGCCTCGACCGGCCGTCGTAGCCTCCGATCACGTAGACCCGATCGTGGAGCGACACCGTGGCGACGTATCGTCTTTTCCGCGCAATGTTCTGTTCAAGACAAAGCGCTGTGTGAGAGCCAACTCCTCTGGGACAACGACAGTCACGCAGCTTTCTCTCATGTGCTCAGTACTCACAGGGAGGAAGCTCCACTCTTGTGTTTTTGGATCATATTTCTCCACGATGTCTATTGGTGACTGTTGGCTGCCGAACCCTCCGATAACCAACAGGACTTCTTTGGCACCTGAAAAGAACATCAATCAGTTGTGGACTATAAAATTAATACACCAGTGTCCATGCGTATACTTAATATGGCAAACAGGATCCTTACCTAATCTGGCTTGTGTGCGTGGGCCCTGCATTTCACTCCTCAGTTCCGGTCTTAAGTGGAATTTCTTGGCCTCGTCGACGAGGTCTCGACACGGCAGGCTGCAGCGAATGAGGGGCTGGAACGTATCAAAACATGCGTAATTATAACGGCACACTCCAATAAATATGTCAACACATGCTCATTTACTTGCAAGCTCAGGATTTAATTACTATGTGATGCAAAACCTGCTGCTGCCGTGTGTCACCTGACTCACCTCGGCATCGATGACATCTGTAATGTAGCGTGGGGTCAGCAGCGGCATTCGAACAAACTCGAGCATGTCGGGCAGGTAGGGCTCTCGCTCCTTGCGGTTGTGTTTCACCCAGTTTAACACGGCTTCAAACACGGGCTCCTCTGAGTCCACCTTAAAACACAGACAGAGGAATAACAGCTGGATTAAAGACATGATAATTAAACAGTTAGCTGATGGCTCAAATTAAAGAGATTGCACAGCAGGTAATCTACCATTAACAGTGTAACAGTCTGCTGAAGGTAAATCCCACACCAGGTGAACAGATAGTTACTGAGGGCAAATGATCCATGACTGTGATTTACATGTACGGTCTAGTCTTATATAAAAAAAAACAAACAAAAAAAGTTTCAGGAAGAGGCATCGGAGGGAATTGATGATCTGTAAATCATGGTGCGATAATGACAGTGTTTTCACAAAGCAAAGTGTATGGTTTGCTTTTGGGAATTTCCTGAGCACAAAAGGTAAACTTCAATCAGATTTTCTTCTCTGCAATTTCATTGTCAGCTCCAATCTGCAAACCTGAGTGGGACTGTAAGGCGGGGGGGGGTGTACAGTGTGAGATTACAGCAGGTTGGTACTTGCTTTTCTCTTAATAAAAATCTCAATATGAAAACCATCAAAACCAAGATCAGTTCATGCTGTTTGGATTCCAGACATCTTCACATCAGCAGGTAAATACACACACGTGTTGGAGCGCAGGTGTGTTATTGCAGAAAAGCTCGTTGAGTTTTCCTACCTGGATCTCGTCACATTTTATAAGCTTTTCCACTTCAGTCTGGCTGAGCAGCATGAACTCCTCGTGCTGCACCACCTCGGAGAAATGCTTTTGGGAGAAGAGCTCAGCTGCCTGCATCAGGTCAAGGCAGTTGTGAGTTTCGGCAAAGTCACGGATACCCAGACAGTTGGAGGGATCAAGCTGACTCTCCAAAAAATCACAGCACGCTCTTTTCACCCCTGGGGAGAACAAATACACTATTTATACATATTTGCATATGCACATGTGTATCTTTGAAAAGCAACAAGATTGTGAAGTAGAAATGTCTGAACTGAGCTACTTCATGTGAAAAACAGAGCCACTTTAAACGTCAGGGTTTCTGCAGGGTGGGTTCACTGAGCTACATTTAAAAGGTCTATTTCTAAGTTTTTATTGAGTCGCTATTAGTTAGCATGCTAGCTTTAGCCAAGGGAGTAAAAGGATGAACAGACTGGTAGGTTAAAAGCTGTTAATGCTAACGCTGGCTATATAACTTACACATAGCTCCTTTCAGACTTTGAAAGGCCTTTGTTGTTTCTTTAAATACAACGTTAATGAATACCTGCTTCATGATTATACTGGCCAAGATATGACAGTATGAAAACCAGCAGGGATAAGAGGGTTATTTATTAAACCTACCAGTCCAACAATAACGTGCTATTATGCAGTTCATTACATCAATGCCACCTGGAATCATACAGAAGGCAAAAAGTGGATGAATGGAAAAACTAATACAACAAAAAAAAGGATAATCAAGTTTTTGCTAAAATCAGAAATCTAATCAGTCTGTGTGTTTCCCACAGCAGCTGCTCTAACAGTGGTACAGTGTTTTCCACAGGTCGGATGATGCCGCTGAAACACCACAGATGAAGAACAGCAGAGCCTTTGGACACGGTTTATAATCACATGTCCAACAATCACGCTTTTAGTTTATAGGTGGCTTTGGGTCTTTCCAACGGCCTGAGATCAGATACAATAACATTTAATCCAACCAAGAGAGAACTAGTTTATTCAGCATTTTTATAAACTGTCAAAGTCCTGCAGGCGCCCTGACGCTGCAGCAGCACGCTCTCCTCCACCTACCTTTGAGCTGCAGCAGACATGCTGCTGGGAGAAGCTCTTGAACGTTCTCCACGGTGACTAACACTGTTTCTGTGTAGACAAAGTCCAACAGGATCTCCATAGTCGACGCGTTGAGCCCCTGAATGTCAACGAAAGATTTCCCCTTTTCTGCAAGCTGAGGATTCACAACAACAGAGACCATCACTGTTCAAGCTTTACTTACTTTATACTTACTAATACTTAGAGAGAGGTCAACAAAGCAGATGACAAAAACAGATCACACTGAGAAAATATCATTTTTATCAAGCAATGCGTGACAGATTTTGCAGAGCAGAGGGAAATTCTTTGAAATGTTCATGTGTTGGCGTTGAGAAGTCAACAAATGTAGATTTTCAGCGTTACCTCGCTGGTGAACATGGCACAAAAGTAGTCACTGCAGGCAGCCAAGACAATCCTGTGAGCTGGAAAATCTGTGTTCTCCACCCTCAGAGTGATGTCGCAGAGCGTGTTGCTCTTGCGAAGCGAATTCATTGCATTGAGGATGGATTTGGCGTGAGAATTGGTCATGATGTCTTTGGGAGCCATGCTGCCTTGACAATCGCTCGAGGATCTCAGACCACTCAGGGAATCTATAGAGAATAAAGAGAAAACCAGTGTTGAGAACGATCAGCAGGAGGGAACAGTGAGGGTGACATATAAGCTTTTAATGTAAGGTACAAGGTGTGTGTTGTGTGTGTTGTGTGTGTGCATGCAAGATGGGTTTGTAAAGATTTCGACAGAAGACTTGTGTTGCACAGTTACACAAATAATGCACAGTTTACTGTAACGTTAACAGAATAATAGTGACACAGCCAGTATTCATTTCCATCATTAGTTAAATAATTTGGCTTGGTACCTAAAATATATATAAAAAATGTTTTTATATACTTTAACAATAGTCCAAAACTCAAATATGCACAGTTTTAAACAGGACAAATCCTCACACTGGAGAAGACAGATCAGATTGTCTTATATTGATTGATTCATCAATTCATCACCTATTTTAAGTGTTGGCCTTCAGCTCTTCACTTCAATTTGGGTTATATTTTATTTCAATATTACACTCTACTCACATGTATCACATTGGTATTATATTTAATGACCAGATTAAGATTTTCCATTTCAAACGTTTGATAAACTGATCAAAAATGATTAGCTTTAGTTTCAAAGTACACCACATAGTAGCAGCACTGTATTAAACACATGCTACAGGTAAATCTATACTATAACAGATGCTAATGCTTCTTTCTCCAGTGTAGGACTGACACTTTTAAAGCAGTATTTTTTTTATTTATTATATATTTTTTTAGCACTATAACGTTAGTGTTGCTGAAGCCGACTTACCGTTAAAAGATTTGAATACTTTTTCCACCACTGGGAGGCAATAACTATAGCTACACATTAGCTAGCAGCAGCCAACGACAGCAGAGGGCTAACGCCAACGCTACACAACAACAACTCAGAAAACACAGTCATATAAAGTGGGCGGATGGCCGGAGGAGGACAACACATGAAGCGACACACACAGAAGGACTTGTCATGAATTTACATAATACCTGTCGCTGCCGTGAGGCTCAGTCAAAACGTCTAGGCTAAGTTGCTTTAGCTGCTAGCTAACGGTAGTAGCGCCAGCACCAGCACCACCACCACCACCACCAACAGCCCTTGTCCCAGTTCTTGGTGTCAGTCTGAAGCCCACTCGGCTGCGGTTTTAATCCATGATGACCTCCGGTAGGTCTCTGTGTGCGCGTTCACCTCGGGGACGCGCGTGTCTATAGTTTTAAAATATCTTCATATTATCCGCCGATGCGAGTTTGTTTGTTTTTTTTTTTTTTTAACCAGCGGGAGTGTTTCGTGAACTAAAGCAGCAGCAGGTCACAGCAGCACTGACTCCACGGATTGGACATAAACACACCACCGTTACGTCTCTGTGCGTGCGCGCTCCCGCGGTCGGGCCCCGTTAAAAACACATACAACAGTATCAGTGAACGTGTAACAGAGAAACAAACCTCTTCCCTGGATCGTTTTCTCAAGAAATGACCTCCTGTTTAATTTCCCTGTTTCATAAACATTATATATTCAGGTAAAAAAAAACAGACAAACAACATGATATCGTTACAGCATATGTATAAATGTATTAAATAAAAAGTATAAAGTAAAAATTATTCACCAAAACACAGCTGACTTCTAAATAAACTAGTAACACCTACAGAAAGGTAGGAGGCTGTGACTTAGAAGGTCACGATATTGACAAATTAGTGTCATAAATCAAACACTGAGAGTTTAAATGTCTGTTTTCAAAATGACAAGAGATTATAACATGTAAAACCAACTCAAATGTCAAACATCAATAGTTAAAATAATTGCAGTTTATTTTTGCTGTAGTTCTTTAATCTCTTGTCGTTTTGTTAACAATTGTACATGTTACAGTATTAAATAAAGTACTGAAGGAAAAAACGTTTAAAAAAAAAAAAAAAAAAAAAAAAAAAAAAAGCCCCCAGAAACCCAGGGCTCCTCCTCTGGAGTCTACAGCCGCCACAGAAACACTGAAGTGTGAAGTGCCTCGGACAAACAAAGTCTCACATCCTGGTGTGAAAACACCTTTAAACCCTGCTTTCATACCGGGTTTAACGCTGACCGAGGAAAGAAAGGCTCATTTCTCTCGTTTCACCGGCCAAGGACGGACGGAGCTCCCCGCGGTGGGAGGAGCCAGCGGCGTGTTTCCGCTCGGAGCAGGCCGGAGGTTACACGGTGATCTACGGAGAAATCACCGAAGAAGTGGCGGAACAGTGGTGTGATACCGACGGACGCAGTTGGAGATAATCTACCGGAGCCGCGGTTGTCCACACCGGCGAGAAAGAAGAAGAAGAAGAAGAAGAAGAAGAGGAGGAAGAGAAAGAAGAAGAAGAAGAAGAAGAAGAAGGAGTGGCAGCTGGACTGTCAGCGATGGAAGCCGAGTTTCGGGAAATCGATGAGAACGGGAGCTGGAGCAGCGTCTACCAGGTAAGGAGCTCCGTGCGTCGGTAGGCGGAGGTGGAGCGGACCGTCGGTGGAGCTGTCACCGACAGGCCGGACCGTCTCCACCGCACAATGAGTCTGCAGCATTCGTTAGTCGCACAGTAGCCCCCGGGGTCCGCCTGCCCGGACCATGATTGATTGATTGATTGATTGATTGATTGGTTGGTTGGTTGGTTGGTTGATGGATGAGCCCGGTCGCCGGCTCTCTCAAACCCCAGCAGCACCGCATCCCGTCAGTGAGCCGGTCCGTTTGTCTCCGCGACGAACCGGAGGCTCCGTGTTTGATGCACGTGTTTATATCTCAGGAGGAAGTCCTCACATCTGGGACCGGCTGCACGACGAGCAAAGGTCCCGCTGTAAAAACACCTCATCTGGTGACTATTGACTAAAGACTGATCAGCGTGGACCACTACAAGTATTGATTATTGACACTATTGATCATCAGTTGATAGTTGATAAAGTCATCAGAAAAGCTCCCATCAGTCATTCCCACAGTCTGGACCAACACTTTACTGTCATGTACAGCTCAAAGGGTCAACCAATTAATCGATCAGGTGATTATCAGAACAGTATTGGCAACTTTTTTTACATAATTACTCATTCATGCCGAGTCTCTATAACCCTGATATAAAAAACAGGTCACAGCTTCACAGTTGTCATCAATATCAGGTTTCCTGTCACATTATATCAATATTGATCTGTCTCTATATATAAAGATCAATGTATTTTACTTTTCTGATCTTATAGAGCAGGACGGACAACATTGACTCCACCGTGAGAGGAAAACCTCAGACACAACACCAAGAAATATTCACACAAACTGTCTTTACTTACTAATAAACTGATCAATCAACTTTCAAAACAGCTTCTGATCAGCTGATCAATCAATCAACTAATCCTTGCACCACCTTTAGTCACAGAGCACACGCTAAACGACCCCATTTGACTGATATACTGTTATTATTTCTCGTGCATCAGCGTGTGCTCGCTCTTTATTGCTTCTGTAAACATGTTATTTTGGGCTCGACCTAATGATTATTTTCAATCAATCAATCAATAAATCAGGAACTTTTCCTGCAGTTTATTGTTTACCGTCCATCAGGTGACATCATCAACGCCAAAATATTGAGTTTGTTATCAAAGAAGTCAAAAAAAAAGGAGCAGCAGATTCTCACAGTGTCGTGACCCGTGCACATCGATTGATCAATATTATGGTGGCCAGTTGATTTTCTGTCAGGTAATCAATAGACTGATCACTTCAGACCTGCTTGTTAACTTCACAGTCTTTACATTTTTAATGTAAATGAAACACACGTCGTGCACAGTTTGTTGCACAAACTGCAGCTCGCTGTAAATCATCACATATGTTGCACAGTCTGAACAGACGTGTGCGTGTGAACATGTTCGCACACACACACACACACACACACACACACACACACACACACACACACACACATCTTCTTAAGACTTGTCATATAACATCTACCGTGTGAGCAGTTCACTGATGGTGAGTTGTTTTAAACACATGACTGGGTTGTGTTTTAGTGGCGGCGGCCTCCTGCATCATTCATGTTACATCAGACCTTTTAATGCAACGTAAATGTGATGTTAATGCGACATGTTCTTCTGGTCTGTTGCAGGACATTCGTCAGCAGTCATGTGACCTCCCCTGCAAGGTCGCCAAATCACCTGAAAACAAGAGTCGGAATCGCTACAGAGATGTTAGTCCATGTGAGTGAGCTTTCTCTCTTCGATCGCCTCTGGTGCACGTTGAACATCTTCATTTAAATCAACGACACCCAGTCAGTCAGTCAGTCAGTCAGTCAGTCAGTGACACGCGCCCCACCCACAGCGTTTGGCCTGTTCAAACATCGGCCGGCGGAGAGTGAGCCTGTGAAGTCGTCAGTCCACAGTTACACCAAAGCGTCTGATACCAGCAATAAAACACTGTAATGATCTCCTGTAATGACACGGGGTTATTGTTACACAACAGGCAGAGCATTGCTTCACCGTGGAGAGAGTAATATAAAAAAAAAAAAAGGATGTGACTTCTGTGAGGAGATCATTTTGTGTAAATGAATCCACATTGAGCTGGAGGTCACTTTCAACTCCAATCACAACCAGATACTGATAAATCAGCAATAGTATCAATACTCAGTGAAGCTATAACGAAGACAGGAGTAAGAGCAAACAGGTTCATCTCATTTCCAGTGTTGTTGAGCCGCGCGATGTTCGTTCAGATTTATATCTCCTGTATGGCTGCTGCTCAGTGAACCAGCTGGTGTGTGTTTCCATCCCAGAATAACTGGTGCAGGTCAGAGTTTGAACCAAGTTAACTATTCTGCAAAATAAGCTTTTCTGTTCTGTCACGATCCAACAGCTCAGCCGTGTGGTTTCCTCTCTTTCACACTGAATGAACTATGCAAATTTTGGACAGAGTGGGCGGCAAACAGTTAATGTTTCTGTATCTGCTGCTGCCAGTGTTTATTTTTATTTTGTTTTTATTCAGCTTTCAACATGAAGAACGAACCTGAAACTTCTCAGTGTTGTTTTTTCACTGGATATCTTGAAGGAGAGCTGACGCCTCAGTCTCAGTATCACTGGTGCCACATGTTTCTCCACAGATGTGTTGATCTGAGAATTGCACTTTTTACTCCCAGGAGGTTTGTGACACATGTGAAAAACACAAGCGAGACGTACCATATTTACATGAGTTATATTTTTCTTCTTGTTTTTTTTTTTTTTTGTGTCCTCCTGCTTCAGTCGACCACAGCAGAATATGTCTGCAGCTGGGAACCAACGACTACATCAACGCCAGCCTCATCACAGTGGAGGAGGCGCAGAGGAACTACATCCTCACTCAGGTGAGTGTAGAGGATTATTACAGTCAACGAAAACTAAGATTAGCAGTGAAAAAATAACTTAGTTAACTGACATAACACATATACAGTCACAATAACAGACATAACATACATAGATTGTCTCATATACCCACTTTATTCACTATAGAACAACACTATGACACAAAACAGTACAAAACCAAAGAAAAACTACAATGAACAATGGCAAAACTAACCAAAAGTAAACCGAACTGCAGATGAAATTAGTTTTTGTTTTCATAGAAAATGCCACAGACCAATATATGGGACTGTTTCAAGTAGGTAAAAGTACCGTAAATGTGTCGTGATGAGGGCTGATGGGAATATTTGTGGGGAGGCAGCGAAAAAGGGGAAAAAACAAATTTCCACAAGTTCATCTTCGGAGCTCTGACAGGAAACCAAGGCTTTCCTCCTGATACCTGAAAAACTAAAACTAAATAGAAACTGAACTAAAATGAGTCAATTCCTCGAAACAAGAACTAAACTGAAACTGCTTATTCACATTCATTCAATCCTCCTTTAAAAACACACTGGGTATTTATGGATGAGTGATCATAATAGTATTGACGAGCAGCTGCGTACAGATGGAAGGGCTGCGTCTGTGACAGGAGAGGAGGTTTCTCTTCAGAGGACGGTGAGGAGATGAGGTTTTTAACCTGAACCAGGATATTTAATGTATGATTTCATATGTAATAACAGTAGAATAACAGAAATGAGACCGTGTGTGAGCTGCTGCATCATGAAAACACTGATGTTGTGGCTCCTCTTTAACATTAATATACACTAACACAACAGTCCTTCATGATGAGGCTCTCTTCACTGTGCCGCTTATTTCTCTTATTTACCTCCATTGATACGTGTGTGTGTGTGTGTGTGTTGGATTTAAAGAACGTAAACACTCTTCAGTCGAAGGTAAAATAGGTCACGGCACCACAAAGAGCATCCTCCAAACTAACCACACTCTGTTGGATCGACTCCACTCTGAGTCTGAAACGAGTCAAACTCGACGCTGTTGATGAATGGAGGACCGTTGTGTCAGGCGGGATTAGCTTTAGCTTTAGATCAGTGTGTGTGTGTGTGTGTGTGTGTGTGTTAACGTGTTTCCAAACAGCCACAACAACCACACTCAATAACACCTAAACGTAACACAGTGTGGGATTGTGCAATTGGCAGATCGTGTGTGTGTGTGCGTGTGTGTGCGTGTGTGTGCGTGTGTGTGCGTGTGTGTGTGTGTTTTAAAACCTTATTTATCTATTTTAACATTATTTATTTAAGCTACTTTTTATGCTCCTTTATAATCTTTTTATTTATCTACCTGGAGGGTTGCACTGACTGGTTTGGCATTTTAACTTCATTGTACATGTTACAGTGACAATGAAGTTATTCTGTTGTATTGTTTTCTATTGTTCTACAGCCCTGAGGCTCAGGTGTGAACAGGTGATGATTGACAGTCGAACACATTGACACAGGCGTAATCAGATGTGACATGCCTTCACAGGAGGAGAAGCTGTGCTTTACTTCACTACACTGTGTTGTAAACCATGTTTTTCAGTGTTTGCCTCTAAATACTGAAGTTTTTTTCATTCATCCTTTAAATACATTGAAGAGCTTCGAAACAAAACACAACAACGTCGAGCTTCTTCCATAAAAGTGTCAAGATATAAAACATCAATAAAAACCATAAAAACATCAACAAATCTTAAATCTAAAGCAAATCTAAGAGGAAAAAACTTAAACTAACGTGTGTGTTGAGCAACAACCTAATACAGTTAGAACCAGACCTCAGTGGGTCGCAGGGTCCAGGTGCTGAGGACCTTTTGCCCCGCCCACTTCCACCTCTGGTACCTGCACAAAAAACAAAACACAAAAGCCTGAGTGTTGTTGGAGCACGGCAACGAGTGAAACTCGTAAAGGAAAAAAAAAAAACAGTATTTATCGGCTGCTCATTGTCTCGTCTGGATTTTGGCGGCTGCACAGGAAGTGGGCGGAGCTCAGGAGGATTTAGACTGAAAATAAAACAAAAATAGGATAAAAAAAAAAAAAAAGAAAACTGCACACATCCCTGGTGGAAACGCTGTCGGGAAGTTTCCAGCTAAGTTTAGAAACTGTGTGTGTGTGTTGGGCGAGAGCAGTAATACAACAGACTGATGATTTAATATCTCTGCCTCTGTTCTCTTCAGGACCGTCACTAACAGACTCTTTACCAAACTTTTAAAACACCGTCGTCTTTTAATTATTATTATTATTATTATTATTATTTTGTCATGATAATCCTTTATTATATTTGTTCTGAGTCTAAACCCCAGTGTTTGTTTTTTCCCAGGGACCTCTTCCAAACACATGTGGCCACTTCTGGGAAATGGTGTGGGAGCAGAGGACCCGCGGCGTGGTGATGCTCAACAGAGTCATCGAGAAAGGCTCGGTAAGCAGCAGCAGCAGCAGGCACAGGGTCGCTTCTTACCCACAATGCTTAGCGCCCCTGTCATCTATCACGCTGTGTGTAACATGCTCTTTTTTCCTCCCAGATTAAATGTGCCCAGTACTGGCCACAGAGGGAGGAGAGGGACGCCATCTTCGAAGACACCAACTTCAAGCTGACCCTGGTGTCAGAGGACGTCAAGTCGTACTACACAGTCCGACAGCTGGAGCTGGAAAACCTCTCTGTACGTCCTGCTTCTCAGTTTAAAGCTCAGGCTCATGATCTTTGCATCAGTAGTCAATCGCCCATGAAAACGTGAAACAGGTTTTTCTTGCTGTAAATATTCCTCCTGAGATCTCTGCTCTGAAAGAGGACGAACAGACTTTGCACAGAAATGAAAAGAATCAATCAAATGAGGAGGGAAAGTTTTCAAAGTAAAAGCCCAAACTCAGTGTTTTTTTTTTCTCTCTGCAGACTCAAGAGACTCGTGAGATTTTACATTTTCACTACACCACCTGGCCCGACTTCGGGGTCCCAGAGTCTCCGGCCTCTTTCCTCAACTTCCTGTTCAAAGTGCGAGAGTCCGGGTGTCTGAACTCGGACCAGGGCCCTGTGGTGGTCCACTGCAGCGCCGGCATCGGCCGCTCGGGGACCTTCTGCCTGGTGGACACCTGCCTCTTACTGGTTCGTACTGAGCTCTGCTGCTGTTGAGAAATCGCGTTTTAAAAAAGCTCAACGACACGACTGAAGGTTTGTCGGTGTTGGATGTTGTTGCTGTTGAATGCAGATGTCGATCCGTAAGGACCCGTCCTCGGTGCGTATCCGTGACGTGCTGCTGGAGATGCGACGCTATCGAATGGGCCTGATTCAAACAGCAGATCAACTTCGCTTTTCCTACCTCGCTGTCAATGAAGGTGCCAAATACATCAAGGGGGACACGTCTCTGCAGGTGAGTGGCTGCTCGGCTCAAACAGAAAATTTGCCACGAGGAACAAAAAGCACTAATTTATCTTGCGTTATTATCGAGCTCAATGTGATTTCGTTGTTTCTCTCTGTAGGAGTCGTGGAAAGAGCTCTCCAACGAGGAGGACGATCCTCCGGAGTTCACCCCTCCTCCTCCTCTTCCTCCTCCCAGAGATCCTCACAACGGGAAAGTTGAGCCATCCTTCTTCCCTGAAAATGATGAGATCATCCAACGCATGGAGCCCTGGAGTCTCGGGTATTTTATCCAAATCATGCTTTGGAAAGATTTAGTTTTGTTTTTAGTTTTTAATTCATCATCATCATGAGGTTTAAGTAGCTGTTTGGAAACTCGCTGCTGTCGAGTCTCTGAGCTGAAAAACAAAGGAAATGCATTTTAGGTGTCAAGTCAAATGAGGTATGTTTATTATTCAGTGTTGTTTACAGGGCCGTTGGTCTGCGTGGTGTGTCGTTTACAGGCTGCGCAGAGACGTCAAGATGAAGTAATCAGTTTCCTTAGTAATGGGTAACACAACAGAGCAGTGAAAGCAGCGTTTATACCACGTACACGTTAAAGGTCAAGTTAAATGTGTAAAATCTAAAAAGAAACATCTGCAGCGTCGTCCAATCAAAAGCCTTTAGCAGTCACATGAGCAGGAAGTGACAGCAGCAGCAGCAGTGCAGGTCGTGGCAGACGTGCTGCAGCTGGATCAGGATGTGATGAACATCTGGGAAAGTGTCGTGTAGTTAGTCGTATGTTGTGTTATTTAATGAAGCGTATATTACATTAAACAACACGTGGTTGATGTGGGTTTAGTTTAGTTCAGTAACGAGGGGAAGCCGCCGGCGCCGCTGCGTCCCAGTCCAAATAGATTTTTGCACGTCAAGACAAAATCTTTTAAAACTTGGTCTAATGAAGCTCTTCTCCTCTTGACTCAGCTCTGCTCTACTTTCTGTTCTCTCCTCATCCAGGTCTTCACTAGAGTCGGAGCTGCGTCAGAGGAACCCTCAGCCTCCTCCTGATCGCAGCGACCGTGCTGGAGTTGAAGATCTGAGCTCCAAACCTCAGCAGCAGGTGGAGAACCTGCAGGAGGTGGAGAAGGTCCAGGAGCAGCAGTCGGCCGAGGGAGCGGAGCCGGCGAAGGAAAACTCCTGGTCGCCTCTGGTAGCCAACGTGTGCCTGTGCACGGCGCTGGCTCTCAGTGCTTACGTCTGTTATCGAGCCTATTTCCACTGATGTCTGTCCTTCCCCTCTTTTTTTTTTTTAATTTTTATTTCTTGTTGTTTTTTGGTTCCTCCCTGTTTCTCCACTGATGTTGTTGAAGTGGACTCCGCCTGCTTTTTGAACTCTGGGTTTTACTCCGTGAGCGAGTGGAGGATTATTTGGACTCGAGCAGATTCAGGTTCACACGTTTTTTTTTTTAATTTCCACAGACGATGCAGCGGTCGGACCGATGGAGGGAGGGAGGGAGGGAGGGAGTCCCGCCGCTCCTCGTCTCCTCCCAACAGTCTTTCAGTGTCGTCGTCTCGGACGCTCAGGGCCTCGGTTTATCAGGTGTCACATCTCAGATCCGTTTTCTGACTTTTAAAAAACTCAACCATATCCAACATGTCGTGGTCAGTAGAGGTTTGTTTTTGCTCCTTCGCTCCGTGAACCAGGACGAATCGGCTCGTTGACAGAATCCTGTGAGTTCTTCCATTTCATCTTTGTGTCCGTTACCATTTCACATTTCCTCTGGATGAGAAGCCACAGATCCAGGTTTTTTGTTTTTTGACAGAGAGGGAGGAAACAGACCTTTTTCTTTTGGGTCAGTTTTCAACCCAACAAAAAGGTGAAGTTTGTGTGTGTGTGTGTGGAAGTGTGAGGGAATTGATCCTGTGCCCACAAGATAAGAGATGTGTGCTGGGGTGGGCACTGAGGTGTTATCATGGCCTGTGCAGGAGTGTGTGTGTGTGTGATCCGAGCTTCTACTGATGCTTGAGTTAAATCTACTCAGTGAAAAAAATGAATGAGACATTTATGGGATGTTAAATGTGAGACCTGCACATATTACCCCCCTCCCTCCTCCCTCCCTCCTTTGTGTTTTCTCGGCCGCATCAACAGAGGAACATCAATAACACAGGAAGTCTCCTTTAGAAAGCAGACACAGTGCAGCAACAGGGTGAAGTGAGACTTTCTCCATCTGTTAAAGTTAATCCACACGTTGAGATGAGTTTGTGTTCGTTGGTTTGTTTGGGAGAGCAGCTTTTCATTCAGTGGCAGTGGAGTGTGTAACGTAACCTGAACGCAGCTGATACATGTTGTAAAGTAACTCGAGTGTGTGTGACTGTGTGAGTGTGTGTGTGTGAGTTAATGCCAGCCTCATGAATGGAGACACCCAGCTCCTTTTTTGCCAGCAATACAAATACTGAGTAATACGTGGTAACAGTAATAATAACACCATCGACGACGTGTCGCCTTTTACTTCAGCAAACTCTTTGAGATTCACAGGTGGAACAAACCAAAAATCAAACACCAGCACAGGGATGAAAACAATACACTGTAGTGAGGACTTGTTGTGTCATGGCGTGGCCCTGAGCTGTGGTCTTTTGTATGATTATGTTTTGTTTTTTTTAGCATGCTGCATTTGTGAATCAACAGGTTTGTCCTAAGAAGAGATTAGTTGAGCTGCTAGCGTTCAGTTTACCTGTGTGACTCGACAAAGTCCAGTACTTGAGTCTGACAGCTGTACCTTCCTTTAGAATGTATTATCGTCCCGTCTGAGGGACGACACACCCTTATTAGATATATGACTATATATTATTATTATTATTATTATTATTATTATTATGTTTTTTCAAATCAGGTTTCAGTGTGCTGAGTTTTTTTTCTGCCTTTAGCGAGGGATGAATCTCAGCACCTGTGCAGCCATTGCACCAGGTTTTCCTGTTTTTTCTATACTTAAATGCTGAGCTCAAAAAAAAAAAACATGTATTTTTTTATTTACATTTGTTGTTTTCCTTTTTAAATAATAAAAAAAAAGTCTACTGTTGTTATTTGTTCTGGTTTTTAAAGAACAGAACCTCATTCTCAGTCTTATTTCTGAACAATGATTATGGTAATAAAAGATCTCACAACACACCACTCTGTGTTTTCATTTGTCTGTGTGTTTAACCGGACCTGCTGCAGCGGCAGGTGCAGGTGTGTTTATATACAACATTTAAAATGTGAGGTGGAGAAATGTACCGGATCAATAAAAAGACAATGACAAGAAAATAACTTGAGTTCAATCAGAATAAAACGAGATGTTGTGAAACAGAAGCAGAGAAACGAAGGTCAAAGGCCAAATTTTAAAATGAGAAATAAAGACTTAACACCAGCTCCTCTGTCCTCTGTCCTGCGGCTTGTGTCAATGATACCTGCAGCAATGATTCAATGATCAATCAATATGATGCTGCACATTGAACAAAAACATCTGACAACATCTGAGTTTGTCTGAGACACGTGTAAATTCAGTGATAATGTTGTTAAAAATGCTGTGAATTCATTATTGAACGTTTAGATGGTTTTAATAAATGAGCCCTGCTGCTACAAGAGTGAAAACATTATTAATCAATCGATCAGTTTGGGACACACAGTGATCTGACAGTGATTGGAGCCCAACGTGGTTCTAATAAACACAAGTACATGATTTAATAAGAATCGATATTTAGATACTGTTACGTTTCATTGATCGGTTATCAGTTAAAACTGAGGATGAGGATCAACATTATTGATAAGCTGATTGATAGAGTGCAATGCTCCGTCTTTACCACACGGCGTCACTGTGACTCTGTCCAACTCTTCCCTCAGAGACAAGAGGAGCCTCGGCTTCTTATTGCAGCCCACTGTTTCCTGTTGTCTCTGGCCTACCTGCATCTACACACACCACTCATGTTTAATTCAGGCTGAACTGGACTCACACTCACCAAACACAAACACACACACACACACACACACACACACACACACACACACACACACACACACAACAGCGCACGACATGAATCTCTGCTTGTTGTGTCTCGTTTGAGTGTTTTTCATAAAAGGTTTCACCTTCCTTAAAGTCTCATCTTCTCTGTTTGATCTCATCATCACAGTTGTTACAGATACACAATTGTTTCTCAACAGTTTGTTGTGAAAACACACCCAGTTCCTTTTTAATACACACACACACACACACACACACACACACAGGACTGTAAAGGCTGATACACAAACTGTTCCTACAAACACCAGACCTACAACATCCTGATGTTGGATTGACTTTTTCACACCGATGATGGTGAGCAAACACACACACACACACACACACACACACACACGCACGCACGCACCACAGGAAGGCACAACATGCGTGTGACTTGTGTAAACTCCACAGCTCGGGGTGTAGCACACATGATTTAGCAAGAGTCTTGGCTAGGACTTCCTGTTTGGGAAATGAGAGGCAGGCACTGGTAGGCTACGTGCTGTACTGGAATGCAACAGTGAGTAATAGCACTCCCAACCACTGGTGTGCTGACGTCAGCAGCACGCTAGAACAAGCTGCAGTAGGAAAACTACAATCAAGGTGTGGGGCCGGAAGTCGTCTTAAAGCCACAGTTGTTTCTTTTGAAACTACGGTCCGTCTGATCTGACAGTGCAGTCATGACTCATGGCGTTTTGTGGTGACGAATGTCATTCTTCTATTAGAAATAAGTGAAATGGTATTTTTGAATGTATGCTGTGTATCTTTGTATGTCATCTGCCAGCGGGGGCCTACACGTTTTTCAGTGTTAGTGATCCTGGCTGGGGGGGGGAAAGTTCACATTCATTTGTGCATGTGAGAGAAAAACATGTCAGCAGCGCCGTGGTGACTTCTTCACTCAGACTTAATTGTGCACAGTGCTGACGCCACACTCACAATCGGCCCAAATAGGATATCTGCCCTGCCCTGCTGACTCCTCCAACACGTATCCTCAGTTTAGTTATTAACCTGGAACTTCCCAATGGCTGGCCAGCTGTGAGAGGAGGAGGAGGAGGAGGACAGGGGGGGGGGTCTTTGACTGTAAGTCACTCTTGTAGCCCTGCATAAGGTTTTTTTTCACAGGGAGCCGGGCAGAGATCAGGAAATTCCTGAATACGGAGGGAGTCAGGTCTTTCCAAGCATGACTCTGCAAAGCCTGAGTCACCGTACACACACCAGTGCTCTACAATGGAAACACGACACCAGTGAGTGTGAGCACCTTTGTCAGGCGTGCCATGTCTCTTCATGCCCTTATCATATCAATACTCAAGAAAAAAAAAAAAAAAAAAAAAAAAAAAAACTGAAAAACAAAAAGCGGAGGTGGGGGGCGGGGGGCGTGAAGACTTCTGGTATCAACCAGCGCTGCAGTTCAAACCACTACAGCTGAAGTGTTTCCATTTTATTCCTGTTTACACTCTGACTCCACTTATTTCATTACTCAGTCGCATTTATCTGACTAACACACAAAGCCCTCGCTCATTTCTTCGACTCCTCACATTTGTTTTCCTGCTGAGAGTAAGTTGAAATAAACTGAGCAAAGAGAAGCAGCCAAGCTACTTTAGCTTAGCATAAAGACTGGAAACAGTAGGAAAGTGTTAGCCTGCCTCTGTGATCTGAGCAAACACTGACGACATGTAGACAATCGTGTCTGTACATTTTGGTTCACATATGATATACATGTTACTCAGTAGGACTTTAAGGCACCGGTCGGTGGATTTTCTCCCCGTCTCTCTTATCTTTAGACAGAGCCGGGGTCTTTTTTGCTGATCTAAGCTTCACCTTTCACCCATTTGAAGTTTACCTCCAAAAATCTGGGTGAACTCTTCCTCCAGGCTATTGATGTTTTCTGTTTTAAAGCTTATCTTAACCAACATATCATCCACAGAGAGAGGCCAATAACAGACCAAACAGGTTCATAGGAGTAAAGGTTTATATTAAAAATGAAATTTGACCTTTTTTCTGTAAAACGTGGAGGTTAAAAAGCTGTTTGTGTGAATTAAGTCCTGAGGCTGCGTCGTCTCCATCCCGTAAACAACTCCAGTCTTTTCACAGGAACTGTTTGTCCTCCCATTGCTCTCTGACAGTTTTAAATGTACCTGTGACTCATGTAATCTTTCACAACTGCAAGCTCTTCCTTCTTCCCTGTAACAAAAGGCGTGAACCAGGGTTCAACACTAGGACCACTTATTGTTCAAGGCCATACAGGTATCTCTGTATCGTCTCTGTGATAATTCATCAGCTGCCCTGTTTCGGGGGATTGAAACTGAAATGGTTAAAAAAATAAAAAAAAACTCACATTAAAAATCTTGTTTCAAAGCTTTTTTTTTTTTTTTTTCTGCGTTGGATCGTCGCCACATGATCTCGGTGAGGTGATGTTTTCACCGCTGTCAGTAAATGCACTGAACTGGTCTGATTGATCAACTTTACTGGAGTGATGGAGCAGCAGCCGGGGGAAAAACCAGTTTAATGTCGGGGGAGGTCTGGATTTTTCTCGACTGTTTATTTTATTTTTTTTTTGCTGAGGCCTCTGGTTTGAGATCTAATCTGCCTCCTCAACACCTCAGGTAGTTTGATTTAGGTAATGAAGATGTGATTTGTTGGGACTTGTACCATACGAACACGTTCCTTTGCCTCTGGCGGTAAAAGTCCTGAATGTACATCATATATTGATTTCATGTTATGTCAGAGGGCTTCGATGAAAGAGCTGCTCTGCATTTAATAAAGAATGGATCAGTCATTTGAGACTCGTTGTATCATCAGAGGGAAAAGAGACGGACGATCTAAACTTCTAAAGAGGTTAAAATATATATTCAAAGGCAAATGCAGCAGTTAGAGAGGTAGAAAAATGTCACTGGTCTTCCTTCAGCATCGATCAGCTCACAACCTTTCAGATGTCCGTTATGACTCAATTAAACTAGAGATCTGATCAAACGAGGTCTGATTCAACAGGTTACTACAGTTTAAGTGAATTAATGCATCAGTGTTCATCTCATGATGTGAGTTATTAAACGTGGCACTGTGACCTGTCTTGTCTGCATCTTATCTAACATCTGCTCTTCCCAGTGCGGCGGCCTGACTGTTACGAGCTCGTGTTGGTGGAAAAGCATCGTGTTGTTGTTGTCGCTCTCATTAAGTTGCAGTGTCTCAGTCAGAGGCCGGTGTCTTTAGTTTCATCTGTTGAGACATTCACCCGTGAGCAGTTCCTGTTCCTGTTCCTGTCCCCTCGACTGTTGCTGTTAGTACCAACCGTCACACACACACACGCACGCACACACACACACACACACACACACACACACACACACACACTGATGTGACATACAGTCCCTCGACTGTCACAGCCTGAGCTCTGTGTGCATGTAGGTCATAGGCGTAAATACAGAGGTTGGAGCTGGTGCTTCCCCTTCGAGCGCTTCGAGCTCCCGCATCCTTCCTCTCACTTAACGCAGCAAGAAGCAATGACGTCGACATCACGTCGACATATAGGTCCACATGTAAACAAAGCTTGGCTGACCTGTCAGCCTCACCACAGATGTCACGATGGTGTCCTTGTGTGTGATTGTTGATGTTTTCATCACAGCAACAGCAGGAAAACAAGACATTGTGTTACAACCGCCGTGCGGCTGTGAGCGTCACAGCGATTCTGTGTCTGCTGCAACCAACCACTGCCAAGGAGGTGAAAGGTAAAGTGTCCTCAACGTGAGCACAGCCACATAGCCAACCTGTAGGTGGTGAATTTTGTCATGCCTCTCACCTTCGTCAACACACCCTACTTCCTGTTGTGTAATTGCTACATGTCAAAGCTCACACATCATCAATGTCACTGAATCTGGCTGCTGTGTCTGTGATTTCATGTGTGAGAGCAACAGCTGAGATCCTACGGCACATCTTCTCTGTTAACCGACAAACTAAAACAGTGTTGTTTCATTTTTAAAGTATTCTCCTGCGGGCTGTCTTACATGCAGTCACAAGATGGGAAGGGAAAAAAAAAAAACAGAACAACAGCCTTTGCCACAGATTTATCTGGATATCACTGATCCACACTCACATCTGTCCTCCTCCACCATCTCGCCTCACCCCTGTCGGGTGGAGCTGCTTTTTATTTGAATTTATAAATTACGCCCCTGACGACACCCTCTCCATCTGACCATCCATCCCTCCCTCCTTAAAAAAAAAAAATAAAAAAATCACAGTTTACCGTAAGAGCCATATACATGGTGGGGGTCCAATTTTCACTTCCATAATATTCACAATTTCCAAGGTGCGGTTGTCAAAATAAAACAGGATGTCAGCGCTGGATTGACCAGTGTGTCAGAGAATCTAGTAATCTAGGAAAGTTTGAGATGTGAGCTTTGAGGAACAGAGCCTTGAGGGTGAACTTTCTATGATGGAGGAACTGTGGCACCTTGAAACATCAGCAGGGGCATCTTCCTTTTTCTTACTGTTGTTCCACAGCAAACTTACACAGGACTCTGAGTCTTTTTGTTTGGAGGAGTCAGCTTTGTGAACGTTTATCGGTGTCAGATCAGAGCAGGGTTTTATCAGATGAAAACTGAGTTTCTTGGTTTGAGGTGACACTGAATGACTGAAAGAAAAAACAACAAACTCTCATCTCTGAAATCTGCTGAAGATTGAAGATGGAAAAATGTTATCAGTTTCTTTCCTTTCCCTAAATATAGAGCATAAAATGTCACCTTTTGTTCAAGCGGTGGAAAATAAATAAGTACGTAAAAACTGTACTTCTCTTAACCTATTTACCTTTACATGCTGCTGCTCTGCACCGCTTATCAAAGTTAAACTACATTCATTATCTGCTGCTTCCTTCTCACTTAGGAACAGATATAATACATATAGGTCATATAATAGATAAAACTATGTAAGAATAAACAGTGATTGTTTCTGGTCAACGTGTGCTGCCTCTAAGGAAACAGGATGAAACATGGTAATTAGTCACCTGTGTAACTTTATATTTACTTTACCTCAAAATAATTGCAAATGTGATGTAATATCACATCATATCATATCATATCATATCATTACGTTTTGATTGCGTCTCAGTGCCATTATTCTGTCTGCTGGCACCCTGTGGATATTGCGCAACTTAATGATCTCTTCAAGTTAATATTTAATGAGAACACACGGCTGAATGAAGTTAGTGAACGTTATCATCTCCCGGCACACATCTATCACTGATCTGACCACAGCCATGCCAAAGCAAGGCGGGCCTAAAGAACGGGCCAGGAGATATGAAGCTACAGAATCATTCAACAGATCTGATAACTGGAGTATACTGTAATGTAAACCTTTGGTAATCGACTACATTTTTATTTCTGTAAACTTCTATAGTAATTTTATTTCTTGATCCCATTACATGTGACTACGTCCAAACACTGACCCCTGACAAGTTTAACAGTAAAATCATATTTATACCTGTATACCTATATCTGTAATATTGATAATACACTGAATGTCGTATACGGTTCTACTGAAGTACATATTTCAGATAATGTGGATGTGCTCTACTTAAATAAAACTTAAATTCATTTTTTATCGTAATATAAGAGGTATTTGCATCAGCGAATGACGAGGAATAAAATGTTGCTCCTGGACGTCTGATGTGATGTAATGAAAGGCCTTAAAGACATATGTGATATTATAAAATCATCTCATCTTCACACATGAAACATTTTTTGAGTATTTTTGCTTTAAAATTTCTTTAAACGACAGATCGACAATCACAGCTTACTTGATTAGCTGCGGTGCACTGACTAAACCTCTCGTATATCTACAAAGATTTTCAGATTGATCGTCTTCTTTTGCATTTGTATGGCAAATATAATATAATATATAATATTATAGGATATAATATATCCTTATTTTTAACTATTTTAAACAAGAAACCATCACAGTGCCACTTAAGTCCCAGTTGGCGTGAAACATATTTGACATCTTCAACTTATATTCATCATCAAATTCATTAAAAACCTAGTTGAAAGTAGAGTTTAAATGATAGACTAGTGTATGAAGTGATTAATGATCATTGCAGTGTTATATGTACGGCCCTCTGTTCACTCTGCAGAGGCCTCCATTAAAACTTCACATGCTGCCAATGTATTGACCTAAACTTTTTTCACACAACACAAATGTTGCTCTAATAATTAGGAAAACGTTCATTTTGCAAGGAGCGCCTAATGTTACACAAGATCTGGGCAGTGATACTTGCTGTGTAGTGACCGCAAGTCACTTCTGCTAGTCAGTTTTGTGTTTTCACAGTCATCTACAGCAAAATAGCAGAAGTGAACAGCGATGTTGAAATCTTGGTTCACTTCAAGACAGATCATGTTCTGGTCCGTTTACCGTAGCTCAAGAGGTCTGGCTTCCCGTTACAACCCATGGTCCGGATATCCGTTGTTCCTTTTCACTTAGTGGGGAACTATAATCAAACAAGCACAATCAAAGTGTTACCTTTATAAATATCTGTTATAAATGTACCTGAAAAAAGATTGCACAGGTTTGGCTATTTGTGGCGACAGACGTTCGACATTTCAAGGCCCAGACGTATTAGCCATCCTTTGTCGTTGGTCTGGGTCTGAGGGTTTAGGATGGTCGGCCAACTTTTTCTTTAAAATCCTGATCAAATACTCCGACACAAACCGTTGGAGTGTCTGGGTGATGTGGTTTAATCTAACATGAGGTTAGAATCAACAGGAAGTTTGTTCAAGTTCACTGAATTTGGGGTTTTATGATCATTTGTCTTCACTCATGAAAACAAGATTAAAAAATCTAATATAACCCATTTTAGAAAGAGAAACAGATTGGAGCATTTCTGGGTTAAAAATATAACACTTCTATGTTATCTATGTACAGCTTTCAGTCATGTGCAACTTCTATTTAGTCAGCAAAACATACGCACAAAGTGCAGAAAAAAAAAAGGGGATACAAGTCGAAAACAGAACTGGGCCCAGAATAGAACCCTGAGGTACTCCACAGTTCAATTGTGGTCTGGCGCAGAGCGACAAAGAGGAAGACACCAGGGCCCCGTTCAGACCTGGTATTAACATTTATCTTCAGTGATCCGATCACAAGTGGTCAGTCCAGAGTACATCTGTTCACACCTCCTGTAAAATGAGCCGCAATTGACCACTTGTGAACTTATCTCACTTCCCCAGTTGATATGAAAGTAAATAAACCGGTATGTGTTGTTGAGGGGTTGAATATCTTTTACAATAAAATACAGGGTTATCCATTTGAAATAGTATGGATAATAAACCTGTGGCCTGTTGGATGTGTTCACACCTGTATTCAAAGCTGTCAATTTTGTGATCGGATCACTGAACAAGTCTGAGCAGTTTCATCAGCGACTGATAAAATAAACTGGAATAAAATCTCATAAAATCGCCCCAAAACCAACAATCAATCCACCAACACATGTCGTCCGTGCTGCCAAAACCTGAGTCCATCTCGTTCCACTGAGCCACAGAGCTCCACCAGCTGATAGAAACACACCTACATCTGCACTGTTGCACCAGCTTTCTTGCCTGGTAACATTTCGTTTCATTACGGTAAACGCGGTCACTGTGGTTTATTTTGACTCACTGCCACACACACCTCCTACCTACTGCTGGCACATCAAACATGAATTAATCCACATATGAAACTAGTTCCCAAAACAAATGCCTTTTTTTAATCTCCTGTTTGATCGTTTTGTGTTTACTACCACGCCCGGCAGTTTCAGAGATTAACATAAATATGGACAAACACATTGTTTTAGTCTCTTCGTTGTATTGGTTGATCGTGATGAACCTAATATCACCAGTCTTATCTTTTGTACAGGTTTGGACAGAGGCCTTCCAATAGGTGCTGGTGCATTTATTAAAAACGGTCTTTTTCCACAGCAGGCTGATATTTTTTTGACTCGTCATTGTGGCTGAACAGTCACGCAAAAAGCTCACTGTTTACTCCTGTTTGCATGAGTTTCTCTGTAGCCACAGTGATCAGATCTTTTAGGAAGTTACTGAGCCTAAAAAAAAATGAAAGTACGTATTTACCAGCTCTTTTTAAAGATTTCTATCTTTAATAGGAACCAGTGAGCTTTTGACTGGTTTCCATCAAAGAGGGTTAGAAACTAGAAATGTATTGAAATATGCTGGTTTTTGGTCTTTTCACACAAAAATACTGAAGATCAATAACCTTATCAGTTTATCTGCATTGATAAACTGTGTTAGGAATCGTTAATAACCACAGTCTTTCACTATATTAAAATAATTACCTTTATAATATAATATAATATATGAAAATTAGCCATTATGGCTAAATCTGGCCTATTTACATGGATATTGATACTGACATGTTGATCAATGTGCACCGTTCACGTTCAATAAACAAATAAATGAAATAAAATAATAATTGTAATGTGGTTCCTGTTTTGATGACAGAATCGATTATTATTAATGCATGAAGCAATTATCATTCTCATGTGCAACATAATGGTGCAACTGTCATTATAACGTTATTGTAATCATGGATTTATTGATTTGTTTGAACGAGATCAGAAAACAGTGAAAAATAACCAAAGATACCAAATATCACGTGTGACGACAAAAAGCATCAAGAATCTTGTAATGACGCATTCATTTGACACTTTTACACAGAAAATGACGTGATAATTGATTATAAACTTTTCTGTAGATTGATTGATTAGATCTCTGGTGAGCGCAGCTCTGCACCGAACCTGACCGACGTGCGTCATACGTGTTTCTCTCCAAATCATTCCACCTTTTGTTCAGGGTGAATTCGTTTCAACACATGTGCATGTTGTGATACTTGTGATGTAAAACAGCAACAAATGTCTTGGGTCAGACTGAGGTATAAAAAAAAAACAAAAAAAGACCAAAACGCACGGTCCAGAGCCAAATCAAATGATTCAAAGTTTTAAATAAAGCTTTTTATTATTAATTTGGGAAACACAGATCGGATGAAAAATGTTTTGAGGAACAAATGATTGCTAATGAGCGTCAAACAACATGGACATGACTCAGACGCACAAAAAAAAGAAATTCTTCCATTTCACAACATCTGGAACACTGTGCACATCAGCATGACAGGTGTGTGTGTGTGTCTGTGCGTCTGTGTGCGTGTGTGTGTTTGTATTGGTTTATCAGAGGAGTTTTTAGGAGGCCAGCTGGCCTTTGGAGGGGGCTGTGATGCAACGAGGAGTTTACGGACAGACACTGCCCATTGACGGTAAAATGTTGAAAGGGGGCCGGACTAAACTTTGAAGAAAAGAGGTCATCCTGTGTGGGAATTTCCCTCTCTCCTGTCAGCATGTGAGCCAGGAGCAGGGAAAAGACAGCGTGGGGCTCAAATAGGAAACATGGGGTCATCAAACACAAAAATGCCTAGAATGTGTGATTGAATACGAGCCAACGCTCGGAGGAGCAGGAACAGGATCAGTGCTGGAAACAGAGCCGGCTGACTGAGCTGGATCTTGGAGAGCTCCCATGTTACATAAAGCATTAGCCAGTTTCTGTGATTGTGCTTTCAAAATCCTTCCATTCCTCGTTATATAATCTAAAAATATACATATATATATATATCACTTGTACTGTTTTTGTACAGTGAGGTTTAAAGCCAGAACACATCTAGTCACAGCTATTGTCATATGGAGGATAACAATGTCTTATTTAAAAGTGGGTGTAACATTCTTCAAGTGGTGATGTGTTGGAAAGGGAGGATATTGCACAACAGCTAAACACTAAACTGTTCATCACTGAGTGTGTTGAAACATCCACTGCATTCAAAATATCATCTCTGGCTGCACAAACACAACATCGCTCACTCGGTTTTTATGTTATTTTGAGGTTTCTCACGCAGCCGAAGGACCAGCAGAGTTGGGGTTTTTGAGTTCCTCTCTGCTGTTTGATGAAGGGAGAGTTAGAAAACACACACACACACACTCCACACCTTCTGAATTGTCACGAAACACCCACAAATCCCACCGTGCTCCTTCTCCCCCCCCCACACTCTTTATCGTCTCTGTCTGGGGTTTTGCTTGCTTGCTCGTGACCGATAGGTTTCACATTGTGCACACAGCTGAAACGCAGACTGAGGGCTTGGTAAATTCCACTGCGAACCAATTGTCAACTTATCTATCACGTCTGGTGTAACCCACTTTGTGTCACTCCCTGTCTTAACTTCTACATTTTTCCTGCTGAGTGTTTTAACTGGAGGCCTGGAGGAGGTTTGCTTTAGGATTATTCATATCTCTCTCTGCTCTGACTCCCAGCCAGCTCTGTGGCTGTTGAAGTGTGACCTGAAGTGGTGTGAGGAGGTTAGTTGTTGATTAATTTCCATTGCAACCTTGAACCTCTCTCTGGGCCAGTGGACCCAGCAAACTATTGACAGAGCCATGTGCTAAAGATAAAACTAACATTTCGGCGGTGCGTGCAACTCTGACCAACTCTCTCTGCCTTTTTTTTTTTTTTCTGTTCTGCTGCCGTCAGCAGATTCGTTTCAGTATAAAATCGGTTGGATGTATTTCAGGATCTGACGGCTCTTGTTTCAAATCACTGAGTAAACACGCAAAAACCAAAATGGTGGCACCAGTGAAAAGTCACGCAGTGACAGTGTGGCGAGTCTCTTTCTTCAATTTCTAATGGGGGAGACACACGAACGCAACGCTCTCTGAGATTTCTGCCACTGTGCAGCTGCTCTGTCTGGACGCCATTCAATGTTAATGAATTTAGATTATATTGGTCACAGCATTGTTGAAAATATCTAAAGCCTCATTGGTGAAAACTGCATTTACACATTTCACTCTAAATCCACGGTGAAACGCCAAATTTCTACAGTGCTGATTTCATTTTTGCATGAACGAAGAGGCTGCAGATGTGCATCACTGCCTGCATTGTCTGCAGTATGTTGTAACTGACATACATGGGAATGCACAGTGTGAGTGTGAGGAGTGTGAATATGTCTAAGGCGAGCATCAGGGCCCTGTCTGCCTCCGTCTGCACCTGCTTCAGCAACAACAGAAAGGACAGAAAAGAAGGAATTACAAAGGAAATTGTTAAGACAAAGTATAAATCTTTTTAATTCAATAAAATATCAAGTACAATTAAAGCATTTCACCTTTTAATATTAAATAATTAGACTTATTTCATTCATTGCCAATAGTATTACAAAGAGTTGCATCATTTCACTGCAGCACAACTCTTCCCTTGACAACCACTGCTCTGAACACACAAAACGTAGAAATTCACTCGCATGTATGTAAAACCTGCACAGAAATACTGCATACACCAACATTAACATCTGAGAATAAAGCTAAGGTGACATGTGAAGAATCGTGAATGATTGCGCAATCCATGCACCCACTTCTATAGTCCCATTCAAAGTGTCCTTGTAAACTGGTGGTCACCGTCTTCACCTGTGAAGCGTACCAAACACTCGCCTCCGTGGATCCACCGCCGGCTCCAAAGGGGGGGGCTACACTACGGTCCAGCAGCGACCAGAAGTCCCCGGTGGAGTCTGTTTAACACTGTCCGGTGGCGGAGAGCAGGTTGCGCAGGGTGGCCAGCTCTCTGGACAGCTGCTCCACGCGCTTTTGTAAACGATCGTTCTCCGCAGCCAGTTCCAGCACTTTGTGTTGAGTCTCCAAGTTGCGCATTTTGGCTTTGTCCCTGCTCTTCCTCACGGCCAGGTTGTTCCTCTCCCTCCTCAGCCGGTACTCTTCACTGTCCTTGTCCAGCTTCTTCTTTGATTTGCCGCTGGACATCTTGCCGCTGTGCGACGGTGACCTGCTTTTACCTGCCGGGGCAGGTGTGCCGGGCGGGCTGGAGCAAGTCGAGGACGCGGTGGAGATGTTCCCGAGGCTGCCGCTGGTGGACTGGTAGTGAAGGTACGACCTCATGTCGTAACCAGACGACCCGTTCTCCATCTTTGCGTCTTCCCGGCTGTCGTCTCTCTCCGCGGCGGCGGCGGCAGCAGCGGCGGCGGCGGCAGCAGCGGATCTGTAGCGGCTCCCGACCAGATCAGGGCTCAGCACACTATCCACGCGGGTCTCCTGCAGCTCCGCGTAACCCAGCGAGTAGGGCTCCCTGGGGTCCCGCAAGTTGTCGCACTGACTCGACTCCAGCTCGTTCAGCAGAGAGTAGTTCTTGTAGTTCTGAAAAGCTGCAACTCTCTTGATCTTGTTCTCTGCCAGGAAATCAGAGAAAACGTCCCTGCTGCTGCTGCTGCTGCTGCTGTTGCTGCTGCTGCTGCTGCGTCTGCGCCGCCGCCAGCTGCGGACAGTGCAGAGCTGAATCCAGGTAAACACTGAAGTCTATCGCTCTCTCCCGCTCTTCAATGCCCAGCTCCGACATCGAGTCTCCGAGCCTCCAGTAAGAGCCGCCGCTGATGGGACTGATGATGCTGTCTCTACTGTGGATAGCAAAGCTCCCCTCGTCGTAGAAGCCGGCCACTTCCATGGATCTTAACACCCGCCGGATTGCAGGAGCATGGAGGGCTGAGACCAGACGCCCACGGTGGTTCAGGTTGAGCGGTTCAGTTGTGAAACAGCTCAAAGTGTGTGTGTGTGTGTGTGTGTGTGTCTGCGTGTATGTGTGTGTGGACGTTTGTGACTTTAAATCCCCTCTTGTGTCACCGTGTGTGACACCACGCAAGCTCGACTACACTACTTTGAAAGCGACTGCTGTGCTCATGGATTGGGAGGAATTGACAGATCTTCCTGTCTCGTGGGGGGGTTTTATTACGAGCGGGGGGCGGGGCTTAGCTGGGCAGGTGTGTAACGCGCAACACGGAGCCAACCCGGACAACCTGTGCTGCCTGGCTCCTATAGAGGAGATTCATTTCCCCCCACTTTGAACAACTTACATGTGGACATCACGACTGAAAAGTAACTTGATCCACTTTCTCTGACGGTGAACTTCTGTCACAGTGAGCTGGTCTGCAGGAGCAGGGGCAGGGGCAGGGGCAGGAGGAGGAAACATGGCCCTGTGGTTTTCACTGACACAACTGACATAAGACATAAAAACTGAAATCACAAACCAACAACCAGACGCTGAAGCCAGACAGAACAACATGCGTGTAACAGGCTGCTCCTCCTCACCAGAGTCTGGTTGACTTCACACACGTCCATTCACGCCCTCTACAGTCCAAACCCCCTCATCTCTGAAGAAACAATAATGGAAAAATCCATGCTCGCTCTCAGAGACAACCTGTTTACCATTTTCTCAGTTCATGCGTAATAACCTCATAACACAGATGCACCTCCACGCAGACAGCTGTTTCCCCACAGACTCAGCTGAAACCAGCCTGATGTGATTACTGATGTGTGGTTAACCTGCATGGACAAGATGATGTGCTGCACCGGGGTCAGATTCACTCAGGAGGGGGGTTAACGTCTCTGAAATGAAAGTAACACCCAGACTCTGTGAACAATAACAACGAAAGTTAAGAAAATCAAAAAGAAAAATCCCACCCGCACACGTCAAACCAGATTTCTCTCAGTTTAACTCTGATGAGTTAAAACACTACCTGACTCTCGGCTCCCATTATAAACAGTTGACCTGTAGATTCACATGTGAACAGAGCTGATCCAGAGTCAGTGTGAAGTCTTACCGCCACCTTGTGGTGAGCTGAAACACAACGTGCATAAGGGACATGACAGGACAGAGTCAATGTAAATGTTTAGGAAGTGTCTCACTGAAGCCTTTTCACTTTACAAGTGTTTTCCCAGAATCCTGTGCTCTCCCGTCTTTTCCCATCTACACTCATCCCACAGCAGACACACTGGGGCTACACTCACTTTTGTGACTCATTTGAATTTGTGGCTTTCCAGGGAATTTCAGCTGTATCACCCCCCCCTTTTTTTTTTTTTTTTTTTAATTTTTGTTTGGATAAATTGCAAACTGCTGTTGGGCTACGGTACAACAGTGACGAAGGAGATCGGATACACACACACACACACACACACAAAGCCTGGATTAACAAGTTAGCAGGGCCCCGGGGGGAAATAAGGAAGCCAGGTTTTCTCAGCAGTAAAGGTCTTTACTGAGAAAAGATTCACACACAGAGAGTTACTGTGAAAAAACCTCAGCTGGAAGATCATCAATAAGCACATGGCGAAGCTGGGGGGGGTGGGGTGGGGAGGTGGCACTGCTCCAGCCTTATAAATACAACTTACAGTGAAAGTATATGAAAGACAGAGAGAAAGAAAGGCCCATTCATGTTGTCAGGTCACTAGGATGCTACTCACTGATGAGAGACTAATGTGTACTTCACCTCTAATACTCGTATCGGCGGTGGAAGTTCAAATACATTCATCAATACCCTTCTTCATAGTCGTTCTGGTAGGTTTTCATGTTCGGCTGTGATACCTTCGACAGCTGCTGCCATCCATGTCGTCCTCTGGATGCTGGTGTCCGATCGATGGTACTCCTGATGGCTGGGAGCTCCTCTGGAAGACTGCTTCCCAGATGTGGGACAGCATACCAGCTGTGAGTGCATGGACACCATCTTCTGTCACAAGGGAAAAAACAAAAAGTCATGTCACAACTTTTACCGAAGCACTAACTCAAAGCTATCTTTTATCATAAATGTAGTACCGTTGAGTAAACGCACTCAGTTACTGTATTTTGCTGCTGATTCTGGTGTAAAATCATGAATAATGGGCATTAGCTTTTAGTGGGACAGGTTAACTCATAATATAGAGACAGGGGAAAATGAAAATGTTGTTTAAGAGCAACAGAAACGACAGGAAAGTGAACAAAGTGACTCAAAGATATCAATGACGCAGCGATGTTTCTCTGTAAACTCTGCTGACCGCTTTAAAGAAGTGATCACGCCAGACTGAGTGACGCTGCGAAACTCATGAACGTAATGAATAAAGACGAGAGATGGGTGGATCGCTGAATGGACCATACTGCACACAGGCCTTCCTGACATCTAAGGGCCAGATCTCCGGGGGACTCCGCCAACAGACACAAGTGTGCACAAAGAAACAAGAAAATAGTCCAACAACAACAAAGAGTCACAAAGAAACAACATGACCATAAAGAGTCACAAACTGAGACATGAAGCTGCTGTGAAGTGAAACCAAAAGAGTAAGGGGAGACTGGACATTTCTCTCTGTATCTTGGAGCTCTTTTAAATCAGTGTGTTCAAAACTGAACACAAACTACTTACATGTGTCTGGTGCACTTTGGTGTAGGCGTTTTCTCCACTGTTTAACTTAGACTCAAACGCAATTCACCGCAAAGTCTGGATCAGTTGAAACAGAAACTGTCAGTCATAGCAGTGATAAGACATTTTACCATGATACACATCTGCAGAAAATGTGCACCAGCTTCAACAGTTACACAGTTGTGTATGTCTATGTGTGTGTGTGTGTGTGTGTGTGTCTGTGTGTTTGTTGCTATAACAACAATAGACATAACAATTAACAGTTAACAGACAGTGAGTACTTAATTGCACATCCAGGATTTTTTTTTTTTTCATAATAATGCAGTTAAATCTACTTTTTAAAGTTGTGTACTGATTATCTTTTAACTTGCTACTGGATGGTGGGATCAATCAATTATCTATCTATCGATCTATCTATCTGGCTGTCTGTCTGTCTTATAGCTAACGGCTAAAAGATTAGCACTGACAGCTAGCATGAATACTATCCACGTAGTCGTCGTAGACTGACAATAAGCATGACATATTGAGGGGTTTAACTACAGAAATTAAACTATTACAGTTTAACTTGTACAAAAAAAAATGATTTAAGTTTAAAAATCCTCCTTAAAATGTGTTTTGTTTTTCTAAATTTAGTGTTAACTGATGAGAGAAGTTCGTGTTACAGCCGTCCCCAGTCTCCCCTACATTATACTGAACTTTATAAATATGAGGGAATTTATGTGTTTAAACTTAAACCTTTCGGGGGTTAAATGCATTAAATGTCCATTAACTCCTCACCTGTTTATCTCTGGGTCTTTTCTCCACTCTCTGTAGTATCACCAGGAGCTGACAGGGGTCGCTGTGAAACCAGCTGCGGTGTTTTTAGCTGGTTTTCTTGTTGTCTCCTCGCCGACAGCGCCTCCTGCTGGACGCCAGATGGCCGAGCATAGACAGGACGGGTGGGGTCGGGAAATGCGGTCTTTCCCCTCGCGCCTCTCATTGGTCACTCGTCTGTCTGTGTAACGTTTTTCCGAGCGCCGATTGGCTGAAGCGCTCATCGGTTTGCTCGTGATTGGTCCAAATCATTACGTTGTCTGTGGGCTGAGAAAGTTGATGATTCCGTTGGTTCCTGGCTGAGAGTAGAGAGAGAGACTGAAGGGGCTGGGCCCACAGGGAAGAAATGGCGAGAATGGTGAACCAGAACGGCTGTGGAGTGGAAACACAGAACCCAGAGCCGCAGGGACCGGGCCGGGGAGCGGCCAGATGGGGCCCGCAACACGCCGGTGCCCGGGAACTGGCCACTTTGTACTCGCCAGGTGAGTCGATCCTCCTCTCAGCGGCTCCGTCTTCTGGGCTCGTACCCCCGGTTCAAGTGTCCACGAGTGGCGGTGTGACATAACGACTGGTGTTACAGTTATCAAGACAGTGTCAAAGTGAGGGGAAGAAAACTAGTGAAATCTCCATAACAACACCACCGGGTTATCTCGAACCGTCTCAGTGAGATGATAGCGAGCAGCCGGCGACAGCTGAGGCTTGTTAACAATCACAGTGCTGCTGTTGTTGTTGTTACACAATAGGAATCATGTGAAATCGGTTGTGTTTGTGGTTGAGTCGCTCTGGTCCGGTGACATTTCCAACACCGGACAGAGGTTGGAGGAACCCACGGTTCCTGCTCCAGGCTCAGAGCCGCCGTCTGTTCACCGAGCTGCTGCTGTGACCTTTCCTCTGATGGTGCTGCTCGTGCAGCCCGTGGACCGGGACTCGCACTGAATCACTACTGGTCCACATAGTTTGGAGGTCTGTGTCCAGTCCACTGAGCCAGTCCTCCCAGTGTCAGCCTGACCTCCTCCACTGGCCTAGACAGATATTTAATGCCTTTTGAGCTGCTCGTGCACCTGAGGACCTCAGATTGTGAGACTGTAGGTCCCTGGGCACAGGTAATAATAATAAGGACCACCTCACCTGGTGTACGTGTTTGCAATCTGCATTTATGTTCACTTTTTTTACCTGTTGTTGTCTTTTCACACCTCAACATGAAGCCGTTTTTCCTCTTTTAGGCTCTTTGTACATCTACTTAGGTAAATCACCTTCAACTACTGAACCACAATGATGGCTGCTCCTCCTGAGGTCCCTTAAATGCACCAACAATACTTGTTGTGTGTACTAAGAACATATACAACGATACACACCCATGACCTTCTCATACACAATAGCACAACCCCTGCACATAACAATACAAAACAATACAGATGGATAGATAGAGAAGTGAACTGTGATGTCTTTACACCGTACAAGTGTATTGTACCATTTTCTAATGTCAAGAAAACTTCCTCTTTGTCGCCATTTTGATCTCCACGTGAGTATTTTGAGTTTCTTTGCACTTCTTTTGCGCCTCTCGGTTATTTTTGCGTCCATTGACCGAGTTCTTTGACTTTCATTAAACAAATACAAACTGTCCCTCCAACCAGAGGGTCAGGGTTATCCGTTTATTCTTTGACTCTATGATGGTTGCAGTCTCAAGAGACTGTCGTCGTCTTTGAGTTGCAACGTGTCGACAGGTATTTCAGGCCCAGCTGTTCGACAGTGTCACGTAACCAGCAAAGTGCAGAGGAATGTGTCCTCGCTGTCCTAACCAGGCGTCTGATAATTAATTTTGCTGACAAGTTCAGGAACCTTTGGACGATTCATTTCTGATTTATGTCACGTCAGAGTTAAAGGGACATAATGGGACTGATAATCTTATCATGTTTCCATATCCACCCCCTGCGATACAGAGCAGCTGCCTCGTGTGCTCCAGTTTAATGTCTCTGCTCGTGTGTTTTTTCCCTTTAAGGCAAAAGATGTCAAGAATGGATCAGTGTCGTCCTCTGCTTCTCTCTCATGGCCTTCAATTTCATTCACCTCCTCGCCAATTTCCACCTGGGGCACGTGTGGTACATTGTGTTGGGCATTGGTAAGTTATGTTCAATGAGTTCTGTTGCCTGTTCTGTTTTTAATTTACAAGCCTTTCACATCCTTTTCTCTCTTCCGTCCTCCTCTCTCTCACGTCCAGTGGCAGGAATCCTCACCGCAGACTTTGCGTCTGGACTCGTCCACTGGGGGGCAGATACGTGGGGGTCGGTGGATCTACCCATCGTTGGAAAGGTACAATCCATCATATGTTCAATTTGTTTGCTTTTTTTTTTTTTTTGTCATTTCCAGTTTGTGTTTCTTGTTTTTCACCCCACTATGCTGTCGGATCCGTCCTCCAGGCCTTTATACGACCATTCAGAGAGCACCACATTGACCCCACAGCCATCACCCGTCACGACTTCATTGAGACCAATGGTGACAACTGCATGCTGACCATAGTCCCTCTAGCAAACATGGCCTTCAACTTCCTCACCCTCTCCCCTGGTGAGTTTCATATAAACAAACGGAGCCTGACACGTTCTCCTACATGAATGTACTGTAATCTGATCTAAACTGTTATTTTAAAAACAAACATCCCGGTTTGAGGATGAACCAGTTTCCGTCTCACCTCTGTCTCTGTTGTCGTTGTCGTCGTCTTCTCCTTCTTCTTCTTCTTCTGTCCTCAGCGGAGATTTACCATATCTACCCCTGGTACTGCTACTTGTTTGCACTAGCCATCTTTGTGACCCTCACCAACCAGATTCACAAGTGGTCGCACACGTACTTCGGCCTACCTCGCTGGGTCGTGTTGCTGCAGGACTGCCACATCATCCTCCCCCGCAAGCACCACCGCATCCATCACGTCTCCCCCCACGAGACGTACTTCTGCATCACTACAGGTTTGTACCACCTGAGATGAGATTCAAAGATTTTTTTTTTGTCAACACTCGAAAAGCCGTCTCTTTCTCTCACCTGTTGTTTTGAAGGTGATGATGATGATGTTGTGGGTCGAGCAGCTTTGTCACTGAGCTCTGTCTCCTCCAGGTTGGCTCAACTACCCGCTGGAGAAGCTGGGTTTCTGGAGGAACCTGGAGGATCTGATCCAGGGCGTGACAGGAGAGAAGCCCCGGGCGGATGACCTGAAGTGGGCTCAGAAAGTCAAGTAACACTGCAGGCTGCCTGCACCCTACCTCAGAAGACGCTGGCTCCGTCCAGGCTTCTCATCCCCTTCTTTGCCTCACTTAAACTGTAATCCATAGGAAGGAAAACTAACAAACAGTTTCTGATGCCATAGCTTTAAGTCTTGCACATTTTGTCTGTCTTTCAAGAGGAGGGCTTTGGTGATGGAGTTTTTTTTCTTTTCTTTTCTTTGCTCGCTCGATCACTCGCTCGTTCACGGAGATCATCATTTCAAAATCGCAATATATCCTTAAGTGTCTCCGTACGTCTAACGCAACTCATCGCTGTTCTTTGAGGTTATTTACAAAAAGCTTGTTGCTAAGACGGTTTTGGTTAGATGTCTAATTTCAAATCCGCCAAATCCCAAGAAAGAATACTTGAAAGTGCAAACACACTTTTTTTTTTCTCCTCCAGACTCACAACTGTTCATTTGGAGATTCGATAAATCCAATGATATATTTAGCACTGCTTTACTTTCTTCGGATCTCGGTCTTTTCATCTCCACCTTATCAAGGGGTCTGTTTGATGCACAAGTAATAAAATTGGATGTAGGCCATGGTAAGTAGTACAGTTGAGGCGATGCAGGATTTTAGGATGCTTTACCAATGTTGATAGCTGCAGAACAAATCGGTTAATTGCTGTTACATTTGTTGACTGTTTTTTTTTAGTTGTTTTTTTCAAAGCGAGGCAATGAGAAGAAGAAGAAGAAGAGTTTTTCCAGTGCTAACCAGCGTCCGTTAATGATTCTAGTCACTTGCTTCAAAATCAAAACACAGCCATATTTCACAGTGGAGCGATGGGGTCGTCGATCTGACACAGTGACTACAGTTGCAGTACTACTGACTCATCCCAGCAGGATGAAACACGACAGGTCGAACGGCTCAGAAATCATGTTTTAAAGTAAGCAAACCAAAAAAAAAGTGTAATTTAAAAAAAAAAGAACCAAATTATAGCTGTCAGATCCTGATCTGCTGAGTTTCTATTTGAATTAGTTACTCTCTGGTTATTGAAACTGTCAACACACACAGGCTGAGAGGAGACTACGTTTGGTAACTGTAATCAGTGTTGATGCTAAATCAATGGAGAATATTTACCATCATGTTCTGCTGAGTCGATCTGGTCCTAAGAAACAGTCTCTTCAGACGATCGCTGTCCACTGTGAGAACCATTTTTAGGCTTTAGTCTCCTGGTAAACAGACTGTTCTGCAGGAAAGAGGCACATGCAGTTTTCACTAGTCAAGCTGCCTTACACACACACACACACACAAATTCACACACACACACACCATAAATGCAGTTCTTGTGTCTTTCTTTTGCTTTATTTTTTACTTTTTACTTGCAGCGCTTTCTCGTGTCGTTGCAAAGGAAATATTCCGTCTTTCTGAGCTCTGCGTCTCATTTAATCAGACACAGACACTCACAGAAGTTAGTGCCAACTGTATGTAAACGATGTTTTCACTCCTCACACCTGTTGCTCTTTATTTTTTGTAACGTTAACGTGGGAAGGAACCGGCAGTTTTTTTTTCCCAGAGCGTAACATTCCCTGTGTGTAACGCTGTCGCAGCTTCAACCGTCTTGGTGACTGTGACCAGGCGACTTGGTGATGTTACAAGGGCTTCAGTGAAGGCTGACGATCCAGGAAATTCTTCACTCCTACTATAGATGAGATTATGTAATTAACTAAATGGTTGAAAGTTTTTTTTAAACGCTTTAGTCAGTACTTTGTAAATGTATTGTACAGCGAATAACTATGCAGTGTAATAAGAGGCCCTTAACTATACGTCTTAACTCATACGATTAGGTTAAAATGCCTTTCTTTCAATCTCTCTCTTTTTTTTTTTTTTTAAATTTGTTTACATGTATTTGCTTAGTTGGAAAACTGGAGCTAAAAAGAAAATTAGCAACTTAAAGAACTGCATGACAGAAATTTTACTTTTACTAATGAAGATGTCACTTACACAGACGTAAGAATGCGTGCATGCATAGAGCATGTCGGCTTGTGCAAGCAATACAACTGGGTCACCAGCTTTCCTTTGAGTTTGTGTAAAAGCAGACACTGACCAGGGAGGATGAATATCAATCATACCTCTTTCAAAAGACGACCCCCAGCCCCCAACCCCCCTCCAAAAGGTCCCAGGTTTGACCTTTTACCAAAACGTTACCTTCATTCCAAGGAAATCCTGGCAAAAGGTTTTTCAGGTTTAACTGGGAGAAGCTAACGATGCTAATCGGGGCGCAAAGGCTTCATCGTTAGGCCTCTGGTCTTAAACTCCAAGTAGATCATTTAAATATAGTTCTTATAGTTGACTTTAAAAAAAAAACAACAAAAACAAACCAAAATTATGTTTTATATATTCTGTAATATTCCAGTTGTTGAATCCTTCATACTTGATTCTAATAAAAACAAAAAAACGATTCACCATAGGTCAAGAGGAGCAGACGTAGCCTTCACTACAGTTTGCGTATTATAGTGCTTGTAGAGTATTGTGAGGAGCAGGTCTGTGTGTAGGTCGTGTGGTGTTCGCTGGTAAAACGGACGGTGTTATGTGTCACTGCATCAAAGTTTAAAGCCTGTGTACAAGTTCTACACCTGTAGTTCTTTTTGTGATCAGTATTAGGAGAAATATTCATTCAATACACACATTTGAACTTGTTTCCTACGTAAATAAGACTTTAGGTTTTTGGCCCTTCGGTAAATAAAATGTTTGTTTTTAGTGGTTAATATAATAAAAGTAAGGACGTTTTCTGTCGAGCATAATGCTTAGAAATACTAGACCTGCCATGATTGGTTTAGAGATATGAAACTGACAACCTTAAATAAAACGTATGTGGTGAACTCAGAGGGCACCCATACCATAATAATCCCTGCGTGGCAACAGACTCGGCTACAGCTGCTGTTGGAGTTGAGAGTCTGGGTTTTTGAGTCTAACATGCATTGACTTGTTTTTCATTCTCATTCTCCAGATGATCTCAGGATTGTGGTTCAAGTGATTCAAGTAGTTTAATATGAATTTGTAAAAAAACAAAACATAAATTCATGAAACAAAACAAAACAAAACAAAACAAAACAAAACAAAACACTCCATTAGTGAAGTTAAGGCCGTTATTTAATACAGTTGTTGAGCTAAACCACAGATTTCGTTGGCCAACGTAGCCGAGTGATTGAATGCAGTATAGGTTCTGTGGTCGCCATATATCAGTGCAGTTAACTCGGCCTCTTGTTATCGAGGTCGGATTTGTGATTTATTTTTCATTTTATTTTGTCTCTGCTTAAAGACAATGGGCTTTCATTCAGTGGATATGAAGGGTATTTTGTGACAATGTGTGGTGAACTAAATATTTTCCCACCGGAAACAATTTTGTGGAAACAAATGAAGTTGTTAGTGAGTGGGGTGAGCAGTTGTTGTTGGTATGTTTGACATGCTGTGTTTCAAAAATTGCTTTTGTATTGATCCTTGGACTTTTTATTCAATTGCCTTATCCTCTCCCCTGATTGATTTACTGTAAATCTTGCCAGCGATATGGGAAAACACTTCATTGACAGACTTTAAATTGCCCTTCACTTGCCTCTGAGGCGAGACCCATATGGATGTTGTAGTTGGTTATATTTGCTGGTGGTGATGGAGTTTTAGATATCAGAATAATGCCTTGATGCCTTTTTGTTGTCTTCCATGTGGGAGACTTACAATGTATATATTAAACTGTATTTATAAATAAACTAAATAAACAGTTGATAATTACTGCTTCTGTCTCTTCTGTGTATTTCTGCCTTTATTGGGTTGGATCTAAAGATGTGGGAGCGATATAATTAGGCGTCATAATCTTCAGACTCTTGCTTTCTTCTCTCTCTACCTGTCTCATCTCACTCTGTTAGGAGCCTGCAGTCGGAGCAGAGATGGTGTTTTGACAGGCCACAGCATGAAGCACAGATGTAGATGATGTAACCAAATAAAGGAACCACAGTTGATGTTCTTACAATTACATGTCAGGCTGTCCGGGCCTCTTTTAACAAATGCACTGACACATGCTGGGGGACAGCCTGTATTAGGTCCAATTATATAAAGAGTAAGGCTTTTTATTAGTCATCACATACTTGTTGGGAACTATTTTCAGTCGTGGATTAATTTAGATATATTTTGGAAAGTATTTCTAACAGCAGTCATGATGACACATAAAACATGATGTTGGTGCCTGTGTTTATAGCAATACAGGAACATGTTACCAAGGTGTTTTAATAGTTTCTGACAACAACAGTGAAGCTCAGTGACTCAGAGGAGGAAGTGCGTCAGGATTTGGCTGCACGCGCAGTTAGGTTCAGTATTTGTGTGAGTCGATACGTATAACTATTGAGTTTGGTCTTAATTAATATCGTTTACAATATAAAATGTGTAATATATCCTGCTGTATGACCACATACTCTCTGTCAGACTATTGGCCGGATAACAACAAAGGAAACGATGCTGTGCGTTTCTTCCACGCGCACGCACCGTTGGCCACAATGGCAAAGTTACGTGCGCGTTCTCGCTGTGTAGCGACAAGATGGCGGTCGCCGCCGGATCAGGTAAATGCTCGGGAGAAATAAATCATCATAAAAAGCTGTCGTTAAATAATCGGCTCAATGAATCTTAGTGGTGTAGCTATCAAGTTTCCTAATGACGTTAACTATGTGCCGACGCAGTCGCTCTAGGAAAAGATACATGCTAACGCAAAGCCGAAGCCGCCGAAGAGAATGAATAGGAAGCGATGCTACTAGCTAAGCTAGCGCAAGTTAAGGTGGATAAAGGCAGATGCAGCGCAACTGCCGATAGAGGTATTTCGCACCGTTGAGCAGCTGCGTGATAATTTAACTTTACTCTTCTGCATTTACAACACTGTTTAACCTGTTGGCTTTGATTTCATACAGTGATTGAACACGGTAACATTATTCTGCGCCGCCGCTAGTGAGCCACACCACCGCCACCCGAACGTCCGGGTTATGCTAGCTCATTTACAGCATCAAATTGTTGACTGACTCCGGGCACTGATGTGTCACAAACCGGGTCACTGACGTCTGATGTTATCGGTAGATGTCTGTGAGTCAAAATTCAGCCCTCGTGTACGATTTAAACACACAGACTGTTGAACTGTCAGCAGTAAGGACTCGTTGTCTGCGGTACCGACCTGCTGCTAATCATGAAAACATGATCTAATGTGATGAGTTTCAGTGAGGACACTCTGGGCTGGACTGCTGCATCAGCCGGCGGTGGGTGTGTGTGTGTGTGCGTGTGTGTGTGTGTGTGTTAGTGAGTGTTTGCACGGCTCAGTTCACAGTGCAGCACCATCATATCTCACTGCAGAGGCCAAACGATGCAGCACCGTCGAGCCCAGATGCTGAAATAAAGGAAATGAAACGACGAACATCTGCCGCTGGCTGAAGGCGGATCAAAGCTGCTGCACCGAGGCCTTTCTTATTACTTTAGCTCCTGACAGGAGTCATGATTCAACCCGCTCATTGCTTCCTTATATATATATATATATATATATATATCTGCAAGTCATCTCTCTGGCAGGCTCGGTGGTGGTACCTGAATCCACTTGTCATGTTGGTGCATGTGTGTGAGTGTAACCTGTGTGTTTGTGTGTTTGTTTCCACCAACCAGCCGTTAAAGTTCCTCGCAATTTCCGGCTCCTGGAGGAGCTGGAGGAAGGCCAGAAAGGTGTGGGAGATGGGACAGTGAGCTGGGGTCTGGAGGATGACGAGGACATGACCTTAACACGATGGAGAGGAGTGATCCTCGGCCCTCCCCGGGTGAGTGCTGGCATCAGCTCGCAGTCCGGTCCTCGTTCAATACGGTTGGACACTGTCACGCAGGCAGAGGGTCTCGGATGTGAGACTCTGCAGCGTCTTGTGTCGGTGTTAAAAAGCTGTAGTCAGGCGCAGGCTGCTGTGAATGTGAAGCTCTGCCAAGTTATCTCATTGAAAGCAGCTGCAGTGGGATGAATCGTTATGAATGTAATGATGCTTCATTAATTGCGAAAGCGAGTATGAGGAAGTGGTGCACCAAGATGTTTAAGTGACAGGAAGCAACAGGTAGCACGTCATAAAGCACAAGATTAATTTCTTACTTAATGCGGATCATTTAAAAGCTAAATGCTAACATTTTGGAGCCTAAATGAAAACCACTGCAGCCTGCAACCAGAATGTGTGTAAGACTGACCTGAGTGCTTCTCTGGCATTGTGACATCTTAATTTTCATAACCAGGATCTGGTTTCATTTCCCATAGATGATATTGTTAGATTAACTGAAGATTGCTGATTGATCCACTGTCCACTCACCTTCTCCTCTTCCTCGTTACATCTGTCCACAGACGAGCTATGAAAACAGGATGTACAATCTGAAGGTTGAATGTGGGCCAGGATACCCAGAGTCACCACCGTTTGTCAGATTTGTGACGAAGATAAACTTGAATGGCGTGCACACCTCCAACGGTGTGGTGAGTAAATCTGCACCTGTTGTTACTCTCGCTCGACTTCCATTGATCCTGCACCTCGGCTGTCTGTTTGAAATATACAGTGATCTACTGGATCTTGTTCTGGAGACAGAACTGCTTTTGTCTGTTGTTCATTTTGGAGTATGAAAGGTTTAGAACAAGTTAACACATTAAAGTAGCATTTTATTTTTACTTAATCACGAGAGCAGACAATTGAAGGAAACTTATTCACATTCCACTGTGTTGACTGGCCAGTCCAGATAAACAAGCTCCTCCTGCAGCGGCTCTGTCTGGATGAACCTGCGGAGCAGTGTTTAGGATATGTTATATGACACATGAACATCACATCACAGTTAAGACTCAATCTGATCAGTATATTACCAGTTTTTGGAATAAACAATAATAGTGAGAGTTGTGTGTAGACATCGCCATGACGTTAAACTGGTTTCACCCAGACTGTGGGATGTGTCTCGCTCTCGATTTCAGATCAAAGAGAGCATCAACGTCACACACTTTCTCTGTTAGATCAGTGGAAACATGCACATGTGTTTTCCAGAGTGGTTGTGCGTCTTTCAGTTGTTCACATGCAAATGCATTAATGTTTTTCTGAGTGTGTGTGAAAAGAGGAGCTGACGTCGTGTGCTGACGACTGAGGAAAACTTTATTTAAATATATCACAGCTCGATCTGAACACACAGGAACACGAGGAGTCTTAAACTCCAGTATTGGTGTTTTAAAAGCTGAGAGATGATTTGTGTTGTTGTTTTATGTGATAATTCAAGGTGCAGCATCACAGGTGTCTTCTCACCTCCTCCTCCTCTTCCTCCTCCTCCTCCAGGTTGACATGCATGCGGTGACTGCACTGGCCAAGTGGCAGAACTCCTACAGCATCCGGATGGTGCTGCTGGAGCTGCGACGGCTCATGACCTGCAAGGAAAACATGAAGCTTCCTCAGCCGCCCGAGGGCCAGATCTACACCAACTGAGCCCCTGCTACTTTTGCCTCCATCTTTTTCCTCCTTTTCCCTCCTCCTGCTCCCCCCAAACTCCTCTGTTTTGCTTCCATACCTTTCCATACCTTTACCCCCTCCTCCCCTCTCCTCATCCGCCCTGCCTCCCTCCTCCTCATCATCATCTGCCATGTGACATTCCACGTCTTGCCAACACTTTGGCTGAACACACACACACACACACTCAAGTATACAAAACAGGTACATGCAGACACATACACTTAGACACATACACACACAAATATCTGTATACACACATAATGAGCATTCATGAAAGTCATTCCACCCCCCCTCCCTCCCTCCTCCCTCCTCCCTCCCCCTCCCCCTCCCATCACTGGAGCTCTGGGTGGACTCAACGTGACGAGGCAGGAGGAGTCCTCGGTCCACACCAGATATGATCATTCAAAATACTGTACATCTTACTAATCTTTTTTTTTTATTATTATTTGTTAAAAAAATGCAGATTGTACAATAACATAAATAATCTTATTGAGTGTACCTCTGTTCGTCTGTCGCCTCTTTGTCACAGTGAAAACCACGACCTGTGAACGTACCTGCACTTCGTTCACCAGACGGTCGGTTGCTGTAATCATCTCTCCAAGGATTACATATAAACTCACACCCCGTCTGCACATACACCAACACATACCTTGGCAAACACTATGAACTATGTCTTATCATGTGGCCACAAGTCTAAAAAGATCCTTCGTTCACTGTGTGTTGACTTTAGCTTGCACAATTTTCTTATCCCAACAAAACGCATATTGAATTGGTGACAGCAGCTCGACGAGGCGCCTTCGTCACTCTTTTTGTTTCTCTCTTATGTCCAAAGTGAACGTTGTGTTTATGGCACTATATCTGATCTTAATCTGCATAACAGGCAGTGTTAGCATGCTGCGTGTCTGCAGCAGAGGTCCCGGTTCAGCCCAGTGTTTGAAAACCAGAAGTGAAATCAGCTACCTCTCTCGGTCCTGTGTAACGTCAGGAGTGATGATCTGACTTTGTGAAACTTTGTCTTTGCTGCTTCATGTGACGATCTGTTTTTACTTTCTCCACTTCTTTCATAAATCTGACTTCATGCTTTTCACACATCTGTGTCGTTGTAGATCACTGTAAGTCTTCAGAGTTTACATGATCCAGTAGAAGAGCGTTTAAAGGAGCAGGACAATGTTTCCAGGAAATACTCTGGTTCACTGTCGTTCTGATTTAGTTTAAAAGTGAGGAGGAACACGTTTTAGATCCCTTAAGTATAAAAAATGCAAGCACTTATGAATACTTGAGTGTGTGTCATATTATCAGATTATCATAATTGTGTTTTAACGTGTGCTTCACTTTAATATCTCAGCTGGTGAAGGTGGAGGTCAGATATTTTACAAACTGCTGGGCAGCCTGGGAATGTGAATTGGCTTCAGGCAATCAATGAAATGTTTTATTAACCTGCAACAGCTTATCATATTCTATTAGAGCTTGTTATATTAAACTGAATATAATGGATGTAGTGGAGAACAAGTATAAAAGACATTAGTATTAGAAAATGATACTTAGCATCAGCTCTAATAAAATCTAAGATTAGTTTTTATCGCATATTTACTAGAATTAATATGTGATACTGGTGTATGTTAACCTCTGTTTCATGACCAGATGTGGAGCAGCATCAACATGTGGACCTGTGTTTCTCTCTCTCCTTGTAGCTCCATCTTTGGTCTCCACCTGCTCCTGAGTTAAACAGTCCACCAACAGATGAGGAAACGCTCCGATCAGTGTTTTAAATAAAGTTCAGTTTGAACCGTTTTGTCCAACAGCAGGAAAAAATAAACATATTGATTCTTATTAGTCACAATAATATAAAAAACTTGATTTACACTTTCAATAACAAATCACAGAGCTGTTTAAACTCATTTATTATTGACACAGATTAACGCTGGTTGGTCCTGTAGATTCTGAGGCTCCACCCACACAGGTAGTCGTCAGGACAGGTAAAACAGTCGGAGTCACCACATTTCAGATCATATTCAATTACATTATTTACTACAGTTAGACTTATTTAATTAAGAAAATTAACTTATAAATTCACTGATTTCACTTAAACATATGTAAATTAGTTCATTTTATTCTAATAACATGACAACTATTGTATTATATCGCTGGTGTTACATGTCGATTTGCTGTGGACAAACCTGATTTCACTAAACTAAAGCTGAAGGTGTGAAAAACAAAAACAGGATAGAAAACCAGATATTCAGCGTGTGTGGGAAAACACAAATGAGCTAAGAATAGCTACTTGTTTATCTGTATCGACCAAAGCATCAAAGATGAGATGAAATAAAAAAAAAAAAAAACAGAAGTGAAAATAAAGATCATGTGTGACAAACACCTGTTTGTTCATCATGTTGGGTTTGATGACGTTTTCTCACAGAAACAAGCTCAGATGATGACGACGAGTCTGTGCTGGTAAAACTCAGGTAAATTAACTTTTATAGTTTTACAGTCACATTCATCCAGTTCACACCTGTGTAGGAGAAAAGTGTCAGTCAGCAACAAACTCTTTTCACAAAGACTGGTTTGGTCCTTTGTTTATCTATTGATTGATTGATTATTATTATTTTTTATTAATAATAATACCTGTTAAGCCTCAAATGAATTTCTGCTTTAAATCAAACCTCGGTTTGATATTTGTGGTTTTCAGTGTAATGTCCTGATGTCAGTGAACGCCTCATACAGTACATTCATGTAGCGCCATCATCAGGTCACAGTGATCATTTATCATTTATCATTCACTGTGGTTGATGATGAAACACATGCAGATGTAATGTAACGACACCCCCACCCCCACTCACTGCTGTGTCCCACAGTCTGAGGATAAACTGTGAACAGGAGGCAGTGTGTGTGTGTGTGTGTGTGTGTGTGTGTTACGTTCATCCATGAAATCATTTTGCAATAGTTTGTTGCACAAGACGCCAAACCTTCCCACTCACAGTCTAACGTGCAGCTACAAGTGACACACACACACACACACACACACACACACACACACACACACAGTACCTTGGGGCCAGTAGTGGGCGATGCTCTGTGACCTCAGAGCTTCTTGTCTTTGTACTTAACTGTGTTTGAATTTGACTTGAAAAAATTCTGTTAATCTGAAACGGATTAACACACTGCTGACACACACACACACACACACACACACACACACAGAAACTACTGTTCATGACTAGACATTCATTTAAATCCACCAGGACAGGAAGCAGCAACACTTGACCTACATTTGTTCATAGAAAAATAAGCAGAAGCAGCGACTAGCATCTGATTTCTGACATGGATATCCAGACAGAAATCACTGGAAGACTCTTATTTTGAAAAAATAAAAAAAAATGGGACAGTTCTCAGGCCATTTCTTTTTAAATCTGTGATCGCAGACACCAAATCTAATGTGTTTTGATCTCACTGAGTACTAACTGTAAGAAAAGCGGTGCTTGTATTGAAACTCATGGTGTCATGTTTCCTTCCCTGCAGCCTTCAGGCTCCATCTGAGCCTGTTACTTAGTTTACATTGTTCATATCCTGAAGGTTAAATAACAAACAAAAAAAAAACAGCTCACTTCATTTTTCCTTCCCCGCCTCTTCCTGTAATGTCGATCCTGTCTGAGTGGGTGTGAACGTCCAAAAACAACTAGTGCAGCACATTTCATTTTTCTGCTGCAGCAGGCAAATGCAACGTGTGTGTGTGTGTGTGTAGAAATGTCAAAGCCACCTCGAAGTGCTTCACTGACTTGACCTAATTAAGAGCTGGTGCGTTGAAGGAAGCTCGGTGGATTTTAGACACTGCCCTCTGTTATCCAGCGGAGCTGCTCTGGACTCTGACCTCGCCGGCAACCATGTGATTTCCATCAGCGTGTGAGAGCAGCCCAAGGAGCTCTGTCACTAACCTCTATGTAAGATGACAGCGAGTCCAATCCCACACCTCCAGGGACTGAAGACACTCGTGAGTACATTTTCATTTAAATCACATGTCATTTCTGTGTTTGGACCTCACTCACATTCTCCAGTCATCCATTACACTGCAGCTTGTGTGACATGTGCTTAAACACATAATGTCTACATCATGTGATTGTTTGCACAAGACGCTTCAGTCCATCACCATGAGGTCAGTGTGGGAGAGTACGGTGGCCTGTGAGGTGACATGTGACAGCAGCAGGGATGTGAAAGTTGTATCAGCTGTTTGAACATCAACAACAGTGACATTTCCAAACTCATTCCACAAAGGGTCGTGTGGCTGCAGGTTTTCTTTCCAACCAAGCAGCAGCCCACCAGACTGGACTGATTCAATCAACTGGTCTCAGTCTTCAGACAGCTGATTGGTCAAACTGTGAGCTCTTGATTGTTTGGAACAAAAAGCTGCAGCCACACGGGCCTTTGTGGAACAGTTTGGACAGGCCTGAGTTACATGAATGTACAGAGACTGACACAGATGAAGTCACTGACCTCAGGTGACCTCTGCTCCACATCCTGGAACACCTTGAAAGTCACGATGACCTGGGATCAGTGTTTTTACTCCAGTACTTAACAAATGATATCTTGCTGATAATAAAGAATATGACCTCCTCCTCCTCCTCCTCTGGCTCTGAGGTCAAGGCTGAATAAGTCACAGTCTCTGTTCCATGTAACCTCAGAGATGTTACTGCAGCTGATTTCCTGCCTGTGGTTTCTGTGTTTCTGTAGATATGACACGCAGCAGAGGTGAAGCTGTTTGGGCCAAGTGTTTCTCCTCCTCCTCCTCCTCCTCCTCCACCTTCTTCAGAGTTTCTCCACACTGATCTGATCCATGGCTCTGCTTGTCCACCTGTTGGCTTGCGCCTTCGGCCTGGGCTCCTGGGTGGCGGTGAACGGCCTGTGGGTGGAGCTTCCTCTCATCGTCAACACGCTGCCTGAGGGCTGGGAGCTGCCCTCCTACCTGACGGTCATCATCCAGCTGGCCAACCTGGGGCCTCTGCTGGTAACCCTCACACACAAGCTGTGCCCAGGTCGTCTGAAAGAGCACGTCGTCATCTACTCCATCCTCTCCATCGGGATCCTGTCCTGCATCCTGCTCGCCTTCTTCTGGGACAAGACCACCATTGTGGCTGGGGCGTCACACAGCACGGCCTTCTTCATCATCACCTTCTTCCTCTCCCTGGTGGACTGCACCTCCTCCGTCACCTTCCTGCCTTTCATGATGCAGCTTCCAGCCAAATACATCACCACCTATTTTATTGGAGAAGGTCTGAGTGGTTTCATCCCCGGTGTGGTCGCTCTGGCACAAGGCGTGGGCATCGCCAAGTGTGTGAACTCCTCCACAGGGAACCACACAGGCGACAACATGTGGTCCTTACACACAGAGTATCTCCCTCCGAACTTCTCCACAGAGGTCTTCTTCTTCTTCCTGGCAGCCATGATGAGCCTCAGCCTGGCTGCTTTCGTCGCTCTGAACAGACTCCCACGGACGTTCGAGCTGTCCACTGAAAACCTGGTGCCAGAAGACACGGTGGCGTCCGTGAGTTCTGGCCTGGACAACCCTGGAGCAGACACTGATGGGGAGGGGGTGAAGGGCCAGGTGGAGGGTGCAGCAGCCCAGGGCAGGCCTCTGCTGCCTCCTCCCAAACACTCCATGTACCAGCTGAGCTTCATCTACTTCATGGTGGTGTGGGTCAACGCCGCCACCAATGGCCTGCTGCCCTCGGTGCAGACGTACTCCTGTATGCCCTACGGGAACCTGGCCTATCACCTGTCTGCCGCTCTGGCCTCCGTGGCCAACCCGGTGGCCTGCACCATCGCCATGTTCTTACAAAACAGGTAAAAAAAAAAAAAAAAAAAAATCAGCAGGTTTGACTCTTGGTTTTATAAGTCTTCAAAATGAGCCTTTAAACTTTATGTGATTTTGTGACCTTCAGCCATGACCCAGGTCCCGCCCACCTGGACCCACCATCCAGTTACGCAGGAGTTAGATCATCGGAGGCTTTACCAGAAAATTCAGTCACTAATAAAACAGCCAATCAGAAGAGAGGGTTCAGAGAAGCCATGGAAATTAAGTGAATATCAGTGGGTTTTGTGGATTGAGTTAACTCTTTCAGTGCTGACCACGGTAGAGCCACAGTGCGTCTGTGCTGACCAACACCTGCATCTATCCTTCTTGTTTCTCCAGTGTTAGTGAGTCTTAGGACGTAGAAACTCTGCTGAGATGGACTTTTATATATCAAAACTTCAAAGTGGAGAATATGGGACCTCGAAACAAGTTTACAGATTTAACGAGAGTCATTCGGTCAGAGTGATCTGCTGTAACCACGCAGCTGCACATTTACAATGCTGAAAAGACCGAATTGCACAATAAAAATATGACTTTTGTTGAAATAAAATGCAATTTATGACAAAGCAAAGTAAAAATCAGAAGCCGAACTTGTTCTTCTTTATCTTCCAGACTTATTTGTCTATTGACTCTAAAACTCCCTCTTTGTGTTTCTGCGGCAGCTTTAAACGCTTGATCCAGACTGCTGAGGTCTCATAGTAACTTCAGTGAGACTTTGAAATAAAAACACTGTGGATTAGAAAAGGTGATTAGAAAATTAAGGCCAGTGTGAAAACAAGGCAGCTGAACCCTGTGTCAGTGTTTTCATCGACACCGCCTCTTTTCTCAGGGTTAAAAATTGTCTTGGCCTGGAGTCAGTGTGAGATAATAAAGTTTAATCAAAGGGACAGATTTCTTTTTATCTCTGACTGGATTCCTAGAAAATGAGGAGGCTGCTGCTGCTGATAATGCAAACCTCTCATGTGTGTGTGTGTGTGTGTGTGTGTGTGTGTGCTTTCAGGTCACTGGTGTTTCTCGGTGTGCTCACAGCATTGGGGACGACGTTTGGCAGCTACAACATGGCCATGGCGGCGATGAGCCCGTGTCCTCTGCTTCAGGGGTCTGTGCTGGGAGAGGTGATCATTGTAAGTGAAACACAAACACATGGTGTAACAGACTTGTGGCCTAGAAACAAGGCGAAAACCTTTCTCAGCGGTTTTATCAGGGAAAACTGTTGTTGCAAAGTTCAACTCGTCCTTTTACAAAACACCTGAGACGTGTTGAGCAACTCTCCCTCTCATGACTGATCATGACGTCACGTTTCTGGTCTGCTGGTGAGGTGTCTGTGTCTCAACATGATGGTGCATGAAGTCAGAGGATGTTAGACATTCTCCCAGGTGAAGTGTTGAGTCCTGTCTGTTGTTGTGTCCTCCTCACCAGGTGCTGTCCTGGCTCCTCTTCACTGGGACTCTGTCTTACGTCAAAGTGATGGTGGGCGTCATCCTGAGGGACCGCAGTCACAGCGCCCTGGTGTGGTGTGGAGCTGCAGCACAGATGGGGTCACTGGTCGGCTCAGTCACCATGTTCCCTCTGGTCAACGTCTACCGGCTGTTTACATCTGGAGACTTCTGCAACACTCAGTGTCCTTTGTGATGGAGAACCTGAGAGACACAGACACAGAGACAGACAGAGATGAGACACAGTTTCATTTATTATCCTGAGAAACGATCAACACTACTCTCACATCTGTTTTTTTTTTTAGCATGAAGCCTAGAAACATCTGTTTGTCAGATTCTCTCCAACCCTGACCCGTCTGGACCATCGACTCGTCACATGTCTTTTTCCTGCTCTGAACTATCATTGCTATTATATCGGCCTTTAAAAACCCACAATCAGTCGACCTCTGGTCCAACTAACATGTTAGTTTAAATGAGCTCTCGAAGTGCTGATGAGAACCAGGCTAACTCCTTCCCCCTGTTTCCAGTCTTTATGCTAAGCTAAGCTAAGCTAAGCTAACCAGCAGCACACTTCAGGCTGCAGTTTTGAGTGTGGTACTGATTGTCCAGTTGTCTGCATTAAAGTGCATTAATGTATTTTCTTTAAAATGTCAAAATATTCCTTTAATGTTCTTCTGTGTCGTTAAAATCTGTTGATGTTTTTACTTTTCTGTTTTTGCATCTTGGTGATTTTTAAACCTTGTTTGCACTGAACTTCATTCGTGTTTGTGTCAAAGTCATTTTAATACATTATGATGAAAAAAAAAATTAAATAAAAATCAAACAAATCTGCAAAAACTATAAATAAATCAAACACCAGAGTGAAGCTGTTGGATTCAGTCTCTGGCTAAAAGTTCACGGTGCATCATGAATGAAGCTGTTCCTTTGTTTCACCACTAGATGGAGCAAACACTCTTCTACAACCTGCTCTGAACCAACAGTGACCACAGATCACCTCATAACATCCACCATGTAAAGACTGTGAAGATGAGGAAATAAATAACAGGATTTAACACTGACATTTATGCACAGGTCACATGACACATTCACCTTCAAATCAAACCAAATGAAAGTAAACAGGCTGTTGATGCGTTTTATGACCGTGAATATAAGAGTCAGGACGAGGACGGACACGTGTCTCACTGTTCACATGGTCTGACCTACAGGAAATATAACTTTAAATACTCCAGTTTCATTCTGTTTAGATTGAACTTCCACATTTAATCAACAGATACAACAGTTTGGATTAAACTTCCCAGAAGTTAAAACTTTACTGATGTTTATACATGAATGCATTAACAATTAAGATCCAATAATATGATGTATTTGGAAACGGGCCGCTCTGCACAGTGTGTACTTTTACTTTTTATTGGTCATACTTTTGTACTTTCACATTATTGTCATAAATACTAATGCATTTCTTACTTTTGCTTTTGATATTTGAAGTATATTCTGACACGGATACTTTTACTTCAGCAGGATGTTTAATACACTGGTGTATAAGTACGTTTGCTTACGTACGTGTGCTCTTCTTCGACCTCTGAAAACCGACCTTTATGACGTAAAGAAGATGGTTTCTTCTTTTAATTAAAGTCAGTGTTTATTATTACAGGTCATACTAACGTTATTGTCTCATGTGAGGCCTCGAGATGTTTGAAGCACCGACAGATTAATAAATAAATCACCAGCTGGTCGAGGTGGAAAATGTTGATATGGACACAACAATGATGTTAATGTGTGTTTCATGGTTTTCTGTCTGTGATGCTGCTGCTGCTGCTGAATCCTCCGAGGAGTTCAGAGAGACGCTGGTCATCCATGGGAACTGGAGAGTGGTTTCCCATCAGCAGCTGTTCCTCCTCTTTGCCCCCGTGCCCTTCAGAAGGAGAGCGAGAGGATCCCGGCCCTGGATCTGCAGGGAAGCACAGGGAGGAGGAGGAAGAGGAGGAGGAGGAGGAGGAGGAGGGCTCTAATTACTGATGCTCAGCGGGGGCCGATGGCTGTTGCTCCGGCCGCTGGTCACTTGGGAGCTTCCCTGACCCCGACACTGAGTAAAAACAAAAAAGATAAGGACGGGAAAATGGGGCTACAATTAGCCCTGCGTAGCCTCCGGGGCCAGGATCAGTGGAGGAGAAGCACAGATGGGACTTTCTCACTTGGATTTGTTGAATCCACATTGCAGTATGTGTGCGCCGTGTGTGGAGAGAAATCACTGCAGACTGAAGAAATGACAAGATGGGTTAGTGTGGAGAATCTTAAATGTTAATTTATTTTAGAGAGAATGAGATCATCCACCTGAAGATCTCCTGAAGCTGCTGCTGCTGCTGCTGCTGCTCTCTGTGACCTTGGTTCCTTACATATGTAATCAAAAGGATTTTCTCTCCAAGCTTCATTAGCTAAATTCCTTGATTGGCTCAGGGCTTTTGTGTGTGTGTGTGTGTGTGTTGTGAGACAAAACAAAGCAGCAAAGAAAAAAAAAAAAGTGTATCATTTTTGCCTGCGAGTGTCAGATGGCCCCCATCGCTCCTCCAGCTGGACAGGAGGGGCCGCGGCCACCTGGATGCTGAGTCCTGGTCCTGTGAGATCCTGCAGTCTCCTCTGCCATGTGAAGACTCCACTTACTACGCCACTGAGAGGTCCATCTGCTCAGGACGACACCTCCCAAAGAGCAACCCCCCCACCCCACCCCTCCTCCCTCCTCCTCCTCCTCCATCTACCCTCCCCCACCTCCCCCCTCCAACCATCACCTCCTCCTTCCAGTCGTTCTCGTGCCTCTCAGCTAAATGAGCAGCGTGTCAAATGGAAGGAGGATTTACCCTTGCTTTAACTGGATAAGAGAATGAATTCACAGCTCCATGATGCAGTGAATGAGCGAACCCACCTGCTCTCCTGCTGAATCGACAGATATGTCACCTGTGCCTGACTTTACACGAGCTTCTCGTTTGAACGTGGTGGTGGTGGTGATGGGGGGGGTTCACTGGAGTTACAGCATGTTAAACACACAGAGAGAAACACAACTGTGCTAAAAGGGGAAGGAAATCTGTGTCTTTCCTCCTCCTCCTCCTTCTTCTTCTTCTTCTTCTTTTTGTTTTTAGGTCAAAAATAAGAAAACATCACTTGCAGACTGTCTGATTTTGCTTGGGTGAACCTGCAGGCCGACAGATTTTGGCAGCTGATGTTCAGGTGAACAGCTTGTGGGTAAACCAATTGCTGATGCATGCAGACGATTCACAGCTCAGACGGCGTCTCGCAGCCTCTCTCCCATCAATTTACACACACACACACACACACACACACACACACACACACACAGCTCATTTAATAAATGCTGTCTGTTTATTTGAAATTGGATGTGACAGCCCTGTGTCATTTCACCGCACTGTCTCAGAGCAGACAGTGATGCACACGCGCCCACTCCTCAGTTTCCATCAGCAGGTATTGATGTTGCTTTAATGAAGTGCCTAGCACTCCACCCGAGGAAGAGACAAGTCTGTCAGCATATGTAAATGCTTCCTGCCTGTCATTGTTGTGGAGGGTTCAGCATGGGTCAGCATAGATTCCCCCTCTGGGAACCCTTTGTTCTGGGGCCCGACTGTGCCACATGAGGGGACCAATTACAGAGCAGCACAGCAGGACGGGGGTACAAACTTGTTACCCCGCTGTAGTGAGCTAATTATTACCTCCACACTGTGGGCAGGCAGCAGCACAGAGCCGCCGGTGCACCATGCAACGGCAAACAAAAGCTGGATCGTCTGTTTCACTCTCAGCTCCCGGCTCCTCCACAGACAGACGAGGATGAGGTTTAAGAATTAGTTCATATTGAAGGCTCCATTATCACAGTTATGGAAAAGGTCATCCTCATTTTCCAGCCGTAAATAGGAACTGAACTCTTTAAGTCCCTGCGGAGCTGCTTTGCATTGTCAATGCAAAGGCAATTTACAGGCTGCACACACTGGCGACCACATAGCCTTGATGTGGTGTCAAGAAATGATTTATGAAAACGCTTCCTGCTTTGCTTGTCCCGAGTGAGACCTGAGGCCGGACCGGAGCCCAGACAGACACAGAATCACCTCCATGGGTCTTCTTTTGTTTCCAGGTCCTGATGAGATATCGGCGGCCTGTTTATCTATCGCCCAGGTTTTTTCAGCCAAGCAGCAACAACAACAACAACAACAGAAAAAAAAAGGAAAAACATTAGAGCTGATGTGCAGGAGGTTTGGTTTCTGTCGGTGCCAGCGAGCTGAGCACTAAATCGGGTATTTGTTGAGCAGTAAGTCAACCTGCAGGGGTAAACACACCTGAGCAGGAGCTGCATTACTGCCAGTGTTCTGGGAGGTAAAGTACAGGATGTATTTTTAGGACAAAACACCCAAACACACCTCTACAGGAGCCCCCCCCCGACAACACACACACACCCTTTTCTTACATTCAGCACATTCATCTCCAGCTCCTCTCCCCACCCCCTCCTCCTCCTCCCCCAGTGACCAGCCCAGCTGCTGGGGGCTACCAGTCCCCCACACCCCTCCCTGGTGTGTGGGGCCAGTCAAGTGGAAAATGGCTGCTACCGAGAGAGCCCACTTTAGAGAGCCATCATCCTTTGAAGGGGCATGATGGCCTTTGACAGCCACAGTGTTAACACGGAGCCCACACAAACACATCACTGCTGTTTACGAAAGCCAGAGAGCAGAGGAGAGCGGATCAAGGAGGAGAGACCATGTTGGTCCACGACGTCCGAGGTCCAGAGTCTCAGTCTGAGACCGTCTGAGCAGCGGCAGCTTCTGTGGGGGAAACATGACACGGGATCGTTCAGAGGCAGGCCGAGGTTGCTGTCGAGCTTGATGTGGTGATGTGCTGTCGTTGTTTGACACAGCACTGGCTCACCTGTCTCCATCAGACATCACACTTCACACACCTGCTGCTCTTACACATCAGTAATCACCTTTGACCTGGTGCAGTGAGTCTCAGTGACCGTGTGGACAGTACACCACGACGTCTTGACGTATCGATCCGTGTCAGAGGTGGCCATGCTCAATATTAGCGACTGTGTGACATTTGAACGAGTAATATTAGAGATCGCCTTGAATTGTGTTTCTGTTAAACTGATCAAGGTTGAGAAACCGAAACGAAGCCCTCAATCCTATCAATACTGTTCAATAACCCTCAACTAGGTTGAAGCCTGACGACACAGTTTGCAAACGTTAACTGTGGTTTATAAGTCTGGAAGAGATTGAAAGAGATTAAATATTTCATTTCAACTTCATGGCCGACTGTATTTTCCATCTGGAGTTTATTTCTGGTCACCTGTTGAACCTAAGATCAGTCTTCACTTCCTTTTAGCTCAGTGTTGGGTCTCCACCAGGGACACATCGGGCTCCACAGCTGCTGACAGGTGACCATCTGTGTCTGTTTGGTATTTGCTGCTGAATGAGCCATGTACATTAAGTTTTTATTCGAGTTTTACAGCTTTGGAATTTCTGTGGTGGTTAAATGACTTGTTCTTGGGCCGAAAACCAACCTTGCAAGATCACAGCTCTGACCCGGTGCCCAGCTCTTGTCTCGGTGGCACCAGGACACAAACGGACGTAATCTGTACTCTCTCGTTTTAGGAAAGACTTACGCAAATATACACATCGTAATGTGTATATGATATTATAATGTTATCCACTGCTCCATGGATCGTCTTCTGGCTAGCTTCATTAAAAACAAACGCACATGGCCGGGGTGGGGTGGGGGGGAGCAACTGGACCAGCATAGTTCCCCTTTAAGAATAATATAAAATGATGTGTTTGCTCATGGTATTTTGACATCGACCGTGTTTCAGGAAACGTTACTGAGCAGCAGCAGCAGCAGCAGCAACATGCTCATTAGCTGATGCAGTGCGCTCTAATCCACCTTTGCCCTTATGCAACAGTGTGCAGCCCAATTTATGGATGCACAGGCTGAACCAGCCGCAGATAAAAAAGCTGAAACTGTTTTCATCCGGCCCTGTGCTCACTTTGGCCGGGGTCCAGCGGCCTGAGCTGAGCAGAGCGCTGATCTATGGCTGTAACTCGAGCAGGCGAGTGGCGGGCGGCTCTCCGGCTCCGGCACATGTTGCTGCAGGACACACGTGGAGCATCCGAATGAGCAACAGTGATTTTAACGGCAACAAATGGTCGAGGTACGTCATTATCCAGATTTCTGTTGAAGGGATCATTACCTGCCACAGATGCCACTGTTGTTTTGTGTCTCCATTTGTCCTGAGGCTAGTATGACCCTGATACTTGAAAAGAGCAGGAGGTGCCTTTGTGTGGACGCACACCTGATCTTAGCAATCAATTGGCAGCTCTCCACTCGCACACGTCTCCCAGGCTCTGCCTCAAGGCCGTCCATCTGTTGCTGCGAGGATGTGAGGCTATGGCTGAGTGTGCTGGTGTACAGGTGCAGGGACTATCTGTGTGTGTGTGTGTGTGTGTGTGTGTGCTGGGAGTGGGAGGCTGCAGAAAATACTGTATGTGATTTGTGGCTTTGCGCCTGTTGACACCCCTGCTCCCAGAGGTGTTGCTCTCTGAGCCTCTGAAGTCATGAAACTGATATTTAAAGCGGAAAGAGGTGACAAACAAACGTGACGGGATGCTCGGTGTGTAATTAGTACAAACAGAGGAAGCATCAGAGCTGCGAGGAAACACTCGGATCTATATGTTGTGATGGAAGAAACAACAAAACCTTACATTACAACCTTTATCTCATCCTATAACCAGATGTAAACGGATACATGAGGGAAGAAATGTGAGGTAAAAAGGACAGAAAGACACATTTCCTCCTGACGCACTGTAACAACAGACTGTTATTTCCTGCTGAGTCTGCTCTTTCAGGAGCACCTTATCTTCTGTGGGAACATTAGAGAGGCCTTTTGATGGTGGTGTTGAACGCCTTCAGCATTAAACACTCCTCTGTGTGTGTGTGTGTGTGTGTTTCTGCCGAGACATTTTACCCACAGTGTCTTATTTCAGTGAAACTCAAAGAGAAACATAACGCAGAGCAACAGCGGAAGTGATTATGGCTGAAAGACGCAGCGTCCTTGAATGCAACATGCAGGAGATTTGAACCACACACACACACACACACACACACACACACACATACATGTCTCTTTAAGGGAAACTTGTTTCACCTCAGTTATTATGCTCCAAGTTTAACATCACTTTGTTTTCTTCCTCCGTTCACATACGAGCGGGAACCAGTGAGTTTTTATTGGTGCCTGATTCATGCTGTGAAATTACCTACAAACTGCACCAGTTCCACTTCTGTTATATGACTATGAAATATCACCGCGGCGCTCTAACAACAACAGACCACTAATGTTTCTTGCACAGACTTAAAATACGTTTAAAAACACTTAACGAACAAATAACAAAACAAGCAGGAAAGTAAAGTTACAGCCCAGGATCTAAACACAGGTGGAGCTGCGGCCTTTAACAGGCCTAACCCTCTGCATGAGCTCATGGGACATGAGACACTGACCTTGTAGATATCGAACCTTTCTGATTGATGGGCGATAGATAATCTGATCCTGGCTGGTTCAGTGTTGAGTCTGGTCATATCTGATGTACATAATATATAAGAAACCAATAAATAATTGATGGATAATGGAAAGGATGCATGTGTTGCAGCGCTGCCTCGTTCCGCCTCGCTGCCTTTGTTTCTCTGTTGTGACTGAAATAACATTTAATTTGTGGTGTGTGTGTGTGTGTTTTCTTTCATTATTAAATCTGTGATATTTGGTTTTTGTAATTCCTTTTAATTGGTATCAAAGGACTCGTCGGGTGTTTGGCGGTAACCAGTGTGGGATTTCTAAGCTTTAATGACTTATTTCATCATCTCGTACAGATTATTGATCTCTCTCACGGCTGCTCTAAGTGGAATAGTTGGGAACAGGAAACACAGTAAAGTGGCATGTTTGTGCCGGCGCCCTCTCTCCCTGGATGCTCCCACTTCAACATGATTTAGTTCATTATGTGGATTCAGCGCTGGAGAGAATGTCATATGCTAAGTTAACCTCTGCACGCCACGCTGGCTCGCCGCCAGTTATGAAAGGACACGAACATAGACACACTCTCTTTGATGACGACAACTGGCAAAGTCCCCAACCTTTAAAGCAACTCGAGCCGCTGCTGGATGAATCCGACGGTGTGAGTGCACTCAATAAATCTGCAAAGGGTCTGATTCAGACTCCCACACACACACACACACACACACACACACATCGCCATCCAGTGTCCTTGAAAGCAGCTACTGCCATATCAGTTCAGGAAACACAAGATCTCCTCCGCTGTGCCACGAGTCAATGAGTCACCCAGAGCACTTTTAATTGTGTGGATAGCGGCCGATGTCCATTTCATAAATATATCGAGTCAAATACTCACAGATCATTTTCAAACCCACCCTCCGAGCTCGTCTCTCCATTGGACGGCCGACTGCGAGGACAGCCAACAATCCCATTGAGAAATTAGCAGGGTCCCCTGTGCTTTCCTCTGCTTTAATGAATAATTCAGCTGTCAGGGTGAACGCAGGCCGAGGAGACCTTGTCACTGTCGACTGACTCAGCACTCTGTGGCCTGAGGGTGACACTCTACACCTGAGCATCGCATCCTGTTCCCTACAGCGCAGGTCGTGCTGCTACAGCCTGACTCCTGTGCAGGTGGCCCAGGTGCACAGGAAGTGGAAACAGGAAGTGGAAACTACTAGTGAGCTGCAGGAACTTGCAAAGTTCTGCAGATCTACAGAGCTTGTTTTAGTGACGGCACTGAGGTCTGAGAAATATCTGAACAAGTGATTGATGAACTCGTCGAAAATCTGGCACAAACACCGGGACATCATTTTTCTACGAGTGACGTGATCATGACATCATGCGTCATTTGTCCAATAGATTAATTTACAACCTCTAAAACAAGACTGTCCCATTAAGATGTTCATTAAATTCAGTGAATGTTTTTTCTTCCACTCGTGTCCAATAATGTGACATAATTCAACCTGTTCACCGTCGCCATCTTCTATGTGTCATGTAGAATAGAGCAATGGGGATGCGTCGCTCTGAGGGTTGTTTGATTGGAGGTCAACCTGGATGTTAGCATCACTGTTCATCATACTAATGATTTGATTAGTATCACAATATTCACAAATGCACAGCTCAGACACAACCTGCAGAAACAAAGAGCTAATGTTAACCTATAATAATGAAACAGTGCGATCTGAACACAACATGTGCTGCTGAGCCTCTCGTTAGCTACGACCTTTTTGAAGAGACGTCAAAGCTTCATGAAACCAGGATTTTACTGACATATTTTATGTCCTAGAATAAGACGTGACAATACAGACACTTTTTCTTCAGTTAGCATGCTAAGCTAATACGTTAAACACCGTTCTGGCTCAACATCAGTGTGTTAGCATGTTAGCTTTTAGCTCAGATCACTGCTGTGTCTGTTTGGAGTCCGGTCCTGTGAACCAGCAACAAATGAACACAACAAGGAAGTGTGTGTTTGTGTGTGTGAAGCTTAACGTTGTTTCTGTCTCTGTTTGTCATTGATGCACATGAGAAGTTGCAGATATTGATTATCATATCACTGATTTCCATTCATCTGTATGTGCTCTATGTTTATACCCTGCTTTCTGACATCACTCTTTCTTCCACAGCGTGTTTGGTCCTTTCTGTCTTACTGCTGGTTGCATGGCGCATCGTGCCTGCAGGCGTCTCCTGTATTCACAGCCAGTGGAGGAACAAGGCATTTCAGCACAGTTACAAAGGATGATTCCACATCCAGGGCACACAACCCCCCCACCCCCCCCCACCACCACCACCCACCGCTACCCCCTTGGGCCCTGAGCAATTGCCTCCTATGGTCCACAGAGCTCTGAGCAAACATCTGTTTTGCTCTGGAAACAACCTTTGATCTCAGAACGAAGACTCGCTGTCAAATTAATGAAGAAAAGGGGGGATCGTTACAAACACACACAGAACGAGAGCGGGTGTGTGAGGCCTGTTTTCTCTCCGTATTGATCAGACGTGCAGGTGTGAGCTCTGAGGATGATTCATTTCTTCAGCCTCATGCTCGTGAGCTTTATCACACTGGATCTGCACGTCTCGTCTCTGGTTGGTTAGTGGAGACCAACACACTCGGCGGGTGTCACCGAGAAAATATTACACAGTACGACCCACTGTGAGTCCATTACACCTGAGTCTATTGCACCTGTGCACACGGTCACAGTTAAAAACCTGTTCACACGTTCACAGATGTGAGCAGGCGTCAGGTCGTCACACAGAAATAATACGTTTCTTTTTTATAAACTTTTCAAAATAAAAGCATCATGTTGTGCTGTTGAATCCTATTTTCTGTCGTTTTAACGTAGATAAATCAGTTTAAACGAGGATTATTCTTCATTTTCCCACTTTCTGGTGGCAGCAGTGTAAATAAACTAAGTCAAAAGATGCTGGAATCAGCTGTATTGATTATGCTCAGGCATTAAACTCCTTTATAATCTGCAGGAAAAACACTGGTTTGTTGTTGTATTTTCTTGTATTTAACACAACATGATCCAAACTGATGTATTTGGATCAGTTAGACAATATCTCATGGATCAATATCGTATCTTCACTTGTGTTTTGTCATCTCAGCCTGTTAATGTTGCAGCCATCTAGTTACACTCTGTGCATAGAAAAGTGAAAATTAGTGCGTGTGAATGTAAAAAAAAAAGTCACTGTGGTGATTGAATCTGTTTTGACACTCAAGGCAAAAAAAAACAAAAAAACACACAGATTCACTAAACTCCAGCTCTGCTGCTGCTGCTGCTGCTGCTGCTGCTGCTTATTAAAGGGCACAGGCCGTCGCTTTCCTCGGTTAAACTGAGAAACATCACTGCAGGTCACATCAGCTGCTGCTAATTTATGTTAATTACATAAGTAAGTTAATTCCACGAGGCCAGAAGTACGAGAGAGCTGCAGCAGCCTGTGCTCAGCCACTGATTGTTTATGAGGTAAAAGGATCATGTTTGGAGATTTAATGAACTCCAACACAGGAGAACATCCTCACGTTCAGTTATATCATGTCAGTCTTTATTAACTTGACCCAGGACCTTCAGTATCTGGATCAAGTGGGTGGCGTCAGCTGCTTTATTTGATTCAGGTCTAATCTAACAGATACTCAGTGCTGAGAAGTTGGATGGGCAACGCAACCCAAGAGAAGTCGACCTCTGCAAACAAACTGCTGTATAAAGACACCTCGTCCACACGCATCACATTACAGAGAATAAAGACTTGTTGAATTGGAAGATGAGATAAAATAAGAACGACTGAAGACTACGTTCACGCAGCGGGCCAAGTGCTCTGAATCTGATTTCCTTTCCAGCTCCGATTTTTTCCAACTGGCTGTTCACATTATTTAAAATGACCTATGTCAGTGTGAACAGTGTAAGGCCCTGATGTGACCCGCATGTGCAAATGCAAGAACAAGAACATGACCTCTGACGCAGCACGGAAGTGAAAATACAAAGAAGTCGACGGCAAACATGACAGTCTCCTAGACAGCGCGGTCACGTCATGCAACGCCAGAGCTCGGACTACAACACATCTGTACCTCCTCATCTGCAGAGGAGACAGAAGAGAGGAAAGTGTGGAGGCATCGGAGCCAGACTGGACCCTTAACCACATCAGCCGCCATCCCGACGCTTCTCCTGGCTGACGTCCGCTCTCTGAAATCAGATTCAGACCACCTGATTTAGCTTTTACTGAAGCAACAGCCTGCAAACTGATCACTTATAATTCCTATGACTAAATTTTCACCACTATAATGACCATAATCCATAAAAAAGCCATCATAGTCTGTGTTAATCAGACCATGACGAGCATCCATCCATCCATCCATCCATCCCTCCATCCACACGTGGAGTGGCGAGGGGCTGGAGCACGTCCAAACTCACACTGGGCGAGAGGCGGAGTAAAAACCCAGAACGAAGCCTGGTCCACAGCTACAATTAATACGACACATTAAATGCACAATCGTTATAATATAATGATAAGTTTGGTGATTAAAAGAGCATGAATTCTCATAATTACACAGTGGCTGTACATCAGTGTGTAGATCAGCACTAACCCCTCTGCTCCTTTGACCTGTTTCCTCTGCCTTTTGTCCAGTCGGTGCTGGAATAAGCTCCCAGTATTAAGTGGGTAATGTATCAAGAAGACGCAGACGAAGATAATAAACCTTTACACAGTCAGCACTTCTCTTCAGCTCCTCCAACACTGAGGTTTTAAGCTGTGGTGTAAGAAAGAAAAAGGGGAGACATGAATTTTTCTTTGACTCTGATGTGACAGTCATTGTGGGCCCGTCACTAAAAACAGAAACGTTACCGTCTCCCTCCTGAGAGACGCATGCACACACACACACACACACACACACAGCGGCCGTCATTAGTGATGTAGAGAGAAAGATTAAGTGACAACAGCCTTCTCCCAGACATTAAAAAAAGCCTTTTATTGAGAATTCAAACAGGTGTCATACTGGTTTTCTGAGAGGGAAAACAAATGACAGGCTACTGAGCCGTAAATAGCGCAGCAGACGATGGGAGATTGGCCATATGTCCACCGAGTGTGTGAGCGCCAGCCACTCTGGCTTGGTTTGAGACCGGATTCTTCTGGGAGCGTCCCAGTAAAAGCTCCTCGGGGATGGGGAAGGGATTCGGGTCTACAACATCATCTCTGTCTCTCTCATATATTGCTGGTCAGCTGAAATCCTGCAGCAGTGCAGTCCTGTGTCTTCTCTGAGGTTTGCATGTGTTAAAATATGACAACTTTTTTTTTTTTTTTTTGGTTTTGTTTCTTTGGTGTGTTATGTCACTGCTGAGCAACGAGCTGACAATGAAGGCACTGTGGAGCTGGTGAATCACTGTTACTGGGAGTCCTGGGACATGAACATCTCACACACACACACACACACACACACACACACACACACACAGACTGAGGAAACATGAACTGATCCAAAAGTGTGAAATCGGTTAGAAATTCATATTTTGAACCTCATTAACCCTCGTCACATCCCCTCGACATTCACCACCAACAGAGCAAAGGGTCTCGATACTCATACTATGTGTGTGTGTGTGTGTGTGTGTGTGAGCGTATGGGTGTTCAGCAAGGATAGAGCGTTCTCCGAGGAGCACACAGCTCCATCTGGGCCAAAGTAATTGGTCTGCTATTCATATTCAGCTGTGTAATAGCCTCTAGCTATTCATACAGTCACACGTGAACTAGTTACACTCAGAACAATCAAAAGATGGGTTGACCTCACTGTCAGTTTTCTAGGAGGAGGAAGAGGAGGAGGAGGTGGTGGTGGTGGGGGGTGATGGTGGTGTTGGTGAGGAGGGGGGGGGGTCACCAAGACAACATGGTGAGAAACTCTAACCTGAAAATAAATCCTCCTCTGACTGAACGTGTTGGTGCAGAGTTTAGCAGCAGAAGTGAATCTGAACCTGCTGCACTTTGAATAATAATAAAAACACATGTAAATATACATATATGTTATGTATCTGTCCTCCTCTCCCTGCAGCAAGTCATGCACCCTGAAATGTATGCAGTGAATCACCAATTACGGTGGCGGCCCATCACGGCAAATTACTGTCATGTTGAATAAATAATCAAACTGTTGTGAAGTGCAGTGATAATAATCACACGCACTGTGACACTGCATGTGCTGTATATGTGTGGCTGCACATTTCTCTGGCAGCCACACAACAGAGCATGTGGAAAATGAACTGGATCTATTTCACCTTTCAACCATCACTCAGCAGCAGCAGCAGCGGTGGCGGTGGCGGTGGCGGCGGCAGCGGTGGTGATGAGGCTGGTACTGTACAGGCCTCTGCTGTAAAGGTAACCTGCTGCTGCTGCTGCTGCTGTTTTTTTCCTGTGTAAAAACACCTATAATTACCTGCGTAATGGAAGAAAGCACCCTTCATCATCTGATCATTCCTCAACAAGATAAATACGGTGGTCAAGGCGTTTAGAGACAAATGCTGTCCTCTTGGTGTGCGAGCGAGCGAGGGGGTTTGGAGTGGTGTATTTATCATGGTGTGAAGTGGTGTGTCTGCGTCTAAACCAAAGTACTGATTATTCAGACTGAAGAAGAGCTGCCAGCCCATTACCTCCCAGAAAATAACAATGTGAACACCCGCCCCCCCTCCCCTCCACCCCCCACCCTCCGGCCCTCTCCCGGTGTAGCCTGTCAGAGCTCGTCAGCTGCAGCACCATTCATTCAATCTCAACAAGCACCGGGCTCCGGGATTCATTCCTCGGCCCTGCGCTATCTCTCTCTCCTCTTAGCTTCACTCTCTCTTGTATTACCTCATGATGTCTTGCAGGTTGCCCCCCACCACCACACCACACCCCTCCCTCCCTCCCTCCCTCCCTCCGTTCCTCCTCCTCCTCCCCCCAGCCAGCCAGCCAGCCCCACCCGCTCACTTCCTCCAATTCTGCAGGCCTTTGCGCTTGCTCCACCCCTCCACCCTACTTGGTCCCGATGAGCCATTGTGAGATTCAAGCAGATGGATGGGGAACAAAGGGGTGAGTGGGGGGCCCCTCTGCCTGTCCCCCTTGTATCACTGCCAACCAGGCTCTGGGTAATCTTCTCAAGCTTTCACGGCAGAGCAATGAATAACCTCAGCCTCCTCTCTGAGACCCAGGCTCCACCGCAGCCCCCCCCCCACCACCCCACCCCAGCCCCCTCTTATCTCACCCTCTGCAGACTCGCCAGGGCCGGCTGCTCCCCGGATAGCATCTCTCACCCTCGCTTTCTACTCACTGTCTCTGCCCTCCACACCCAATCAGGGTTTTTTTTTGTTTCTAGGGGGCGTGTTACAAGGCCCGGAGATTAATTGGGGCTGTGGCTGGATGACATCTGGTCCTAGCCTCATAAAAGTCTGGGTCCTTGAGGTCTGCCCGGTTTATAATGAAGTGTATATAAGTTAATTTTCTCATCAACAGAGCGTTAATCAGAGCTTCTTCAATGGCCATTACAACACTTGTGTGGGGATCCTTCAGAAAACTGTCGGGTAAATTTCATTACCAGAGCTGGATTAAAAAAAAAAAAAACTGCACTTCTTATAATAATAATAAAAAAAACCCCCATCTTTAAACCAGTTTACCAGTCACACTTCACTGTCTGGAAATGTTTTCACTGACTATCAGGAAATCCCATAAATTAATCAGCAAACAAGTGAACGATGTTTACATGTCTTATTCCTCACACACACTCCTGCTGCTGACGGTTTATTAAAGTCATATCTATTCCTGTTTAAGTGACATCTGTTGTGTGTTTGTTTATTTATTTATTTCTAAAGACGACAATTTCTGGTTCTTTAATCCATAACTTGATCAGGAAAGAAGGAATAAACACAAAAAACCTCCACATACGTGTACACATACACATGCAGATCTACATGCTTCATGTATGAACACATGCACTCAAGGGAACAATGAATCAGTCCTGTAATAAATCGTAGCTTATATAACTGCTGGAGCTGCAGGTTGTGGTGCTGTTGAATGAACTGTGCTGCGTTCAACTGACAAATGACAGTCGTGGTTTTCAGTGAAGGTCGACTCCACAGCTGCAGAAACATCTTCCTGTATCTGTATCTACACACAAACTGACGCTCGACCTCCAGCACGACTCTGAAGTTCAACCTTGTTGCGTGAGTTGCACTGGCTGCAGCAAAACGATCCAGTGACTTGAGTGTGTAATATATATTAACTTCCATTAAATATACAAGCAGATTTAATTAGACGGATAAATACAGGAGAAGCAACGATGGCGCTCCGTTGTCGACAGTGAGAAAATGTGAAACACTGACTTGGTCTCATTCTGTGAAACGCCACAGCTTAAAGACTTAAAGACTCGCACACATACACATTGTAATTCTGTAATAATTGGCTCCTTGTGTTTCTGAATCTTTGCGCTTGAAGTGGAGACTTTCAGAGTCAATTATTGGACCTGAACAGAGAAGCTGTGCAGCCACTAATAGGAGCGTTTTTTTTTTTTTTTTGCCTGTGGCTCTACACCAGAAACAATCCACCTGTTCTACTTTGCAGGAGCAGCTCAGCCACTCCACAGCTTCCTTCCTTGCATGATGGTGTCCCCCCCCCCACCCACCCCTCTGTTAAAATATTGAGCAAGTACTTAAGTGCTATTTGGCCAAGTGTCATTTAGGCTGAAGGGCTCTCCATCCACAAAAGATGTCTTGAAGTGACTGGATCAGAGCCGCTGGTAAAACCACGGAGGAATACACAGGTGTTGAATTATTTACTCTCGATGAAATATTTATACTTTTGTCCCACAAAACTACCAACTACAAACTATGAAGTAAAAGCTGCAGTTACACTGAGAGCAGACTGAGAAGCCTCGTTAGCGAATCATGCTAACTTCATGTTGTCAGCGCTTCATGGAGATTTACCATGAGTCACAACAGAAAAAAAAAAAAAAAAATGCCGACATTTATTAATAATATAACATTTATATAACGTGGCTCCGGTTCAGATTTCATAATAAAAGCCTCACCACCTCAGCCACATGTAAAAGAAAACAATAACCTGCTGCTACTTGTTATTCTGGTCCTTGTTTATTCTGTTTATAGTGCGTCGTCGGCTTCGTACTTCAACTGTAAAATTAGCAGCACTTCTAACAGTCTGAAGTCTGTATTTGTGCCTCCTTGGCTGCAACACCTCCCTCTCCTGCTCCTCCTCGCTCTTTTATTCAAAACTGATTGATTTCCCTATAAACATAAAACATAAACTCCCTCAGTGCGCCCTCGCTCACACTCGGCCTGTTGTTGCACCGAGCCGATCAGCTGGAAGCCAAGTTGTACAAGAAGACCTTGTCTGTCTGTCAGCTCTCCATTTTGCTCCATAAAATGCGATGACATCCTCTGATTGAATTATGGGCCGTATTGACTTTTGGGAACCACTTGCCTAAATCTACAAGATTAGCCTATGATTAATGATGGACACTTAATCCTTTGTTCAAATTGGACTGTTTAAAAAAAAAAAACGACTGGAGCCGGCGACGACGAGACATTTACTTCCTGCTCTTCTTCCAACACCTGCCACCTGCTATCGTATTACAGGGGTCGACTGCTCTGACAAACAACCTGTAAAAAACCAAATAACCACATGATGCATGTCTGTATCCTTTGTCCTTTCGAAAAAACAATAACAGAAAAGCCACACAGACGTAGCACGGCCGTATCATTTTCATACACATACAGATAAAATGTTGACAGCATACAAATCTGGCAGAGACCTTTACGTGATGTGAAAGGGAAAGAGAGTGTCGGAGCAGCAGGAGACGTCAGCGTGGAGCTACACAAGAGGAAAAGATCGATTGGTCAGGAAATTTATGTGTTGAACAAGAAGGCGAGCTCATTCAAATTCTGGAAGTCGTGGTCTGTATAGGAACCAGGAACCAAATCCAAAAACCCCTGGACCTGATCTAGACTGAGTGGGTCTGAGTGCACCTGGTGCCAGCTCTGGGATCAGGGGCATAAATACAAATCAGATGATCTCTCAGGATGACAACTGTTCATAATTTGATTCATAGATATTAAAATTAAAAAGTCATTAACTCAGTCTCCTCAGTCTATATCCTGGCTGTGATAAAAACAAAGCTTTAATAAGTTTACAGAACCAGTAAGTTCTAACACTTGTTGTTAGGATAATGTTACCGCTCATCTTGAACGCAGCCTGGTAGCTTCTCTTGCTCTGTTACTGTACGTTAAAGTTGACAACACTAATTAACACTTATTAACATTAATTAACACCTTTCAGATCACGATCAACCCTGATTGTATGAATCAGCATGAATCATCTTAATCTTCTTATCTGACAACATGGCATTTACACCTTTATGCTGATGATACACTGCTGTTTGTGAAGCATGAAACTTTGACTTTGATCTTGTTTAATAGACAAAAAAAAAGATGTTTGCTTTGGTCTTTAGTTTAGTTTCTGATAAAACTGACAGTCTTACAGTTGGCCTTGACAACACTTACAGTCCTCACTTCATATTTCCTCCGGCCTTCTGTCAAAATAAAAGCAAATAAAAGTGTGATTTTTGTTTGTTTTGACTCCCAACCTTCAGTTTGAGTTGCACATTAGCATGGTTGCCCAAATCTTCTACACAACATTGTCAGAATCTGCTCATTCCTGAGCTTCAGGGGCTCCGTATCCACCGTGCATATCTCCTCTCACATCCTTGCTCACATCTCGATCACTAACGTGTCTGCTAACAGCAAACAGTTCACACGCTCGACACCGTGCAGAAGAATGCATAATGACACATAATGGCTAAACCGAGAAAGGAGGTCACGTTACTCCCTCACCGGCGTCTCTTAACGTCTTATCACGGGATCAATATTGAGATTTCACTCATTAGCATTCAATCACTTCAAGGCCTCTGACTTTTATCTCTGTGTCTCTTTATCAATCTGTACAGAGACATCATTGGCTGTTTCCATGGTGTTTGTTTATGTGTTGTGTAGTTTGTTTGTTGTAGTCAAATATCTTCTTTTAAACAGTTTACTTGCTTGTTTTTTGTTTTTTTTTTAAATAAAACTTCTATATGCATTATGTAACATGTAAACAGCCTTGTATGTTGCTGTATTACTGTTATTGTGTTGCTGTACATCACAAAGTGTAGCAGCAGTGATGCTACAATGCACCGCGAGATGAAATATGATTGGACCCCTGTGGTTACTATGCTTCACGAGCTAATCTGCTTTTCTTTTCTAAATATGTCATGAAGTAGTTTGACATGGACTCTTTTTTCTTCTTCTTCTTCTTCTTCTTTCTACTAATGTGCTATTTTTGTCACAGCCTGTATTACCTGTCAGACGAGTGTATATTCATGTGTCAGAGAGCTACAAAACTACCATCAGACATTTTGTGGATATCTATGAAAGGCGAAACGAAGAACACAGGACCGCACGAGCCTTATTTAGACAAACAAAAAAAAAAGAAGAAGGTTTGCTGGGATGTATCAGACGTCATCGTGTGACACTTCAGTCACCGAGTGAGCAGCTGTTTATACATAATTCCTTTGTAGTTTCACAAGCTCGTTGCCGTAGATGATCATATTCTCTTCTATCTGTGTTCAGACGCTGACCTGTTGTGCAGAGATGTGCATATTTACTCTATTCATAGGCTCCACACTGCACACATGCTACAGGCACATATTCATTACTAAGTAGCCTGTGGCGACTGTCATGTGCAGACAATGGTGGAGGACAAAAACAGTGCATCTACCACACAGGGAAGCTTCCACACTTGTAGCCACACTATGGAGATAGGACGCCCAAATACCATATGTATATGTATGTGTGTGTGTTTTAAATGATATTCAGATAATCTTGTGAGAGTCGTATGTGGAATCACAGATAAGCCTCCTTATGTTGCTCAGATATTACTGCAAATGAGCATGTCTGAGAAATGTAACACCTTGCACAGACTCTTGCATTTTAATTTCTGTGGCATCTGTGACCAGTCCGTCATGTCCCTAACCCCCTCGGGGGGACCCCCAACCTATCTGCTGCAGACTCCCAAAACCCAGGAGGGGAGGAGAGGGGAGGGGAGGAGGGGAGGGGGGGAGAACAGGGACACATTTGATTGATGATGGTGTGAATTAAACAGAAAGAGATGGAGAGAATCCTTTATCAGGCCAGAAACACGAGTGGATTAAAATGTAGTTGTACAACCCCTCTGTATAATGCAGCAGCAGCAGCAGCAGCAGCAGCAGCAGCCTGGGCGCCTATCACGAGGCAGCAGAAGCCAAGATGAGAGCTGCTTGTTATTACTGCCCCCACCTCAACCCCCACCACGTGAAACTTTGCTGAAGCAGGGAAACATGGGCTGAAACATGGGAAACGGGGTTTACAAAAAAAAAAAAAAAAAAAAAAAAAAGTGCTGAAATTATAAACTGATCAGCAAAAAAAGCCAAATCCCAAATATTCACAGGTCACGGCCTCTCGTATATTAACATCTGCTGCTGTTATCATCTTATCCTGCTTTTCTTTTTTCATATTTCCACTCACTATTATCTGACATTTTGACGACAAAATCGCACATGCTTTTAGATTTCTTACATAATTTAGCCGCTGTATTAATTAAAGATGCAGACAGAGGGCCTTTCTTTTCAGGTCATGTGATCACCCTCATATAGAAGACCTTGGATCGTCCTTAACCGGCATCACTGAGATCTCCATGACCATGTCTGAGGCTCTAATGGACCTGCAGCGTGTCCCTCTCTGGCACCGGCCTCTGTGCTCGACTCCACTGCTGCTGCTGCTGCTGCTGCTGCTGCTGATGTTTTGTGCCACTGCATAATTTATTGCCCTCTTTGCAGGCCTCTTCTTGCACGTCCCATTCTCGTGGTGCAGGTGAGAGTTCAGCTGTTTGGTTTAACACATCACTGAGAAGGGCCTCAGACCTGGCTCCACAGCAGCCAGACCCCACATGTGACAAATGCAATTAGAGGGAAATATGCAATTACCGCAATCCCCACTCTCTCATGCGGCCAGACAAGGACAATTTGTCAATGAGGCCCCAGTGGTATCTCCTGAGCCTGGATAGGGACCTGCAGGTATCATTGTCCCTGCCTCCTTCTCAAGAGCTGGCCTGTGGTGTTGGATGGCCTGAAGCCCCTGGGAGGCCTGGCAGAGGAAGATGTATGGCCAGAGAAAAGATACAGGGTTCAATAATCAAAAACAAACCTCCTTGTCTTTGACCACTTGGGTTACAGGGACCCACTTCCTGCTGTAAAACCACAGAGAGAGTCGAATAAATCCTGACTGCAAGAAAAACATTCGGCATCAAATAAGTGGTAAAAGTTTGTTTATTTTTTGCATTTGTTTAATTCCCGAGAGTATCTTTAATCTAACAAATGAACCACGTGGTCAAGTCCAATGTATTTCTGATCTGGACACATATTGATCAACAGCTTTAATGCACTCAAACCTAATGTGTTTTTTTTTATATCCTATAAGAAGGTATTAGCTCAAACAGCTAAAACCATCAAAGGTAAACAGCTCCTTCATGAAACACTGAATAATATTAAAGTCGGTCCACATACACACTTATATTGTGTAACTGGTTATTTTACATTAGGTATGTGTGAAGCTGTAGCTGGAGAGCTATTGGCTAACATGCTAACAGGCTAAGAGCAAGCTAGTGCTAGCGCTTCCCCACAGGTTCGCTTGCAAAGGATCAATTCCTTTAATAAAGTTATTTTTTTTTAAAAGTGAAAAGCTTCCTGTTACGGACATTTTATAATGGAGTGAAATAAGTAGATGCAAAAAGGCGCGCAATTACGAGTTTGTGAAAGAAACCAGAATCTCTCTTTTAATGCCCGGCTAGCTGGTTAGCATGCTAATGTCAGTAAAGGAGAAGACGCTGTTTAACATTGAACTTATGTGTCTTCTTCACTGGTTAAGTAAACCGTTGTTGATGCTAACGCTACATGAAAATACACTATTATTAATGCTAACCCAGCCTCAGCCTCTGTGTTTGGTCTCCACCACCTCCTCAGTGAAGCATCTGTCTGGACACTCCACTACGTCCACCAGGTTGCTGCTAACTAACTGCACCAGTGTGCTGTTTGGTTGTGGAAAGATAATGTGCAGAGCCTTTTTTTGTTGTTTTTTTTTTCCTCCTCTGAAATCTGTGGCCAAAAACGACGCTCTGAGAGCCAAAACTGTAAATTTGCAGAGCAGACAGCTAAACTAATGAGCTGACACCTGCTATAAAGCCCCATAAAGCCGAGCGGAGCTGCAGATTCAGCTGATAATTCCCTGTAGGTTCATCACAACCAGCGACTCCTCTCGCACTGTCACACTGTTTTCACGTTTCTAATGTGATATATTGTTAAGTGTAAAATATCAGTTATAGCTGCTTTAAGGTTTTCACGGATCTAAACCACATGGCGACCTGATTAATCGCTTTTGCTTTTGTGTGTGTGTCTCTCTCTCTCTCTCTCTGAAGAAATCATTGTCTCTTTTACAGATAATAACGATGAGAGCGGCCTCAGACTGAGACACTTGTCTGAAGTGCCCCGACAACGCTGGCCGTCATGTGAAGTGCACGACCTGCTGCATGCCTTTGTCCCCTCTCTGAATGGACATGATAGATAGAACTGGAGCAATGGAGGCGAAGACCATGACAATTTGAGCACTGACCTGGTTTTCACTGTAGTCATCATAAAACACAGAAGCCAGCGTCCCGGGGACATGTAATAACATCAGGCCTTTGGTGTTATTCACTATCTCAGTGTGTGGCAATATAGCAAAACCCATTACATTTGCCTTGTAATTTGCTGTCGCCCCAGCGAGGGATTCAGGTGACTGCGACCCCCGTTAATGGAGTTCCAGTGATAAGGACAGGTCTGTTTATTAGCCACATGCGGTCAAGCGTGGCGGGAGCAGCTGAGCGCAGGCAGGTGTCGGGCCCCGGCGAGGACTCAGGCACCGCTGGCAGGCCTCGGCGCTCATTTCACGCACGTTATCGTCACACTGGCTAGGTTGAAAAAGGGGGTCGCTGGGTGCACACAGCAATATAACTGCTGAGTGATGAGGTTTGCTCACAGTCACACTGGTGCGTACCACTCCTGGCAATTTGGTTTGTTTGTGAAAATCAATGAGTCATCTGCTGTTTTGTTTTTATATTCCAGCTGGAGGAGGAGGAGGAGGAGGAGGGGCGGATGAAGGTTTCATCAGGGTTTGGTTTTTTTTTTTTTTCATTTTTTGAAGCCACTTACATGTAATTTAGAAAACAAACGCCACCGGAGTATCCTGAATTTACACTCTGATGACACAAAGCCAAAAAAAAAAAAAAACACCCAAACAACACAAACGATAAGTGAAACATTTCATTGGGACGCAAAAATAAAAAGATCACATTCTGCAAAAGAAAGGTTATCTCTTCCAGCATGCGCGCTTGCAGACATTTACAGAGCCTTGAGGAGAAAATGAACTTCAAATTAAAATGTCTATTTGATGCATTATCCTAATAGGGACGGATGGGAGAAGAAGAAGTCTATGGCGCTCTCATCCTTCAGCCTGAGGGGACAGACTTGGGGAGTTGTCATTACCAACTTAGCCCATCAAGATGAGCCTGTTGGGAGGTGGATTCACAGAGATTGTCTGCTGTTTTGACAGGTGTCTGTGCTGGTTAATTTATCAGGCAATTACTGAATAAATTGAGCTATCTTTACATAGGAAACATGATTGATCCTGTTTGGAAAAAAATCTGAGTTTCAGTTTGATTTTGAGAGTTGAGTGTCGAGAGAGGAAGGAAGCTCAGGGCGACGAAAAACGAAACACAACCCGAGTTGGTAAGACTCAAGCGAAGGAGGATCTTGTTGGCGGTGGAGATGATAAACCTTCTTCAGCGTGTGAGAGAGAGGATCAATAATGTCTCCCGGCTGCAACTAGTGATGCAACTGTTTTCATTACTGATTAATCTGCAGATATTTTCTAATATTTCATAATCACATTGCCTACTTTTATTCCACTAAGATGCAGGAACCAGGGGTTTTTCGATGATGAGAAATTACTTAAGTAATGACTCAGTAATTAAAAGCAGTTGCAGATTAATTTTCCCTTGACTGACTGATCACTTCATCAACTGATCACTCGTCAAGAGAATCGTCCCTGCACCTCTCTCAGGCTGAGCGTCCTTCGTCGGCCGTTATCGATGGGCCAGACAGCAGACGGGCAGGCCAGCCTTTATGTAGCCTATATAAAGTGTGACCCGGGAGCCAGGGCTTTCTGTAAGTGTGCCAACGTGGACGTGCTTCCAGCAATAGTCATGCTTCTGCCAGCTGCATCATCTGTGCCTGCACAAAAGCATGCCCTTTGAAAAAGCGCTCCACACACACAGAGGCAGTGATGCGTGGTGCACATGCATCAGTGTGCAAACGTGCATGGCTCACATCACTCTTTATTCAACTTTTTGTCGCTACCTGATGAAACTGACTGTTGCAATCATGAAATGGATCGAGTGCACTGTTTTCTTTTTTTTGCTATTCTGTGTAAATCTCTTATATTTAGATGTGAATCTTGCACAAATGTTTGAAAAAAAAAGAAAGAGCCTAAATAATGAGGCTGGTTTTGAAAAGATTTGAGGTGAAATCTAAATGTGCAGTGGCAGATTGAAGTAGAAAGCAACAGAGCTCATCTGTCCTCTAGCAAAAGACTCACTATGAGTCATAGCAAGTGCACACATCACTGTAGAGACACTCAATTATGATTCAAATCTCCATAACGGGGCAATAAAGCCATTTGTCATGTGACCATCTGCAGTGCATCTCCTCTGATTCTGCCTGAAATGTAGTTAGCCCCTTGCACGCTGTGAAAGTGCAAAGAGTGGAACGTGTGGATTTATTAGCACCAGTGCTAAAACTGTAATCACCACAGGATCAGTCGCTGTGCCGATAGATTAATTTCATTTTCTGTGAATATTGTAGCCCCTGCTGAAAAATCTCTGGGAGCTTGGAAACAAAAGATGTTGCCCCGCGGCCGTCTTTGTTTTACTTTTCTTTTTTTTTTCCTCCTCAGATTTAAAACAATGTGTGAAGGGAGAGAGCAACACCAGTTTAGTTCCAGCACCGTAATTATCGCCTGCTTTCGTCTCCCAGGGATGTTCATGGACAAGGGCCTCATAACAGGTGACAGAAAGCCTGCCAGCCGCCCCCAGTTCCCCACCCCCACCCCAGAATGGTGACTATTATAAACCAAAAACGTATGCTCTCAATATATATGCAAATGATGCTTGGTCCCAAGGTGAAGTTCGCAGAGCAGCAACGCCGCTTGCCTCTGTTTTGCTCATTTGCAAAAAATGTTGAGAGTAACAAAGACCACAGGAAATTGAAAAATTGTTACTAAGTATTAGAAAAAGCAATCATTTTCCCCAGGCAGCCTAATCCTGTGGAAATTGATCTCACCCCCCCCCCCCCCCCCCCACCCGCCGACATGCACGGGGAAGGAAAAAACACATAAGAGGGAAAAAACACCCGTCTCAGTGTTACCTGCTGGAAAATTTGTTTGGTTGTCGACTTGTTTTATTTTAATTTTCATAAGAACCACACCACACGGTCCCTGTGTTGTTCTTGTTGTTGTTGTTGTCACTGTCAGGAGCCGCTCTCTTTGTTTGCCCCCTCGGCGGCAAACAGGTGTAGTGAATCCTCAAAAAGAAAATTAGTAACTGGTGTGTAATTGTTTTGTCGACTTGCTGCTGCTGCTGCTGCTGCACCACAGCACTGAGTAATCTTCCTGCAGGGCTCCTCCAGTCATGCTACATGCATGCAGATCTGTCCATTTGTTGTCTAATTTTAAACAGGCTGATACCATCTCACTAATGCATTTGCTCTTCCTTTGCGTGGAAGTACAAATTGGAAACGACAGTCTATTACCCACTGCTCTGACCTTCGTGATGGAACATAATGTGAAAAGACCTACAATGCCTTTATTTGGAGGGGAGGGGGGCGAGGACTACGGTGGTGATTAATTAACCCAATTAATTTAGACTAAGATTATCTGAACAATTATTTCTCGATAAATCTGAGCAGAGGTGCGATGGTGACTATTATACTTAAGGTTTAATTACAGCGTTGGAAAAAAATGAAAGTACTTTGCTGGGAACACACGGGAGCGACTTCGACTGTGGATCAAATTATTACAGCTTCTGTTTGAGGAAAGGAAAAAATAATATTTGAGAGACAAAAAAACAACCACAAGGAAGAAATCCTCCTCCACCACAGAAAACTAGTTCCAACTTAAAAGGAAAAGTTGTTGACATTTTAGGAAATGAACTTATTTACTGTCTTGTTGCACGATACACAGTAAGATTGATACCTCTCTAATGTCTGTATAGATAAGATATAGATAATTATCTACCCCTGTCAGCTAGCTAGATACGATATTATCACGATACGATATCATTGCGATATTAATAATATCGCAATATTCTGCGATATATTGCGGTTTATTAGCTTTTTTTTTTCAACTGCAAACATTGTGTCCAAATAAAAACTTTGTTCACATCTGCTTTTGATAAGATAATCTGTATCAGTCTATATCAGATCAATACTTGGCGTCTGTATATTGATACGATATTGCCATGCAAAATATCGTGATATAATGCTGTATTGATCCCCAGTAACGTAACCTGGAGTTTCTAACTGGTTCAGGAATGAATTGATCACTTAACATACAGTGTGACTGGTGGAGCTAACCTTTGACCCAGGCTGTTTCTCCTGTTTACAGACTTCGTGCTAAGCGAATGCTAATCAGTGTTTGTCAAGTTCTTTTACTTGACTCGCTGCACATCGTTCTTTCCCACCTTCATTATGTCCCTAATTACTTCACATTTAAACTGTCAGCCTCTGGTTAACATCTTGTTAGCAGCTTATTTGTGAACGTGGACCTCCGTGTTGCTAACGTTAGCATACAGGACGACTTCCAGAGAATCACACAGCTCCACTGACCAGTTCAAACAATAAACATCAAACCCTGCACATAACTCATGAGAAATGACTTGATGTAATTACAGATTTTCAGGCTGCATTGCTTCAGGCTACTTGTTGATGAGAAAAGAAACTCCCTGACCGATGCTGTTGCTGATAGTGGCTTCATATTCACATTAAAGTCACATTATCAACCTGCTCATCTGACTCTGTTCCTTAAAGACCGAATATTTAAAGCTGGATCCTACATCCTGATCAGACTCGACTCTTGTTGCCGGTACAAAAGAAAATTATCTTCGCCCTGGAAGCTGACACATTTGTTCTTAGTGGCTGACAAGAGAGCTCCTCACCGAGCATGATAGTGGGGAGCTGCTAGAGATTTCATATGGTTTATTGCTCCCACTTTCACCGGGGTTATTTATTGAACTGCCATCGTGGCCCCTGCTCTGCACAAGCCGCCGGCCCGGTGCCTCCTCCACCTCCTCCACCTCCTCCTCCGTGCACCCTCAGTGTGATGGAGGAATTTATGCCACACGACGAACAGCGCACTGAGCTCGAGTTTTAAGTATTATTAAGAAGCATCATTCATGCATAGGATACTATTTACAGTAATACATTCACACGCACTGCGACTTCCTGTGACGGCTCTTGAAGGAAAAATGATGATAGATTGTGTGCAGGCTGTAAAAGAGAGAGAGAGAGAGGGAGAGAGGGAGCAGGAGGAGGAGGAGGATGGAGGGGAAACTAGGTTTCAAGTATTCCACAGGCTAAATGAAGAACAAACATGCACCATACAAGACAGTGAAGGAGAAAAGATTATCATCTGGAGATGAAAGGCAGGGAGAGAGGGAGAGAGGTTCATTCTCTGCCACACAGCTGTCTTATTTGCAAGGTGTTGAGAAACCAGTTTTTTTCTCTCTCTCTTTTTTTCCAAGAGGATGAAAAGATTCTTCTGAAGCCAAAAGGGTCTGCTATCATTTTTGGGCAGCTTGAGCGGTAGAGATGTTATTAGCATAAATTATCTCCCCCCCCCCCACCCGCCCGACCAAAGAGATAGGAACATGCTAGCTCCTTTCTGCTTTTCACACTTAATTGCCCTATTTACTGAACAGTTGCCCATGGACAACAAATGCACACACACACACGCGCGCGCTCCGAGGATGCATACAGGACAACAGGCAGACACAAGCCAAATAGGGCATGAGTGATACACTGAACTATCTGCCAAACAGCATTAGATACAGTACGAGCTGGGGAGGAGGCTGCTACTGCTGCTGCCGAGCGAGGTCCGTTCAGACTTCACTTCACGTCGGACCGGGGGAATCCACAGTAAAATGTTAAATATTGCCTTCGTGACCTCGACCACTGAGCCGTGTCTGATCGGCATCTGTGTAAACACACATCTGAAAAAAAAAAACCAAAGGAGGAGGATTGCCAGACGACCGTGCATGACGGCTGCTGCAGCCAGGGTGACAAAACAAATCAGACCTTTGCAAGTGAAATCAAATAACTTGTTGCATCATGAAACAAAGATCCATGTTGTCATTTAAACTTTTGCTCTCGTGTGTCTAAAAGAGCACACAGTCGTCTCCTGCTGCAGCAGCCCCCCCCCCCAAAAAAAAGCCTCATTGAAGTGACCCAGTAAGCAAGAGTGAGGTGAATTATAGATGGCTGTGCCTAATGGACTCTTAGCTTCTCTTCACCTTCCCCAACAAGCTCAGAGTGTCTTTATATAAGCAGCTAGCGCCTATTAGGAAGACGGTGGTAAAACCATATTTTCTGTTGAGTTAATCTTTTTTGTCAGAGTTTGCCAGGTGTCTGAATTAGCTGAAAGCTAAATGATTAAAACAGAGACTCCACGTGTCTGTAAATAGAGATAATAAACCTCTGCAGATGGAGCAACTGTCGCTGGAGTCTCCTGCAGGAACGGCGCAAAGGAACAAATCAACTAGATTGACTTCATTCATTCAGGCCCGGGCCGGGTCATCCCCGACACTCTGGAGGGCCATACAGGATGTAAATGAGGCTGATTGTATCACAGCCTCACCCCCACCTCCCCCTTTTCTCTCTCCCCATCTGACCACAGTGAACCCCCCCCCCCCCCCCCCCCCCCCTCCACCTCCATGCTCCAGCAAAGCAGAGTAAAAAAAAAAAAAAAAAAAAAAAAACCCATTCCTCCAGCCCGAGGGGGTCCGTCACTATGGTAACGTCCCGAGGCAGTGACCACATGTCAGAGGGAGTCTGGGGGCCATAAGTGGACCGGAGCTCTGGCATGAGGAGGGGGAGGAGGAGGAGGAGGTGGAGACAATTGTAGATGAGTTTCCTGCTGCTGGATACAAGTGACCTGAAACAACATGTTTCCTTTTGTTTGTCACAGCTCTGACCTCTGACCTCTGGACAACCTGTTGCTCTCACTCTCTAACTTCTCTTTAAAGGCTAACATGTGATGGAGCGGGGCATCAGTGAGTCCACAGATTATGTTGATGTGAAGCTGGAAAAAAAAAAAAACACACATACTGTGACTGGCAGGTTACAGGTGACGTCCAGGTGCTTCCCTACAGTCACATATGTATATATTACAATATGGAAAATATATGATAGATGAAGAAAAACAGAAAACTTAATGACTCGTGTTGTTATTTCCTAGCAATAATTTGGCTCCACTTGGTTAATTTGAGTGGAAAAAAAAAAAAAACCCCAACAACATAGCGTGAGTGTCAGGAAAGACAAACTTAATGAAATCGTATAAACGTGCCAAGAAATAAACACAACAATAAAAGACAATGATTAAAAACCTTAACAGCGATTAAAACATGAAACAGCTCGGCTAAAACGGGAACATCTGGAGTAAAGTGCGATGTAATTAAAGATTCAAAGAGGCCTGAGGATAAACATGGAGAAAGTTTTGCTGATTAATTAATTGATCAGCAGAAGAATAATAATAAGCAACTACAGTCTGATGAGTTCAAGTTCTGGCTTTTTCCTGGTTCTGGCTTCTCACATCGGTGAATTTGCTTCTTCTGTCTGTGATGTATTATTTCATTATAACATAATCTTGGGCTCTTGATAGATATTTTTTATTTTATAGATTAAACAATCAATCAATTCATTTATGAAACACTTGTGTATTGCCGTCCTCGTACGGATTCTTCCCACTTCCCACTGCACGTGTCATACTGACATTGAGCGTTGCCATGTTTATACTTTAAAGCAGGAAACGGGCCGAGCTGCACTGCTGCGAACAGAATAATGAGAGCGTGTGTCAGAGGTGAAGAGCAGCTCACACAGAAACAGACTGAAGGTCGGAGAAGAAGCTGAGAGAGTTCGATATCAGCCAAGACAGGTTCATTGTTCACTTGAACCTCCCTGCACCGAGAAATCAGGTCTGAAGAACAATTTAGCAGAAAGAGAGAAGAAGAGAGATGAACAAGTCATGATCAACAGGAGACGGAGTGAAGGTGACGGGATCTTAAAGAAACAGGTGGTGGATGATTAAAAAAAAAAGATGATTTACTGGATGCTACAAAAACAATAAGAACCTGACCTGACCTTCCTCGTCCTTGCCTCCGCTCTATAAGCTCGTCTTACAGCGGCTGCAGTGGGAACCGCTCCTGTAATGTACAATCACATATAAATCTTAAGCGCACTGATTTAACAACCACCACCCCCCCCACCCTCCTGAAAACCTGTCGTGTCCGAGAGGCAGGGTCACTCTGAGTGGAAAGGGGATGATTTAGCGCGACCCGAGCGACGAGGGCACCTGAGCACAGATCTACAACACAGGTGCAAAAACAAAATGAGTCGAGTCTTTTCCTCCTCGGGTTTGAAGGACGCCGTCGATTCTACAAGTGGTTTTATAAATATTCAACATGTTGTTGTTTTAAGTTGAACGTGACGTGAAATCCACATCTAATCGGTATTTATTATGCAACAGAAGGAAATTAGTGTTAAAACTATACAGCTTCTAATGCAGCCAGTGTGTAATCAACCACCACAGGTGTTATTCATAAGTGATGCTATTGTTGCTGAGGCTAGCTGGTTAGCATGCTAACTCCACTCATGTTTGAACCTGAATGTGCAACATTTCTTCAAGATGGGTGAGAAAAAAACCTGCATAAAGCTTCTTCAGACGATTATCAAGAACTAAAAGGTGAAGATTTGTCATTTTTATTCCTTATATTTGCCTGGTAATTAAATATATTTAGGTTTTTAGCTCTTTGATGCGTTTCTGTGACACTGTAACGTCTATTTTTGGACTCAAACATGAATATAAATTCTTATTAAACGATAATTATCAAGAAAAAAACAGCAATACCACGTATTTACAAAGTGAATTACTGTGTAAAAAGGTCAGCGGCATGCACACATGACGTTTCCTCTTGCACCACTTTGCTTTTTTAGTCATGATGACTTCAGCAGCTCCGGTGTTACACAACAGCTGCACAACAGGACGGGACAGAGCAGACACGCAGATCTGCACTGTTTCCACTGATATCATGTGTGACGCAACAGAAAGGGACGCGGTCGCCATTCGTCTTATAGTTTTAAAGCCCTAACATGTTAATTAATCAAACGTGTGACGTGACACAAGTGTTTCCTGTTTGTTGATGAATCAAACAGGTGAATCAGTTGATACGAGCCAACGCCACGTATTTAACTTTAATTCATTCATTTTTATTATAATCAACAACTTGTTGAAAAACTCGACGTATAACGTTGCATAAAACTCATACGGAGCGAACTAATGAATCAACACAAATACACAAACCAACCCAGAGATATGTGGCCAATTTAGCAGGCACGGATCTAATTCTAGATTTCACCCTAATCAAAAAAGATGTAATTAATTAATCAGATAATTCACTGCCACGCATGGCAGGACACACATCTGTGCGGTGATAATGGGGAGAGAGAGGAGCCGAGCCGAGCTGAGCCGAGCGGTGCAGTAGCACTAGTACTTCCCCTCCCTCCTCCCTCCATCCCTCCCTCCCTCCCTCCGTCCTTTGGTAGCCGGCTCGTCAACACTGCTGGTATCCTCCTGTGCAGCTTTAAAATATAAAGGTCCAGCAGTGGCAGGCGCTCAGCTTAAAGCTCATGCAGCTCCTCTCCACATCCACAGTGCAGAGTGAGTGTGTGACGAAGGGTAACACAACAACAACAACAACAACAACAAAAAAAAAGAAGAAGAAGAAGAAGAAAAAGATGTGAGGCTGTTTGAGGTAACAGAGCTGACATGAGGGAGGCAGCGCCTGAACACGGCAAACATAAACTGTGCCACTTCATCTGAAAACAATGGGGGACAGGACACTGAGTGTGCTCTCATCCACATCTCCATTGTCTGCCCTCCTCTTTTACTCCTCCTCCGAGCATGGAGCATAAGCGGGGTGAAAGAGGGGAGGGAGGAGGAGGAGGAGGAGGAGGAGGAGAAGGGGGGGGGCAGCAGTGGGGGCAGTGGGGGTCTGGCTGTGTTCTTTCTCCTCTGTCTGTGTGCGAATGCACAGACGGTTCAGTAGTAATTTGATGTGTGTCCCCGGGGACATTTGATGGATTAAAGCTAAGCAGCTCCATTTCGCAGCACCACCTGATCTTCCACTGCCTGTGCCCCATATAAAGGCTGGCGTGATTGCTGATCTCAGCTAGTCTGACAGTCTCTCTCTCTCTCTCTCTCTCTCCCTCCTCTCTCTGTCTGTCTCCATCTCTTCTCTTCCTCACTGGTCCCTTAAGCCTGCTGCATCACAGGAGCTATCCAGTGCTGAACAGGATCGCTTTTATTTTTTATTTTTTTATTTTTCTTGTTGGGGGGGGGGAAGCTGGGGGGAGCCAGAGAGTATCACACAGCATTGCCGTCAGCCTTGTTCTCCCACCGATTTCCATTTTCTTTCTTCTTATCTTATGTTTTTTGGCCGTTGTCTTCACATTAACCGCAAGGATTTACCGTCAAAGCCGAGCTCTGCGTGTGCTTCCTCAGAGGGTCTTTTCTTTTTATTTTTTCTCTCATGCGTTTTTCTCAGCGCTGTGTTTTTTTTATCCATTGAAACATGCCCCGCTCATTTTTGGTGAAGAAGATCAAGCTTGATGATTTCTCTTCGTCCAATGTGGCCACCTCCAATCATCATCACCACCTGGACGACTCGTTCACTTTTGCACGCTCCATCACAGACTCGGTGACCAGCCTTGGGGTTCGTCTCAGTGAGAATGGTGAGTTAACAACATGCCTCCACTCGTCTGCTCCGCTCCACTTAGAGAGAGAGATGTGCCAGCAGCGCTCCCAGCCTGTACACAGCTCCGGATGCTGCTGATTTCAGCATGCCTCGCATCTCCACACTTAGCACAGGACGGCATCGTCCTCTTTTGTTTTTGTGTCGGCTCACATCGCCCCGTCACTTACATGCTCGTAGAGTGTGAATTAATGTGAGATGCTACGAGCAGCCAGCTGATTTTTGTATCAGTATCCTGAATAATCCTCTCCAGAGGCACCCCACCCCCACCACTGTGCTCCCAGACTTTTGTTTTTTGACTCCAGTGAAGGACAGACACAATTCAGGTCACAGCCACGGATTAGCTTATGTAAATAGGGAACACAACGTGTGTCTAATCGGGAGAAGCTCCAGTTAGTGTGTGTGTGTGTGTGTGTGTGTGTGTATGAATTCAACGACCCTGTGGTGGCCGAACATGCATAGACGGACTGTATCTGGTCATCATGTGTACTAAAAAATTCATGAATATGAGAGATGAGTATCAGATGATACATTTGTCCTTAGCTGTTATTGTCCTTGAGTTCCCATCACGGTCCGATCCTCCCTTGCCCCCCTCTTCCCATCCAAATGGAGCATGCACAGTGTCTCCCCACCCCCATCGCTCCACTACATCTTTCTCTTCCTTCCGGGCATTTGAAAACTAGCAGGGGTTAGAGTTTCAGCCATGCAGGCCCATCGTCGCCACTAGAGACATCTACACACTGTACAGTATACGGCCGGGGAGGGAGGTGGGGGAGCCGGGGGGAGGGGGGGGGGGAGGTTTGAGCGGATGGATGGTGAAGGGAAGGAGAAAGAAGGAGACAAAAATGCTTGGGGCAGCAACGAGGCCAATCACGTGACATGAGGTTGTACAGTAAACATGAAGAGAAAGGCACATAGCTGCACCGTGGTGGTGGTGGTGGTGGTCACAACACACACACACACACACACATACAAACACGGGGGGGGGGGACACACTAAGCTCCAGTCAGCACTGAGCGAGCGGCGACCTTCACTTTCACGGTCTGCTTTAAAGCTCGCCGCTTCCATTTTGTGGCCACGTTTAGAGGCCATATGTGCGTCTTTGTTGTGATTTGTTGGGGATATTTTGTCACAGAGCAGGAGGCTGCACAGTCCACACCGCTCAGCCTTGTTGTGATGATGCCCACCTGTTATTCTGCTGTGTCAATAACAAGGTTGGATTTTTAATTTCATTTGTGCTAACAGAGACCGGACTGGTTGGTAAACTGTGACCGTTTCTTCACATCAAAACAAGCTGCTGGATAAAAAACTGAAAATATAAACATATATGGCAACAAATAAAACCACGGTATATATATATATATATATATATATATCCACCAGACATGCATCGTAGCTTGTAATGAATGTGCTTCAGATTTCCTGCTGCATGATTTTTATATTATCATCAAAAAAAAAACCCATTTGTATTTTACTGTCACTCTCTATTGTTCCTGAATCTATTGTTCATCACCATGAAAAATAAGCAGTATATTAAAAAGCAGAGTGGAACGATAAGGGCACTACATCGATGTTGACAAAGAAAAGGCGTTTAATTCGAACAAAAGACTCGTCTTTTTCACGCCGAGTTGAATTAAGGAGAAAAACACAAAACGGCAAAAAAAAAAAAAAAAAGGCAAAAATGAAAGGATCCTGAGCTGCAGGGCTTAAAATACCTCACATCAGCACTTCTGCCGAGCCAGGAGATTTTTTTCTTTTCCCCCCATTGTGGAGACATTTGACTTGAGTGTCTGTTGAACAACAAAGAGGGGTGGCTGAGAGGGTCCATTAATTACATGCTTGCTTTGCATTAGAGAAATGAGTCTATGAGCTGTAAAGGCTGATACAGTGCGAGTCCTAAATGATGAGCTCCACGTCTGACCTTGGGTAATTGAAACATAGTAAACAACTCTGGTTACGCTAATGCAATGGTTGGTGGGAAAAACAGACATATAAATAAATAAATAAACACAAAGATCAGCAAAAAAATACAGGCTGCATGTTGCTGCATGTTGCTGCATGTTGCTGCTCTCCAGCTCTTCTCATGCCAGGCTGCGGTGTGACTGTAAAACAGGTGGATGTGGCTGCAGCTGCAGATTTTAACTGTAAATGTAAGAAGTGCATTCGAGGAAAAAAAAAAAAAAAGGCTAATGAGTCATATTTGTGCTTTTTTTTTTTTTTTGTAGTTCTCTTTGAGAGGAAGTGTTGCTCTCTCTATCAGACAAACACCATCTGTGTGGCTGAAAACAGTGAACCCATGCAGTGCAGCATGATAATGTGTGCACAGGCCTGGTGTTTCCCTGTCCTCGGGTGTCACGGTCATGTCTTTGACAAAGTGGGTGTGTGAACAGGAACCCTTGGGGAATGGAGACGCTGTAGTAGGAGAGCACTTCAGCTGATTTCTTAATGGCCTGGTTCCTTGAAGCCACTTGAGCGCTATTCGCCACTGTGGGCAGGTGACCCCTCTTCACAAACAAATGTGTGTGTGTGTGTGTGTGTGTGTGTGTGTGTGTGCGATGCCATGTCTCATATTAGCGCTGGAGCAAACGGGCGTGCTCAATAAACTATGATTATTGTGTGTCGCAGATACTTGATCTTCTCCACTGTTCTCACAGCTGCACTATTTTACAGATGATAGACTATTGATCAGTTCAAAACTTTGAATTTCATTAAAAAGCAGTCAATACCTAATTTCCACTGCTTTGCTGCACACAGTGCTTAGGAACGGCCTTTTTTCTGCAGTTATGCACTATTTCTCTCAGGAAAAGGATTTTCACCACATCTTTAATATGTTCAACCTGTGCAATATCAACCCTGAAGGTAAAATACATTTAGTATTTATTTGACTCCTGAGATTCACATCATGAGACACACACACACACACACACACACACACACATATAAATATATATATTGAGTACTGTTAGGATGTGTCTAGCTGCCAGCAAGCCTTTTAGCTCCTCTGGCACTGAGCAGCTTCGTGGCGAAAAGGAAAGACATGACTGATGCCAACAAAAATATATCTCTCTGAAATCATGCTCTGTACAGTTTGGGGTGGGGTGAGGTGGGGTGAGGTGAGGTGGTGGTGGTGGGGGGGGGGGGGCGCGCAGTTAAACAGTTGTGTTGCCTCATGCTTGAACGTGCTTGGAGAAAGAAGCAGCCATGAAATCCTGCAGGATGTAACAAGTTGATCTGGTCCAAGACTGTAAAATGTATTAGTCTGCACAATAATTCATGGAGAAAGCTCTCAAATCAGCTGTTTGATAGCTTTGGTTTTAAAGTCCCTGCAAAAATTAAAAAAAACAAAAAACAAATCTTGTTCAGGTTTAGTGTTGAGACCTGATTTGAAATCCTAACGCCAGAGCGTTCATTAAGCCCCAGCCACAGAAGTGAGGCACTATAGATGAAGAAAAGCATGTCTGATCAATGGGACTACTTTATTTAAGAGGGGCCTTTAACATGCATCTCCTCACAGGGGAGACTTCTGTGATGAGCTATTATCCAGCACTCATCATCCTCACTGTAAAATTGCAACCTTCCTGAACGCAGCTGAGCGCATCCTGTTTCCCTGCATCACTGCACTATTGTGTGAACAACCTATGAGGAAAAAAAAAAAAATGCAATTAGCTCTGTGCTGCCACTCACTCCCTTTCACCATTTTACGAAGGGCAATCATCCAACATGATAATCATGTAATCACCAGCGTGTCACTGTGTCCTTATCCATCACAACCCCTGGCCAACTGTGTTTGCGTGTGTCTCTTACCCAGGCTACATCCAGGATTACATCACGCCATCTGTATACCAGGGCGAGAAGAAGATGGAGCACAAGCTGGCCTCGCCGGTGTCAGACCCCCTGTACACCCAGGTGAGCAGTGGAGGGGAGTACTGCGACCCCGACCTGAAGCACCCCGACAGCCCCCAGTCAGGCATGACAGCCAGCGGCTTCTACAGTGGTGAATCGGAGGCCCTGGCCGAGGGTTACACCATGGATGCCTTCTTCATCTCTGACGGGCGCTCGAGGCGAAAGGGAGACACCGAGAGTCGCGGAGATGGCTCGAGAAGCAGCAGTGCGAACGCCGGGGCTCAGGAGAGGGCGTCCGGCACGCCTCGCCACACCTGCAACGAGTGCGGCAAGACGTACGCCACCTCCTCCAACCTCAGCAGACACAAGCAGACGCACCGCAGCCTGGACAGCAAGATGGCCCGCAAGTGTCCCACCTGTGGTAAAGTGTACGTGTCCATGCCGGCGTTGGCCATGCACATCCTCACCCACGACCTCAAGCACAAGTGCGACGTGTGCAGCAAGGCTTTCAGTCGGCCGTGGCTCCTTCAAGGTCACATGCGCTCGCACACGGGGGAGAAGCCCTTTGCCTGCGCCCACTGTGGCAAAGCCTTTGCTGACCGTTCAAACCTCCGCGCCCACATGCAAACACACTCTGCCTTCAAGCACTACAGATGCAAGCGCTGCAATAAGACCTTCGCTCTCAAGTCCTACCTGAACAAGCACTATGAGTCAGCTTGCTTCAAGGGCTCTGCAGACGAAGACGACTCTGGATCAGAAAACTAACCTGCGAGGAAGAAGCAAAACAACCCCCCCCCCCCCTTCCGAACCCCTTGTTGTAGGTTCGCCACCAATAACCCTGTTCACTCTCTGCCCTCCATGCCTTTTTTCTTCCCTTTTTTTAGAAAGCAATATTTTCACTGAGATTACGTGAAGAAACTCTAATGATTATGGCAAAGACAATTTCAAAAGATGCTGGATTTTTTCCCTGCACAGTAGCTAATCGTCCACAGAAACATACAATCAATCAACCTTCCCCCAAATAGAGACTGTAGATGATAGTTGTACACAATTAAGCAACGTGTGCTCACATGGACGTGGGCACATGTGAACACAAAACATTCACACTGACATGTATGCACACACACACACACGCACACATGCAAAAAACACACACACACACACATCCATGTACGTGCACGTGCACATACACACACACACACACTTACACAATTATATATGAGGCCTGGCATGTGAATTTTTATCAATGACTATAATGATATTGATATCAATAGTAATAATATTTAGATTCCTGATATTTTATAGCAAATAGTAAAAGAAAATGAAAAAAAAAACAAACATAAAAAAGGACTAACAGTGTTCTTTTGTTTTTTAGAGACAAAATGACCTCTTGTATTTTTATGCTGCTTTTTATTTGCTAAGAATTGAATTCTTTTGCAACTGCCAACATGAACTTTTTATGAAAATGTGAACTATGACAGTATTTGCAAAAAAAAAAAAAGGGAGATCATTTTAAAAAGGTTAAAAAAAAAGAAAAAAAGACAAAAACCCCCTTTTTTCCACACCAATGTTTCAATTCAACGGATGTTATTTTTGTATTTGATTTTTCTAAATTTATTTTTTTGTGCTTATTATCCCTTTGTCGATCAAAAAAGCATCTTTGTAACTGTGGGTATTCGAAAAACAAAACAAACAAAAAAAAAAGGTAAAAAAAACCAAAAAAAAAACAACTAAAAACTGAAGCTAAAAATAAGCTATACAGAAATCAGAGGCCATAGGTCGTTCAGTCGAATCCTCCGAGAGCAGTGATTTTAATGAGGCCTGTTGAACAGGTTTATTATTATTATTATTATTATTATCATCATTATAACAACACACACAATGTCTGATTCATGTAATTCTCGCCCTGATGTTCAGACTGGGACAAAAACACTAAGAGCCAGACCAAATGATCTGTTTGTTGTTTAAGTGCCATGTGCAGTCGACTCGTCTATAGCAATGAAAACTCTCGTTGTTCTTCCTCCACCATGGTGGCTTGCATAAACTCTGCTGCCTTTAATGGTGCATCATCCAAGTCTTAACAAGCAAACCCCCCACCGCCCACTCCACCCCGACCCAACCCCCCTGCCCCCCCCCCCACTCCCAGTGTTTGAGGTGCTCCCCCACCCACCCACCTTCCCATCCACCGCCAGTGTTACCTCAGAGTGACGGTATGGACTCACACACACCCTCAGTTACAAAGTGACAGTCAAATTATTCTGTTTGTCTGTTTTATATGTCGCTCAAAGCTCCGCCCACGGTTTTAAGATGCATACCATCTATTTATCATGTAAATACTTTATTTATCTTCCTGTTTATTTATTTATTTATTTTATTTTTTGATGTATTTATTGAACACTTGCTTATTTGATCATGTATTTATTTATTTATTTATTTATTTATTGTTTATAATTTCAAAAATGAACATCCATTGACCTTGTAAGATGCTGCTGATCTTCAAAGAAAAATGTTTATATGCATGAAAACTGTAGAGAGTCCACGGGACTTAGTTTTTTAAAGAGGAACAATGTACAGTACCAGTGCTAGAAGAAGAAGACGAAGACGAAGACGAAGAAGAAGAAGAAGAAGAAGAAGAAGAAGAAGACGTCAAACTAATGAATGCAGAATTAACCTTCTCTTTTTGTTTTGGTTTTTGTTTTGGTTTTTGTTTTTCGTGGCAATAACTTAACTGACACAGCAACTGACATGTATAACAATCACAGCTGTCCTGTTTTCAGTCGATTTAGGGCAATAAAAAGAAACAATGGAAAAATGAAACGCGAAAAACATTCTCCATTTTGCTGTCCACAGCCTCCTGACAATGGGACGGGAGGCCTTTGACCCCCCCACCTCCCTTTTCCTTTTTTTTTTTTTTTTTTTTTTTTTGGGCCTTAAAAGTCTCAGGCAATAAATAACAATCTCCCAGTAATGGCCGACGCTGACGTGCACGTAGGAGTCGCCATGAAAACGTAACAGGATCCACTTGTTGTAATTAGACGCCGAGGTAGAAAAACAAATGTGTAAAAGCAATAACGATAGTGATCCAGTAACGACGAGTTACACTAGACCGGGGAGAAGACAAACCCTGCTGATCAGTAATATCCTCATCATTAATCACCTTGTTTTAAAGAACAACCAGGTATAAAACAGTCTCTCCTGGCAGCTGAAAGACCGGCCTGCTCCGCCTGAACCGTCAGGAGGTCACATGTTACACAGCAGGAAGGATTACAATACTTCTCATTTAGGTCACTGACATAATGAAGTGTTTAAACAGAGTCAAATTAAAGAGTTTTCAAACAGCCACAGCGAAGCACCGCGGCGTCAGAGGAGAGAAACCTGCAGAGACGACATACGGATGTCTGTACGCATTTCTAACCAGCACTAATGGAAATGATCTCGACGCGAAAAACGTCTCTGCAGAGAAAGTTTTTCGAGATAAAAAGTGAAAAAAAAAAAAAAAAAAAAAAAAAAAAGCTGTAGCGCGCTTCCAACTACCCCCCATCATTTGTCCCTGCCTGCCCCTCCTCCATCCATCCATCCATCCACCCATCCACCCCTCCCTCTCCTGCCTCCCTCCCTCCCTCTCTCTCCCCACCAGCCGTCCTCATCCCGTCCCCAACTGCCTCTAAACAGACGCACCGAGGATGAGATGTGCTGAAGTGGGATTGGCGGAGGGTGGCGGAGTGTGGGAGGATAACAGGTGTTTGCAGACAGACTGCAGATAGGGAGCGTAATTGAGTCGGTGAGCGACCTCCAAGGGGAAGGTCAAGCACCAGCAGGCAAATGCACTGTCAGCTATTTGCATATTGCAAATGGATGACACGATCGCAGTAATGCTGAGCTCGCCCCTAAAAAAGAAAAAAAAAAAACATGCACACATAGAAAAGTGAGGAGAAAAGACAGGAAAGAGGCGTCTGTGCTGCTGCTGCTGTGATTCTCTCTCCTCTCCTCCCTGCTCCACCATCATCCTGTCAATGGTGTCTAAGTGCTACAGCTGAATCACTGCATGAGAGCATCCAAACCACCTGTCTCCTGATTAACTTGCAGAACACAGCGTTTGGCACGTCGCTGTATTATTGAACTAATGCAGAAATCATCACTTCCAACAGATCCTGTTTTTTCTTTTTTTTAAATAAATGAGTTTTATATTTTACCGTTGGACAGAGACATAACGCATCGACACAACCTGGGGACTCTGCTTTAATAAGGCAGATATATATATATATATTAAAAAAAAGGAGTGAGATCATTAAAAACAATTTGGAAATGGAAATGTGCTGCAGGCTTGTTGTCTATAAAACTGGCAGCGTTACAGATACAGATCGTCCTCGGAGAAAATCCTCGTTGCAAAAAAAAACAAAAAAACAAAAAACAACAAGAGACAAAAAAAAAAAAAAAAAGGAAAAAGGGAGAAAGGAGGCACGATTTGATTCGAAGCTTCTTGGACTGTAGACGTAGGGAAACATTGTTCCTCTTTGATCATTTTGTAAATATATTTGTAAATATAATCACAGCAATAATATGACAATGCATGTAGACATTTAATTGCTCTCTTTTTTCTATTCATGTTAAACACAGGTACCAGTTGCAGTCGTATGGGTGGCCATTTGAATCAGGGAGTGTCTTGATTAAAAAAAAAAAAAAGCTATCTGTTGAACAAAAAACAAACTTCAGACTCTGTGTGCTCTCAAAGATCTGATCATGTTCTGTATGATTTCTCTCTCTCTGTTCTTGTTTTCTTTCCTTTTTTTTTTCCTCTTTCTTTTCTTTTCTTTCTTTTTTTTTTTTTTTTTTCTTATTTATGTGCCCGGCTTGGCTGCGCAATGAAAAAGTGCCAAAAAGTATGATTTCCATGACAAAAGCCTTCAACATATGGTTGGCTGCTTGAAACCTTCCATATGGTCCTCAAAGAAAAAAAAAACTGATTAAGATTTTCCACTTTCTTTCTTTCTCTCTCTCTCTCTCTCTCTCTCTCTCTCTTTCTCTCGCTCTCTCTGTTCCAGCTGAGTATGAAGAAACTTAAGCCATGATTGCTGAGGGGTGTTTTGATTTATCTTGTTCTGCTACAATTAATAACGATGACAACAATAGCAATGATAACGTTAATAAAAACAATAGCACAAGGAAACCTGCAAGTCCACTCTGCTTCCTTTATCAAACCAAAACATGTTTGTTGTTGTTGTTTTTTAAAGGGATGCACGATAACTTTTTTTCCCCCACTGATACCGATAACTTCCTGCTTCTCATAACCGATGACGATACCGACGACATTTTGAATAGTTTGTATACAGACCTGAGGTTAAGGACGGCTGAGACGTAGTGAGTTTAAGATCATAGCTCTGCCTCTGAACTGACTCACTGCTGCTGTGATCACAACTGATCAATATTTATCATTGTTTCAAATCAACTTTGGAGGCAAACGAGCGAAATGAAGCCAAACACACTATAATACAGATAGTTATCGTGCATCCTTAGTTTTTTCAATCACACACACACACACACACACACACACACACACACACACACACACACACTGCAGATGTTTACGGACCAGCCAACCTGTTCAGTCACTTCAGACACTTCAGTCACTTCTCTGTTTACAGCTTCTCTTCAGAATATGTGTCTGATGAAATGAAATGCTGGGAGAGCTACTGAGTCTGTGTGTGTGTGTGTGTGTGTGTGTGTGTGTGTGTGTGTGTGTAGAGTATAGCCCTTAGTCAACATTAACACAGTGCGTAATTACAGTTATGAGTGTAATGTGCCATCAGCTGCAGCCCTCCTCTGTCAATGTTTGAGGGATTTTATGAGTTTCACTGTCAGTTTACTAACTTTTAATTTCGCCACGATGGAGGGAGGCGCAAGAACAACAACGGAAAAAAATTCCAATATCCTTTGTTTTCCATGGCGGAAAAAAAAAAAAAACTGGGAACAGTCAGAGGACCTGACAACACCAATATAGCTCTGAATAAGAGTTCCTGAGACGGCGGCGTTATCAAAAGCAGAGGCATCTGTTCCACCACTATTAAGCCCCTTCCTGGTCATTAAATTTTAATGGAACATTGATTTCATGCTGGAACTACTTTTTCTGAGTGACTCAAAAAGCCAGAGAAAAATATGGAACAAAATAAAAATGAATCATGACAGCGGACAGGGATTATTATTCCGGGGCTTTTCTTGATTGGTTTCCAGGGAATATACAACACTTGAATTCAATCGCTTGTGTCCTTCAGTGTCCTCCAGCAGCACGGCGGCGGTATAATGAGACAGCAGAGCAGAGCAGAGCAGAGCAGGGACTCAGAAACAAGACACTGCTGCTGCTGCTGCTGCTGCTGCTGCTGCTGCTGCTGCACACTCCTCTCCTGATCTCTCCTGACGATGCCTCCATGCCAGTTACGACGCTGAAAAGCTAAACAAATAACTAAATAAAAAGTGTCATGTCTGTTTTTCACACGCCGAGTCAAACGACAAGTCGACATCCGAAGTGTTGATTCTCGGGCTCAGCAGCGGTGGCGGCGGCGGCGGCAGCAGCAGATCAGGAGTTTGCAGATACGGCGCATCAACATTCATGTGCAGCACTCGCTCAAACTTTACCCGGGCAGATGTTGTCCCTTATCAGATTTTATGATGAAAGTAAATAACTGATTTCATTACATGCCAATGGACTGTAAAATGGGGACCCATGGAATCCAATTACATGACCCGTGGGTGTGCTGCTGCTGCTGCTGCTGCTGCTGTGTGTGTGTGTGTGTGTGTGTGTGTGTGTGCAACAGCAGTTGTGAGTATGAGTGATCAGCACCAGGAGGCAGGTATAGGGAGATCATGGCCTTACATACATATCCCTGCAACGCTCGACAGCATGACTCACAGCCATCCACCCCCACACACACACACACACACACAGAGGGAGAGCATATCAGACACATTATTGGAAACAACCTTTAAAACGGAGCGAGCTACACTCACACTTCAAAAGATATTGACCTGAGAACGCCATCATCTTCAGAGGGACTTGTCTGAGACGAAATGTTGCCGCCTTGCAATGGGGGTGAGGGGTTATCACAGGGTCACTACAGATATCTGCAGCCGCAGACGCGAGCTGTCAAACAACACAGGAAGCAAGAACAAGCACCAGACGTTTGAACCTGCAGCAAGTCCAGCTGCCTCCACACATACACATACTCATCATTATGATGTTATTTAGAGAGAAAACTGTGATTATTCACCTGCAGAGCTGCAGACAAACGATCTTGAGCCAAAAAAAGAAGCTATTTCTAATACATGTTGACGTCTGCATATGAATTTGTGTTTGTTTTCTCTCATACATGACAAAGAAACATGATTGTTTTGGAGCTGAAACAATAGCAATTAGCATCAAAGCTATTCGTTGTTTAATCAACACCTCAAAAAGCTGCTTCTCTCCTTTGCACATTGTCTTCTCTGTGTATTTTATAACCAAGAAATTCATTCATCATAACGGCAATCAACAGATGAACTGATGTGGGAAACAGTGAAGTTGCAGCTTTAAAAAAAAAAAAAGGGTTTGAGTTGCTGCTGTCGCCATTTAAAAGCCGTTTAACGAAATTTAAACTGCAACTGGTGTCTCTCTCAGTCGCCCACAGGTGATAAAGAAATCAACATGTCCTGTTTGGTTTGGTTTTTTCTTTTTTTTGATCACATAAACTATCAACGACTGGATGCAGTGCTCCTCAGCTCGACACTGCTCTGGTGACCCTGCTCATACATCTGGCGCCATCTGTTGGCTGATCACCATCCGTCAGCAAGGGACAGAACAACAACAATAAACAGGTCTTTGTTTGTTGATGATGATGATGGTGATGCTGATGATGGACTGAAGGAGGGGGTTATTTTACTTCCAAACGAGAACAGTCTGCGCGTTATAACCCGGTCTGAACACACACATTCAGAGTCATTCAGAGAGAGAAGAGGAGGTCGGTGAAACCAAGTGGTTCAAGCAGCCAAGGCCAAGAAAGAAAGAGGGAAAGAAAAAACCATAACTGCCCCTTTAAGAGGTAACAGTTTGTCTTTTCACATTCTGCATCACAGGAGAGATGCTCATTAAAAGCGCCTCCATTCCTCACTGTTTCATCAAGTGAGACTGCCAAGCTCTTTAACTCACTGTTCTTGATGTTTGTGCTGTTTGTGTAAAAACCCATCTGTTTCCTCGTCTCTCTGTTGGCAGAGGGTCCACCTCATCCGTATGCTTCTCTTTTTGAAGTCATGTCAAAATCGCATTTTTATACATCTAAGATATCCAACTTGTCATCAGCACTCAGGGAGAAGTCAAAGAGGGCACTCCTTAAATAGCTGCCCCCCCCCCTCCCCCCCATGCTTCATATTCAATGCATGCAGAAGAACAGGACTGGAAAAAAGGAATTACAGATATTTTATCATTTGTTTCAGAGATAAATAAGATCATTTTAACACGTCCTGTGTTGTTAAAATGTTGTATCTTGCCTCTGTTTCTGGGTTAAAGTTAATGAACTGAACTAAGTGCAAATGGAAAGGAAAAGACCAGCACTTAATCCACATCTAAATAACCTCACTCCAGAGCACCACTCGTTCGTTCACTCTCAGGGCGAAGCTGGGAGAGCAAATTCATTTCATAGCAAAGGAAGATCATTAAACACAAATCCCGCTTTGGGCAGCCGTACTAGAAGGAGATAGTGCAGAAAATAATTTCCTAGGTTTAAGCAGCGACCGGTCGGCACCGGTGAATAATCAACAAATCAGTCACACATCCAGCAGCAACATCCACTGTTGCTAAACCGTGTCACGATTTCAGACACATTCATCTATCACAAAGCTATAGTTTGAAGACTGAAAACCGCTGTCAGAATAATTATCACTTTAAAAGCATGTCAACGTGTAAAAAAGTAAAAAGGGAAAAAAAAAAAAAAGGAGGAGAAGGTATAAATAAATATAGCTCACTTCCCCGTCGGAAAGCTGGCAGGTAATTTTCTCCAGCTGCTCTAAGTGTGACAATCCCACAGGGACTGAAATCTAATATTAACAGCAAATCATTATGTGGGAACTGTTCTTCCATGACCTGCCGCTGTACCTGTGTGACTAATTCAATCTAAGTAATTGAGATACGTTAGCAGCCAGAATGCAGTCCTGCTGTGACAGCGGAGGGTCACCCAGAGTGTAGTGGGACTCCAAACACACCTCGGCACCGCGCATGATTTACACGTCTATATGCTTTGACTGACAGCGGCTCTGCTCTTCATGTGACGCCACCTTCTTTTGGTGCTTTCGTTTGGTGCCTGATGAGGTAGCGTTTGATTGACAGCAAAGAAAAGCGCCTCGACTTTGACATCGTATAAAGCAGCGAATGCCCGGGGGGGGATATGTCACCATACATATTTACTATAGTAGTTATTCATACAGAAACACAAAGTCATGCAGCCAGCTGCGCTCTCCATGTCAGCGTATTACAGTCTAATTGGAGATTTTCAGTTGTTTCTTTTTTTGCACCACTCTGGTGTCAGCTAAATTGCTCTTGAAGAAAAAAAAAAGCTGGTGGCGTTCAAAGCTATAAGCTTCTTTTGGAGAAACTGTAAACAGATTGTTGCTGTTGCTGTGAAACTATCACCTGACAGTCAGGCAGACGAGTAAAGTTGATGACGTTCACTGTAGTTCACTGTCTAAATTACACAGTGTATGTTGTTCAGCTTTATCCTACAAGGATATATAATGTGTTGATACCACTGTAAATGATTACATACTATATATAGACGTCCTTCGTGTCGTAACTGATCCCTGTGTGACCAATTAATCAACATAAAAGACGCCGCCACACTAGTTCAAAGTGTTTGTAATAACTCAATACAACGGCCTGCCTCTGCTGTCCAAGAAATCATCTTTAATTGTCTCATTAGAAGATGCTTTAGCTGTGGCTTGGAGAAAACAACAATGGTTCTGTTTCAGCTCCGCCGCCGCACATCTTTGAAGCTTTCCACTTACCTGTGCAAAGCTGTGAGCCCAGACGTCCTTTTTGTAACCACAGCAACCTGGCTGGCTCTTTGAAATCCCTGCAAAAATAGAATATCACCAAGTAGTCACACTTTGAAGGAGGAAGCCTGTATCACGCAACAGTCAACTTGCACAAAAAAAATAAATAAATAAAACTGACTTTATTTAAAAAAAAAATAATAATAAAAAATAAATAAAACTCTCACCAAAGGGCTCTGTGCTGGTACCAACTCTTTTCAACTGCATGACTAATTGCTGGAGTGAATTTTAATGAGAAACAGTTTGGCCATGAAATGAATAAGTTATCTTTCAAAAAGGGGGGTGAAGTTTGTGTTTACTGCGAATGCATGACACAAAGTACTCAACTGGATGAAGGCCTGTTTGTTCTCTTTGACACAAACTCTTAATGTTGTTTCATCAGCCTGATACATCATGACTTTAAACAAGACCAAGCTGCAGACCATTATCTGTTTGCTCTCGACTACTCCCTGCGGTCACATATACAGTAGCCTGCTTTAATACAGTTCAATTCCCAACACACGTGTCCATATTTACATGTTTGTTTTTTTGTGTTTCTGGTGTCAGACAGTGTAACAAGTGAATGAAACATGGACCATTAAGTCTACATGTTAACGATCAGACACTCCAATCGTTGCTTCAGGACCTTGAATGTAATCTGATAAAACCACCAATCAAAGACAAAGGCTGTACATCCTTTATTGCTTTGTGTCATATTTTCAAACTCACTGTTTGTGTCTCTGGTGGTTTTTGGACCAGTAACAACTGTGCATATTTCCTGTTGATATTTAGCTGATTTTTTTTTTTTTTTTTGTCCTTTTGTAGTTTGTTCATGCCAGTCCTCCATAATTCCCATGCGACATGTTGTCTGTGCTTGTTTTCTTTATCTCATAACTTCTGATTTAAGCCAACCATAATTATTCCAGGTCTCAGGGGGTAGTTTGAATGATATGAATGAATGAAAATAAAAGAAGGGATATTATAATCATGCATACGTTGAGTTTGTGATGATAAAAATTGTAATAACTTGTTACCTGAATATCATCCTGTCCATTTCCTGATCCTCTTCATCGCCGGCTGTGCTCTACTCTCAGACCTGACACAATGCTTTCGTAGAGCTGTGTTAATTTATGTTTTATGAACCGTTACAAGCGGTTGGAAGTGCTTGGTGTCAATATTCACCTAATAAACTCCTGCTGTGTGGGGAATGAACAGCTTCGCGCGTGCGGTGCGGTAGCGAGTCCGCCAGTTAGGTACGGAAACACCTGTTGGACAAATCACTTCGCGCCGATATGCGACCCGTGCGTCGCCGACCACGTACACAAACCGATCTAGATTGGCGAAATCGTGCGACTTAAGTTTAACTTTGAAGTTCCTATCCAAATATAGTCTATATTATTTTAATGATTCAGTTTATGTTCCGATTAAAGTTTTGTTTAACGTGAAAAGTGAAGAAAAGGGATGTAGGACTTGCTAGTAGCTTGCTAGTTCGGCAGTTCGGCAACAGATCCAGGTCAATACATCCATGATCCAGGTGCTCAGCAGGTGAAACATCACGGCCACACACGTTGGAGCCTACGACAGACAGACTCGGGAGATGCTGAGGATCGTTGAGCTTCAACTGAACGGTAAGTACACTTAACGTGTTTAGCTCGTCACTGGCAGTAGCTGACAGTGTTAGCAGCTATGCTAATGGAAACTCATGGCGTGGAGGGTTATTGGGGGAAACACTGGAGATAATCAGTTTCATGTTTGACCAATACTCAGATGATGAGCCTGTTGTGACGTAATTCGGTGACTATTGGATTGGTTTACATGGTTATTTTATTTGTTGATGATGCTTGTTAGCTTGTAACTGACAATAGCTGACACAGCATTAGCAGTTGTGATAATGCAAACAACGGCTGAGGAATTTAACGGTTGATTCTGCCGCGCGTGCTGGGATTGGTTCCTTGTTCTCGGTTGTATGACGTATGAGCGTGTTTATAGATCTGTGATTGGTCTGCTGCAGTCATGTTGTTTACTGCTCACTTCCCTCATGATAGTACAAAACACCATATGGAGACCTTAACAAGGTTAAAACTTTGACTTCCATCGCACCTCATTAACATATATTATGCAAATGAAGCAAATGCTAATTTCTCAACCATTTCACAGAGTTTGTTGTTGTTGCCTTGTGAATGAGATGGAGATATGTTGTCATAACAAAAGGATACGAGGTATGATCTAAAGCATTGTAGGCATATGGACATGTCATTTGCTGACAACAGCTGTGTTTAGATACAGGTACTGTATTTAAGCTTGCCACCCCGTGAACCGTGCTTACCTGGGTTTTGAAATGAAACTTAAGTGTTAAATATGGCTGCTTTAGGGCTTCAATACCTTATCTGTAGTGACTAGTGACTTGGAGCAGATTGGAGGTTTGAACTTGGCCAAGGTAGCTGACATAGAGGCATGAGTCTCCTGTAGCAGCTGGTGGCTGCAGAGAAAAGGACCAACCAGCAGGGGGAAACATTACACTTTAGTGAACAGGTGGTATTCAGATGCAGTTTAAAGGGGCTATAGTGTGTGTGTGTGTGTGTGTGTGTGTGGTATACCTCTGCAGTTTTACCTTTAGAGCATAATTTAGTGATATTTTTTTTAAGTTACTTTCTTATGTGTGACAAAATGTGCATATGAAGCATGTGTACAATGTGGCTTAATGCTAAAAATGTTCAGTGACAAGATATTTTCATTTCAAAGTTGAAAATGCGCCGGTGTTGTTAATATTGTCAGTTATCATTCCTCCAAGTGTGTGCATGTGCACGAGTTTCTGGCTGAAGTTGATGCAGGACACTTAACATGCAGTGAATGGTCTACGGTGCCCTATAGTATATATAGTAAACTGAAAGGCACATGTTATTGGTAATACTCTTAAACTGACAGTTAACCATAAACGAAGCAGGCTGGCTCTTCTGCTTTTTGTAACTATGCACATCATGTATTGTGAATGTCATTCAGTGATCACTTCTATATGAGACCTGCTGTGTGTGAGCATGTGGCAAACAAACAAAACACACATCAGCCCAGCAAACTGAATCTAAAGCAGGTGGAAGGAATTCAGTCGTCATTTTGTCATTAACACCTGCGCTTTCTGACGGCGAGATGAGATCTGTGAATTCATACTTGTTTCAGGTTGTTTTAGCCTGAACTTCAATCAAAACATGCCTGTAGTCAGTTTTTCTTTCTGTGTTAACTTTAGACATCCAATGATGCAGAGCTGATTTATGTGCCGCAGCGAGCGTTAGCAGGAAGTGACTGTGCACTGTGTGATAAATCACTTCCTAAACGTGACCACACCAGTGCTAATAACTGAAAGGGATGGCACCAAATGTTGTGTTTTATATTTCCTACCTGAGCTTTGTGAGGTGTCAGTGCTTCATGGGGTCACGCGCCCCCCCCCCCCTCAGTATCTCAGTAATATCTACCGCTTCGTTCGTGCAGAGTCGACTCTGACTGTGATATTGCAGACGAGGGAACAGAGAGGAGCCTGTGGACCAGATGGTTCGTACAAGGAGTCAGGTGTTATGGGAAGATGTTGTTGAGTCTTGCTGAGTGTGCACCTACTTCCTGTCATCAGTCTTTCTCCCTTGTCATGTAAAAAAGAAAGAACCTTCCAGATTTTGTTTTGCCGAAGAAAGAAAGAAAACTTCTGTTGCATGAAAACTTCCCTTGAAGTTGAAAAACTGATTAATGGCTCCTGACTCCTGATGCATTCAAGGGAACAAACACAGGAAGTAACGTAGAAAGGAGCCTTTTGCTTTCCTTAAAATACAAAATAATGCTTTTGTTGTGACATTAATGTTCAGTAAATGCGTAAGTGCATTACATAACGCCTCTGTTTTGTTGTTCGTAGTGACCTTGGGACTCACCCTGCTTCCCAAACCAAGTCCCACAACAGTTCCCCTGCCTCCGTTTTCAGAGGAAGGAACTGTAGGTTGATGCAGAATGATATAGGTAAGCTACGCGTTGCAGGTCATTTGCACACAGACGAGGCCTTTCCGACGTCACCGCCCTCACAAAGCCGCTTGATGGTCTCCCTTTGTGGCCATCGAGGAAATGAAGGGAGACCTTCGGGGGCAGCTTTTACCGACCGGCCCTAAAGGACTCTAAATTTCTCCCCTGAATCGTCGCGTGTGAGAAGATTTCCTGTAGCTCGCTCACTGTCTGGAAGTAACCATATCCTCAAAGGGTTTCTGACACGCAACACCGGTATGAAAAAAATATATTGCACCTGTTGCTTCGGGGAGCTGTTTCCATGGGTGGTTCAGTACGCTTTATCTTTGAGGATTTAAACAGATCAGGGGGGGATTTAAGGGGCTAAGAAGAGGAAGTGTTTGTGGTCATTTTCACAAAATCGACGGGGGTCATGTGAATGCTGATTTCCTTTTTTTTTTGTGTGTTTGCCATTTGGTCTTTGGTTGCTCAGAGATGACTTCACAAATTAACTGATGACTAATCTATGTTTCATAGGACTTTGTGGTTTTGGACGTCTCTGCTCGGCATAGTTTCTCTCCTGCAGGGCAAATAAAACGATTGCACCATAAAACTGAACCTCAGACTCTGAGGAAACTTCTTTTTTCAAATGCAGATCAACATGACGATGATCGATGACCGAAGAATTAAGTTGATATTAAGCTGATTAGCACCGAACTTGTTTGTAATGTGGTTTTTAAGGCTCGAAGCAGCTTCAGGAGCTGAGCATGATGTAGGATGAGGCTGTGATCAATACATTTGAAAGCACTGATTAAAGACCATGTGACTTTTTATCAGATGTGTCTTTTGTCTGACTTTGAAGTTATGACGACAGATTGTGCCATTTTTGAAAAGGTATTTCCTACCGTGCGTCACATGGTCTTGAAACATGTCTGTATTGTATAGTGCTGTGCAGACTAAGAAGATTAGGTTACTAGACTCCGGAGGATATTAAAAAAAAAAAGACAAATCTGCCAGTTGTTTAATTTTCTACAAGCTGAGATAAGAGATGAACATTGATAGAGCCCCCCCCCCCCCCTTCCTCTCTGTCGTCTTATAACCACTGGCTCTGCAAACGGATCCAATGGCAGAGTAAAGCTACCAAAACATAAGCTGATTCTGGCTCTCCTGTAGAGTCTGTCTACATTTTAAAATAACGTTGAAAAATGATCTCTGGTTAGCCAGCTCACCCATTTGTTCCACTTGGGGAGGCATTACAAACCAAATCCTCTTGAAAGACTTTAGTTTTAGCTGTTCGAGCCGATCAGGACTTCTCACAGCTTCCTATCCGGAATTCCCTCAGACCGCCGGTGGCTGCAGGCGTGTAATTTGTGCCAGATTTGCAATGCCGTATCCGCCCTCTGACCTCACCGCAGAGGCACATTGTGCATAAACCTCATGTCTGTGTGGCTTTGTCAGAGTTTACATGAGGCATAGTAGCAATAGGTTGTATTTCACACAGCCTTCAAACTCATAGCGGCTCTATTTGCTCTAACAGTCAACACGGTGACATTTGTGTGGTTATGCCCTGCCAATCAGAGCGAACATGTGCATTTAAAAGGAGCGGCTGAGTTTTTTTTGTAAAGGCATTGTCTGTGCTGGGGTAACTTATTATCTTGTCCTTCACATCGGCCTCGTCCTCCACTGTGCTGAAGATTCATGTCGGCCGTATTTATTCAGAAATGTGAAGTATGTGTATCTTTAAAAGTCTGCCCACTTTATGTGAAGTACAGTAAAAACAAAAAACCTTTGGCAGGGGAAGAAAAGAGAAACCGACGATGGAGAAAAAAATCTCCTTGGCTTCTAAAGGGAGACAAATGTTTTGGAGGCAGTGAACAGGACACGTCCGTCCTGTAAGTGAGCTGACTGATGCCCCTTCAAGTTGACATGTGTGTCTACCAGCACTGCTTCTGTAGTCTTTACAGGGATCCAGCTACACTCGTGAAAGATAAGTCACTGCCAGGTAAAAACACACACAAAGACAGGCAGGTAAACCCTGATAAACTTTCAGTATCTTTACATGACACTTAATGCGACTGGAAACGTATACGCCTTAAATCTGCATGTGCTCCGGCAGCACAGAAGAAAGTCTTATCATTGTCTGCCTTGGGAAATCACCATGACCACGAGGGATGGCGTGCGTCTCATTGTTGTTACTGTAAGTAACATGCACAGTGTGTACGAAATGAAAAACGCTGTCAGATTCTCACTGTTCGAAAAACACCATTTGCCACCTGACTCATTTATCCAGTTGTTCACTAGGTGACGTAATCGGTCAGCTGGAACCAGCGGACATGTTTCCATCACATGTCCGATTGCATTTAAACAGGACAAGGAGAGACTTCTGACTGAACGTCCAACTCGTCCCTTCTACCTTAATCCCAGCACAGCTTTCACCTCGACCATTTAGCTGTGTAACACCGACCATAAGCTACAGTAAGTACTGAAGAGACACCGTTCAGAGAGGACGCAGACCTCACAAATCCCATGAAGAGACTAAAACCAGCCGAGTTGTGGCTCTCAGTCCTGAGCCCGATTTAAATTAATAAAACAGCAGCAATTTAGTGTTTTTTCATTTCATTTTTAAGCTTTGAACAGTTTCCTTGAAACAGCTGAACGTTCAGTAAACATTACTCCGTGCTCACACACCCTAGTGTAAATGATACGGGCTGTTTTCAGCTGCATATTTAGTGCTGTAGTGAGTAATTACGCAGCGTGCATGTGGGATCCACTCAGAATAAACCATTACAGTGTTGACTGTAACGACAGCACTGATATGTTTTTAAAAGTTTCAGGGCAGCGGTGGAGCGGAGAGGAATAAAACATCTCCGTGGATACAAACAGTATTTCATAGTTGGATCTATTTATTCACCAGACTCGTTCTTCAAAGGGATGTACTGTAAGAGACACCATTAACTGACTCTGCATGCAAATGTGTGGAGACTGGAGCCGAGCTGGAGAGAGTCACTATTACTCTCTGTTGTTGTGCATTTGAGATCCAAAGGCCCATTAGTGAGCGAAGCAGTCGCTCTTCGGCAGGACCGATAATACTTGATAATACTCCACCTGAGCCACACCTGTGTAAAAGTATTAGAAAGAAGACATAAAGCGTCCCTTACATAGGAGTGTCCATGGTGAGATGTTTCATTGTTGAGCTCATACGACCTGAGAGTAGCGTCTTAGGAGTAATCGGCATTTTCTCGATGGCGAGTGGACGGGGTAAAGACTTCATCGGGGTCAATAGGTGGGCATCCTCCCTCATTGGTGTTTTGTTGACAGCGACACCTGGCATCCCAGGTGTGCTTCCCTTTTGCAGCCCAGTTGGCGTCCTTGCTCTTCGCTTCGCTTGCCCTGACGGCTTGTGTGGACGACTTGTCCTGACTGCCCGTCCCCTTCAGAGGCCTGGTTGTTGACGAGGCTACAAACCAGCCGGCCGCATTGTCCTGCCTCGGCTGCTGTGCCCGCATACCTCGGCCTTTTGCGTATCGTATGCTTTTTGTCCGCTGCTGCTGAGAAGGTCATCACGGTTCATCCTCTGGAGACCACGAACCCCATTTTGTGCCAATCCATCTGGTAACTCTTGAGATATATCGCAGGATAATCAGCTGGTGGCGCTAGAAGAAAAAAGTCAGAGGAACACCAGAGTCATAAAAATTCATCCTCTGGGTGTCATGAATATCTTCACCAACGTTAACTGTCAGAGGCGTCAGCTTCGCTGTGACGCTACAGGAAATGTCAGGGCACCGCCAAGACCTTTTGGTTTCACTTCACAGTCCTAAAATATCCATCCGCAGCATCTGTGACCCGTCGAAGACCCCCGTTTCTTCCAAAGTGGAAGCACAACATCGCGGATCAAACCTCGTCACTCGAGGGACGGATCCACAGAAGACTGTTTCAGATTTTATGAGTAAAAAGTTGCGTAGCGCTTCAGTTTCTGTCACACGGTCTCTGAGTCTTACTCACACACTGTGGGTGAGTCTGAGCCCTGTTCAATGTAATTAACCATACAGCAACAGATACAGTAACGAAGAGTGTGTGTGTCACACATGGCTTTGTAATTTGTTGGCTGTCAGGTCTTGGGTGTTGGCGTGTTGGTGGGGGGGTGGTGGGTGGGGGGGGGTTGTTATTACTGGATCATTAGATATCATAACAAATGAAAATGAGTTAGTGTTTCTGTCGTAGCTCGTAGTGTTTTTTAATTAAAATGTATGAAGTGAATCTCCGGGGAGACTCGTCTTATTTCAGCTAATTGAAATATTCTCACAGCCTTTGGCTCTGCAGATTCCTGGGTTTGGTTCACGTCCTTTGGAGGACCTCCGTGCTCCTCCAGCAGACAGTTTCGGTGTCTGATGTCTGACTGTTGATGCAGCTGAGGGACAGCGGAGCGGCCGGAGACTTGTGTCTGCTGCCGATGTGGCTTTGAGGGACTAAATCACCCATTTGCCACCGCTTTGTTTTCTTGAACTCGGGGGCAACGAGCAAATGAATCCCTGCCATTCCAGGATCATCTGGCCAGTGTTTATTTACTCACACGTAACTTTCCCCTGCTAGCCTGAGCTGCGACCCTCAGTACGAGCCAAGAGCAGCATTTAATGTAGAGAGACGTGACAGTGGGATTATTCATCCTCGGATTAAATCTGTCTTGTTGTTGTGGTACAGTGATACAAGGTCAAACATCCTGCAAGAGACATGCAAATGAAAGAACTTCTTACATTTGACTTGGACATTTCCATTGGAAATTTGGGAGCCGGCAAGTCAAACAGAAATTTACATGCACATCTCCTGCTCCTTAAGTTTGAATGTTCAGCAAATTGAAGGCCGTTTTTGGTTTGGCTTCTTGCATCGGTGTGTGGGTTTCACCCGGCAACAACGGCAAACGTCGGCGCGTGGCAGCACCGTAAACATGTCAGACTTAAAAGACTCCGTGTCTCATCTGAGTTATTCAAGTCTATCATCAAGCTCATGAAGCAGCAGCTCTGGTTTTAAACAAGATGAGCGGTCAAGTCACATAGTTGGTGTTTCTGCTGCATGTCACAACATCGCAGCAACAGCATTTTCTATGTGACGACTACACTCGTTGACTTTTACCACACTTGGGATCAATAACGTCTGGTCTTATAGTAAAAAGTTAGCTCAACCTGCTGCACCAGCAGAACAACACACAAGTGTGTAAAAGCCCGTATGCAATGATATACCAGTGCTTTTATTTTGAAATGCTGACACAGTTATGAATGAAAGAGTGCTTTGCCTCTTCTTACACCACTGAATACACCTGTAGCTCACTGTTATAAGTGTCGTGCACTAACACACGCTGCTCATTTTCTTCTTCTGCTTCTTTATTTTGATTAAATAAAACCTGTCATTGCAGAACATGTGCAACCAAACGGCTCCAAAGGAGAAAACACACACACACACACACACACACCACTGTTTCTGCCTCTTGTTTCCCTGCTCATGCATCAATACACAGGCTCAGACTGTGGTGCATTAGTGATTATTAACGCTGGAGTGTCTCTGTGCTGAGCTGTTGTTGTTGGTGTGGAGTCTCCACAGCAGCTGTGCAGCGGCTACTGTAGCACAGGGAGCCGAGGCAGCTCCTCCCATCCAGCTATAAGAGGCCAGCTGACCAGGTACCGAGGCCAGTGAAAGCTCACGGATGAAAACACGGTCCACATCCTTTTCTCCGCAGGTTGTTTTTACGCAGCCTTTTGCGCCATATTGAGATGTAGGGAAAGTCCGTGCGTTTGGTTGTTGTTTGGGGGGGGACTAAATCTGAGAGAGGACCTGGAGCTGGGGTCAGGGGTGGGGGGGGAGGGTGTGCACTGGTGACTTTTTAATGATGACTTTTGCCATGCTGCGGCCCGTGGCGACGCACTTGATCTACTCCGACTTCGCCCTCATGTCCGAGGATGACGAGAACCGCAGCGAAAGCGACGGCAGCTCGGAGCAGAGCTACGGCGACTCCAGCGAGAAGCGCAGGCGGATTGCGCGCAAATTGGTGGAGGGAGACTCGGCCGTGGTGATGAAGCAGAGGAGCGCCGCTAACGCCCGGGAGAGAGGCAGGACCCAGAGCGTCAACACCGCCTTCACGGCCCTGCGGACTCTCATACCCACCGAGCCGGTGGACAGGAAGCTCTCCAAGATCGAAACTCTGCGCCTGGCGTCGAGCTACATTTCCCATCTGGCCAACGTGCTCCTCATCGGGGACGGCTGCGTGGACGGACAGCCGTGCCTCGGCGCGGTCCATGTGCAGGGGGAGAGCGGGGCGAAGCAGCCGCGGACCATCTGCACCTTCTGCCTGAGCAACCAGAGGAAAGGGGTAAATCCAGCTTTAACTTTTAATTAACAAGCTCAAACCCAACTGAGCGCGACACCGGCTCTGATCCAGATAGGTTTTATTGATCGTGTTTTAAAAGAGCTTGGTGTGATGCAGCATCTGTTTATGTTTTAATCCCTAATGTTCAAATCGCTTTCACTGGAAGTTTATGTGCGTAAAAGTGGTTTTTACGCACCGCACACGTCTGTAAACCCAGAGAGTCTCACACAGATGGTTGGGTTTGTTTTTTTTCACTGTGCAAAACGTGATGCAACAGAAAACACAGTGTCCAGCTTCCTCCTGCATGTAGACATTACTGTGCCCTTAAACTGTGGGGAGTTTGCAGATTGCATTTGCAGCAAGAGTTAGATTGTCTTTATGAATTATGGTGAAAGTAAAATCTGTTGAACCTTCATGTGACGGAGACGTTTCTCTCTTTCTTTCTCTCTCTCTTCAGATCAAAGATGGAAAAGACTGTTTAAAAATGAGAGGACTGGGTCCACTGCGAATGAGACGCTGACCGAAGACCAGCCGCCGATCAGAAACCTGAAAATAATCAATCAATCATAGAGGCTTTCTCAGGGAAGAGTCGAAGCTGGTGTTACACACTCACACACACACACACACACACACACAGATTTGTGGATGTTCACATGCTGGATGAAATGATGGAGGAAAAAGAGAGAAAAGACTATTTATACTTGACGGAGAAATTGAAGCATAAGCCTTTCAAGGATGCAGGGCATTTGTTTGAAACTTATGAGTTTTTGTCCTTTTTTTGTTTGTTTGTTTCTGTTTTTTTTGTTTTGCCAAAGTTTTAAATAAAATATATTTTATCAAAATAAAAGCCTTTTCTTTCCTCTTCATTCTGGTTCGTGTCATCAGCACAACACCTGTGATATAAAACACAGATGTCAAGCTGCTTCTCTTGTGGTTTTGACTGGGAAATGAAGAACAAGCAGAGTGTATGGATGGAAAAGCAGAGCGTCTTTATTTGTCTCTTCAGACCTCCTCTCTTTCAGGTTGAGTGGAGTTTGAGAAAGGCCGCTCTCATTACAAAACAGGCAGCACAAAACGACACTGAAATTTCTTTTGTTGGATAACGAAACCATCGGAGATCGTCCGGCTCCCTGGGCAAACGTAGATCCTCCTGATCACCAATTAATCGGGTTAAAATGTCACATACTTTGTCTTTATGGAAACACGTCACACCCTCACACACACATACGTTTCCATTGTTTCCACTCATGTTGCCAAGTCGTTGTTTATGAAGCCTGAAGGTTCAGCGTTTCTGGTGTCATTGCCTTCTGTGTGTGTGTTTTTTCTTTCCTCCAAATCTCACGATTGGTGTTTTTTTTTTTTTGAAGTCTGTTATCGATTAGTCACGGCGGCAAATAGTAGCCCACACTCTGCTGGGAGCCCCCAACACAGCTGTTGGTATGTCAGGGGGATAAATCACTGCTGTTGGCCCAATAGACAGGGAGAAGAGATGGGGTGAGAGGTCAGAGGTCACGGTGTGAGCACAGGAGCGAAAGCCTTTGGACTTGTAATCGTAGCAGAGCTCATGCCCTCGCCATCACCGTCGCTATCACTATGACAGAGGATTATTTATACATGTTGTTATATTTTCTAACAACACGGCGGTCCCTGCAGCCCGGAGCTGATTCAGACCACTCGCAACTGGAAAATATCTCCTAACTGCTGAGAAATCAAAAGCAGCCCAGTCTCTGTAGGTTTCTGTCTGTCTTCTCCGGTCTGAAAAAGTCGCCGCGGTGATCGCTCTAACAGGCATATTGCCTGCTCGCAGACACACGGACAGCTGAGCCCGAGTTCCTGTCTGGCATCACTTTGAATCAGACCGCAAACTCAGTCCTCAAAATGACAGAGCAGAGCTCCCCGGTGACAGAGCGGCCTGTATGGAAAGAGGATTTCGAGGCAGTAAAAGGTGCATGCTGGGGGTCCAGGCTCCCCCCCCCCCCCACCTCCCCACCTGCCCTGTCAGGCTAATTGGAATTTGCTGTGCTAAGTTCTCCATGCTCGGGGGGCCCAGGGCCTCCCCCAAATGGCTCCCCGAGGCTCCCCCCGGCAGGAAGATGTCACGGAGGCACAGGAAGGGAAAACAACGCCCAGCCGACCTCTCCGAGGAACTCTCTGTGCGGCGGGCTTTGGGTCAGTGCCAGTCTTGACATCATCCGGCGCTGGGACCCAGATGTACGGCTCTCTGGTGGTACTCGTCAGAGCGAGCGAACCAAATAGTGAGTTTTCAACAAAATCAGAAGAGAGTTTTTATCCCCACCCCCCCCCCCACCCCACCCCTACAAGATGAGCGGTAACAAATTGATGGCAGAGATAATCAGAGGAGATGTAGTGGGGAGGGAAGGAGAGGAGGGGGGGGGGGGGGGGTAAAGGCAGCAAATAATGTCAGTGAGGATCTGTTTAACATGTCTGACAGGCGAGGATCCACCTGGGGACCACTGCAGAGGTTTTACTGCTTCACTTTGGTGAGTTTTTCCTCTTCCGCAGACACTCGCGTCTCTTAATCCCAGCAGAGGTTTCGAGCAGGAAGAATTTCAGCGGAGATGAAACGGAGCTCGGCTTCAGGTCCACCTCCTCCTGCCAGCGCCGTGACCTGAAGATGAAAAATGACCCGGGTATAGACTGTACTCTGTATTGTTGTGTGGGAGACAAAAACAAAGAGAGCAGCAGCAAAACACTTGTTCGTTTTCTGTTTGTTTCTTTCTTTCTTTTTCTGCTACAGCATATTTCACTGTCGTCTCTTTGAGGGATGAAGCCTGGATTCACCTTTTGTAACTTTATATAAACAAACATGGAGCCAAGTCGCACAGAGACAGAGAGAGTCCTTCCTCCTTTTCTGCACAGGGCTAAAAAATATACATCAATATACGACTCTCTCTGCTTTTCCTACTGGATTATTTACTGGAACTGAAGTTCAAGTTGCACCATAAAACCACAGAAGATACAAAACCAAAGATATTGATAGATATAGAGAGAATATGTGAGGAATATGGCGAGAGCATATGGATCAAAAACACAGTGACATACACATAACACATAAAACATAACCCTCCATCTGGGTCAGTCTCTGTGTTGCCAGATTGACAATTTGAGATAAAGATATCTGACGTTTTCACACATATCAATAAGTGATAGCGAATAATGTTTGGACTAAAAAGGGGAAAAGGTTTCAGTTTCTGTTATGAGCTGAAATTACATTTGGTTTTGACGTCATCAGCTGTCGGTCACCGCGTGTCGAGCTGAACTCGGTGCCCTGTTCGTCTCTCAATCACAGCACTGAGATGAGAGGAAGGAGGGGCAGATTTATGGCCATTCAGCTCAACATGAAACGGATCAGAGGAGAGTTTTATCCACAAAGTTCAAGTACAAATGGGCAAAAACTTCCTGTCATGGGTGGGTTTCTACACAACGTTGGCTTTAAGTGGGTCAGTTCTGACTCGGTAGCCTTCAACAGATGAGATTAGATGCTGAAAATAAACCAGATAAAGTAGAGGCAACATGTTTACGGGTGTTTTTTTTTACAACAGTAAAGTCCAACTGCAGAATAAAAGTCCCTTAAAACAACATTTATTGCAGCATTCGTTATCTTCCTGTTGTTTGCGCTAGTTTCATCTGTCGTGTCTGACGGTGCAACCGATGCTCTGACAAACAGTTGTGTGATCTAAACAAGCAGATTGAGGAAGAATGACTTAATGAATCCCGTCGAGCCGTCGTGGCTCTTTGAGATGAAACAGAAAATCACGAGCTCAGACTGACGGTTCAAACGTGTTCCTGTCCTCGCCTCACCAAAAAAAAAAAAAAAACTAAAATAGATGATCCAGAAACAGGAAGGATGTAAAGCATTTTTTCAACATCATCTGGGAGCGCAGTCCTGATTCCCAGATGGGTGCTTATCCTCAGGATTTTGTAGTCTTGCCAGAGAGCTCTTGTTAGAGACAAACCTGCACATGGTAATATTTTAATAGCTCCTGCTCTCTCAGTCTGTTTCAGCTTGTTTCAAACACTCGCTGGCTGGGGAGATGGCCTCTCACTCCACCTGCATGTCAAAGATATTAATGATTCTGAGTCACTTTTGTGGCTCGACACTCAGATACCTCGCTTCCGATGTAACTGAACATGACCGCTTTTCCGAAAAGAGGAGGAGGAGGCGGAGGAGGAAGTCTGTCTGCCTGACCGTCAGCCGAGCTTCTGTGGGGGTGGTGGTGGGAGGGGGCTGGGGGGGGTCGGGGGAAGAGAAGCCCGTCTGAGGAGCTGATTGTGTCTCCTCAAACATACAAGAACAATTGTTTTCTATGTGCCAGAGACTTTGGCAGGGCCTTCAGACAGAGGGAGGATGATGGAGGGCCGTGCGGTGAATAGGAGGGGTGGGCTTGAGTCTGCGAGAGGAAATCCCAGGGAAGAAATTAGGGAACAATACAGATCGTCGTAACACAACCCCGTTCTGCTGCAGGCCTCGGACAATCAGGCCCTCGTACTCCTCGCAGCCTGCCAAAGAGGCAGAGGTGAGAATGCAGTGATACCGACTTAAAGGGGCTTTTTGCTTCCTTAAGTGAACAATTGAACAGGCAGCATGATGCAGCTCCGCAGGCTCAACCCTCCGCACAAAGGCAGGAATCATGTCAGGCACTTACAGCCATGTGCAAGAGTCCAAAACCAGATCAAAGCGCAGAAATCCCTCATTTCCAAGTGAATAAAAAGTGTAGATGCACAGAGGACGGTTCAGATAGAAGAAACAGCTCAAGACCAATCATCTCCACCACCAATCGATCTTAACTCTGCGGTGGGAGGAAAGCAGCAGGAACTGCAGTTACCTTCCCATCGCAGTCAGATCTGAACCGGCCTCTTGGCTCCACTTCAGCTCGTGCCCATTCCTGTTGTTTGTCTCTGCAGTTATGGGCCGACTGGGCGTATAACACCAGGAGTTTTTAATGTTTTCATTTGTTCCATTGTGCTTTTATTGTGTTTACGTTTTATGTTTTAATACTTCCCTGTTGCGAAAACAATTTCCTCTTGTGGGACAATAAAGGTGATGTATGAAGTGAACTGGGCTGCGAAGTATTTGATCGGATTTGTGAGAGACGTCGGCGCTGCGTTTCGGCTCATCAAAGGCCCATATATCTGTCAAGGCCCAGTAAACATGCACATGTCTTCATGGGAAAGTGTCGTTGTGCGGGGGCCGGTGGAGGTGGGTGGGTGGGTGGGGGGCGGCGGAACCATTGGGACGTTTGATTTTCAGCGAGCAGAGCAAACAGTCAGAGGATTTCCTCAATCAGAGGGCGAAGAGTGTGCGGTGAACAACCTCGCTGACAGAAACATGGAGACCTGCGCTCGCAGCTGGGCGTGCTAACAACCTCTGGGATTTACTGTGGTGTGCAACACCCTGTTGTCCAACACACACATGCACTCACTCACACTTACACTCACAATTAATCCTTAGGAGAATCACAGCGCTGATGAACTTCACCAGGTTTTTTAGCTTTTAACACGTAGTTTGTACAAGTGTGAAACTCCCTGGTGCTTCATTAGGCTAGCCGTGTGACATCAGCTCTCCTGTGTTGACCAACACACACACACACACACACACACACGCGTGTCAGGACTGTGCAGTATCGAGTTTTTTGTGTTTGTTATTTATTTTCGTGCTGAGATTACTCCCTGTCAGAAACCTGAAACCTCTCACAGCTGCAGCGTCTGGTGTCCAATATAGGACGAGAGCAGAAAAGGCAGAAAAGCCTAATTTGTGTTGTAACATCAGTAAACGTCGACAACGTTGAGCTCACTGTGCCAGCTGCTGCTGAATGAGGCATTGTTCAATGCAGATGGTGGAGTCCAAAGACCTCGCTCTTCCCTTTTCCATCAAGACAGGCAGCTATTAATAACCATATATCGACCTCCTTTGTCAACAAGAGCGACACATACAAATAATATGCTTGATGGGAGACAATGGGGAGTTCCCTGAGATGAAAACAACAGGATGAGCCAGGCTCATAACTCAGTGTGCAACTGTGTGTGTGTGTGTGTGTGTGTGTGTGAGAGGGTGAGCATTTCATTGATGAGCTAAGCTGAATCCAGACGTCGTCCTCTCAGATTTATAAAAGTGAAGTCTAACATGTTAAATATCTGTAACTTTATCACTTCATCGCATCAGGCTGATTGGAGACTTTTTAAATTACCCATAGGTGTGAATGTGAGTGTGTGAGGTCTGTGTGTTAGACCTGTGGTGGACTGGAGACCTGCCCAGGTGACCCCTGACCTCACCATATGTCAGCAGAGGTTAGATGGAGTAGACCCTGCACTGATGAGCACATACTGTTTAGCCAATGGATGGACGGCTTCTTTTTATATTGGATTATACATTGCAGTCATTTTAACTGCATTATTGGATTAGCTACACAACTCATGACTTAGCCATTCCCAACACAGGTCAAAGGTCAAATCTCACAAATGAGAACAGAGGGTCTCCATTTTGTCTTGGAAGGAGTTTCTACTGATTTTATACAAAGAGTTTCTGTGTGAAGTGTCAGAACAAACAGCTGTTGAGCCGTGAGCAGACGTTCACTGACCTGACCTGACAAACAGCGTTTTGGATTCGTGTCTCAGCTGTGTGTGTTGCGTTTCATCACAGTGCACTGTTCCTCAAACCCCCCACACGGTGGCATTACTTCCTCAGACAACAGAAACACGTCCAAACATCTCGGCACCTCAGAGCCTCAAATATGCCCCCCCACACAGGAAGTCGTGGCTCCATTTCAAGAAAAGTGTAGAAGATGAAACACACGGTTTTCTTCATCAAGGTGAGTGAAATCTGTCTTTTTATGACTCAAATCATTATATCAGTGTTTCACTCTGACTTCATGAGGGATGTGATGCTCAGTTTGTGCTCAGCTCTTTTTTTTGAGTGGTGATTAAAAGATTAAAACCTACATAACAGGAAAACCTGTCAGTCTTGAGAGTGATTGCTCAGCATTAGCTCCAGCCAGATGTTGTAAAGAATAAGCTTGAACCGGTGTGTAACTGTGGTCTGGTCGTCTCAGCTGCTGCTGTGTGTTGGTTACACAACCCAGAGCGAGGAACAGATTGAAGCAAAATGCAATGAGGATGTTGCCCTGCGCTGTGGAGGTGAAGGTAGAGACGTCGTTGACATGGATTTCGTCTCGGTGACGTGGTACAAGGTCAGTCGTCCTTCTCGGTCTTGTAGGTATGAATGAAGCCGGTGATGTGGAGATCTAACAGGTTCTGTGTGTGTGTGTGTGTGTGTGTGTGTCTTTGTCCAGCTCACCCCTAAAAGAGATGGGATCATCAGGAAAGGTAAAGATGACCCCAGTGAACTTTCCTACGCCGCCAACTCCACGGCCAGAATCGGGGCGAATTACAATTTGTTGCTTTACCGTGTGACACCTGAAGATTCAGGGATGTACGACTGTGACGTCAGCGCTAACGTCGGGAGTCAGAATGTGAATTTCCACGTCAGCCTGTTGGTCCATGGTGAGCTCTGAGCTTCATCTCCACCGCTCACACACACAGTGTATATTCATATGTATTTATCCATGTAGCTTTACAGCCGTGTTTTGAATTCATCGGACAAAGGCTCCAAACTTTCTCGTCTTGCTTCTGTGGAACACGACAAAGGAAAATCAACCACAAAATGAATCATCACCACAAATGCTGACAAGATTTTCCTTTCCACTGTGACACACACACACACACTGTGTGAAGTGTGGGCTAATCAGGAAATGATGGAAGTCGTCCGACAAATTGTCTTTTGGGTTAGAGTGATGTATTTTTCTTGTGGGTGCTGTAATCCCTGAGTGACAGATGTTAATACTGTTACTCTGAGGATTGATAATTGACTATTAACAGAAGAGACCAGCACTTTTACTGTTGACTGTGCTCAGCACTGACAGTTTTCTCTTCACTGTCAATCACCTGCTCAACTCGCACATCACAACAGCAACAAGACAGACACTTTAGACAAAGGAGAAAACAGCAGCGGCATAAAAATAGGAACCAAAAACAACCAGAGATGGATTTGTTAAAGCTCACCTCGCTGCACACACCTGCCTCACAGCTGACTGCATTAATCCACAAGCACATCACATCACATCACTCATGTTGTTGCTGTAACCATTAGATTGATTATAGGTAGATGTGAAATATCATTCTGAGCATTTTCATGCACTGATTTTGTCTTTTACTTTGTTCAGAGTGTGTTGCTGAACTGTCAACAGAGAAAACTGTGTCGAACACGACAAACACGTCCAGCTGCACCCCACAAGTGGAGGAGCTGCCCGTCATGTGGAGCATTATCTTCTACGTGGCCGTGGGCATCGTGAAAATCACTTTATGTGTGATCAGCATTTGGGTAAATAAACTCTTTTTGTCTGCTTTATCTGTTGCACGACATTGATTTGTCGCAGGTTATGAAGCAAACGCCTCAAATGAAAAACAAAAACAAACAACACAGACTTTAAAAACACCAAAATCGACTGACCGGGGACCAGTTTTTAGGCACATCTATGAACTCCCTGTGAAAATAACATCATTTTATGACACAAGCATTTAATGATTGAGTTCAGCTCAGAAATCTGGTTAAAATGAAGGAGTGACTGATCAGGAAACAAACAGGAAACTCCTGTGTTGAAAGACAAGTCTGCAGATTGTAGTGCCATCTAGTGTTGAGGTGACAGATGACATCCTGCCTCTCCCCCCTTTTGGCAAGGTGGACTTTGGCTGATCCTCCTCAGAGATGATAGAAAGTACTCGTGCTAAGCTAACAAAAACACAGTGGCTCTTGGTTTGAGATGAAGAGCCCAGACCAGAGGTTTCCAACCTTTTCACCTCACGGTCACTTTACATCTTCTGTACCTTTGTAGACCAGGTTAGGAATCATATGTAAATCCTGCACACTGGCCCTTTGTGTGTGTTTTGTTCGATCATACTATAATGGGCCCCTATGCACACACACACACACACACACACACGTAAACAATCTGGATGTTAATGATCCTTTTGCATCTTTTCCTTTTCGATTTTTTTCTCTTGTTGTTTTTTCTCTTCGTCTCTTTGTGGACATCCAATATTTCTTTATAGTCACTTGATTGACTTTAAAACAAAACATGTTCAACAACCACTTCAAAAAAACAATCGACCCCTCCTGGGCCTGGGCCTGGGCCCTGAGGCCTGTTCACTGACACACACCACCCCCCCCCCCCCCCCACACACACACACACACACACACAGCAACATTCTCCATGTGCAGACTTTGTTGTCGTATCATAACAACATCTTGCTCTGTCTTCTTTGTTCCCGTCATAATAGCTGCAGCTGCTGGACGGCTCCGAAACTTAAACACAAACATGTGTGGTTTTTGCAGCTTTTTTTGAAATGACTGACATGTGTGTTTTTTTTTTTCCATCATGTGTGAAATATAAGTTTTATTCAGTTTGACACTGTCAGATGTTGGTGTTAAAACCACAGGTAACCGCTGGGCTGCTGCAGACCGTGACCTTTTTCTTGTTCCTGTGTTTTTAGTCCAGAATTTCAGAGGAAGAAACGTCGGGTTTCACCTGGTCTGAAGGGGAAGTGTTCACCTGCACTACAGTGTTTTTTTGTTGTTTAAATATATATATATATGTGTGTGTATAAAATCAGAGTGGTGCTGGAGACGTGCAGAGGAAACAGAACATTTAAAAACCAATGATAAACAGGGACATTTTTTATTTTTCATTCTTTGTGATTTTAACTTGTTGAATGAGGATAAATGGAAGAAAACTTTAAAAAAAATAAATCCATGACAAAATAATTAAGGGAGGGAGATTTATTTGAGCTTTTTTTGTGGTTGAACGAAGACGCGACTGATTCAAATGATGTTTTTTTTTTAATGGGTCACTTGAACATTTTTTTCTTGCTTTGTGTTCATGCATTTGCAGCTGTTGTGAGTTCATGCAGGACACATGATGCTGAACTGATGAAGTTGTTTTCCTGAATTTGTAGCACGTTTGTGTCTTTGCTTGTGCTGAGCCTTCAGGGCCACCGTACAACAACAACAACAGACAGGTTTAAACACGTGAACCTCGGCAGTTAAACCTGAACCTGAACCCAAAGTCATTATTTAATCAAACCACTTTATTAGTTATTGTAAAAATCCAATCAGGTCTAAAATCCACCTTTACTAGAGCTAATTTTAGATTTAACTCACATTGTCTGAGATTTATTGAGTCAACTATGTAAAAGGAAGTTACATGTTCATGTGGCTTTATTATTATTCTAAAACCTCCCAGTCACATTCAGTGTGAAAAGCCAGCACCGTCTCTGAGTAATCCTGGGTTGTGTGGGAATTAGATGTCTGACTGCTGTGTCTTGAGCAGCCTGTGGGCGAGCTCTCAGATGCCATTTCCCTTCACTAACAGCAGCCCGTCTGAACCTTTTAAGGGTTTCTGTTTCCTCTGTATAATGTGGGAGGTTTGACTTTTTCCATTGAACAACTCTGTGAATTGATCAGTTCTGTTTTTTTGTTTTTTTTTGTCTCTCTCTTCAGGTTGTTCGTAGGAGCTTTTCAAAACGACGGCAGCGAAGGTGGTGAAGCCGACCAACCAGTCCGACGTGCTCAGAGACTTCAGGATGATGTGTAAATACTTTAAAGTGGTGCTTGCACATGATTCTACTTTTGCATCTTTTTTCTAATTTATTGTTTTGTACTTGTTTTCACTGCGATTTGAGTTTGTTTTAATGGCGTCACTCGTTTTGAGGATGTAGAGTTTGAAGAGAGGAACAAACCACATCTGCAGTGATGAAGTGATACTTTCTACAAGATACAGGATCATTAAACAGCAACAAGTTCAGCATTCAAATCTAACATACTCTGTATTTTTTGCGTAGGTATATATGTGCTTATTGACAAAACCTTAACCTGTTGTCAAGAAAAAGTGCCACTGTCAGTCTCACTTAAAACATTTTATTGTCAGATGAGAGTGAGATTGAACTAGCACACCGCCATATCACACCACCATACCACCTGTGAATCATGATGGTGGAGACATGATGTTGTGGGGATGTTGCAGTTGTGGGGCAGCTGGTCAGGACTGAAGGGAAAATGGATGCTGTGAAGTATCCCACACCCAAATTCTGGAGGAGAACCTGCATCCTTCTACTGGACAGCTGAAGATGATGATGATTTTCCACAGGCACTGTAAATGATCATGTGCATGCACAGCACACACACATGAAATGCTCGTTTTTAACCTAAAGTCTAACTATGTCACTCAGCTTGTGGTTTTCAGAGTCACTTTTAGTTCCTGTCCTAAATCAAGACACAAAGACACATGACACCTTTGTCAGGAAGTGGCGCAACACCAGTCAACAATATATCAACTGTTATGCATCAACTCTATGTTCACACTGTGGCTACGTTATGATTAAAACATCCCAAACCATCCTTTGGTTTTACACCTTTTGTTCTGATAAAATCTTCATGAACTGATTGTGGTTCCTGTTGAAGACGTGAAGTGAAAGTGTGTGTGTGTGTCAACCTCAACTGTTTGAAGGATGTGAGGAAATCCAGCAGCTTTTATCCTGCACACACCTGGTAACATCCATCAGAGAGGAGCGATCATCCACCCCTGAGTTCCTCCCTCTGGTTTACAAAGTCAGACTAAAGCAGGAAACCCTTTACATGCACCGCTGACTTTTGTAAATATCAATTAGAAATCATTGATGGTGGTGGGGGGCGGGCGAGCCTCCACACTGGGAGACGCTCAGCAGGTTGAGAGTGACAACAACGATGTGCACAGATCACCACCTACTGGTCAGTCAGACAACAACACCACAGGTCACAGAGTCAAAATCAATCAACTATGACAAGATTCACTTCAGTCATAAGATCTGGAATCACAGGAATCAATATAAACTAGTTAATAACATAGGAAATAATGGATTATTGATGATCATGAGTGATTATTCCTTTGGTTCAGTGCAGACTTCATGACTGAAACAAGCTCCTCCACTCAGGTGAGGTAAACTCCCTGTGACCTGTCAATCACAGCTGTAGCTCCTCACACTAATCGTCACTGCATCAAGCTGATTGATGAGCCAGTTTCATTGTTAATGTTAATATCATCCACCTGCTACATCGAGTCAAACGAGGCCATCCAGATTCAGACTCTGTGGTTGAAACTCTAAAAAGTTTCAAAAGCCTCAAACCTTTGAATATTTAACACGTAGTCAGTCACCATGGTGACCGTGTCTGCTGCAGAGTGTCACAATAGATGTACTAAGAGGAGTAATGTAAGGTGTCAAGAGCACTGATCTATTATATAATGATGGAAACATGCATCAAGATTATTTTGTAGATTCACACTGTGACTTTACACGTGTTAAATCTGACTCATTGTGCACTAATCCAGTTCCACTGTAATTTATGGGTCACTCACTTTCCCACAAAGACTTTCCTGGAACTGAGCTCACCCACATCTGAACGTTTTAACTCTGAACTGTCGCTGCAACCGTCGTGTGCAAAGTGTGTCAGGCCTGTAAACATTCTCACAATTCACTGCTGGCTCTCAGACGCAATAGCCCGGCTGTTTGGCATGTGGTGCACATGGTTTTCATACTTTCATGGAACTTTTTTTGTGGTTCTGCGGCGACGACACTTTTTGTTTATTTAGGTCGTTGATTTCTCGGTATGTCTTGATCAGATGTTTGTGGACAGAGGTCAAAGGTCAAAGTCGTGATGACCTCACAAAACAGGGACAGGAAGGAACTGCTTAAATTTTGACACAAGTCTGGACTCGAAAATGTGGAAGTGGGGTGCTCGGTGGTCGAGTGGTTTAAAAACACATCCCATATTGGCAATGTCCAATGCAGCGATCGCCAGATTGATCCCCAGCCGTGCTGCTCTGTGCTGCATGTCGTTTTCCCAGTCTCTCTCCTGACTTTTCTGTCTCACTCTACTATGCTGGCGAAAATGCAAAATATATATATATATATATCTTTAAAAGAAGATGAAATACCAGTAATTAGATTTTGGTGGCTAAAGGTCAAAGGTCAAGTTCCCTCACCTCGGTATTGTTTGCATGAACACATTCACAACCCTTGAGGGATTTTTCTGCTCTACAAATACTACTAACAGACGACCTGATCAGATTAGGGGTCAGAGGTCAAAGGTCAGGGTTAGAGTGACTTTACAGCCGTTATATACGAACCAAAATTTCACACATTTGGTTAATAATTGATCTGGTTCTGGAGAAAGGTTTTCTGAGACTAGTCAAACAACCATGGGGTTAAATCAGGCCTGTGGAGTGATGTCACATCCTCTCAAAGTGTATATACATATATATATATATATATATATATACACATACACACACATATCTATTTGTATATATACATATATATATGTATATTACATATACATCTATAACTGGTGTATACATGTTTGTTAATGCAGCAACATATAAACAATCATCTTTATGCTTGTGAACCGTGTCTCTTCTCTTCTCTAGGCCTCACATACACATTTGTACAGTGTATCACTATATATTGATTGTCCAATAGGATCGATAATTCTTCCATAAGTGCTTTTATCCTTCATGTACGTATATAATACACATGTATAGTCAGTATATAAACACACAGTGAGGGTGTGAGCCGTGCATGTCCACCTTCCACCGCTTCCCTCCTGACAGAAGTTTAACTATGTGACACCAACATACGAGGAGTTAACGTGTAGCGGAGTGTGTAGTTAATCTTCTCCTCTCCGGGCCCGAGGCTTCAAAGCGCTGCCCCGCGGCTCCTCGCGCTCAGACCGCGGCTCCTCGCGCTCAGACGGAGCTCGACCTTCCTCCGGAGATGAAGATGTCCGTCGTGTCCAAGAAGCTGTGGAGCGTCCACAAGCAGCTGGTGCTGCTGCTCACCCCGCTGCTCTTCCTGCCTCTGCTCTTCACTCTGCCGGAGAAGGTCAGTGGTTCTGCTGCGGTTCTACTGCGGTTCTACTGTGGTCCGGGTGCACGTGCACGTCTTAAGGTTTCCAGCATTTTCCAGGAATGATGAATGAGTTGATTCACACACAGGCCGTAAAACTCCTGTGGACTGTCTGATAGAGACATAGATGATACTGTCTGGTTTTATCTATTGATTAATTGATTAATTGATTAGTCCTTTAAATCTTTCAGTTGTAGCAGACTGACTAGATAAATCAGATGTTTATTGTTTGATCACATGAGAAACTTTGGGTCACAGCTGAACTGATTAGCTGATTGATTGATCTGCTAATCAATAGAATACTGATTTGTGACTGTTTAGATCATGCATCATCATTTTTAAGCACAAACTATGAAACAAACCTGAACATCGTCCGCTTCCAGCTGCTCAGATCAGAGGATCTGAAGTGAACGGGTTTTAGTTTTGACCTCAACAGAGCAAGACGTCACTTTGGTGGGTCGTGGTGGTTGTGATGTATTTACACTGTATGTCACATTTGACTGGACAAATAATCAATTTCATTTGAGATATGATCTGCTGACCGATAGATAATGGAAGTAAAGTGTGACCTGCAGCTGTAAAAAGTCACTATAGCAAAGTTTTATATTGTTTATTTTGTTCTTTTAAAGCCAGTCTGTGACATTTATTCTACTTTATAGTGTCGGATGTATGATCTTTCTCTCTCTCTCTCTCTCTCTCTACATGACACACACACACACACTCTGCTCTGTCACTGATGTTACATCTGATCAATTAACTGTGATCACTGTCTGATCATGTTTATCTCTTAGGAGGGGAAGTGTCTGTACGTGGTCGTGTTGATGGCCATGTTTTGGTGCACAGAGGCTCTTCCTCTGGCCGTGACGGCCATGCTTCCCGTCTGCCTCTTCCCAACACTGGGAATCCTCCCCTCCAAAAAAGTCTGCCCTCAGTACTTCCTGGAAACCAACTTCCTCTTCCTCAGCGGTCTCGTCATGGCGTCGTCGATCGAGGAGTGGGGCCTGCACCGCAGAATCGCCCTGAAGGTCCTCAGCATCGTCGGAGTCAAACCAGCCTGGTGAGACCTGGACGACCTGGAGACTGACACTTCATCCTCTAATCAAGAGTCTGTGATGGTGTTTATTAGTGTTACTGGTTTAACACGCGTTTATCTTCCCAGGCTCATACTGGGAATGATGGTGACGTCGTCCTTCCTGTCCATGTGGCTCAGCAACACGGCCACAACAGCCATGATGCTGCCCATCGCCAACGCCATCCTGGAGAGTCTGTTTGGAGACCTGGAGACCCTGAAACAGAAGACCAAGTACACAGAGGATCCAGAGGGCGACATCGTAAACGGTACCGATTTACAGACCGATCGTTACGTTATGTGAATGTGGAACGTCGGAGCAGTAGCTTTAGCGTCATCCTCTCAAACTCTGTCATGGTGAAGCGTTTAGCAGCTGCACAGTCGGATGACTGGACACCGAAGACACCAGAGACATGACATCAGATAGATAACAACAGTCCTGTGTGTTGACTAAATGTGTAAATAAACAGCCAGTTAACATGTTGTGTTTACAGTTTGTGCCTCAGCCTCCAAATGACAGATTTAATAAATGAGGTTTTATGAGTCGACACTCGACAAAAAAGTTCAAACGCAGACAGTGAATTAGATTTTTGTGTTGAGCTGCGTTAACCTCGTCTTTTTAATATGTAATCTAAGACGTGAACTTTGTGCGGTTTTTCCAACACACTGAGTCCTCGGATACAAAGTTAGTCAATATTCAAGTGGTGATTGATTAATGATGCTTTATTGACTCAGTCATGTATTAAATTTAGCTGAAGCACAGCCTCCTAAATGAACCAAACTCTGGGTTTTATTCTGTAGTGTATAGTATTAGGAGTTTCATTTTGTTAAAGCTTAAATCTCATGTGTTTTATCTCCCTTCAGGTCAGTCGGCTTTAAAGCTGCATTCACTGCCCTCCGTCCCGTCGGAAAAACAAATACTGTCAATAGAAGGGTAAGAGGATTATTCACCACAGTCCTTCTGAACCCATTTCTTGACATAGATCAATCAATTAACTTAAAGTCTTTGATGATTTGAACAGGTCGGAGGGGGCGGAGCCGACCGAACTGAGGACAGCGGAGGAGATCCGATCGGAGGCGGAGTATCAGCTGCAGGTGTGGAAAGGATTCCTCATCTGCATTCCTTACGCGGCGAGCATCGGAGGAACGGCGACGCTCACTGGCACCGCACCCAACCTCATCATGATCGGACAGCTGAAGAGGTGGATGTTAGGTTTATATTGATCATCAGTGAATCAGTCATGATCGTCATCTGGTTCTTTTTTTGTTCTTTAAAGCTACTTCCCAGACTGTGACCTCATCAACTTTGGCTCTTGGTTTGCGTTCGCCTTCCCACTCATGCTTCTCTTCCTGTTTCTGGCCTGGTTATGGATTTCCTTTCTCTACGGCGGCCTCAACACACGGTAATGTGTTTGTTACAGACTGAGAAATATTCACACAATTGTATTATATTGATTTTTTTTTAATGGATTTCTTTCTGCATCACCTTTAAATGTCACGATATCAGATGTCACGTTTTTATTTCCTGCAGGTTGTGCATCAAGAGGAACGACCGCAGAGCGCAGGCCGAGGCCCGAGCCAAGGCCCTGATCCAGGAGGATTACAGGAAACTAGGGCCCATAAAGTGAGGACTCGTGTATGTCTTCAAATCTCATGAAATAGACGCTGAACGAGTGCGTTTTGTTTCTGTTTGTTTTGTTTTTTGCCACTGAGCCGTTTTACTGACTTTTTTACTCTTGATGCTCAAATTTCAGTTTTGCAGAGGGAGCGATCTCCTTCTTCTTCATCCTGTTCGCTGTTCTGCTGTTCACACGAGACCCCAAGTTTGTCACAGGCTGGTCTGTGTTATTTAAAGCAGGGTAAGAAAGACACACACACACACACACACACACACATACAGAGGATGTAACTGCAGCTGTTGATTTTTCCTGTTGGCTGTTAATGATGTCATCGTCTTGTCATCCTGCAGCTACGTCTCAGACGCCGTCACTGGTGTTATCATCGTGTCCATATTGTTCTTCTTCCCGTCGCAGAAACCGTCTCTGAGCTGGTGGTTCGACCCTCAAGGTCAGTGACCTCCTCTACAACATAGAGATGACAAATTAAATCAAAATGACCATGAAGAAATCTTAATTTAACGCCTGGGATCAGATACGATGAGACACAAAACACAAAGTTTCGTCCATCGAAGAGATAACAGAGGTGAAGATGAGCAGTTTGCAGCTGGTGAGGACCCGGACGAGTCAGAAATGAGGATTGAAAACCAAATATTTGATATTTGTGAAAGATTCAGAGACGTTCAGACTGTGACTGAAGTGGAAATAAGCTGAGGAATGTTAATAATGTAGATTAGAGAGTCTGGAAGTGAAACTGTAGTTTCTCTGTTTCTGATTAGAATAAGCTCTCCAAGCTTTGTTGTCACACTTTAGGGGTTTTGTTTTTGTGTGTGTGTCTGTGTGTGTGTGTGTATGTTTGAGCATGGGCACAAACTGAATGCACATGTCCTGTGTGTGCTGGAGACACGTGTGTGTGAGTGGTGCGATTGTGTATATTATGTTCAGCTGGTCAAATAAACCACTGGACACAAGCGAGGAAAAAAAAAAGAAAAAAGCAAATCCTGGGGCTCGTTTGTTCTTTTCAATCTGGGTCAAAACAGCACAACAGAACAGAGCGGAAACCTGATTTGTGTGTGCGTGTGTGTGTTTTGTCTCTAAACTGCAGGTTTTTGTGTCTTTCTGTATATTTCTGTTTGTCTCTGAGCTCCTCAGTCTGTCACTGTGTTTTTGTTTTGTGTGTTTGAAATGAATCGAGCTACTGATTAACGGCTGTAAAAAGCCTCCGCTGAATTCACAGGAAGTTCACGAGACGGTGTTTAGACTGTCGTGTGGTTTTTGAACGACCAGTTAATAAGAACACTGCAGCAGAAACGTTGACTAAATGAGAATGAACTGCAGTAAAAAACTTTATTGTTTATTTTTTCATCCCTTCCTTTCTGGTCAGGCTCAAACACGCCTTACGTTCCTCTCCTGTCATGGAAGAAAGCTCAGGACTCAGTTCCCTGGAACATCATCCTGCTGCTCGGAGGCGGCTTCGCGATGGCCAAAGCTTGTGAGGTACGGTACTGACGCTGGTCCAAAGGAAAACATGAACAGGATGAGTTTTCATCATGTTCTCACATGTTTCTCTACGTGATGATGTGTGTGATGAGAAGTAGGAGGGCTGTCAACGTCAACGAGATAATAATAACACCATGACACAGTTTTCTTTCAATGATCATTTCTGTGAATGTTGTGTTGTTGACCTTTTGACCTTTGTTGCTGGAGATGAATCAGCTGCAGCATGAAGCAAAACCATGTCTGCTAACAGCTTCCACTCAGATGCAGACGTCATGTTATTATCTGAGCACATGTTTTATGGTAAATGCAATGAGGCGTTCAAAGGTTTCCGGACAATATTATTACATTGTTTGTTACAACTTATGTTTCCGTTACGCAGCTTATTTGTCCATTAATAGACCGACACTGAAATTATCTCCTTAAGGTTCATTTAGAAAACTGTGATTAATATGCAGTGAACTGATGACAGCTCTAATGAGAAGGTTGATCACTCTCAGTATATTGAATAACTTACAGCAGCTCATTAGCTTAGCTTAGCTTAGCTTAGCTTAGCTGTTCAGGGGCAACAAAATCCCCCTGCACTTCTCTGTTATCACATCCTCTGTTCACCTGAAGTGTAAAAACAACAACAGACTGTGGTTTGGGGGATTTTGTGGGTTGTGACTTCCTGGATATATAGGACTTGACAGATAAAACAACAACTTGCTGTTTTTTGTAAAGATTAAACAAGTGAGATGATAATGTTAATGGGTTTTAGAGGAGCTGGTTGGTGGATTTATATTTTTAAATCTTTTGGACAGAGCGTAGCTTTCGCTTGCTCTGGTTACAGTGTTTATGCTAAGCTAACTGGCTTAGCTTAGTTTAAACTCTAAGTTATAAACGTTGCATGTCTTTATCTCGTGTGATGAACTGCTTCTCCTCTCTCTCTTGTTTCCTCTCTGCTCCTCTGCTCTGTCCCCCACTTTGCTTTATTATGTTGTGATTTGATCTTTGACCTTTGAACCCGGTCTTGTGGCGTTTGGCAGGAGTCAGGCCTCGCCTCCTGGATCGGAGGTCACCTCCAACCTTTGGCCGAGGTCCCTCCTGCTGCAGCTGTGATGTTGATCACCGCCTTCCTCGCCTGTTTCACTGAGTTCGCCAGCAACACGGCGACGATCATCATATTTTTACCCGTCATTGCTGAACTGGTGAGACTGGTGTTTGAACTAAAGCCACATACAGAGTCACACTCTATTAAACTGAGAAGCTGCAGACGAGCTGAGAGACTGTCGAATCAGTGGAAACTCACAGACTGACCTGTGATCAGTTTGTCACTGACCTCGTCCTCTGTGTCAGTCAAAGCCTTTGGAGACTTGTTAAACTCTTGCGATAGATGTTCTTACGTTTGTCGCCTGTTGGACATTAACTGCTACCGTCAGTAATTATTAACTGGAGCTTTTGTACTTTGCCATGTTTCCTGTACTGTAAAAAAAAAAAACGCATTTAAAGAGAAAATACTACTAAACTGCTAAAAGGATCATTTATGGGCTGAGTTTTTATTTGAATAAAAAATATATTGAACTGAACAAAAACCACCAAGAATTCAACTTGGAAACACACGTGACTTCATCTGAAAACCAGGCAGTGAAGCTCTATTAACGACGACAGATAAACCTGCCCACTGTTGTGTTTATGACCTAATGTACTCTGTGTTTGTTTGTTTGTTTGTTTGTGTGCAGGCGATCCACATCTCAGTGAACCCTCTGTACTTCATGATTCCTGCCACAGTGGGATGTTCGTACGCCTTCATGTTACCGGTGTCGACACCTCCGAACTCCATTGCCTTCGCCTCCGGACATCTCCTGGTCAAAGACATGGTACGAACACCACAGCTGCTCTCAGCACTGCAGCGTCACACATGAACATGTGACACATGTCTTGGCCCAAAGCTATGTTTATTTTTATGAATCCGAGCTCAAGCATTTTGTTTTTGCAGATGACACAACTATGAAAAATAATGAGTAATAAATAAGTCCACACAGATCCATAAAACTCAGTTAAAGTGATTTTTTGTCAATTTTGAACAAGAATCAATAGAAAACTTTACCAACAAAATCCAGAAAAGATCTGAAAAGACATTAAAAAACAAGTCAGAACTAAACTGATGTAAAAATCTTCTGTTTTATTGATTCATTCGATCAGTTGATTGATGATTAGTGAAGGAGGAGCAGATAATATGTGTTTGTTGTGTAATATTGATGGAAATAAACACAAACTCGTCCTCTCAGGTGAAGACCGGCGTCGTCATGAACATCCTGGGCATCCTCTCGGTCTCTCTGGCCATGAACACGTGGGGCATCGCCATGTTTGACCTGAACAGGTACCCAGACTGGGCTCAGACCGTCAACAAGACGGCGGTCGCCACCAACATCCACTTCACCTCCGTCCAGTCGCTGAACGCCACAAGTTAAGATTCAAAACGCTGAACAGGGACAAAAGTTTTGTCTGTAGTCGTCTGTAGACCTGGGGGTGGGGGGGGGGGCACTGTGCAGCTGTTACCTGCTGCGATGCATTCAATGAGTCTGTTATATTCAAGCGTCAAGCGTGTGTGAGGCGTTTGAACACACTCCAGATTACAGGTTAGGAAGAAAGCAGCAGGTCAAGAACGAGCTGCTTCACTTCATTCTGCACCTTTATAAAACTGGACAAACATTTAACAACAACAACAAACAAAACAACAACTTCAGCTCTCCGGAGTTCATTTTTTGTATTGATGCTCCTCGGTCGACCTCTGCTGAAACAATGACGGAAACATCTTTTAAAAATATATATTTTTGTGTAGAATCACGAAGAGATCATGTTACGTGTTTATGTTTTTAATACGGCTCGTGTTTATTGACCGAAGCCGCGGCGCATAAACAAACATATTTTAAATCTTTTCTACATTATTCGATCATGAATCCTGACTAATCAAAGTGTAAATTGTGTTTTCAATGTGATTTTCATTCTTACAGTTCGACTGCTGTTACGAATAAAATGGTTTTGAGTTTGTATTATGATCATTTAGTGTTATGTGTGTGTGTGTGTGTGTGTGTGTGTGTGTGTGTGTGTGTGTGCATCAGATATTTTGTGTTTTAGTTTTTAATGGAAAACCAACAGAAACATTCGAACCCTCGTCGTCGTGTTTCCTGCAGATTTTGACACAGGTTTTGTGCGAAGTGAACGCACGGTTGTAAATCCCTCCCAGTGTTTACCTGCTGTTGTAAAGTGTCCGAAGTCACAAGGCTTAACAACAATAGTTAACTTGTGTGAGGTTGTGTGATTACTAAGTGTTCGCAGGGGTCAGTGCAAAAGGTCACACAGTGTCTACATGGAAAAAAAAAACAAAAAAAACTAAAACACCTGAGTCACCAGAACAGGTGTTGTTTCTTTAATTCTTGAATCTCCTTTTGTCTGTAGTGACACACGGGATTCATGACTTCATGTAATATACGTGTAGAGACTCGTCTGTAGCTGAGCAAACATTAAAAGGTCGTAGACACAAGAAACGACGACGATGAGTTTATTCGTGTCAGGAAACACAATGAAATCAAAAAAAAGTGCTGAGAAATAAAAGAACAACTGAAGTCACAAGAGTAAACAAGTGAGACGTTCAAATACAGGAAGTAGAGATCAGCAAAACAAACAAAATGAAACAGGAAGTGAAGTGTGATGTAATTAAAGATTTAAAGTGACGACAGTTTTATTCTGCAGGTTGATTCATTTTACAGGTGCAAGAGGAGGAAACAAGGATCTTCAGAGTGAAATGTACAGTGTCACACACACACACACACACACACACACACACACATATATATATATATACTGTTGAATTACACATTGACATCAGATCAGTGACACATTAACAAAGAATCACCAGTGACAGTTTAACACTGAGTCTCTGTAGTAAATAACAAGAAAAAACTATCATCTATAACAACGATAACAAATCCATTGAAACACTGTTAATTAACTGACAGGTAACATGATGGGAGCGCGTTCAGGAGTCAGCTGATCGTAGATACGATGAGTTTTACTAAACTCAAACAGATAAAATTCAGGTTTTTAATCATTCGCTCTCATCAGGCAGGTTGTGTGACGGATCTGTTTGGAGTTCAGATGTTTCTCGTCCAAATGCATCTTGTAGTTAACGTCAAGAAATATAAACATGTGGACAAACAGCAGTGAACATGTGTCTCCAGCTTCTCACTCAGGGACAGAGGACAATGACCGACAGACCAGGTCAAAATGTTGCAGAGTCCTGTGGTTGGGCCTGTAGATCAAGTGGGTGGGTCCAGGACCAGTCCCAGTCCCAGTCCCAGGTCCCAGTCCCAGTCCCAGTCCTAGGACCAGGACCAAGTCCAGGTCCCATTCCCTCTACACTGTGTCAAACTCAGTGTGTGAATCAAACACACAGGACACATGACATCAGTGACATCACAGTGACTGTGGCCCTCATTGAGTCACATTGTGCATGTGAGTGTGTCACATCGGTCCATATGATTCTGCCTCATGTGGGTTCACAAACACCAACATGACTGTGACTGTGACAGGAAGTTCCTCTTTCACCTCCACAGTCCAACAGTTCACAGCCACAATGAAGGTCATCACTGCTCTCAGGTAAGACTCTCTCTATCTATCTATCTATCTATCTATCTATCTATCTATCTATCTATCTATCTATCTATCTATCTATCTATCTATCTATCTATCTATCTATCTATCTATCTATCTATCTATCTACCTATCTATCTATCTCTATCTATCTATCTATCTATCTATCTATCTATCTATCTATCTACCTACCTATCTATCTATCTATCTATCTATCTATCTATCTATCTATCTATCTATCTATCTATCTATCTATCTATATCATCTATCTATCTATCTATCTATCTATCTATCTATCTATCTATCTATCTATCTACCTATCTATCTATCTATCTATCTATCTATCTATCTATCTATCTATCTATCTATCTATCTATCTATCTATCTATCTATCTATCTATCTATCTATCTATCTGTCTATCTATCTATCTATCTATCTATCTATCTATCTATCTATCAATCTATCTATCTATCTATCTGCCGTCCAGCTTCAGGAAGGATGTTAAAATGTTTAATCCAGTGATGAAGTGATGAGGCTGTGAACTTGCAGGCTTTAGACAGTCTCCACTCTTTTTTTTGGGGGGGGGGGGTCTTAAGACCTTTAATCGACAGGGCAGCTGCAGAGAGACAGGAAACAGGGAGACAGAAAGTGGGGGAATTGAACCGGGGCCTCTGCATATGGGGCGCTTGCTCAACCCTCCGAGTTAAACGATGCCCTAGTTTCCAGTCTTTATCTAAACCAGGCATGTCCAAACTATTCCACAAAGGGCCATGTGGGTGCAGGTTTTGGTCCAACCAATCAAGAGGACACAGTTTGACCAATCAGCTGTCTGAAGACTGAGATCAGTTGATTAAATGAGTCAGGTCTGGTGTGCTGCTGCTTGGTTGGAAAGAAAACCTGCAGCCACTCGGCCCTTTGTGGAATAGTTTGGACATGCCTGATCTAAACTAAACTAACGTCACCTGCTGGCAGAGGTGTGTCTGCCTCTGTCTCTTAGCAACACATAAAAAGTGTTTTTGTCAAAATGTGGATCACTCCTTTAAAGATGTTGTTTCCGTCCTCAGGACCAGAGCCTCATGTTGGAGACAGACGTTCAGATCCGTCCTGTTTTATCTCTGGGACGTTTACTCTGCTCCTTCACCTTCTGGTCGGGACGTCCTCACTCTTCTGTCCCTCTGTCTGTCTCTCTCTGTCATCACCGGCGGCCTCCTCCATCACTGGCTCTTCCAGACTCTGAGGTACGACCATGAAGCGTCCGTCCTGACCGCCTGTGTCTACACTGTGACCATGCTGGTGGTGTCCTTCCTGTGTCACCCACTGCGCTGCGTGCTCACCATGACCCTGCCGACCGTCTGCACCAGACAGGGACGGAAACTCCTCGTCTCGGCCTCCGTCATGATCTTGGTGGTGAACGTCATCCCGAACATCACGGTGAACATCGGAGCGGTGGCACGAGTCCTCAAGTGCACGGCTGAGGGTTTCACCAGGACTTTACTGAGCTCGTCTGAGCCCTGGAACAAAGTGAAGCGAGACCTTGTTGAAGAAACCATCAAAGTGAAGCGGGAGGACTTGAGCTTTGTGACCAATCTGAGGAAGTTGGATCAGTTCACGTACGTTAACGTGTCCGGGGTCAAACACCGGTTTAAGGAGATGATCGGACAGATGGAGGTGAACTTCTCACAGGCCGGCAGCCTGCTCAAAGACTGCAAACTGCTGGCCAACAGGGTACTTGCTGCCCTGTTTGTTGCCCTGTTAATCCTCGAAGCTGCACGTTACCTGAAATCTTACCTGACCTCAGTTCAGTTTGACAACAGCCACATCTCCAGAGAGCTCCTGAAGAAACCAACACCTGCTGATACCAAGAAAACAGCTAAAAGAAAACTCACTCCCAAAGGCTGTAAAGTCACAAGTGAGGAGTGTGCCTCGTGCTTCCTGTCTCTGGTCGTAGTGACTTTATATTTCATTGCAATCACTGCAATAGTGACCTTAGATGTTGTGCATCACATAGTCGAGGTGATTGTGCCGTGGCTGCTGAATTTTCCACCTACGTCTGCAGCCATAAGTGTCAGTTATAAGGTAACACAGCTCAGGTTTGCTCCACCGCTGCAGCTCCTTTGTCACTTTACAGTTTTTTACACATGTTTGTGTCTGTTTTTGTGTTTCCAGGTGAATCTCTTCTTCCCTGCCTGCTCTCTGCTCTCTCAGTTCTGCAAGACACAGCCGCTGACCGACTTCCACAGGGATTACAGGTGGTCGTTCAGCCCCGAGCCGTCGCTCTGCGATGTGACGACTTCGGCTCCAGACCTGAGAGTCACACTCCTGCTGGGATGTCTGTGGCTGATGAGCTACTGTCTGGTGTTCATTGAGGTCTACGCCAGGAGGCTGCGCAGGAAAATCTCTGCCTCCTTCTTCAGGGAGCAGGAGGAGAGGAGGAGGGTTTACCTGATGAAGAGAATACAAGAGAAACAGAGGAAGAAAGAGCAACAAGAGACGGTTACTGTTCAGGTTGCCTCTGGGTGAAACAGCGAAGTGCATATCTAATTTGCTCTCATGTCTCTGGCCCTTCAAGCTGCCACCACAGAAATCCTCCACAGGCAGGTTTTGGTCCCCAGAGGACGAAGCTACATCTGTGGACGTCTCTTTTTAAAGTTTAACATTCAGGTTTTTAGTGAGACGTCTCCACGGCTGTCGGACAGATCGTCCTGGGATTTGTCCTCAGATGTTCAAGGAGCCCAGAGACGGAGGCTGACATTTTCATTTGTCCACAGAAACATGAAACGCTGCTGAAAGAGGTGGCACAAGACTTTTGAGATAAACATCCGTCACAGTCAGCATTAAATTTGACATGAACACATTTAAGCCCATCATCAGGTCAACAACATTCAATGTCCCTATATCAATGTTTCAAACAGCAGCACATCTCTCTGATACAGTGTCAGTATATTTCCTGAGAACTTCAACACCGATGTTTTCCCATCATGCACTCTGCTACCCAATCCAAAGGTTATCCTTTGAATGTACAACAGATCTGTCCAGTTCATTTCGTTTGTCAATAATTTGGCTTCTTGTGTGAAGGAACATGACCGTGTGACGTTGACACTGAAACAGGCCAAAACTTCTTATTCTCTATGGTTTAAAGAGCATAATGATGATTCATAGCCAATTCAACAAAAACAACTTAAATGCCAAGTGCTGTAATCATTTTGGCCGCCACTGTATGTTACATATAGAAATTCTATACGTGTACATTTATGACCTTTGACAGCTCAGTTTGTGTCATCGTTTTGTCTCAGTAAAGTGTAGAGTGATGAGAGCTTCCTGTGTGTGAGTCAACATCGACACCTTTTCCTCTCTGAGCTTATCAGCGCTCGACAAGCTGCTCGGGGGCGCCGACGCTTAAGAGCTGATGTGGTTTTTTTAGAAAGATGCAGCACACAACAAACATCCGCACAGGTTTCATTGCCCCTCTGTTTGTGTTGCAGGAGCCCACTTGTTTTTTTGTTTTTTCACACAGGAACAGAAGTTGTGCTTTTTTTTTTATTTTCTGTCTGTGCAGTGTTTGTTTCTCCTGTTGTCCCTCAGTCCCACTAGATGCCACTGTGGTGCTTCGGACAGATGAGGACAGCACATAACATCAAACCACCACCTCCTCCTCCTCCTCCTCCTCGTCTGGATCTGAGCAGCAACAGATGAGATCTCGCCAATTTCTTTTTTCAATATTGCATTGGCCTAGATAACATTAATAAATGTAATGGATCTGTTTCATGTGCACATGAAATAATTCACGGGGCTATTTTAGAGCAGCCTTTATAGTAATTATATATAAAAAAGACTCTCTTCCCTTTTTCTGAAAAACTCTTTTGCATATCACTTCACTCCTGCTTTAAATTCCCATGTGGCTTTGGGAGTTTATTTTAAGACGTCTTCCTAGAATAATAATAGAAAACTCTATTTTTACTCCTGACTTCTTATCATTGTCTCGAAATTCAGCAGCAACCTGTGTGAAAAAATAAAAATAAAAATAAAAAAAAAGACGACCGGTCCGGAAATTATAAATAATTCATATATTTTCCTTCTCACATCAGTGTGTTGCTCACTAAGAGTGTGTGGACAGCTTTGGTCTTAAGCTCATTGGAAATGCACTCGACTGAAAGGTGGATTATTGCTTTAAAATGTGAATAAATATGAACCCGAGACCCAAAATTCAGCCCTTTGAGGTCGGAAGAAAGAAAATCAACATGAGTATTATACAGAGCGTATTTGTTCCAGCTCTAGGATGTAAGATATTAAAAATGAACACACCATGTTTGACGCCTTTAGAAAAACTTCAGATGTCAATTAAAACTTAAAACGACTAAACTTTAAGATCTGAATCAGTTGTGATGCGACAGAGTTTCTATTTATCTGCACGTCAGCAGGCGATAAAAGACGTGAGTCTTTGTTAGACACAGTACCTGACACTGACTTGTTGGCATGCAGCCGTTCAGACAGACAATTACCTGGAGATGCTCGGCAGGATTTTTTTCTTTCTCCTCCTCCTCCTCCTCCTCCTCCTCCGCCTGTGAAGCTGTTATCTGTTCATTAGAGACACTCTGCTGGAGCCAATGAGAACTATTCCCCCTATAAAAATGCAAGCATCTCCTGTGTATTAGCATTCACACCGACAAGTGCTGTGCACAGATACAGGGGGTCAAAGGTCAGTCCCAGCTCTAAGTGGTTTATTGGGATCTGTTTTGATAGATTTTGGAGACACAGATTAGATTTTTGTTTTGTTTGCGTTTTGAAAGATGGGTTTTAATCTGAACCTCAACGTCTCTGGCTGTTGAGTGGAGGAGCATCAGCATCCAGCACCGAGTCACCGAGACACCGAGACAGAGAGCTGAGCTGTGAAAGCTTGTCACAGGAATAGTGAGAGTCTTAATCTCCTGACGCGTGTCTCCATATTGTCCCCTCAGGAAGTCGAGACATTTTTTTCTTCTTCTCTTTTAAACGCACCAACTGAGAAAATCAGATAATGTCGATCTGTCTCTTTTTCACACAGGATGAAAAGTTAACTAAATTACGTCTGCTGCTAGTGGCAAAAAGAGAAAACAGTTGGCTTCATAATTAGTGCCATTTCAGTTCAATGGCCAGTCAGTGCAGTGGAAGATGCGTTCAATTGCAGGCTACCTCCTCCATTCTTTCAATAATTACAGGGTTTATGGTCACATGCATGGCCGCAAAGGTTGACATGACACCCTGAGCCCTGGATGAGGAGGAGGTGGAATTGATTTTCAAGTTGGTGGCTGAACAAAAGCAGTGCGTTGCAGTAAAGTGGTGTGTGTGATGTGAGGTCGATGGAGGGAGGGAGGGAGGGAGGGGTGCTCTGGGAAAATAAAGAGAGAGAGAGAGACATATGTGGACGACCAGAGCGGCTCTGGAGGAGGACGAGCAGTCATCTGTGTTTCTTGGTTCACTGCACCTGAGTGTCAGAGTGAGCTCTGCCTCCTGGAAGAGGATGGTGAGCCGCACACTTCACCTCTCCTGATACATGATGCTCATTTATTCTTCTGTGGTTTTATCTTCTCCACTTGATTCAACTGTGAATGTTTGATTTCTGCTTTATTTCAGAAAAGTGGAGGGCGACGTCTTGTGTGTTTTGTTGTTTTGTTTTGCTGAGAGGAGGTTCGTGTTTCTCTGGAGGAGCAGGTGAGCATTTTTAAATGTTTACTTTCTACTTGTGAGATTAATTTAGAAACTCAGATGTTACAAACGATGGCGACATGATGATGATGATGATGATGATGATGATGATGATGATGATGATGATAGCATCTCTTATGAATTATTCCTTAGAAGAACAAGACTACTGATGGATGATTAAATATCATCTCTTCACTTTGCTTCAGAACTAAAAGTTGAATAAAAAGCTGTTAATCACGAAGCTGAGCTTTAATGTTGCACATCTTTAATCTTCACTATGGAGGATTCGCTGTGTTCATCATCATATTGATGTGTACATTTCTGCCTCAAATCTGTGTATATGTACCTATGTAATGACCTCATGTAAATCACAATCATTTATACAAATGATTAAACCTGCAATAACAAGACTGACCACTTGGGGGCAGTGGGATTACGTCATCACCTTTTGTATTGATAAGGTGAACTGGTCTACAAACAGTTGTTGATTTATCCTGTAACTCAGGGGTCTTCAACGTTTTTAAGGTCAAGGACCCCCAAAGAGTGGAGCAGGGACCCCCTACTATATATAAATTGTATAAAATTGATTTTATATATATTATTTTTATATCAAACTGAGCCTAACGTACCTTGTTATTGTGCATTTAGCAGTAGCTTTTCAAACAGGTTCATATATTCATGTGTTTAAGGTACAGTGAGCCGGGTGTCCGTGCACCTGCCAACCTTGTTAACTGATACCAAGGCCAATATCAACAATGTCTGTCAGCTGCATGATCATCATGCAGACAAGCTGTTCAGATTGATTGATTGATCAAAAATTTCGCCACCCCTCCTGCAGTACATCCGCGAATGCCCTAGGGGTCACGGACCCCCTGTTGAAGACCTCTGCTGTAATTTATGTAGTGAGATTATCATTGATCTTAAGTCTTATTTCTGATCACCTGATGAATCAAAGTCCAATATTCACTCTTTGGTTTTGAGCTGCACTGACTCCTGAGGGGAAACATGTGGCTCTTTATCAGCTAAACGACACAATGAGAGCAGTTAGAGCGAGAACAGACAGTGAAGAAGTTGTGGCTGGATGTCTTTCTGACACTTCCTATCGATCCGTATCTCTTTCTTCAGATTTCTATTTTGTGCCCCTGGAGATAAACTGAAGTTTTGAACACGATGGAGAACAACACGACCATTTTCCAAGACGTCACCAAGGTTTTGAATCTGACAGAAATGCCTCTGAACCCTCTCGGGGAGCAGGTCATCACCATATTTCTGACGATGCTCATCTGCGGAGTTGGGATTGCTGGGAATATCATGGTGGTGCTGGTTGTGCTGCGAACCAAACACATGGTGACCCCCACCAACTGTTACCTGGTCAGTCTGGCTATCGCAGACCTCATCGTGCTCCTGGCTGCAGGACTGCCCAACATCTCTGACGTTGTGGCCTTCTGGATATACGGCTACACCGGATGTCTGTGCATCACTTACCTTCAGTATCTGGGCATCAACGTGTCGTCCTGCTCCATCACGGCGTTCACCATTGAACGCTACATTGCTATCTGTCACTCCATAAAGGCACAGTTCATATGCACCGTGTCCCGGGCCAAGAGGATCATAGCTGGAGTGTGGATCTTCACCTCCCTCTACTGCATCATGTGGTTCTTCTTAGTGGACATTGATGAGACCATCTATGCCAACGGAGTGGTGGTCACCTGTGGGTACCGTGTCTCCAGGAGCCTCTACATGCCCATCTATTTCCTGGACTTCACTCTGTTTTATGTGATCCCCCTCATCGTGGCCACCGTGTTGTACGGACTCATTGCCAGGATTCTGTTCATGAGCCCGCTGCCGTCGCATCTCAACGACAGAGCTGGAGGAGGGTCGGTTCATCAGGGTCACTCCAGCAGCACCAACAAGGCCAGTAAGGGCACAGTCTCTGCAAGGAAACAGGTACTGGACACACTTCACTTTTCCACCTGTAAGAGAAATTTTGTACAGATGGTCATGATCCCCAGAGGATGAATCATACTGATCTTTCCTCTGGTGCCATCACATGTTGACATTTATCATTTTGAGTAAATGTCTCAATGTCCCATCAGCCTCAGTTGTTCTTTGATAATAGTGCTATTTGCAAATTGTTAGCATGCTAACATACTATAGCTATCACGATGGAGACATAAGTGATAATGACACTTATCATGATTCATCATGTTGTGAGACTCTCTTGTCCCTCATTTCCTTGCTCCTCCCACCAACAGATAACGAAGATGCTGGCCGTGGTGGTCGTCCTCTTCGCCTTGCTCTGGATGCCTTACCGAACTCTGGTGGTGGTCAACTCCCTGGTGGACCCGCCTTACCACAACACCTGGTTCCTGCTCTTCTGCCGCATGTGCATCTACACCAACAGTGCCATCAACCCCATCGTTTACAATCTCATGTCCCAGAAGTTTCGCGTCGCTTTCAAAAAGCTCTGCAAGTGCAACTGGCGGCAAAAGGAGAAAGTGGCTGAGTACAGCGTCCCCATGTACTACGGCATGATCAAGGATTCATCGCACGAAAGCAACGAGCCGGTCACGGAGCAGGAGGACGTGAGCGGTCAAAACATGAAGAGGTTTGATGTGACAGATGATGAAACAAGCACTTTCAGCATCTCATAATAAAGACTGTGAGGAGTGTGTTGGGTTCACAAGGACATTTTAACGTTTTGAATTATGATTATATTGCTATAGTTGTTTGAGATGGATAGACGGGGCATTCACTGACTGAAATAATCTTCGTGTTTGCTGTGACATAGGTTTGTGTTTGTGGTGTAGTTGTGGTATTTTTTGCATCAGTATTGTAACTGTGAAATATTGTATTACCAGTTTTAGTGCACACATATCAGACATGAAGGGGAAAGCTGGATGTTTTTAGATGTTACTGTTGTTTTCCTGTTAAACAAGGATCTCAGCTGTCTGTGTTTGGAGGCCTAGTGTGGGCGTGTACAGACCGAGTTTGACTGACAGCTCCCTTACTCACCTGTCAGCCCAGCAGCACCATTTACACCATTATCACTGTTAATACTTCAAAGAGTTTGTGGATATTGTGGAATTCCCAGAATGGCTCCATCTAATTTCAGCATGTGTGGCGGTCTAATTAAAATGCCTGTGTGGGTGTGGCTGTGCGTGGGTGTGGCTGTAATGTGAAGTGCTCCATGTTGGTGACAGCCAGAAAAGCCAGAGGCATTTTTGTTTTCCTGTGCAGAAATCTGGCACAAAAATCCACTTGGACTCAAGGATGTACGGATTAGATTTCGGCAGTCAAAGGTCAAAGGTCACAAAATATTTTTCGGCATTCACACAACAAACAAGTTAATCAGGTTAATATTTATATGTACACTCTGTATAAACTGGGATCTAACATGAAACTACAGACAGCTGCTTCTAGTTCTACGTCTAGTTCTTCATTTACCAACTACCTCGTCTTTTATTTCAAGGATTTAATGCTTTTTGCAACTTCTTCAAAAGAAAAAAGAAACAAAAACTCAGACTGTCTACTGAAATGAGTGACTGAGCAGATACCCTGTCTGACACACAGGAACTAATGAGAGAAACTCTGACAGCAAACAGATCATTTCCCATTCACACCATCAGCTGAGTCAGAGAGGAAATAAAAAGTTGTCATATCAGTTCCTGGAGATCTGCAACAAATCTGATGCTACGAGCCCGTGGAGCTAAATGTACTCTCCAGGTTTTCTGTCTCCACTCCACACTGTGTCACTCTCTCCGCAGCTCCAGCTCTGTTGTCACAATCAGTGGGTGTTGAATATCTGGAACCAGCGTGAAACACATGTGTAAAACCCCTTTTGTGTTTGATCCAGATGTTGTAAACACATTTTGTAAACAGGCTTTGCAGCTTTCTGTGGACTGTGGGATTAACAGTTCCCTTTGCAACCCGGAACATGTATAGATTATCTTTATTTATGACAGTTTTGTGTGTTGAATTGAAATAAATCTCCAGAGTCATTCATCATATGATATTTTCTTTAGAAAATTGTGACTTAACACTGATTTATATGCCATTTAAATGTTTATTATTAGCAGTAGTCGTCAGACAGATGAAACACTTCAAGGACACATTTGTCATTCTGTTTTGTTTTGCTCCCTGTTGCCAGTCTAAGCCTTAAAAAACACAACAAAACAGAGAAAATGCAAAACTAAATCACCAAGTCGGACACCTGTAGAGTGAACCAACTTTCAGTAATCCATCAGTGGTTTCTAATACGGGAGCCATATTGTCAGTCACGGTGACAATATGTGACTCAGCAGTGAAGTCCCTCTGGATGCTGAGCAGGCTCTATAGCTTTTATGAAGCAAGAGGTGTCACCAAAACAACAAAATTATGTTGGACAAAAATGGTGGTCTAAACATGTTGATAGGTTCTATATTACCTCTTAAAGATAAATACGCAGACTGCAGGTTTCAGTTAATCACTAATGGTGCTTTCATGCTTACAAAGTAGAAAACTTGCTTACAGAAGTTTTATGAGTGCCATGGAGGGTGACGGCAGGATGTGAGCTCTGTCAACATGGGAATTGAACCCACAACCTTAACATCAGGAGTCACAGTATTATCAGGAAGTGTAATGTAAGATAATAGCATGGTGGACCTGAGGGCTCAACACATCCAGCTTGATAGCTCAGTGGGTAATGTGTACGAATCTGAAAAAGCCACTACAACACAGCGAGCTTTATTTTTAAGTTCATGAATAAATCATAGCACGAGTAAGAGCCAGACGGATAGGTGGCAACTAGTGTACAATGTTTTAATACCTTTTGATGATGACAAAATGAAGAGCTGTTCGTCTGTGCGACTGAATAATTTATCCGCTGCATCTGTCAAGAGCTCTTGTCTGCTCAGTATCATCACATACAGACTAATCAAAGGCCGGCCGAGTGTGTTGTGTTGTTTAAGAAAGCCCATAATGCTGCACTGAAGAGCCTGTTTATTATTTCTTGTCCATTAATCCTCCTGTGTTTGAATTAATGTCTCTGTTCTGGGAGCTTCTTCAATGAAACTACATAATGCTGAGAGCAGAGTCTGTTGACACAAAAGCAGGAGATGGGTATTAGTACATCCTTTATTACAGTGCTCTCAAAGGAAAAGCCGATGTTAATCTGCTGAATGTGCTTTTGTGTAAGTACATAATAAAATAGAAGTTTAAATACTTCATCTGTGTTCAGGCCAAGCCCCAGGCCAAGTGCTGGTCGAGCCCCAGGCCACACGGAGACCGAGCCCCAGGCCAGTGCTGGTCGAGCCCAGGCCACACGCAGGCCGAGCCCCAGGCCAAGTGCTGGTCGAGCCCCAGGCCACACGCAGGCCGAGCCCCAGGCCAAGTGCTGGTCGAGCAACAGGCCACGCGCAGGCCAAGCCCCAGGCCACACACCAGTCGAGCCCAGGCCACATGCACTGTAAGACCAGTCTATGTATCAGGCAGACAACTGGCAACCAAACATTACATAACATCAATTTGCATTGAAGTAAGTTCAGTTTTATATGTTTCAGTTAAAGCTGGGGTTGGTAATCCTGTTCAGACACACTTCTTGTTACACTGGGTGAAATGGTCCTTCTACCTTCTGAGTAATCAATACATTATGTATCAGAAAAAGGAACGAAAGTAATCAGTCCTCTGTGGCAGCTGCAGGACTGACACAACTCCGACCAATCCAAGCTCTTTGGTGCGAGGAGCAAAAACCAATCAGATGCCTTCATGTCTAGTTCTGTCTCCGCCCCCCTCGATCCCTGTCTCTGACGCATGCGCACAATCTTCACGTGTCGCTGTTGCCGGAAGAAATCAGCGTACAGAGTTACAGCAGAACGGATTTCATGCTCATTTATGAGCAGGAGCTGAGAAAATGCAGCCCCAGTTACTACTTCCACCGTTACTTGTAACGTTACTTGTAACGGCTCGCCCCGAGAAAAAGGAAGGAAGAGAAAGGAGGCTGAAAAGGCTGCTAACAAAAAGGCTCTGGATAAAGCCAGACGTCAAACCAGAGGAAACATCGGTGTTGCTTTTGTGGAGACAACTGAGGGATTTGAAGTGATGCTGAGGTTGCTCTCTTTCTGTTGGACAGGTAATTATATGCTTTGCTTCGGGGAGGATTTGTTATTTTTATGAAACGTATAACTTTTGCTAACGTAGCTACTTTTGTAGCTTGTATTAGCCTAATGCTAATATTAGCTTCTCTGTGGGTTTAAAACGGGTCGGTGACGCTAGTATTGAATAGATTATAGTGTATATATATATATATATATATATATATGTATAGCCCTCCTCCTGCCGCTTCTCATTTCCGTGTGGTGCGCGCTCCAGTTTGCGGGGGCGTGGCTTGGACGTACACACTGACGGGAGGGGGAGGAGCTCAGAGGAGATGCTAATTTCAAATCTTGCTAGCTCTCCAGGATTACCAACCCCAGCTTTAAGTGTTTCAGTTAAATGTTGTTGTTAATAGAAGAAATTAAGTAATCCCGGAGGGGGGGGGGGTGTACTGCCCTCCCAGTCCCGCCTGAAGCCCCACCCCGTATTTTTGTGATTATTTTTCATCAACAGTTTATAACAATGTGGCACAACTACTCTGTCCATGTGAGTTTATTCAGTTTATCCTCCATTTATCCCCCTGTATTCATGGCAAGCATCATAAAACTCTCCCCCACCCACTCAGGTTTAAATCCTGAAGCGAGTCTCAGCGTCTCCAGAGCACATTGTGCGACAGTGCGTGTTTATGTGGTATAATACAAAAGACAGCAAAACACTACATCATGTGTATGCTCTTAAATGTCTGTGTTAGACCTTTCACATACACTCACATATGATGAGAGTGTGTGTGTGTGTGTGTGTGTGTCTTGGGGGTGGGGGGGTGCAGGATGTTATTAGCATCATAGACCTCATTGATTGTGGAGCTTAGGAGAGAGGTTGCTAGGAGACGGCCCAAGCTTTTATGCTGTGCTGTAGATTGAAGTGATGGTGGATGAGTGAGAGCAGCGGTATATGAACATGTATGAGTTCAGTGTTTCAGCCGTGTGACGTATCACACAGTAATGATGTCTGCTCTTTGGACATGGTAATTGATTTTGGATAGAATAGAGAGCAGCCTACATGTTTGAGAGGAACCATTATATATGCACAGGATTCATCATATCCATGTTATGCAAGGCACTCTGCTCATGAATGACGTGAATGAACGTGTCAGTGTGTACGAGCGAATCTTTTGTCTTGACATCCACAGCAAACATTGGGACACTGATCAGTGGTTATCATGTCGTACTTTGAACTTCTCAGTGCATGCCTCAGTGTTTGGTTTTGGGTCAATAATATGGAGTCTCAGATGTTTCATTGACAGACATTAAGAGCAGGAAGTGCTCAGACAAACCAGACTGTGTGAGGTGTCAATGACCCCGTTAAAGAACCCGGTAAATTAAATTAAAACTACAGAAACTGTGACGGAGCTGAATGGTCTTTATGTTTTGTTTCTGCGATCAGTATGCGATCAGTACCTAATTGCATGTATGTATGTATGTGTGCATGTCTCCATCATGCTGCTGCATAATGTGAAGCAGAGGGATACGGGTGCGTTTCCATGAATAATCTCTGCAGTCAATGGATTGATAATGTGATGAACACAGTGTCTGTGCATTAATCCTGTGTATTAAGTAAAAGTCTGAACATCCATATATCTGACTGAAACTTCACCTCCAGAAGAAAGAAGCTGTGGACTGTGTCCATCAACTTTTAACTTTATCTAAGACGTGTTGTTGTTCATGCAGGATTGATCATCTGTGTCCTTCTATTTGATGATGAGTTTTAGGCTTTGACGAAATGTTATGTTATTGGAAATAGACTCTGTACATCCATTATAAAAGTTCTCTCAGATCATTTTGGTGAATGGTCAAAAGAAAAAAAAAAAAATCATCATAAAACTCGTAGTGTCAGACTAACCTCCATTTAATCTGTCTGCCAACCACTCAGGTGGAAACACATTTCATGTACAGAGGTTAAATGTTTCAGCTGTGATCAATACTCTCTGCTCTGCAATCAAAAATGTCATAAAGCATCACACACACACACACACACAGAGGGCTCATGAATCGACTCCAGCCTTTGATATTTCAGGGAGCAACAGGGCAATCAATAGTGTGTTGTAAATGTATGTTTTATATATCCTCAGAGGGCAGGACTTTCCTCTATTATATCTCATATACCACCTATAGGAAGGAGAACAACAACCACAACAGCCACAGTAACCGTATACAGGAGGGCAGAGTGTTGACTGACATTGGTCCATATCAATCAGTGGACAACCTGACGTTTCCAGTGGCAGTGTGCGCAGGACATTGTGCGTAGTGTGCAAAATTGAGTCATCAATGGTTTTGGACTTTTGGATTAATGAACAGTTAATGTTTGTGGCTGCATTTGGGGGGGGGGGGTTGGTTTTATAAAGGATTTATTGTGTGGATGAACATAAATATCACAAAATTTCACAGCGATCAAAGTTAAATAGTTGTCGAAATATTTCAGTCTGGACCGAAGTTGTGGACAATGGACCCTGCTGCTGCTGTCGTTGCTCTCTTAGCTAAAAATAAACTTAACAAGCTGCTCGTCTGTTCTCACAAAGCACGATTGTCAGTTTTTACCCGATCTCTCTACTTTTCAACAGCGTGTCCTCCTTTGATCTTCTACAGCAGACAGTAGACAGACATATCGAACTGATGAAAGGAACTACAGGCTGGTGATGTCGTTATTACACTTTGCACAAGAAGAACTTAATGCTGCCAGACAGCTCCATCTCACCGTCTATGCCAGCATTTATTGCGCCTCAGTGTCTCTGCAGTTATATGAAGATCACTGCTGTCATTATTAATCTGCTCTCTCCCCGCCCTTGACATTTGCTGTTGTTGTGTTCAGGCCATACAGTAATTCAGCCTTTGACTGGATGTGGGGTGTTGTTTTGTCTTGTGTCAGGAGACTTCCAGTTTCATATCAGTGTGATGTTTCTGCTGGATTTTCTCAGATATTCTCAGCCTGCAAACAAATTACAGAATCTGTAATTGATCATTGCTGCCACTAGGTGTCGCATTGGACCACCTGCATGTCAGTTAAAAACAAAAGCGGTGAAAAGTTATTGGTTATTGGTTGAACAATATTTCGTCGTTTGTTTTCCAATAATCAATTATTGACCCAAAATTATCCAATGTGATATCTTTTCATCGGGACCTGAAATCCTCCAGCCTCCAGTCGGCCCATGGTTTAGTCACTGACTCCTCATAAACAAGCATCAGACCAGGGTTAGATTTCACCCGGACCATGTCCCCCGTCTCTCTCACCATTTCCTGTCTCTCTCCAGCTGTCCTGTCAAAATAAAGGTATAAAAGCCTGAAAAAAAAAATCTGCATTAGAGGAGCAGGCTCCTGTGTGACCCCAAAGTGAATTTTAATCACAAAGTCAACCTCATGGAGGCGCTAGAGGAACATTTAGGAAACCAGAGTCAGCAGGATTCATCCTTCAGGGACCATGAATATTTTTGAAAACTAAAATCCAAACTAAAAACTGCTGCCAAAACACGTGAGGAAGTGAAGTAAAACTCTGCAGCTTTGTGTCACAGACCATAAATATGTCATAAATGATAAATCCAGTGACAAAAGTGTTGCATGAGACTCTTTGGAGGGTCAGATCAGGATCCACAGTGATATTTATTTACCCCTTTGACCTTTAATGTTAAGTGCCACTGAGTGAAGCGAAGCTCTGAGGCGATAACACGGAGGCTCCGGGGGGATCATGGGTAGTGAGAGCTGAACTCTCGGCTGCTGGCTCGGCCTTGGACTTGGCAGCAGCAGCAGAAGCAGCAGCAGCAGCAGCCTCGTCCTGTCGCAGGGGGCAGATGCTCTCTCTCTGTCTTTCTCTCTCTCTCTCTCTCTCTCTCAGATGGAGGCGTCAGCTGTTCACATGAACACAGACGAGAGCGCTGGACTCTGAGACTCACAGACTCCTGAACAACTCCTGACAGCTTGGTCCCTGCTGGTTCACTGGAAACTATTAATGAAGACAGTTTTCTTCCTCCGGTGAAGCTCCCCTTCACTCTGTGGAGACATGTCTCAGTCCAGGTAGGCCACAGAAATGTTACCTCCTCACCTGTCACAGATCAGTTCTTACACTCTGATGTGTTTGTTTACAAGTTATTGATCCTCTCAGATGAGAACTTTGCCACTTTTTGCAGAATAAAGCAACTTAAATAACATTTTAATGACAGAATTAACAGAAACTTGTCAAACTGACACAGATGGAGTTCGTTCAGCAGATTTTCATCCTTCAGTTTTAGTGTAAAAGTTGTGTAGAAAGTGTTGTTGTGTGTTTTCCACTCACCTTTACAAAAGGACACGGTCGTTGACAGGAGCAGATGAGAGGATCACTCACCTGCTAAAGCTCCTTTAAGTCCATTTACTGACCGTGGTATCAGCCTGAAAGGCTTAAGGGCCTCACAGTGACTCACACTGTCGCTGCACAGTTTGTAAACACGATTCACTGTTCTCTGAGATTTATGCACAAGTTTATATTGATTTTTTTTTAGATACAAGTACATATTGATGTTGATACTGCTGTACTTCTCCTTTTGAATGTGTAACATAAAACAAAGTATTTCTACATTATGTTATTGCTATGTGATTGATTAGCACCTCTTCCATCACTGGTTGTTAATGTCTGTGTTTGACTTGAGAATATTTTGTATTTTGATTGTTGAGCTGTTTGCTTTTGTGAGGTCGTCCAGTAAACACGCTGCTGAAAGTTGTTTCCCAGAACAATGCGTGTGGATGACGGTGGTGCAAAGCCACCGGGTCGTTTCCTTATCTGCATCCTGCTCCTGAACAAAAGGAGCCAGGAAAGAGAAACTCAGAGGGGAACCCCAGTTTCCTTCACCGCTGCTGGTTCCTGAGCAGATGTTTGCACGTGGGAATGACCTTATAAACTCTCATCGTAACATTCACATAAATAACTCGTCATATTGAATTTAATACATGGTTTCCCTCCCCCTGGATGGTCATAAGACTTCATGATTAACGAGTTGAGTTTATGTTTGTTATGTTGTCGCCACAGAGATGATAACACTCTCGTCTTTTTTTTTTTTGCAGGTGCACTGCAGGAAACGGTGTTGTGCAAATTCTTCGTTCAGGAGTTTCCTCTTTCCCTGGAAGCTTCATGCAGGACGCTGCAGTTTCCCCTCTTCAATGAACAAAGCTGATCTGCGTCCAGACGAGCAACAGCAGAGAGATAATAATCCACCATGGAAGTCACGTCAGTCTACGTTACAGAAAGGCCAGGAGGCGACTCAGCTGATGTGGACATGTGCACACTGGAGCTCAGTATGAAGTATGAGCTCATCCCCACCATTGTCTGCTCAGTCTGCCTTTCATTTGGCCTCATCTACTGCTTCTTCGGTGCGTATTCATCTCACCACGGCTCTGAGGTTTGGTAGAGACAGTTGGTTTCTGTAGCTGAACACTTTGACGTCACCATCATTTCAACATCTCACTGCTGTTTTCATACACTCAACATGTTACATTGGCTCACCTGATGCCTTAAACCCTGTGTGGCAGGTGTCTGCAGGCTGCCAGGGGTTTAGGGTGGATAAGCAGCCCAAAGCTGGAGGGGGCAGATGGGAATGGGAAGTCCCTGTGCTGTGTCTGAGTGTGGCAGAGGCGGAGAATATGAGGAGCCACCTGTTGCTCTGTCTCTCTCTCAGACACATTGAGCCACATTTATCAACAACTTCTTTGGTTCATGTAGCAGCGAGTGTGTAGAGCTGGAGGTTGAGTAACAAGGGCGATTTACAAAAGAGAAGGTCGAGTGAGTCGTGTGTCCTGTGGACCTGCTCTCCTAAAAACAACATGTGACATTATGTAAACAGTTCCCAGTAAGACTCACACAGAGTAAATCAAGGTTTTCGTGGCCTGTGGGAAAGCTGGTGGATGTAAATGATTAATAATTGGATGGAAAACATCAGCTTCAGTGCTGCAGGTGGAGGAGCAGAGAGAGGAGCTCTGCATTTTGATTGATTTTCAGCTTTAAGGGAATACTTTTATTCCTTGTTTAAAAAAAAAAAAAAAAGAGGAGTTGGACACAGACGCTGGAACAAATTTTACCTCTTCAGTATATCTCAGCAGTTTCTGACTCTCAGTCTCGTCCAAGCAGCTCAGTGACACTGATCCAGCACAAAAACCAGGCTGAACTTTTGACCTTTAGCTTCTGATTAGAATAAAAGTGTCATCATATTCATCTTTTTCAGCTCACTGCCCCTACTCACCGTGTGTGTTTTAAATCGCTATACAGTTTGCTTCTGGCAGGGCTGTACAGTGCATACGGAAAGTATTCAGACCCCCTTCTGTTTTTTGTTTTTTTGTTTTACCATTTGTTATGTTGTAGCTTGATGTTAAAAGGAATAAAAACTTGACAAGGCAAGACACATGAAAGGCTGCATAGGGATTGCAAAGCCTGTGAGTAACTCTACCTTGTGCTTTCACTCTGTCATATAGTGGAGAGCTGCAGCAGTGCTTGTCTTTCTGGAACTCTCTCCCATCTCCACACAGCCAGAGTGATCTTTGGGGTCTTGGTTTCCTCTCTACAACCAAGGCTCTTCTCCCTCGACTCGTCGGCTCTAGGAAGAGTCCTTGTTGGCCCAAACGTCCTGCATGTAACACTGATGGAGGCCACTGTTCTGCTCTTAGAAACAATAAGTGCAGCAGACTTTTGTTGTGGCCTTGCCCAGATCTGTGTCTTGCCAGAACTCAGTCTCGGAGCTCTTGGGGCAGTTCCTTCGACTTCATGGAACTCATTTTGCTCTGATACACACCATAAGGCTGTAGCCAGAGCCAGAGCAGCAGTGAGAGGCTGCAGCTTGTGTTGGATTTGTATGTGTGGACGTGTTGTGTTGACCTTTTCTCTCATTGACTCTCCAGGATACCGCTGCTTCAAGATGGTCATGTTCTTCTCTGGCTTCCTGTCCGGCACAGCGGCTGTTCTCCTGTTGTACCACAAAGAGCCCAAGTTGGGCATCCAGCTGGCGATAGAGACCAAGGCGGGGATCGGCCTGGGTGTGGGCGTGCTGTGCGGGCTGATGACAATGCTGGTGTCGACGATGGGCCTCCTCCTGAGCGGACTGCAGCTGGGGGCCCTGCTGTCCCTCGCCATCCTGGTGGTGATCGGACAGTTTCACAGCCTTACTCCCGTGTGGGTGCCTCTCAGTACGGTGCTGGCTGCCAGCATCACCTCGGCCGTCTTCACACTCCAGTGGCAGAAACTGTTCAGCATCTTCTACACGTGTGTGTTTGGAGCGACCACTGTGATGCTGTGTGTGGATTACCTGCTGGGGACCTTTGTGCTGCCGGATCAGGTGTACGACATGTTCTGTGAAGTCCCCCCACGTCCTTTGTGCTGGTTTAACTGGACAATCACTGGGATCTGTCCAACGTTGAGTCTCATAGGTTTGTTGGTGCAGTGGAGGTTCACAGCCAGAGGAGTTTCACACACAGAAGGTGAGTTCAGCTCCTCACAGACTGTTGTCACTTGAACTACATCATTCTTCCTGATGATGATGTTTGATCCACACATGATCTCCTGGTTTCTCTCCAAGCTGCACACAAAAAACAGATGAAACACTGCAAGAAGCAGAGATACAGAGAGTCCAGGAGAAGACCTCAGCCACATCGTCGGCGCAGACCTCCACCTCTGAAACGCTACGCCGGAGATGTCCTGGCACCGGTCAGTGGCCAAGACTAAAACATGTCCTCCAGCTTGTTTTCCTCTCAGAGTGTGTGTTAAAAGTTAAAACTGCTCAGGGTCGTGGTTTGTCTGACATTATGGAGGTTATTCCAGGTTTGTGCAGTGTGTTGTTGTGACCTAGTCAGTCAGTCAGTCAGTCAGTCATGTGCAAGGCAGTATGAAATGACGGCATTAATTGAGTAAATGCTGTGTATAATGATGATGTGAATGACAGTGTGTGGTCTCAGTCTCATCACTGTCTCTCCCTCCTTGTCTTCCTGGCAGAGTTACCTCCAGAGCCTTCAGGAGCGGCAGATGGGAACCGGCTCGTCAACCAGCAGCGTCAGCACAATCACACACACGCTAATTGACTTTGACTTTGAGACGGGCTCCATGGTGCCTCTGACTGCTGCCTCCCCTGTGTTCACAGTCTGAAGGAAACAACACGGCATCGTTTATATCTGTGAAACACACACACACCTGAAGGATTCTGTAACATCCTTCATATCTGAGTCTGACGTGAACTGCTCCACATCCACCAATCATCTACATGCCCATACACAGTGTGGGTGTGGGTGTGTGTTGAGGTGGTTTGGAGATCGTCCTCTGAATGATGAAGGAGAAATAAGGCAACAGTCCCAGTCACCAGGCTCATCATCACAGTTTTATCTCACACACACATAACATCTCACATATACTGAGACTTTCTCTTGGAAGCTGAAGTGTGTGTCTAGATTAGTTTGGCTGCAAGCTGTGAAATCAAACCAGCACATGCAATAATACGAAGGATAGGTGGGGAGAGCTGGACAATAAATTAATGAACCGCTGATGTGAGAGCAGCAGCTCAGCCTCATGGTATGTTTTTTTTTTTTTTTTTTTTTCCTAAACAGTGTCTTAATGATATAAAAGAGCCAGAGTGGATGAAAACAGTGAGTAATATGTAAAGTCAGCCACCAGACACCACATACACATGTTCACACGGATGGATAAAGTTTTATTTCATCCATATCATGTACATAAAAACGTTGTTTAAATGACATCTGCTTCACTGTATATAAAAACACATCACTCCCATGGAAACAGGTTTTTATATTTAACTACAAATCAGACGTGAGAGCGAAGGTGAAACACTTCGACTGAGGAGAGACTGTGGTTCAGGTGTCCAGGCTGGAGCAGTGACATGGATATATCTATAAGCCATATATGTATTGATTATGACTCACTCTCACTGACTGCACAAGCAGGGGCGTTTCTAGACACTCTCAAAACACAGAAAATGAAATAATACAATATTTTCAATCTGTTTTCCATCTTCTCATCCAGCCTGATAACTTGAAACCCATCTCTCTCTGACGGTGCAGAAGCTTCATCAGTAAAAACGAAGCGACCTCAGTTTGTCTCGTGACACTTTATAAACATCAACATTTTATGTGACAAAAAAAAAGGAACATCAAACTCTGCAAATATTTATCATTGAGTTGAATTCATGCTTATTCTGTCCTACAATAAAACCAACAGTGCTCTGATCGTTCACACTGTCCAGTGTTCTCTCAGCTGTGTGTGTGTGTGTGTGTGTGTGTGTGTGTTGAATCCCTGGTGACCTCTGGTGGCTCAGTCGTCACACTGCATCCAGTGTGAGGCTGTGTCCAGAGGGTAGGCCTTCTCCACGGCCTGGTGGTTCTGGTTCACGCGCCAGAACTTGGAGCCTTTGAACACGTATACGTGGCCATTTGTCCACGTGAATGCAGCATCCATGTTGCTGGGGATGCCATGGAAGAGGTGACTGATGGGTTTGGGATAAGAGCTGAAGTCTGTTGGACCAATCTCATCCCACTGCCAGTATCCAGAGCCCTGATAGGAGGGAGAGGTGAGTTATTCTCCAGGAGACTGATAGTCACCAAGGAAAAAAAACATCATATATATATATATATATATATATATATTAATCTTGAGCTCTTACTTTGAAAAACAGCAGTTTCTTGTTCTTGGTGAAGTACAGGGCTGAGTCGATGTTTGCAGGGAGGTTGGTCAAGGGTTTGGGGAAACCAGAGTCCAGTTTGAAGCCCGTGTATCTCCACACTTTATCACCTGTGAAAAGACATTTAGTAAACAAAACAGGATCATCTAATTATATAACTGACTGTGCCGATGTTGTGCATCTTGAAACTATGAAAGTCAATCCACCTTTTAGGAAATAGGACTTCCCGGTCCTCTGAGAGTGAACGGCTGCATTGATGTTTCCCGGCAGCTCCTTCCACAGAGCAGAGATGTGAACGGGAGAGTTGTACCCAGAGCTGGACACTGTCCACACGAACCGACCGCTGAAGACATACGTCTTATGTAAAGGACCTACAGGAGCACAGAAGAAGAATATCTGTAGATGCACAGATCCCTGCGGGGTGTTCATTTGTTATAGAACATCCAGAGACTTTTACCAAGCATGACAGCGTCCAGTGAGGCCTTACAGGGATCTACACTTCCTCCTCCTCCTCCTCCTCCTCCGCCTGGCACTGACTGACCTGGATCTCTGGATGGGAGACCACTCGGTGGTTTTCCTGTACAGGGACAGTACTGCACATTGCATTACTTCTACTTCAAAGAGCATGCATACGATAGGAATGTAATAACTGTAATAACATCACCGTATAAAGCCTGGATCCCTCTGATGTCGTCCGGATGCAGCTTGAAGTCGGAGCGGTATCCGTTGTACACGGGCCCCATCAATGCGCTGTAGTACTGAGAGTGGCCCAGGCCCAGGGCGTGGCCGATCTCATGGGCTGCCACGATCCTCAGGTTGGAGCCCTGGTTCTTCCCCTCGGTCCACAGCTCGTCTGCGTCAAAGTGCACGATGCCAGATTCAGGGGCGTCGGCGTGGGCCAGAACTCGCCCTGAGGATGAAGCAGCAGCTCAAACTAACACGAGGTCAAAGCAAAGAGATGTAAAAACAGAAAAGCTGCTCCCACCTCGTCCATCAAAGGGAACTGGACACGTCTTGTCCTTCTTGTGGAAAGAGATTTTAATGTCTGCTCTTCCATGTTGCAGCTCCCTGAATGTTAGAGGTGACACAGCGCTCCAGTACTTGAAGGCGGTCTGGATGGCCAAGCGGGTCTTGGTCTGACCCAGGTCAGGGTGTAGTTAAAGATGCGGTAGGTCAGCATCTTCTTACGCCAGTGACCTGTTCAACCAGGAAACACTGGGTTCACACCTTATATGGAAACATTTATATTTTATGCACTTTATCAATAATCAAACTCAGTGATTCCCAACCTGTGGGCCAGTATTGGTACCCAAACCCAAACCAATAACAGTACCGGTACCCAAACCCAAACTTGAACCCATACCCGAACTGGAACCTGAACCGATACCCAAACCAAAACTCATACCCGAACCGGAACCGGTACCGGTACCGGTACCCGAACCCGAACCGGGACCAGAACCGGCGCCAGAACCGGTACCCGAACCGGTACTGGTATTGGAACCCGAACCGGGACCGGGACACACGCCAGTGACCTGTTCAACCAGGAAACCCTGAGTTCACTTCTTATATGGAAACATTTATATTTTATGCACTTTATCAATAATCTAACTCAGTGATTCCCAACCTGTGGGCCACAGCCCCCTGGTGGGCCGCGACGGTATTGCATGTAGGACATCAAATCATTTTCAAAATTGTATGATTTTGTGAATGTTCTGTCTTTACCATTAAAATAAAAGGAGCTCTGAGATAACAGTATTTAGCCTCTGTATTGTTTATGGGTCGGAGGTGGGCCGTGAACATTTTTGAGTTGGAAAAAGTTGATCTAACTAGTGACAGAAGAAGAAGAAGAAGAGGCCAGTCACTCACCCATGACTCGGTATTTCAGAGACTTGTTGTTGAAAGAGTCCTGGACACCACAGCGAGGTCTGTCCATCATCATCAGCGTGGCTGCGTCCAGGTCTCCTGATACTTTCAGGTCCGTCACTTTCTGGAAGATTCTGTCATTCACATGAAAAGTTGTGAGGCCTGCATCAACACACGACTCCAACACACACACAACTCGACGATAAAAGTCTGTACAGATGTCAGTTCATTTGCTGCTGTGAAAGAATGGAGAGCACAGGTGAAAGGTAAAGTCACCTGGTGGCCTCAGCTACTTCCTCAGGTGGAAGGTTTTGGCCTTTACCGTCCAGAGGGACGTGCAGGTAACCGTACGTCCTGAGATACGTCTGGGGAAAAGACGAGTCACGGTCACAGAGGAAGAATCAGGACACATCAGTCACTACTGAGGATCTGCAACAACATGAACTTACTGAAATGGTTTGGCATTTTTGATCAACATCGATGCAAAATCAATACATCGATCATGTTCGATAGGTCAGATCTTGCTACCTTTAAACACTCCTCTTACCACTGCTGCCGTCAGCTCCTCTCGGCTGAGAGCAGAACATGAAGTTGTCGTCACCAAAACAAGACGCACCAGTAACTCCAGTCTGTGTCCCATTTTATCCAGTTACTGTGGAACTTCTCCAACACAGTTAGTTCAACTTTTCACCAGAGAAATAAAAATGTGACTAAACATTTGCAGCTCCTCCGTCTACGACGTCCATCCTCTGGTCTTTAGTCCCTAACTCGGAGCTGATGAAGCTGAACTGTCTCTGTTTCACAGATCTGTGTTTTTATACCCATTGAGTGTCTGTTGCCTCCAAATCCAGACCACATAATAAACCTTTACAGGAATGTGTGGAAGACAACAACCACCAGCACATATTTCAGACAGTGCCATTGTGATCACGCCTCCTCACACCAGCACATAACACCATTTGTCTCAGTGAGTGTAAGAATAACTGAACCCAGTTAACGTTTGTTTACGTCAGAGGAAACAAATAAACGAGGGATCAGCTCTGTGGGATCGATCAGCTGCCCACTGTCTGCTGAAGGTGACGACTGATGTCACTGTGGTCAAAGAGTCCAACTCCAAATGGATCAGAAATATTGTTCCTGTTTCTCATTTATGTTTTATTTTTGGTGAAACACGTTCCTCGTAAATCTGAGCAGTGCTGACTTCATGGTTTTGCGGCTCTGTGAGGAAAACAACTAACCACAATATTTAATTACATTGTTCTGAACTCAGGAGCCCATTCAGGAGGAAACAATGACGCCCCCATGTAAACCATCGCTTCACATCATCATCAGGGCTGTAGCCAGAGTTTAGGAATTAGTGAGGCCCACCGAAACCGGAACCAGTACCAGGACCTGAACTGGAACCGGTACCAGGACCATACCGGTTCGGGTTCCGGTACCGGTACCGATCCCGGTTCGGGTTCCGGTACCGGTTACCGGGATCGCTACCGGTACCCGATCCGGTACCGGAACCTGAACCAGTTCCGGGACCCGAATCCGTACCTGGACCAGAACCCGATTCGGAATGGTTACCATGACCACCAGAACCGAAGCTGGTACCAGGGGACCAGAACCCGAACCGGGATCAGTACTGGACCAGGATCGGTACCGGAACTGGTAGCAGTTCTGTTCTGACGCTTCCGACTACATCTTCTGTATTTGACTTCACATCCTTATGAACTGTGGGTAATTTTCTGAAGCAAAGTCGGTGTCGATGCTGACTGAAAGTGAGAGGACATAATCTGACTTGATGATGTGACAATAGGGACTCTCACACACTTAATGTCAACAAGCCAAGTCATTTATAGTCAATGGTCTGTAACAGACTGGACTGGAACTCAGCCCAATTCCTTTCTACCTCTCCGGCCCAGAACCCTGACTGACTTAGACAACATCAGCTGTCCTCCGGCTTGGCCACAGTGTTGCCAGGTGTATGATAATTGTCGTATTTGTACGATAATTCTGCCCTCTGCACGATGTACGATCAATAACCCCAAAAAAGGCCAAATATGCGATAATTTGACCATTCCGTGAATGTGTGGTTGTAATCGGTTGTAATCAGCCTGTCGCAACTGTCTGTCGGATTTTTTTTGTGAACCCTGAAGGCAACTCGTTCCATGTGACAAGTTTCAAGCCATTCGTGCTTTTCTAAATGTGAGCTTGCCTCAGAACAACGGTAATGATTGGCTGAATAGTCCGCTGCGACCTCCCCATGAGTAAGGAAAAGAAAAAAAAAGAAAAGAAGAAGACGCAGAGCCGGCCTGGTCTGGAAGAAGCGCGGAAAAGAAAATGACAGAACCTGGGGGAGGAGGAGGAGGAGGAGAAGTAGAGGCTAAGAAGATGGCGGGGCAGAGTCGAAGTAAGCAACATCGCCTACAAACGTATAGAAAAGAATGGGAGAAACAATTTGCCGGGTGGTTGGGACCTGTTGCAGGCTCGGAAAGCAAAGCTTTTTGCCGGTGCTGCAAGACAGAGCTGGTGGCCGAAATAACTGTATCAAAACACCACAGCAAATCCAAAAAACACAAAGAGAAATAAAAGTTATTAGCACCAACACAAAAATCCATAACACAATGCCTGCAAAGAACATCAGAAAAGGATTAGCTGGAAACAGCGGTAAAGAATGCAGAGGTCAAGCTGGCGGGGGTTTTCGCAAAGCACAACATCGCAATGAGGGCCACAGACCATCTGGTGGATGTGTGTGTTTGATCTGACTCTGTCTCTGTGTGTTCGGGGCCGGGGTGGTCAAGCTCTGGCGTGCTCTGCCGCCAGCCCCGGCTTGGCCAGCTAGCCTGGTCACTGTATTAGTCTATGGGGCAGCGTGTGTGTTTGATCTGACTCTGTGTGTTCGGGGCCGGCGTGGTCAAGCTCTGGCGTGCTCTGCCGCTAGCCTGGTCACTGTATTAGTCTATGGGGCAGCGTGTGTGTTTGATCTGACTCTGTGTGTTCGGGGCCGGCGTGGTCAAGCTCTGGCGTGCTCTGCCGCCAGCCCCGGCTTGGCCAGCTAGCCTGGTCACTGTATTAGTCTATGGGGCAGCGTGTGTGTTTGATCTGACTCTGTGTGTTCGGGGCCGGCGTGGTCAAGCTCTGGCGTGCTCTGCCGCTAGCCTGGTCACTGTATTAGTCTATGGGGCAGCGTGTGTGTTTGATCTGACTCTGTGTGTTCGGGGCCGGCGTGGTCAAGCTCTGGCGTGCTCTGCCGCCAGCCCCGGCTTGGCCAGCTAGCCTGGTCACTGTATTAGTCTATGGGGCAGCGTGTGTGTTTGATCTGACTCTGTGTGTTCGGGGCCGGCGTGGTCAAGCTCTGGCGTGCTCTGCCGCTAGCCTGGTCACTGTATTAGTCTATGGGGCAGCGTGTGTGTTTGATCTGACTCTGTGTGTTCGGGGCCGGCGTGGTCAAGCTCTGGCGTGCTCTGCCGCCAGCCCCGGCTTGGCCAGCTAGCCTGGTCACTGTATTAGTCTATGGGGCAGCGTGTGTGTTTGATCTGACTCTGTGTGTTCGGGGCCGGCGTGGTCAAGCTCTGGCGTGCTCTGCCGCTAGCCTGGTCACTGTATTAGTCTATGGGGCAGCGTGTGTGTTTGATCTGACTTTGTGTGTTCGGGGCCGGCGTGGTCAAGCTCTGGCGTGCTCTGCCGCTAGCCTGGTCACTGTATTAGTCTATGGGGCAGCGTGTGTGTTTGATCTGACTCTGTGTGTTCGGGGCCGGCGTGGTCAAGCTCTGGCGTGCTCTGCCGCTAGCCTGGTCACTGTATTAGTCTATGGGGCAGCGTGTGTGTTTGATCTGACTCTGTGTGTTCGGGGCCGGCGTGGTCAAGCTCTGGCGTGCTCTGCCGCTAGCCTGGTCACTGTATTAGTCTATGGGGCAGCGTGTGTGTTTGATCTGACTCTGTGTGTTCGGGGCCGGCGTGGTCAAGCTCTGGCGTGCTCTGCCGCTAGCCTGGTCACTGTATTAGTCTATGGGGCAGCGTGTGTGTTTGATCTGACTCTGTGTGTTCGGGGCCGGCGTGGTCAAGCTCTGGCGTGCTCTGCCGCCAGCCCCGGCTTGGCCAGCTAGCCTGGTCACTGTATTAGTCTATGGGGCAGCGTGTGTGTTTGATCTGACTCTGTGTGTTCGGGGCCGGCGTGGTCAAGCTCTGGCGTGCTCTGCCGCTAGCCTGGTCACTGTATTAGTCTATGGGGCAGCGTGTGTGTTTGATCTGACTCTGTGTGTTCGGGGCCGGCGTGGTCAAGCTCTGGCGTGCTCTGCCGCCAGCCCCGGCCTGGCCAGCTAGCCTGGTCACTGTATTAGTCTATGGGGCAGCGTGTGTGTTTGATCTGACTCTGTGTGTTCGGGGCCGGCGTGGTCAAGCTCTGGCGTGCTCTGCCGCTAGCCTGGTCACTGTATTAGTCTATGGGGCAGCGTGTGTGTTTGATCTGACTCTGTGTGTTCGGGGCCGGCGTGGTCAAGCTCTGGCGTGCTCTGCCGCCAGCCCCGGCTTGGCCAGCTAGCCTGGTCACTGTATTAGTCTATGGGGCAGCGTGTGTGTTTGATCTGACTCTGTGTGTTCGGGGCCGGCGTGGTCAAGCTCTGGCGTGCTCTGCCGCTAGCCTGGTCACTGTATTAGTCTATGGGGCAGCGTGTGTGTTTGATCTGACTCTGTGTGTTCGGGGCCGGCGTGGTCAAGCTCTGGCGTGCTCTGCCGCCAGCCCCGGCTTGGCCAGCTAGCCTGGTCACTGTATTAGTCTATGGGGCAGCGTGTGTGTTTGATCTGACTCTGTGTGTTCGGGGCCGGCGTGGTCAAGCTCTGGCGTGCTCTGCCGCTAGCTGGTCACTGTATTAGTCTATGGGGCAGCGCTCTGTGTTTGATCTGACTCTGCGTGCTCGCTAGCCGGCTGGTGGTCAAGCTCTGGCGTGCTCTAGTCTAGTCTATGGGGCAGCGTGTGTGTTTGATCTGACTCTGTGTGTTCGGGGCCGGCGTGGTCAAGCTCTGGCGTGCTCTGCCGCTAGCCTGGTCACTGTATTAGTCTATGGGGCAGCGTGTGTGTTTGATCTGACTCTGTGTGTTCGGGGCCCGCGTGGTCAAGCTCTGGCGTGCTTGCCGCCAGGCCAGCTAGCCTGGTCACTGTATTAGTCTATGGGGCAGCGTGTGTGTTTGATCTGACTCTGTGTGTTCGGGGCCGGCGTGGTCAAGCTCTGGCGTGCTCTGCCGCTAGCCTGGTCACTGTATTAGTCTATGGGGCAGCGTGTGTGTTTGATCTGACTCTGTGTGTTCGGGGCCGGCGTGGTCAAGCTCTGGCGTGCTCTGCCGCTAGCCTGGTCACTGTATTAGTCTATGGGGCAGCGTGTGTGTTTGATCTGACTCTGTGTGTTCGGGGCCGGCGTGGTCAAGCTCTGGCGTGCTCTGCCGCCAGCCCCGGCTTGGCCAGCTAGCCTGGTCACTGTATTAGTCTATGGGGCAGCGTGTGTGTTTGATCTGACTCTGTGTGTTCGGGGCCGGCGTGGTCAAGCTCTGGCGTGCTCTGCCGCTAGCCTGGTCACTGTATTAGTCTATGGGGCAGCGTGTGTGTTTGATCTGACTCTGTGTGTTCGGGGCCGGCGTGGTCAAGCTCTGGCGTGCTCTGCCGCCAGCCCGGCTTGGCCAGCTAGCCTGGTCACTGTATTAGTCTATGGGGCAGCGTGTGTGTTTGATCTGACTCTGTGTGTTCGGGGCCGGCGTGGTCAAGCTCTGGCGTGCTCTGCCGCTAGCCTGGTCACTGTATTAGTCTATGGGGCAGCGTGTGTGTTTGATCTGACTCTGTGTGTTCGGGGCCGGCGTGGTCAAGCTCTGGCGTGCTCTGCCGCTAGCCTGGTCACTGTATTAGTCTATGGGGCAGCGTGTGTGTTTGATCTGACTCTGTGTGTTCGGGGCCGGCGTGGTCAAGCTCTGGCGTGCTCTGCCGCCAGCCCCGGCCTGGCCAGCTAGCCTGGTCACTGTATTAGTCTATGGGGCAGCGTGTGTGTTTGATCTGACTCTGTGTGTTCGGGGCCGGCGTGGTCAAGCTCTGGCGTGCTCTGCCGCTAGCCTGGTCACTGTATTAGTCTATGGGGCAGCGTGTGTGTTTGATCTGACTCTGTGTGTTCGGGGCCGGCGTGGTCAAGCTCTGGCGTGCTCTGCCGCCAGCCCCGGCTTGGCCAGCTAGCCTGGTCACTGTATTAGTCTATGGGGCAGCGTGTGTGTTTGATCTGACTCTGTGTGTTCGGGGCCGGCGTGGTCAAGCTCTGGCGTGCTCTGCCGCTAGCCTGGTCACTGTATTAGTCTATGGGGCAGCGTGTGTGTTTGATCTGACTCTGTGTGTTCGGGGCCGGCGTGGTCAAGCTCTGGCGTGCTCTGCCGCTAGCCTGGTCACTGTATTAGTCTATGGGGCAGCGTGTGTGTTTGATCTGACTTGTGTGTTCGGGGCCGGCGTGGTCAAGCTCTGGCGTGCTCTGCCGCTAGCCTGGTCACTGTATTAGTCTATGGGGCAGCGTGTGTGTTTGATCTGACTCTGTGTGTTCGGGGCCGGCGTGGTCAAGCTCTGGCGTGCTCTGCCGCCAGCCCCGGCTTGGCCAGCTAGCCTGGTCACTGTATTAGTCTATGGGGCAGCGTGTGTGTTTGATCTGACTCTGTGTGTTCGGGGCCGGCGTGGTCAAGCTCTGGCGTGCTCTGCCGCTAGCCTGGTCACTGTATTAGTCTATGGGGCAGCGTGTGTGTTTGATCTGACTCTGTGTGTTCGGGGCCGGCGTGGTCAAGCTCTGGCGTGCTCTGCCGCTAGCCTGGTCACTGTATTAGTCTATGGGGCAGCGTGTGTGTTTGATCTGACTCTGTGTGTTCGGGGCCGGCGTGGTCAAGCTCTGGCGTGCTCTGCCGCCAGCCCCGGCTTGGCCAGCTAGCCTGGTCACTGTATTAGTCTATGGGGCAGCGTGTGTGTTTGATCTGACTCTGTGTGTTCGGGGCCGGCGTGGTCAAGCTCTGGCGTGCTCTGCCGCCAGCCCCGGCCTGGCCAGCTAGCCTGGTCACTGTATTAGTCTATGGGGCAGCGTGTGTGTTTGATCTGACTCTGTGTGTTCGGGGCCGGCGTGGTCAAGCTCTGGCGTGCTCTGCCGCCAGCCCCGGCTTGGCCAGCTAGCCTGGTCACTGTATTAGTCTATGGGGCAGCGTGTGTGTTTGATCTGACTCTGTGTGTTCGGGGCCGGCGTGGTCAAGCTCTGGCGTGCTCTGCCGCCAGCCCCGGCCTGGCCAGCTAGCCTGGTCACTGTATTAGTCTATGGGGCAGCGTGTGTGTTTGATCTGACTCTGTGTGTTCGGGGCCGGCGTGGTCAAGCTCTGGCGTGCTCTGCCGCTAGCCTGGTCACTGTATTAGTCTATGGGGCAGCGTGTGTGTTTGATCTGACTCTGTGTGTTCGGGGCCGGCGTGGTCAAGCTCTGGCGTGCTCTGCCGCAGCCCCGGCTTGGCCAGCTAGCCTGGTCACTGTATTAGTCTATGGGGCAGCGTGTGTGTTTGATCTGACTCTGTGTGTTCGGGGCCGGCGTGGTCAAGCTCTGGCGTGCTCTGCCGCTAGCCTGGTCACTGTATTAGTCTATGGGGCAGCGTGTGTGTTTGATCTGACTCTGTGTGTTCGGGGCCGGCGTGGTCAAGCTCTGGCGTGCTCTGCCGCCAGCCCCGGCTTGGCCAGCTAGCCTGGTCACTGTATTAGTCTATGGGGCAGCGTGTGTGTTTGATCTGACTCTGTGTGTTCGGGGCCGGCGTGGTCAAGCTCTGGCGTGCTCTGCCGCTAGCCTGGTCACTGTATTAGTCTATGGGGCAGCGTGTGTGTTTGATCTGACTCTGTGTGTTCGGGGCCGGCGTGGTCAAGCTCTGGCGTGCTCTGCCGCTAGCCTGGTCACTGTATTAGTCTATGGGGCAGCGTGTGTGTTTGATCTGACTCTGTGTGTTCGGGGCCGGCGTGGTCAAGCTCTGGCGTGCTCTGCCGCCAGCCCCGGCTTGGCCAGCTAGCCTGGTCACTGTATTAGTCTATGGGGCAGCGTGTGTGTTTGATCTGACTCTGTGTGTTCGGGGCCGGCGTGGTCAAGCTCTGGCGTGCTCTGCCGCTAGCCTGGTCACTGTATTAGTCTATGGGGCAGCGTGTGTGTTTGATCTGACTCTGTGTGTTCGGGGCCGGCGTGGTCAAGCTCTGGCGTGCTCTGCCGCTAGCCTGGTCACTGTATTAGTCTATGGGGCAGCGTGTGTGTTTGATCTGACTCTGTGTGTTCGGGGCCGGCGTGGTCAAGCTCTGGCGTGCTCTGCCGCTAGCCTGGTCACTGTATTAGTCTATGGGGCAGCGTGTGTGTTTGATCTGACTCTGTGTGTTCGGGGCCGGCGTGGTCAAGCTCTGGCGTGCTCTGCCGCCAGCCCCGGCTTGGCCAGCTAGCCTGGTCACTGTATTAGTCTATGGGGCAGCGTGTGTGTTTGATCTGACTCTGTGTGTTCGGGGCCGGCGTGGTCAAGCTCTGGCGTGCTCTGCCGCTAGCCTGGTCACTGTATTAGTCTATGGGGCAGCGTGTGTGTTTGATCTGACTCTGTGTGTTCGGGGCCGGCGTGGTCAAGCTCTGGCGTGCTCTGCCGCCAGCCCCGGCCTGGCCAGCTAGCCTGGTCACTGTATTAGTCTATGGGGCAGCGTGTGTGTTTGATCTGACTCTGTGTGTTCGGGGCCGGCGTGGTCAAGCTCTGGCGTGCTCTGCCGCTAGCCTGGTCACTGTATTAGTCTATGGGGCAGCGTGTGTGTTTGATCTGACTCTGTGTGTTCGGGGCCGGCGTGGTCAAGCTCTGGCGTGCTCTGCCGCCAGCCCCGGCTTGGCCAGCTAGCCTGGTCACTGTATTAGTCTATGGGGCAGCGTGTGTGTTTGATCTGACTCTGTGTGTTCGGGGCCGGCGTGGTCAAGCTCTGGCGTGCTCTGCCGCTAGCCTGGTCACTGTATTAGTCTATGGGGCAGCGTGTGTGTTTGATCTGACTCTGTGTGTTCGGGGCCGGCGTGGTCAAGCTCTGGCGTGCTCTGCCGCTAGCCTGGTCACTGTATTATCTATGGGGCAGCGTGTGTGTTTGATCTGACTCTGTGTGTTCGGGGCCGGCGTGGTCAAGCTCTGGCGTGCTCTGCCGCTAGCCTGGTCACTGTATTAGTCTATGGGGCAGCGTGTGTGTTTGATCTGACTCTGTGTGTTCGGGGCCGGCGTGGTCAAGCTCTGGCGTGCTCTGCCGCCAGCCCGGCTTGGCCAGCTAGCCTGGTCACTGTATTAGTCTATGGGGCAGCGTGTGTGTTTGATCTGACTCTGTGTGTTCGGGGCCGGCGTGGTCAAGCTCTGGCGTGCTCTGCCGCTAGCCTGGTCACTGTATTAGTCTATGGGGCAGCGTGTGTGTTTGATCTGACTCTGTGTGTTCGGGGCCGGCGTGGTCAAGCTCTGGCGTGCTCTGCCGCCAGCCCCGGCTTGGCCAGCTAGCCTGGTCACTGTATTAGTCTATGGGGCAGCGTGTGTGTTTGATCTGACTCTGTGTGTTCGGGGCCGGCGTGGTCAAGCTCTGGCGTGCTCTGCCGCTAGCCTGGTCACTGTATTAGTCTATGGGGCAGCGTGTGTGTTTGATCTGACTCTGTGTGTTCGGGGCCGGCGTGGTCAAGCTCTGGCGTGCTCTGCCGCTAGCCTGGTCACTGTATTAGTCTATGGGGCAGCGTGTGTGTTTGATCTGACTCTGTGTGTTCGGGGCCGGCGTGGTCAAGCTCTGGCGTGCTCTGCCGCTAGCCTGGTCACTGTATTAGTCTATGGGGCAGCGTGTGTGTTTGATCTGACTCTGTGTGTTCGGGGCCGGCGTGGTCAAGCTCTGGCGTGCTCTGCCGCCAGCCCCGGCCTGGCCAGCTAGCCTGGTCACTGTATTAGTCTATGGGGCAGCGTGTGTGTTTGATCTGACTCTGTGTGTTCGGGGCCGGCGTGGTCAAGCTCTGGCGTGCTCTGCCGCTAGCCTGGTCACTGTATTAGTCTATGGGGCAGCGTGTGTGTTTGATCTGACTCTGTGTGTTCGGGGCCGGCGTGGTCAAGCTCTGGCGTGCTCTGCCGCCAGCCCCGGCTTGGCCAGCTAGCCTGGTCACTGTATTAGTCTATGGGGCAGCGTGTGTGTTTGATCTGACTCTGTGTGTTCGGGGCCGGCGTGGTCAAGCTCTGGCGTGCTCTGCCGCTAGCCTGGTCACTGTATTAGTCTATGGGGCAGCGTGTGTGTTTGATCTGACTCTGTGTGTTCGGGGCCGGCGTGGTCAAGCTCTGGCGTGCTCTGCCGCTAGCCTGGTCACTGTATTAGTCTATGGGGCAGCGTGTGTGTTTGATCTGACTCTGTGTGTTCGGGGCCGGCGTGGTCAAGCTCTGGCGTGCTCTGCCGCTAGCCTGGTCACTGTATTAGTCTATGGGGCAGCGTGTGTGTTTGATCTGACTCTGTGTGTTCGGGGCCGGCGTGGTCAAGCTCTGGCGTGCTCTGCCGCCAGCCCCGGCTTGGCCAGCTAGCCTGGTCACTGTATTAGTCTATGGGGCAGCGTGTGTGTTTGATCTGACTCTGTGTGTTCGGGGCCGGCGTGGTCAAGCTCTGGCGTGCTCTGCCGCTAGCCTGGTCACTGTATTAGTCTATGGGGCAGCGTGTGTGTTTGATCTGACTCTGTGTGTTCGGGGCCGGCGTGGTCAAGCTCTGGCGTGCTCTGCCGCCAGCCCCGGCTTGGCCAGCTAGCCTGGTCACTGTATTAGTCTATGGGGCAGCGTGTGTGTTTGATCTGACTCTGTGTGTTCGGGGCCGGCGTGGTCAAGCTCTGGCGTGCTCTGCCGCTAGCCTGGTCACTGTATTAGTCTATGGGGCAGCGTGTGTGTTTGATCTGACTCTGTGTGTTCGGGGCCGGCGTGGTCAAGCTCTGGCGTGCTCTGCCGCTAGCCTGGTCACTGTATTAGTCTATGGGGCAGCGTGTGTGTTTGATCTGACTCTGTGTGTTCGGGGCCGGCGTGGTCAAGCTCTGGCGTGCTCTGCCGCTAGCCTGGTCACTGTATTAGTCTATGGGGCAGCGTGTGTGTTTGATCTGACTCTGTGTGTTCGGGGCCGGCGTGGTCAAGCTCTGGCGTGCTCTGCCGCCAGCCCCGGCTTGGCCAGCTAGCCTGGTCACTGTATTAGTCTATGGGGCAGCGTGTGTGTTTGATCTGACTCTGTGTGTTCGGGGCCGGCGTGGTCAAGCTCTGGCGTGCTCTGCCGCTAGCCTGGTCACTGTATTAGTCTATGGGGCAGCGTGTGTGTTTGATCTGACTCTGTGTGTTCGGGGCCGGCGTGGTCAAGCTCTGGCGTGCTCTGCCGCTAGCCTGGTCACTGTATTAGTCTATGGGGCAGCGTGTGTGTTTGATCTGACTCTGTGTGTTCGGGGCCGGCGTGGTCAAGCTCTGGCGTGCTCTGCCGCCAGCCCCGGCTTGGCAGCTAGCCTGGTCACTGTATTAGTCTATGGGGCAGCGTGTGTTGTTTGATCTGACTCTGTGTGTTCGGGGCCGGCGTGGTCAAGCTCTGGCGTGCTCTGCCGCCAGCCCCGGCCTGGCCAGCTAGCCTGGTCACTGTATTAGTCTATGGGGCAGCGTGTGTGTTTGATCTGACTCTGTGTGTTCGGGGCCGGCGTGGTCAAGCTCTGGCGTGCTCTGCCAGCCCGCTGGCCAGCTAGCCTGGTCACTGTATTAGTCTATGGGGCAGCGTGTGTGTTTGATCTGACTCTGTGTGTTCGGGGCCGGCGTGGTCAAGCTCTGGCGTGCTCTGCCGCCAGCCCCGGCCTGGCCAGCTAGCCTGGTCACTGTATTAGTCTATGGGGCAGCGTGTGTGTTTGATCTGACTCTGTGTGTTCGGGGCCGGCGTGGTCAAGCTCTGGCGTGCTCTGCCGCTAGCCTGGTCACTGTATTAGTCTATGGGGCAGCGTGTGTGTTTGATCTGACTCTGTGTGTTCGGGGCCGGCGTGGTCAAGCTCTGGCGTGCTCTGCCGCCAGCCCCGGCTTGGCCAGCTAGCCTGGTCACTGTATTAGTCTATGGGGCAGCGTGTGTGTTTGATCTGACTCTGTGTGTTCGGGGCCGGCGTGGTCAAGCTCTGGCGTGCTCTGCCGCTAGCCTGGTCACTGTATTAGTCTATGGGGCAGCGTGTGTGTTTGATCTGACTCTGTGTGTTCGGGGCCGGCGTGGTCAAGCTCTGGCGTGCTCTGCCGCCAGCCCCGGCTTGGCCAGCTAGCCTGGTCACTGTATTAGTCTATGGGGCAGCGTGTGTGTTTGATCTGACTCTGTGTGTTCGGGGCCGGCGTGGTCAAGCTCTGGCGTGCTCTGCCGCTAGCCTGGTCACTGTATTAGTCTATGGGGCAGCGTGTGTGTTTGATCTGACTCTGTGTGTTCGGGGCCGGCGTGGTCAAGCTCTGGCGTGCTCTGCCGCTAGCCTGGTCACTGTATTAGTCTATGGGGCAGCGTGTGTGTTTGATCTGACTCTGTGTGTTCGGGGCCGGCGTGGTCAAGCTCTGGCGTGCTCTGCCGCCAGCCCCGGCTTGGCCAGCTAGCCTGGTCACTGTATTAGTCTATGGGGCAGCGTGTGTGTTTGATCTGACTCTGTGTGTTCGGGGCCGGCGTGGTCAAGCTCTGGCGTGCTCTGCCGCTAGCCTGGTCACTGTATTAGTCTATGGGGCAGCGTGTGTGTTTGATCTGACTCTGTGTGTTCGGGGCCGGCGTGGTCAAGCTCTGGCGTGCTCTGCCGCTAGCCTGGTCACTGTATTAGTCTATGGGGCAGCGTGTGTGTTTGATCTGACTCTGTGTGTTCGGGGCCGGCGTGGTCAAGCTCTGGCGTGCTCTGCCGCTAGCCTGGTCACTGTATTAGTCTATGGGGCAGCGTGTGTGTTTGATCTGACTCTGTGTGTTCGGGGCCGGCGTGGTCAAGCTCTGGCGTGCTCTGCCGCCAGCCCCGGCTTGGCCAGCTAGCCTGGTCACTGTATTAGTCTATGGGGCAGCGTGTGTGTTTGATCTGACTCTGTGTGTTCGGGGCCGGCGTGGTCAAGCTCTGGCGTGCTCTGCCGCTAGCCTGGTCACTGTATTAGTCTATGGGGCAGCGTGTGTGTTTGATCTGACTCTGTGTGTTCGGGGCCGGCGTGGTCAAGCTCTGGCGTGCTCTGCCGCCAGCCCCGGCTTGGCCAGCTAGCCTGGTCACTGTATTAGTCTATGGGGCAGCGTGTGTGTTTGATCTGACTCTGTGTGTTCGGGGCCGGCGTGGTCAAGCTCTGGCGTGCTCTGCCGCTAGCCTGGTCACTGTATTAGTCTATGGGGCAGCGTGTGTGTTTGATCTGACTCTGTGTGTTCGGGGCCGGCGTGGTCAAGCTCTGGCGTGCTCTGCCGCTAGCCTGGTCACTGTATTAGTCTATGGGGCAGCGTGTGTGTTTGATCTGACTCTGTGTGTTCGGGGCCGGCGTGGTCAAGCTCTGGCGTGCTCTGCCGCCAGCCCGGCTTGGCCAGCTAGCCTGGTCACTGTATTAGTCTATGGGGCAGCGTGTGTGTTTGATCTGACTCTGTGTGTTCGGGGCCGGCGTGGTCAAGCTCTGGCGTGCTCTGCCGCTAGCCTGGTCACTGTATTAGTCTATGGGGCAGCGTGTGTGTTTGATCTGACTCTGTGTGTTCGGGGCCGGCGTGGTCAAGCTCTGGCGTGCTCTGCCGCTAGCCTGGTCACTGTATTAGTCTATGGGGCAGCGTGTGTGTTTGATCTGACTCTGTGTGTTCGGGGCCGGCGTGGTCAAGCTCTGGCGTGCTCTGCCGCCAGCCCCGCTTGGCCAGCTAGCCTGGTCACTGTATTAGTCTATGGGGCAGCGTGTGTGTTTGATCTGACTCTGTGTGTTCGGGGCCGGCGTGGTCAAGCTCTGGCGTGCTCTGCCGCTAGCCTGGTCACTGTATTAGTCTATGGGGCAGCGTGTGTGTTTGATCTGACTCTGTGTGTTCGGGGCCGGCGTGGTCAAGCTCTGGCGTGCTCTGCCGCCAGCCCCGGCCTGGCCAGCTAGCCTGGTCACTGTATTAGTCTATGGGGCAGCGTGTGTGTTTGATCTGACTCTGTGTGTTCGGGGCCGGCGTGGTCAAGCTCTGGCGTGCTCTGCCGCTAGCCTGGTCACTGTATTAGTCTATGGGGCAGCGTGTGTGTTTGATCTGACTCTGTGTGTTCGGGGCCGGCGTGGTCAAGCTCTGGCGTGCTCTGCCGCCAGCCCCGGCTTGGCCAGCTAGCCTGGTCACTGTATTAGTCTATGGGGCAGCGTGTGTGTTTGATCTGACTCTGTGTGTTCGGGGCCGGCGTGGTCAAGCTCTGGCGTGCTCTGCCGCTAGCCTGGTCACTGTATTAGTCTATGGGGCAGCGTGTGTGTTTGATCTGACTCTGTGTGTTCGGGGCCGGCGTGGTCAAGCTCTGGCGTGCTCTGCCGCCAGCCCCGGCTTGGCCAGCTAGCCTGGTCACTGTATTAGTCTATGGGGCAGCGTGTGTGTTTGATCTGACTCTGTGTGTTCGGGGCCGGCGTGGTCAAGCTCTGGCGTGCTCTGCCGCTAGCCTGGTCACTGTATTAGTCTATGGGGCAGCGTGTGTGTTTGATCTGACTCTGTGTGTTCGGGGCCGGCGTGGTCAAGCTCTGGCGTGCTCTGCCGCTAGCCTGGTCACTGTATTAGTCTATGGGGCAGCGTGTGTGTTTGATCTGACTCTGTGTGTTCGGGGCCGGCGTGGTCAAGCTCTGGCGTGCTCTGCCGCCAGCCCCGGCTGGCCAGCTAGCCTGGTCACTGTATTAGTCTATGGGGCAGCGTGTGTGTTTGATCTGACTCTGTGTGTTCGGGGCGGCGTGGTCAAGCTCTGGCGTGCTCTGCCGCTAGCCTGGTCACTGTATTAGTCTATGGGGCAGCGTGTGTGTTTGATCTGACTCTGTGTGTTCGGGGCCGGCGTGGTCAAGCTCTGGCGTGCTCTGCCGCTAGCCTGGTCACTGTATTAGTCTATGGGGCAGCGTGTGTGTTTGATCTGACTCTGTGTGTTCGGGGCCGGCGTGGTCAAGCTCTGGCGTGCTCTGCCGCTAGCCTGGTCACTGTATTAGTCTATGGGGCAGCGTGTGTGTTTGATCTGACTCTGTGTGTTCGGGGCCGGCGTGGTCAAGCTCTGGCGTGCTCTGCCGCTAGCCTGGTCACTGTATTAGTCTATGGGGCAGCGTGTGTGTTTGATCTGACTCTGTGTGTTCGGGGCGGCGTGGTCAAGCTCTGGCGTGCTCTGCCGCCAGCCCCGGCTGGCCAGCTAGCCTGGTCACTGTATTAGTCTATGGGGCAGCGTGTGTGTTTGATCTGACTCTGTGTGTTCGGGGCCGGCGTGGTCAAGCTCTGGCGTGCTCTGCCGCTAGCCTGGTCACTGTATTAGTCTATGGGGCAGCGTGTGTGTTTGATCTGACTCTGTGTGTTCGGGGCCGGCGTGGTCAAGCTCTGGCGTGCTCTGCCGCCAGCCCCGGCCTGGCCAGCTAGCCTGGTCACTGTATTAGTCTATGGGGCAGCGTGTGTGTTTGATCTGACTCTGTGTGTTCGGGGCCGGCGTGGTCAAGCTCTGGCGTGCTCTGCCGCTAGCCTGGTCACTGTATTAGTCTATGGGGCAGCGTGTGTGTTTGATCTGACTCTGTGTGTTCGGGGCCGGCGTGGTCAAGCTCTGGCGTGCTCTGCCGCCAGCCCCGGCTTGGCCAGCTAGCCTGGTCACTGTATTAGTCTATGGGGCAGCGTGTGTGTTTGATCTGACTCTGTGTGTTCGGGGCCGGCGTGGTCAAGCTCTGGCGTGCTCTGCCGCTAGCCTGGTCACTGTATTAGTCTATGGGGCAGCGTGTGTGTTTGATCTGACTCTGTGTGTTCGGGGCCGGCGTGGTCAAGCTCTGGCGTGCTCTGCCGCCAGCCCCGGCCTGGCCAGCTAGCCTGGTCACTGTATTAGTCTATGGGGCAGCGTGTGTGTTTGATCTGACTCTGTGTGTTCGGGGCCGGCGTGGTCAAGCTCTGGCGTGCTCTGCCGCTAGCCTGGTCACTGTATTAGTCTATGGGGCAGCGTGTGTGTTTGATCTGACTCTGTGTGTTCGGGGCCGGCGTGGTCAAGCTCTGGCGTGCTCTGCCGCTAGCCTGGTCACTGTATTAGTCTATGGGGCAGCGTGTGTGTTTGATCTGACTCTGTGTGTTCGGGGCCGGCGTGGTCAAGCTCTGGCGTGCTCTGCCGCTAGCCTGGTCACTGTATTAGTCTATGGGGCAGCGTGTGTGTTTGATCTGACTCTGTGTGTTCGGGGCCGGCGTGGTCAAGCTCTGGCGTGCTCTGCCGCTAGCCTGGTCACTGTATTAGTCTATGGGGCAGCGTGTGTGTTTGATCTGACTCTGTGTGTTCGGGGCCGGCGTGGTCAAGCTCTGGCGTGCTCTGCCGCCAGCCCCGGCTTGGCCAGCTAGCCTGGTCACTGTATTAGTCTATGGGGCAGCGTGTGTGTTTGATCTGACTCTGTGTGTTCGGGGCCGGCGTGGTCAAGCTCTGGCGTGCTCTGCCGCTAGCCTGGTCACTGTATTAGTCTATGGGGCAGCGTGTGTGTTTGATCTGACTCTGTGTGTTCGGGGCCGGCGTGGTCAAGCTCTGGCGTGCTCTGCCGCTAGCCTGGTCACTGTATTAGTCTATGGGGCAGCGTGTGTGTTTGATCTGACTCTGTGTGTTCGGGGCCGGCGTGGTCAAGCTCTGGCGTGCTCTGCCGCTAGCCTGGTCACTGTATTAGTCTATGGGGCAGCGTGTGTGTTTGATCTGACTCTGTGTGTTCGGGGCCGGCGTGGTCAAGCTCTGGCGTGCTCTGCCGCCAGCCCCGGCTTGGCCAGCTAGCCTGGTCACTGTATTAGTCTATGGGGCAGCGTGTGTGTTTGATCTGACTCTGTGTGTTCGGGGCCGGCGTGGTCAAGCTCTGGCGTGCTCTGCCGCTAGCCTGGTCACTGTATTAGTCTATGGGGCAGCGTGTGTGTTTGATCTGACTCTGTGTGTTCGGGGCCGGCGTGGTCAAGCTCTGGCGTGCTCTGCCGCCAGCCCGGCTTGGCCAGCTAGCCTGGTCACTGTATTAGTCTATGGGGCAGCGTGTGTGTTTGATCTGACTCTGTGTGTTCGGGGCCGGCGTGGTCAAGCTCTGGCGTGCTCTGCCGCTAGCCTGGTCACTGTATTAGTCTATGGGGCAGCGTGTGTGTTTGATCTGACTCTGTGTGTTCGGGGCCGGCGTGGTCAAGCTCTGGCGTGCTCTGCCGCTAGCCTGGTCACTGTATTAGTCTATGGGGCAGCGTGTGTGTTTGATCTGACTCTGTGTGTTCGGGGCCGGCGTGGTCAAGCTCTGGCGTGCTCTGCCGCTAGCCTGGTCACTGTATTAGTCTATGGGGCAGCGTGTGTGTTTGATCTGACTCTGTGTGTTCGGGGCCGGCGTGGTCAAGCTCTGGCGTGCTCTGCCGCTAGCCTGGTCACTGTATTAGTCTATGGGGCAGCGTGTGTGTTTGATCTGACTCTGTGTGTTCGGGGCCGGCGTGGTCAAGCTCTGGCGTGCTCTGCCGCTAGCCTGGTCACTGTATTAGTCTATGGGGCAGCGTGTGTGTTTGATCTGACTCTGTGTGTTCGGGGCCGGCGTGGTCAAGCTCTGGCGTGCTCTGCCGCTAGCCTGGTCACTGTATTAGTCTATGGGGCAGCGTGTGTGTTTGATCTGACTCTGTGTGTTCGGGGCCGGCGTGGTCAAGCTCTGGCGTGCTCTGCCGCTAGCCTGGTCACTGTATTAGTCTATGGGGCAGCGTGTGTGTTTGATCTGACTCTGTGTGTTCGGGGCCGGCGTGGTCAAGCTCTGGCGTGCTCTGCCGCTAGCCTGGTCACTGTATTAGTCTATGGGGCAGCGTGTGTGTTTGATCTGACTCTGTGTGTTCGGGGCCGGCGTGGTCAAGCTCTGGCGTGCTCTGCCGCTAGCCTGGTCACTGTATTAGTCTATGGGGCAGCGTGTGTGTTTGATCTGACTCTGTGTGTTCGGGGCCGGCGTGGTCAAGCTCTGGCGTGCTCTGCCGCTAGCCTGGTCACTGTATTAGTCTATGGGGCAGCGTGTGTGTTTGATCTGACTCTGTGTGTTCGGGGCCGGCGTGGTCAAGCTCTGGCGTGCTCTGCCGCCAGCCCCGGCCTGGCCAGCTAGCCTGGTCACTGTATTAGTCTATGGGCAGCGTGTGTGTTTGATCTGACTCTGTGTGTTCGGGGCCGGCGTGGTCAAGCTCTGGCGTGCTCTGCCGCTAGCCTGGTCACTGTATTAGTCTATGGGGCAGCGTGTGTGTTTGATCTGACTCTGTGTGTTCGGGGCCGGCGTGGTCAAGCTCTGGCGTGCTCTGCCGCCAGCCCCGGCCTGGCCAGCTAGCCTGGTCACTGTATTAGTCTATGGGGCAGCGTGTGTGTTTGATCTGACTCTGTGTGTTCGGGGCCGGCGTGGTCAAGCTCTGGCGTGCTCTGCCGCTAGCCTGGTCACTGTATTAGTCTATGGGGCAGCGTGTGTGTTTGATCTGACTCTGTGTGTTCGGGGCCGGCGTGGTCAAGCTCTGGCGTGCTCTGCCGCTAGCCTGGTCACTGTATTAGTCTATGGGGCAGCGTGTGTGTTTGATCTGACTCTGTGTGTTCGGGGCCGGCGTGGTCAAGCTCTGGCGTGCTCTGCCGCTAGCCTGGTCACTGTATTAGTCTATGGGGCAGCGTGTGTGTTTGATCTGACTCTGTGTGTTCGGGGCCGGCGTGGTCAAGCTCTGGCGTGCTCTGCCGCTAGCCTGGTCACTGTATTAGTCTATGGGGCAGCGTGTGTGTTTGATCTGACTCTGTGTGTTCGGGGCCGGCGTGGTCAAGCTCTGGCGTGCTCTGCCGCTAGCCTGGTCACTGTATTAGTCTATGGGGCAGCGTGTGTGTTTGATCTGACTCTGTGTGTTCGGGGCCGGCGTGGTCAAGCTCTGGCGTGCTCTGCCGCTAGCCTGGTCACTGTATTAGTCTATGGGGCAGCGTGTGTGTTTGATCTGACTCTGTGTGTTCGGGGCCGGCGTGGTCAAGCTCTGGCGTGCTCTGCCGCCAGCCCGGCTTGGCCAGCTAGCCTGGTCACTGTATTAGTCTATGGGGCAGCGTGTGTGTTTGATCTGACTCTGTGTGTTCGGGGCCGGCGTGGTCAAGCTCTGGCGTGCTCTGCCGCTAGCCTGGTCACTGTATTAGTCTATGGGGCAGCGTGTGTGTTTGATCTGACTCTGTGTGTTCGGGGCCGGCGTGGTCAAGCTCTGGCGTGCTCTGCCGCCAGCCCCGGCTTGGCCAGCTAGCCTGGTCACTGTATTAGTCTATGGGGCAGCGTGTGTGTTTGATCTGACTCTGTGTGTTCGGGGCCGGCGTGGTCAAGCTCTGGCGTGCTCTGCCGCTAGCCTGGTCACTGTATTAGTCTATGGGGCAGCGTGTGTGTTTGATCTGACTCTGTGTGTTCGGGGCCGGCGTGGTCAAGCTCTGGCGTGCTCTGCCGCCAGCCCCGCCTGGCCAGCTAGCCTGGTCACTGTATTAGTCTATGGGGCAGCGTGTGTGTTTGATCTGACTCTGTGTGTTCGGGGCCGGCGTGGTCAAGCTCTGGCGTGCTCTGCCGCTAGCCTGGTCACTGTATTAGTCTATGGGGCAGCGTGTGTGTTTGATCTGACTCTGTGTGTTCGGGGCCGGCGTGGTCAAGCTCTGGCGTGCTCTGCCGCCAGCCCGGCCTGGCCAGCTAGCCTGGTCACTGTATTAGTCTATGGGGCAGCGTGTGTGTTTGATCTGACTCTGTGTGTTCGGGGCCGGCGTGGTCAAGCTCTGGCGTGCTCTGCCGCTAGCCTGGTCACTGTATTAGTCTATGGGGCAGCGTGTGTGTTTGATCTGACTCTGTGTGTTCGGGGCCGGCGTGGTCAAGCTCTGCCGTGCTCTGCCGCTAGCCTGGTCACTGTATTAGTCTATGGGGCAGCGTGTGTGTTTGATCTGACTCTGTGTGTTCGGGGCCGGCGTGGTCAAGCTCTGGCGTGCTCTGCCGCTAGCCTGGTCACTGTATTAGTCTATGGGGCAGCGTGTGTGTTTGATCTGACTCTGTGTGTTCGGGGCCGGCGTGGTCAAGCTCTGGCGTGCTCTGCCGCTAGCCTGGTCACTGTATTAGTCTATGGGGCAGCGTGTGTGTTTGATCTGACTCTGTGTGTTCGGGGCCGGCGTGGTCAAGCTCTGGCGTGCTCTGCCGCTAGCCTGGTCACTGTATTAGTCTATGGGGCAGCGTGTGTGTTTGATCTGACTCTGTGTGTTCGGGGCCGGCGTGGTCAAGCTCTGGCGTGCTCTGCCGCCAGCCCCGGCTTGGCCAGCTAGCCTGGTCACTGTATTAGTCTATGGGGCAGCGTGTGTGTTTGATCTGACTCTGTGTGTTCGGGGCCGGCGTGGTCAAGCTCTGGCGTGCTCTGCCGCTAGCCTGGTCACTGTATTAGTCTATGGGGCAGCGTGTGTGTTTGATCTGACTCTGTGTGTTCGGGGCCGGCGTGGTCAAGCTCTGGCGTGCTCTGCCGCTAGCCTGGTCACTGTATTAGTCTATGGGGCAGCGTGTGTGTTTGATCTGACTCTGTGTGTTCGGGGCCGGCGTGGTCAAGCTCTGGCGTGCTCTGCCGCTAGCCTGGTCACTGTATTAGTCTATGGGGCAGCGTGTGTGTTTGATCTGACTCTGTGTGTTCGGGGCCGGCGTGGTCAAGCTCTGGCGTGCTCTGCCGCTAGCCTGGTCACTGTATTAGTCTATGGGGCAGCGTGTGTGTTTGATCTGACTCTGTGTGTTCGGGGCCGGCGTGGTCAAGCTCTGGCGTGCTCTGCCGCCAGCCCCGGCTTGGCCAGCTAGCCTGGTCACTGTATTAGTCTATGGGGCAGCGTGTGTGTTTGATCTGACTCTGTGTGTTCGGGGCCGGCGTGGTCAAGCTCTGGCGTGCTCTGCCGCTAGCCTGGTCACTGTATTAGTCTATGGGGCAGCGTGTGTGTTTGATCTGACTCTGTGTGTTCGGGGCCGGCGTGGTCAAGCTCTGGCGTGCTCTGGCCGCCTGCCGCCAGCCCCGGCTGGCCAGCTAGCCTGGTCACTGTATTAGTCTATGGGGCAGCGTGTGTGTTTGATCTGACTCTGTGTGTTCGGGGCCGGCGTGGTCAAGCTCTGGCGTGCTCTGCCGCTAGCCTGGTCACTGTATTAGTCTATGGGGCAGCGTGTGTGTTTGATCTGACTCTGTGTGTTCGGGGCCGGCGTGGTCAAGCTCTGGCGTGCTCTGCCGCTAGCCTGGTCACTGTATTAGTCTATGGGGCAGCGTGTGTGTTTGATCTGACTCTGTGTGTTCGGGGCCGGCGTGGTCAAGCTCTGGCGTGCTCTGCCGCTAGCCTGGTCACTGTATTAGTCTATGGGGCAGCGTGTGTGTTTGATCTGACTCTGTGTGTTCGGGGCCGGCGTGGTCAAGCTCTGGCGTGCTCTGCCGCTAGCCTGGTCACTGTATTAGTCTATGGGGCAGCGTGTGTGTTTGATCTGACTCTGTGTGTTCGGGGCCGGCGTGGTCAAGCTCTGGCGTGCTCTGCCGCCAGCCCCGGCTTGGCCAGCTAGCCTGGTCACTGTATTAGTCTATGGGGCAGCGTGTGTGTTTGATCTGACTCTGTGTGTTCGGGGCCGGCGTGGTCAAGCTCTGGCGTGCTCTGCCGCTAGCCTGGTCACTGTATTAGTCTATGGGGCAGCGTGTGTGTTTGATCTGACTCTGTGTGTTCGGGGCCGGCGTGGTCAAGCTCTGGCGTGCTCTGCCGCCAGCCCCGGCTTGGCCAGCTAGCCTGGTCACTGTATTAGTCTATGGGGCAGCGTGTGTGTTTGATCTGACTCTGTGTGTTCGGGGCCGGCGTGGTCAAGCTCTGGCGTGCTCTGCCGCTAGCCTGGTCACTGTATTAGTCTATGGGGCAGCGTGTGTGTTTGATCTGACTCTGTGTGTTCGGGGCCGGCGTGGTCAAGCTCTGGCGTGCTCTGCCGCCAGCCCCGGCTTGGCCAGCTAGCCTGGTCACTGTATTAGTCTATGGGGCAGCGTGTGTGTTTGATCTGACTCTGTGTGTTCGGGGCCGGCGTGGTCAAGCTCTGGCGTGCTCTGCCGCTAGCCTGGTCACTGTATTAGTCTATGGGGCAGCGTGTGTGTTTGATCTGACTCTGTGTGTTCGGGGCCGGCGTGGTCAAGCTCTGGCGTGCTCTGCCGCCAGCCCCGGCCTGGCCAGCTAGCCTGGTCACTGTATTAGTCTATGGGGCAGCGTGTGTGTTTGATCTGACTCTGTGTGTTCGGGGCCGGCGTGGTCAAGCTCTGGCGTGCTCTGCCGCTAGCCTGGTCACTGTATTAGTCTATGGGGCAGCGTGTGTGTTTGATCTGACTCTGTGTGTTCGGGGCCGGCGTGGTCAAGCTCTGGCGTGCTCTGCCGCTAGCCTGGTCACTGTATTAGTCTATGGGGCAGCGTGTGTGTTTGATCTGACTCTGTGTGTTCGGGGCCGGCGTGGTCAAGCTCTGGCGTGCTCTGCCGCTAGCCTGGTCACTGTATTAGTCTATGGGGCAGCGTGTGTGTTTGATCTGACTCTGTGTGTTCGGGGCCGGCGTGGTCAAGCTCTGGCGTGCTCTGCCGCTAGCCTGGTCACTGTATTAGTCTATGGGGCAGCGTGTGTGTTTGATCTGACTCTGTGTGTTCGGGGCCGGCGTGGTCAAGCTCTGGCGTGCTCTGCCGCCAGCCCGGCTGGCCAGCTAGCCTGGTCACTGTATTAGTCTATGGGGCAGCGTGTGTGTTTGATCTGACTCTGTGTGTTCGGGGCCGGCGTGGTCAAGCTCTGCCGTGCTCTGCCGCTAGCCTGGTCACTGTATTAGTCTATGGGGCAGCGTGTGTGTTTGATCTGACTCTGTGTGTTCGGGGCCGGCGTGGTCAAGCTCTGGCGTGCTCTGCCGCTAGCCTGGTCACTGTATTAGTCTATGGGGCAGCGTGTGTGTTTGATCTGACTCTGTGTGTTCGGGGCCGGCGTGGTCAAGCTCTGGCGTGCTCTGCCGCCAGCCCCGGCTTGGCCAGCTAGCCTGGTCACTGTATTAGTCTATGGGGCAGCGTGTGTGTTTGATCTGACTCTGTGTGTTCGGGGCCGGCGTGGTCAAGCTCTGGCGTGCTCTGCCGCTAGCCTGGTCACTGTATTAGTCTATGGGGCAGCGTGTGTGTTTGATCTGACTCTGTGTGTTCGGGGCCGGCGTGGTCAAGCTCTGGCGTGCTCTGCCGCCAGCCCCGGCTTGGCCAGCTAGCCTGGTCACTGTATTAGTCTATGGGGCAGCGTGTGTGTTTGATCTGACTCTGTGTGTTCGGGGCCGGCGTGGTCAAGCTCTGGCGTGCTCTGCCGCTAGCCTGGTCACTGTATTAGTCTATGGGGCAGCGTGTGTGTTTGATCTGACTCTGTGTGTTCGGGGCCGGCGTGGTCAAGCTCTGGCGTGCTCTGCCGCTAGCCTGGTCACTGTATTAGTCTATGGGGCAGCGTGTGTGTTTGATCTGACTCTGTGTGTTCGGGGCCGGCGTGGTCAAGCTCTGGCGTGCTCTGCCGCTAGCCTGGTCACTGTATTAGTCTATGGGGCAGCGTGTGTGTTTGATCTGACTCTGTGTGTTCGGGGCCGGCGTGGTCAAGCTCTGGCGTGCTCTGCCGCCAGCCCCGGCTTGGCCAGCTAGCCTGGTCACTGTATTAGTCTATGGGGCAGCGTGTGTGTTTGATCTGACTCTGTGTGTTCGGGGCCGGCGTGGTCAAGCTCTGGCGTGCTCTGCCGCTAGCCTGGTCACTGTATTAGTCTATGGGGCAGCGTGTGTGTTTGATCTGACTCTGTGTGTTCGGGGCCGGCGTGGTCAAGCTCTGGCGTGCTCTGCCGCTAGCCTGGTCACTGTATTAGTCTATGGGGCAGCGTGTGTGTTTGATCTGACTCTGTGTGTTCGGGGCCGGCGTGGTCAAGCTCTGGCGTGCTCTGCCGCCAGCCCCGGCTTGGCCAGCTAGCCTGGTCACTGTATTAGTCTATGGGGCAGCGTGTGTGTTTGATCTGACTCTGTGTGTTCGGGGCCGGCGTGGTCAAGCTCTGGCGTGCTCTGCCGCTAGCCTGGTCACTGTATTAGTCTATGGGGCAGCGTGTGTGTTTGATCTGACTCTGTGTGTTCGGGGCCGGCGTGGTCAAGCTCTGGCGTGCTCTGCCGCTAGCCTGGTCACTGTATTAGTCTATGGGGCAGCGTGTGTGTTTGATCTGACTCTGTGTGTTCGGGGCCGGCGTGGTCAAGCTCTGGCGTGCTCTGCCGCTAGCCTGGTCACTGTATTAGTCTATGGGGCAGCGTGTGTGTTTGATCTGACTCTGTGTGTTCGGGGCCGGCGTGGTCAAGCTCTGGCGTGCTCTGCCGCCAGCCCCGGCTTGGCCAGCTAGCCTGGTCACTGTATTAGTCTATGGGGCAGCGTGTGTGTTTGATCTGACTCTGTGTGTTCGGGGCCGGCGTGGTCAAGCTCTGGCGTGCTCTGCCGCTAGCCTGGTCACTGTATTAGTCTATGGGGCAGCGTGTGTGTTTGATCTGACTCTGTGTGTTCGGGGCCGGCGTGGTCAAGCTCTGGCGTGCTCTGCCGCCAGCCCCGGCTGGCCAGCTAGCCTGGTCACTGTATTAGTCTATGGGGCAGCGTGTGTGTTTGATCTGACTCTGTGTGTTCGGGGCCGGCGTGGTCAAGCTCTGGCGTGCTCTGCCGCTAGCCTGGTCACTGTATTAGTCTATGGGGCAGCGTGTGTGTTTGATCTGACTCTGTGTGTTCGGGGCCGGCGTGGTCAAGCTCTGGCGTGCTCTGCCGCTAGCCTGGTCACTGTATTAGTCTATGGGGCAGCGTGTGTGTTTGATCTGACTTGTGTGTTCGGGGCCGGCGTGGTCAAGCTCTGGCGTGCTCTGCCGCTAGCCTGGTCACTGTATTAGTCTATGGGGCAGCGTGTGTGTTTGATCTGACTCTGTGTGTTCGGGGCCGGCGTGGTCAAGCTCTGGCGTGCTCTGCCGCCAGCCCGGCTTGCCAGCTAGCCTGGTCACTGTATTAGTCTATGGGGCAGCGTGTGTGTTTGATCTGACTCTGTGTGTTCGGGGCCGGCGTGGTCAAGCTCTGGCGTGCTCTGCCGCTAGCCTGGTCACTGTATTAGTCTATGGGGCAGCGTGTGTGTTTGATCTGACTCTGTGTGTTCGGGGCCGGCGTGGTCAAGCTCTGGCGTGCTCTGCCGCTAGCCTGGTCACTGTATTAGTCTATGGGGCAGCGTGTGTGTTTGATCTGACTCTGTGTGTTCGGGGCCGGCGTGGTCAAGCTCTGGCGTGCTCTGCCGCCAGCCCGGCTTGGCCAGCTAGCCTGGTCACTGTATTAGTCTATGGGGCAGCGTTGTGTGTTTGATCTGACTCTGTGTGTTCGGGGCCGGCGTGGTCAAGCTCTGGCGTGCTCTGCCGCTAGCCTGGTCACTGTATTAGTCTATGGGGCAGCGTGTGTGTTTGATCTGACTCTGTGTGTTCGGGGCCGGCGTGGTCAAGCTCTGGCGTGCTCTGCCGCTAGCCTGGTCACTGTATTAGTCTATGGGGCAGCGTGTGTGTGTTTGATCTGACTCTGTGTGTTCGGGGCCGGCGTGGTCAAGCTCTGGCGTGCTCTGCCGCTAGCCTGGTCACTGTATTAGTCTATGGGGCAGCGTGTGTGTTGATCTGACTCTGTGTGTTCGGGCCGGCGTGGTCAAGCTCTGGCGTGCTCTGCCGCTAGCCTGGTCACTGTATTAGTCTATGGGGCAGCGTGTGTGTTTGATCTGACTCTGTGTGTTCGGGGCCGGCGTGGTCAAGCTCTGGCGTGCTCTGCCGCTAGCCTGGTCACTGTATTAGTCTATGGGGCAGCGTGTGTGTTTGATCTGACTCTGTGTGTTCGGGGCCGGCGTGGTCAAGCTCTGGCGTGCTCTGCCAGCCCGGCTTGGCCAGCTAGCCTGGTCACTGTATTAGTCTATGGGGCAGCGTGTGTGTTTGATCTGACTCTGTGTGTTCGGGGCCGGCGTGGTCAAGCTCTGGCGTGCTCTGCCGCTAGCCTGGTCACTGTATTAGTCTATGGGGCAGCGTGTGTGTTTGATCTGACTCTGTGTGTTCGGGGCCGGCGTGGTCAAGCTCTGGCGTGCTCTGCCGCTAGCCTGGTCACTGTATTAGTCTATGGGGCAGCGTGTGTGTTTGATCTGACTTGTGTGTGGTTCGGGGCCGGCGTGGTCAAGCTCTGGCGTGCTCTGCCGCTAGCCTGGTCACTGTATTAGTCTATGGGGCAGCGTGTGTGTTTGATCTGACTCTGTGTGTTCGGGGGCGGCGTGGTCAAGCTCTGGCGTGCTCTGCCGCCAGCCCCGGCTGGCCAGCTAGCCTGGTCACTGTATTAGTCTATGGGGCAGCGTGTGTGTTTGATCTGACTCTGTGTGTTCGGGGCCGGCGTGGTCAAGCTCTGGCGTGCTCTGCCGCTAGCCTGGTCACTGTATTAGTCTATGGGGCAGCGTGTGTGTTTGATCTGACTCTGTGTGTTCGGGGCCGGCGTGGTCAAGCTCTGGCGTGCTCTGCCGCTAGCCTGGTCACTGTATTAGTCTATGGGGCAGCGTGTGTGTTTGATCTGACTCTGTGTGTTCGGGGCCGGCGTGGTCAAGCTCTGGCGTGCTCTGCCGCCAGCCCCGCTGGCCAGCTAGCCTGGTCACTGTATTAGTCTATGGGCAGCGTGTGTGTTTGATCTGACTCTGTGTGTTCGGGGCCGGCGTGGTCAAGCTCTGGCGTGCTCTGCCGCTAGCCTGGTCACTGTATTAGTCTATGGGGCAGCGTGTGTGTTTGATCTGACTCTGTGTGTTCGGGGCCGGCGTGGTCAAGCTCTGGCGTGCTCTGCCGCTAGCCTGGTCACTGTATTAGTCTATGGGGCAGCGTGTGTGTTTGATCTGACTCTGTGTGTTCGGGGCCGGCGTGGTCAAGCTCTGGCGTGCTCTGCCGCTAGCCTGGTCACTGTATTAGTCTATGGGGCAGCGTGTGTGTTTGATCTGACTCTGTGTGTTCGGGGCCGGCGTGGTCAAGCTCTGGCGTGCTCTGCCGCTAGCCTGGTCACTGTATTAGTCTATGGGGCAGCGTGTGTGTTTGATCTGACTCTGTGTGTTCGGGGCCGGCGTGGTCAAGCTCTGGCGTGCTCTGCCGCTAGCCTGGTCACTGTATTAGTCTATGGGCAGCGTGTGTGTTTGATCTGACTCTGTGTGTTCGGGGCCGGCGTGGTCAAGCTCTGGCGTGCTCTGCCGCCAGCCACGGCTTGGCCAGCTAGCCTGGTCACTGTATTAGTCTATGAGGTCTGATTTTATGGGCAGCGTGTGTGTTTGATCGACTCTGTGTGTTCGGGGCCGGCGTGGTCAAGCTCTGGCGTGCTCTGCCGCTAGCCTGGTCACTGTATTAGTCTATGGGGCAGCGTGTGTGTTTGATCTGACTCTGTGTGTTCGGGGCCGGCGTGGTCAAGCTCTGGCGTGCTCTGCCGCTAGCCCCGGCTGGCCAGCTAGCCTGGTCACTGTATTAGTCTAGGGGCAGCGTGTGTGTTTGATCTGACTCTGTGTGTTCGGGGCCGGCGTGGTCAAGCTCTGGCGTGCTCTGCCGCTAGCCTGGTCACTGTATTAGTCTATGGGGCAGGTGTGTGTTTGATCTGACTCTGTGTGTTCGGGGCCGGCGTTGGTCAAGCTCTGGCGTGCTCTGCCGCTAGCCTGGTCACTGTATTAGTCTATGGGGCAGCGTGTGGTTTGATCTGACTCTGTGTGTTCGGGGCCGGCGTGGTCAAGCTCTGTGGTGCTCTGCCGCTATAGCCTGGTCACTGTATTAGTCTATGGGCAGCGGGTGTTGATCTGACTCTGTGTGTTCGGGGCCGGCGTGGTCAAGCTCTGGCGTGCTCTGCCGCTAGCCTGGTCACTGTATTAGTCTATGGGGCAGCGTGTGTTGTTTGATCTGACTCTGTGTGTTCGGGGCGGCGTGGTCAAGCTCTGACGTGCTCTGCGCCAGCCCCGCTTGGCCAGCTAGCTGGTCACTGTATTAGTCTATGGGGCAGCGTGTGTGTTTGATCTGACTCTGTGTGTTCGGGGCCGGCGTGGTCAAGCTCTGGCGTGCTCTGCCGCTAGCCTGGTCACTGTATTAGTCTATGGGGCAGCGTGTGTGTTTGATCTGACTCTGTGTGTTCGGGGCCGGCGTGGTCAAGCTCTGGCGTGCTCTGCCGCCAGCCCCGGCTTGGCCAGCTAGCCTGGTCACTGTATTAGTCTATGGGGCAGCGTGTGTGTTTGATCTGACTCTGTGTGTTCGGGGCCGGCGTGGTCAAGCTCTGGCGTGCTCTGCCGCTAGCCTGGTCACTGTATTAGTCTATGGGGCAGCGTGTGTGTTTGATCTGACTCTGTGTGTTCGGGGCCGGCGTGGTCAAGCTCTGGCGTGCTCTGCCGCCAGCCCCGGCTTGGCCAGCTAGCCTGGTCACTGTATTAGTCTATGGGGCAGCGTGTGTGTTTGATCTGACTCTGTGTGTTCGGGGCCGGCGTGGTCAAGCTCTGGCGTGCTCTGCCGCTAGCCTGGTCACTGTATTAGTCTATGGGGCAGCGTGTGTGTTTGATCTGACTCTGTGTGTTCGGGGCCGGCGTGGTCAAGCTCTGGCGTGCTCTGCCGCCAGCCCCGGCTTGGCCAGCTAGCCTGGTCACTGTATTAGTCTATGGGGCAGCGTGTGTGTTTGATCTGACTCTGTGTGTTCGGGGCCGGCGTGGTCAAGCTCTGGCGTGCTCTGCCGCTAGCCTGGTCACTGTATTAGTCTATGGGGCAGCGTGTGTGTTTGATCTGACTCTGTGTGTTCGGGGCCGGCGTGGTCAAGCTCTGGCGTGCTCTGCCGCTAGCCTGGTCACTGTATTAGTCTATGGGGCAGCGTGTGTGTTTGATCTGACTCTGTGTGTTCGGGGCCGGCGTGGTCAAGCTCTGGCGTGCTCTGCCGCTAGCCTGGTCACTGTATTAGTCTATGGGGCAGCGTGTGTGTTTGATCTGACTCTGTGTGTTCGGGGCCGGCGTGGTCAAGCTCTGGCGTGCTCTGCCGCTAGCCTGGTCACTGTATTAGTCTATGGGGCAGCGTGTGTGTTTGATCTGACTCTGTGTGTTCGGGGCCGGCGTGGTCAAGCTCTGGCGTGCTCTGCCGCTAGCCTGGTCACTGTATTAGTCTATGGGGCAGCGTGTGTGTTTGATCTGACTCTGTGTGTTCGGGGCCGGCGTGGTCAAGCTCTGGCGTGCTCTGCCGCTAGCCTGGTCACTGTATTAGTCTATGGGGCAGCGTGTGTGTTTGATCTGACTCTGTGTGTTCGGGGCCGGCGTGGTCAAGCTCTGGCGTGCTCTGCCGCCAGCCCCGGCCTGGCCAGCTAGCCTGGTCACTGTATTAGTCTATGGGGCAGCGTGTGTGTTTGATCTGACTCTGTGTGTTCGGGGCCGGCGTGGTCAAGCTCTGGCGTGCTCTGCCGCTAGCCTGGTCACTGTATTAGTCTATGGGGCAGCGTGTGTGTTTGATCTGACTCTGTGTGTTCGGGGCCGGCGTGGTCAAGCTCTGGCGTGCTCTGCCGCTAGCCTGGTCACTGTATTAGTCTATGGGCAGCGTGTGTGTTTGATCTGACTCTGTGTGTTCGGGGCCGGCGTGGTCAAGCTCTGGCGTGCTCTGCCGCCAGCCCCGGCTTGGCCAGCTAGCCTGGTCACTGTATTAGTCTATGGGGCAGCGTGTGTGTTTGATCTGACTCTGTGTGTTCGGGGCCGGCGTGGTCAAGCTCTGGCGTGCTCTGCCGCTAGCCTGGTCACTGTATTAGTCTATGGGGCAGCGTGTGTGTTTGATCTGACTCTGTGTGTTCGGGGCCGGCGTGGTCAAGCTCTGGCGTGCTCTGCCGCCAGCCCCGGCTTGGCCAGCTAGCCTGGTCACTGTATTAGTCTATGGGGCAGCGTGTGTGTTTGATCTGACTCTTTGTGTTCGGGGCCGGCGTGGTCAAGCTCTGGCGTGCTCTGCCGCTAGCCTGGTCACTGTATTAGTCTATGGGGCAGCGTGTGTGTTTGATCTGACTCTGTGTGTTCGGGGCCGGCGTGGTCAAGCTCTGGCGTGCTCTGCCGCTAGCCTGGTCACTGTATTAGTCTATGGGGCAGCGTGTGTGTTTGATCTGACTCTGTGTGTTCGGGGCCGGCGTGGTCAAGCTCTGGCGTGCTCTGCCGCTAGCCTGGTCACTGTATTAGTCTATGGGGCAGCGTGTGTGTTTGATCTGACTTCTGTGTGTTCGGGGCCGGCGTGGTCAAGCTCTGGCGTGCTCTGCCGCTAGCCTGGTCACTGTATTAGTCTATGGGGCAGCGTGTGTGTTTGATCTGACTCTGTGTGTTCGGGGCCGGCGTGGTCAAGCTCTGGCGTGCTCTGCCGCCAGCCCCGGCTTGGCCAGCTAGCCTGGTCACTGTATTAGTCTATGGGGCAGCGTGTGTGTTTGATCTGACTCTGTGTGTTCGGGGCCGGCGTGGTCAAGCTCTGGCGTGCTCTGCCGCTAGCCTGGTCACTGTATTAGTCTATGGGGCAGCGTGTGTGTTTGATCTGACTCTGTGTGTTCGGGGCCGGCGTGGTCAAGCTCTGGCGTGCTCTGCCGCTAGCCTGGTCACTGTATTAGTCTATGGGGCAGGCGTGTGTGTTTGATCTGACTCTGTGTGTTCGGGGCCGGCGTGGTCAAGCTCTGGCGTGCTCTGCCGCCAGCCCCGGCTTGGCCAGCTAGCCTGGTCACTGTATTAGTCTATGGGGCAGCGTGTGTGTTTGATCTGACTCTGTGTGTTCGGGGCCGGCGTGGTCAAGCTCTGGCGTGCTCTGCCGCTAGCCTGGTCACTGTATTAGTCTATGGGGCAGCGTGTGTGTTTGATCTGACTCTGTGTGTTCGGGGCCGGCGTGGTCAAGCTCTGGCGTGCTCTGCCGCCAGCCCGGCCTGGCCAGCTAGCCTGGTCACTGTATTAGTCTATGGGGCAGCGTGTGTGTTTGATCTGACTCTGTGTGTTCGGGGCCGGCGTGGTCAAGCTCTGGCGTGCTCTGCCGCTAGCCTGGTCACTGTATTAGTCTATGGGGCAGCGTGTGTGTTTGATCTGACTCTGTGTGTTCGGGGCCGGCGTGGTCAAGCTCTGGCGTGCTCTGCCGCCAGCCCGGCTGGCCAGCTAGCCTGGTCACTGTATTAGTCTATGGGGCAGCGTGTGTGTTTGATCTGACTCTGTGTGTTCGGGGCCGGCGTGGTCAAGCTCTGGCGTGCTCTGCCGCTAGCCTGGTCACTGTATTAGTCTATGGGGCAGCGTGTGTGTGTTTGATCTGACTCTGTGTGTTCGGGGCCGGCGTGGTCAAGCTCTGGCGTGCTCTGCCGCTAGCCTGGTCACTGTATTAGTCTATGGGGCAGCGTGTGTGTTTGATCTGACTTTGTGTGTTCGGGGCCGGCGTGGTCAAGCTCTGGCGTGCTCTGCCGCTAGCCTGGTCACTGTATTAGTCTATGGGGCAGCGTGTGTGTTTGATCTGACTCTGTGTGTTCGGGGCCGGCGTGGTCAAGCTCTGGCGTGCTCTGCCGCTAGCCTGGTCACTGTATTAGTCTATGGGGCAGCGTGTGTGTTTGATCTGACTCTGTGTGTTCGGGGCCGGCGTGGTCAAGCTCTGGCGTGCTCTGCCGCTAGCCTGGTCACTGTATTAGTCTATGGGGCAGCGTGTGTGTTTGATCTGACTCTGTGTGTTCGGGGCCGGCGTGGTCAAGCTCTGGCGTGCTCTGCCGCCAGCCCGGCTGGCCAGCTAGCCTGGTCACTGTATTAGTCTATGGGGCAGCGTGTGTGTTTGATCTGACTCTGTGTGTTCGGGGCCGGCGTGGTCAAGCTCTGGCGTGCTCTGCCGCTAGCCTGGTCACTGTATTAGTCTATGGGGCAGCGTGTGTGTTTGATCTGACTCTGTGTGTTCGGGGCCGGCGTGGTCAAGCTCTGGCGTGCTCTGCCGCCAGCCCCGGCTTGGCCAGCTAGCCTGGTCACTGTATTAGTCTATGGGGCAGCGTGTGTGTTTGATCTGACTCTGTGTGTTCGGGGCCGGCGTGGTCAAGCTCTGGCGTGCTCTGCCGCTAGCCTGGTCACTGTATTAGTCTATGGGGCAGCGTGTGTGTTTGATCTGACTCTGTGTGTTCGGGGCCGGCGTGGTCAAGCTCTGGCGTGCTCTGCCGCCAGCCCCGGCTTGGCCAGCTAGCCTGGTCACTGTATTAGTCTATGGGGCAGCGTGTGTGTTTGATCTGACTCTGTGTGTTCGGGGCCGGCGTGGTCAAGCTCTGGCGTGCTCTGCCGCTAGCCTGGTCACTGTATTAGTCTATGGGGCAGCGTGTGTGTTTGATCTGACTCTGTGTGTTCGGGGCCGGCGTGGTCAAGCTCTGGCGTGCTCTGCCGCCAGCCCCGGCCTGGCCAGCTAGCCTGGTCACTGTATTAGTCTATGGGGCAGCGTGTGTGTTTGATCTGACTCTGTGTGTTCGGGGCGGCGTGGTCAAGCTCTGGCGTGCTCTGCCGCTAGCCTGGTCACTGTATTAGTCTATGGGGCAGCGTGTGTGTTTGATCTGACTCTGTGTGTTCGGGGCCGGCGTGGTCAAGCTCTGGCGTGCTCTGCCGCCAGCCCCGGCCTGGCCAGCTAGCCTGGTCACTGTATTAGTCTATGGGGCAGCGTGTGTGTTTGATCTGACTCTGTGTGTTCGGGGCCGGCGTGGTCAAGCTCTGGCGTGCTCTGCCGCTAGCCTGGTCACTGTATTAGTCTATGGGGCAGCGTGTGTGTTTGATCTGACTCTGTGTGTTCGGGGCCGGCGTGGTCAAGCTCTGCGTGCTCTGCCGCTAGCCTGGTCACTGTATTAGTCTATGGGGCAGCGTGTGTGTTTGATCTGACTCTGTGTGTTCGGGGCCGGCGTGGTCAAGCTCTGGCGTGCTCTGCCGCTAACCTGGTCACTGTATTAGTCTATGGGGCAGCGTGTGTGTTTGATCTGACTCTGTGTGTTCGGGGCCGGCGTGGTCAAGCTCTGGCGTGCTCTGCCGCTAGCCTGGTCACTGTATTAGTCTATGGGGCAGCGTGTGTGTTTGATCTGACTCTGTGTGTTCGGGGCCGGCGTGGTCAAGCTCTGGCGTGCTCTGCCGCTAGCCTGGTCACTGTATTAGTCTATGGGGCAGCGTGTGTGTTTGATCTGACTCTGTGTGTTCGGGGCCGGCGTGGTCAAGCTCTGGCGTGCTCTGCCGCCAGCCCCGGCTTGGCCAGCTAGCCTGGTCACTGTATTAGTCTATGGGGCAGCGTGTGTGTTTGATCTGACTCTGTGTGTTCGGGGCCGGCGTGGTCAAGCTCTGGCGTGCTCTGCCGCTAGCCTGGTCACTGTATTAGTCTATGGGGCAGCGTGTGTGTTTGATCTGACTCTGTGTGTTCGGGGCCGGCGTGGTCAAGCTCTGGCGTGCTCTGCCGCTAGCCTGGTCACTGTATTAGTCTATGGGCAGCGTGTGTGTTTGATCTGACTCTGTGTGTTCGGGGCCGGCGTGGTCAAGCTCTGGCGTGCTCTGCCGCTAGCCTGGTCACTGTATTAGTCTATGGGGCAGCGTGTGTGTTTGATCTGACTCTGTGTGTTCGGGGCCGGCGTGGTCAAGCTCTGGCGTGCTCTGCCGCCAGCCCGGCTTGGCCAGCTAGCCTGGTCACTGTATTAGTCTATGGGGCAGCGTGTGTGTTTGATCTGACTCTGTGTGTTCGGGGCCGGCGTGGTCAAGCTCTGGCGTGCTCTGCCGCTAGCCTGGTCACTGTATTAGTCTATGGGGCAGCGTGTGTGTTTGATCTGACTCTGTGTGTTCGGGGCCGGCGTGGTCAAGCTCTGGCGTGCTCTGCCGCCAGCCCCGGCCTGGCCAGCTAGCCTGGTCACTGTATTAGTCTATGGGGCAGCGTGTGTGTTTGATCTGACTCTGTGTGTTCGGGGCCGGCGTGGTCAAGCTCTGGCGTGCTCTGCCGCTAGCCTGGTCACTGTATTAGTCTATGGGCAGCGTGTGTGTTTGATCTGACTCTGTGTGTTCGGGGCCGGCGTGGTCAAGCTCTGGCGTGCTCTGCCGCCAGCCCCGCCTGGCCAGCTAGCCTGGTCACTGTATTAGTCTATGGGGCAGCGTGTGTGTTTGATCTGACTCTGTGTGTTCGGGGCCGGCGTGGTCAAGCTCTGGCGTGCTCTGCCGCTAGCCTGGTCACTGTATTAGTCTATGGGGCAGCGTGTGTGTTTGATCTGACTCTGTGTGTTCGGGGCCGGCGTGGTCAAGCTCTGGCGTGCTCTGCCGCTAGCCTGGTCACTGTATTAGTCTATGGGGCAGCGTGTGTGTTTGATCTGACTCTGTGTGTTCGGGGCCGGCGTGGTCAAGCTCTGGCGTGCTCTGCCGCTAACCTGGTCACTGTATAAGTCTATGGGGCAGCGTGTGTGTTTGATCTGACTCTGTGTGTTCGGGGCCGGCGTGGTCAAGCTCTGGCGTGCTCTGCCGCTAGCCTGGTCACTGTATTAGTCTATGGGGCAGCGTGTGTGTTTGATCTGACTCTGTGTGTTCGGGGCCGGCGTGGTCAAGCTCTGGCGTGCTCTGCCGCTAGCCTGGTCACTGTATTAGTCTATGGGGCAGCGTGTGTGTTTGATCTGACTCTGTGTGTTCGGGGCCGGCGTGGTCAAGCTCTGGCGTGCTCTGCCGCCAGCCCCGGCTTGGCCAGCTAGCCTGGTCACTGTATTAGTCTATGGGGCAGCGTGTGTGTTTGATCTGACTCTGTGTGTTCGGGGCCGGCGTGGTCAAGCTCTGGCGTGCTCTGCCGCTAGCCTGGTCACTGTATTAGTCTATGGGGCAGCGTGTGTGTTTGATCTGACTCTGTGTGTTCGGGGCCGGCGTGGTCAAGCTCTGCCGTGCTCTGCCGCTAGCCTGGTCACTGTATTAGTCTATGGGGCAGCGTGTGTGTTTGATCTGACTCTGTGTGTTCGGGGCCGGCGTGGTCAAGCTCTGGCGTGCTCTGCCGCTAACCTGGTCACTGTATTAGTCTATGGGGCAGCGTGTGTGTTTGATCTGACTCTGTGTGTTCGGGGCCGGCGTGGTCAAGCTCTGGCGTGCTCTGCCGCTAGCCTGGTCACTGTATTAGTCTATGGGGCAGCGTGTGTGTTTGATCTGACTCTGTGTGTTCGGGGCCGGCGTGGTCAAGCTCTGGCGTGCTCTGCCGCTAGCCTGGTCACTGTATTAGTCTATGGGGCAGCGTGTGTGTTTGATCTGACTCTGTGTGTTCGGGGCCGGCGTGGTCAAGCTCTGGCGTGCTCTGCCGCCAGCCCGGCTTGGCCAGCTAGCCTGGTCACTGTATTAGTCTATGGGGCAGCGTGTGTGTTTGATCTGACTCTGTGTGTTCGGGGCCGGCGTGGTCAAGCTCTGGCGTGCTCTGCCGCTAGCCTGGTCACTGTATTAGTCTATGGGGCAGCGTGTGTGTTTGATCTGACTCTGTGTGTTCGGGGCCGGCGTGGTCAAGCTCTGGCGTGCTCTGCCGCTAGCCTGGTCACTGTATTAGTCTATGGGGCAGCGTGTGTGTTTGATCTGACTCTGTGTGTTCGGGGCCGGCGTGGTCAAGCTCTGGCGTGCTCTGCCGCTAGCCTGGTCACTGTATTAGTCTATGGGGCAGCGTGTGTGTTTGATCTGACTCTGTGTGTTCGGGGCCGGCGTGGTCAAGCTCTGGCGTGCTCTGCCGCTAGCCTGGTCACTGTATTAGTCTATGGGGCAGCGTGTGTGTTTGATCTGACTCTGTGTGTTCGGGGCCGGCGTGGTCAAGCTCTGGCGTGCTCTGCCGCTAGCCTGGTCACTGTATTAGTCTATGGGGCAGCGTGTGTGTTTGATCTGACTCTGTGTGTTCGGGGCCGGCGTGGTCAAGCTCTGGCGTGCTCTGCCGCTAGCCTGGTCACTGTATTAGTCTATGGGGCAGCGTGTGTGTTTGATCTGACTCTGTGTGTTCGGGGCCGGCGTGGTCAAGCTCTGGCGTGCTCTGCCGCTAGCCTGGTCACTGTATTAGTCTATGGGGCAGCGTGTGTGTTTGATCTGACTCTGTGTGTTCGGGGCCGGCGTGGTCAAGCTCTGGCGTGCTCTGCCGCCAGCCCCGGCTTGGCCAGCTAGCCTGGTCACTGTATTAGTCTATGGGGCAGCGTGTGTGTTTGATCTGACTCTGTGTGTTCGGGGCCGGCGTGGTCAAGCTCTGGCGTGCTCTGCCGCTAGCCTGGTCACTGTATTAGTCTATGGGGCAGCGTGTGTGTTTGATCTGACTCTGTGTGTTCGGGGCCGGCGTGGTCAAGCTCTGGCGTGCTCTGCCGCTAGCCTGGTCACTGTATTAGTCTATGGGGCAGCGTGTGTGTTTGATCTGACTCTGTGTGTTCGGGGCCGGCGTGGTCAAGCTCTGGCGTGCTCTGCCGCCAGCCCCGGCCTGGCCAGCTAGCCTGGTCACTGTATTAGTCTATGGGGCAGCGTGTGTGTTTGATCTGACTCTGTGTGTTCGGGGCCGGCGTGGTCAAGCTCTGGCGTGCTCTACCGCTAGCCTGGTCACTGTATTAGTCTATGGGGCAGCGTGTGTGTTTGATCTGACTCTGTGTGTTCGGGGCCGGCGTGGTCAAGCTCTGGCGTGCTCTGCCGCTAGCCTGGTCACTGTATTAGTCTATGGGGCAGCGTGTGTGTTTGATCTGACTCTGTGTGTTCGGGGCCGGCGTGGTCAAGCTCTGGCGTGCTCTGCCGCCAGCCCCGGCTTGGCCAGCTAGCCTGGTCACTGTATTAGTCTATGGGGCAGCGTGTGTGTTTGATCTGACTCTGTGTGTTCGGGGCCGGCGTGGTCAAGCTCTGGCGTGCTCTGCCGCTAGCCTGGTCACTGTATTAGTCTATGGGGCAGCGTGTGTGTTTGATCTGACTCTGTGTGTTCGGGGCCGGCGTGGTCAAGCTCTGGCGTGCTCTGCCGCCAGCCCGGCCTGGCCAGCTAGCCTGGTCACTGTATTAGTCTATGGGGCAGCGTGTGTGTTTGATCTGACTCTGTGTGTTCGGGGCCGGCGTGGTCAAGCTCTGGCGTGCTCTGCCGCTAGCCTGGTCACTGTATTAGTCTATGGGGCAGCGTGTGTGTTTGATCTGACTCTGTGTGTTCGGGGCCGGCGTGGTCAAGCTCTGGCGTGCTCTGCCGCCAGCCCCGGCTTGGCCAGCTAGCCTGGTCACTGTATTAGTCTATGGGGCAGCGTGTGTGTTTGATCTGACTCTGTGTGTTCGGGGCCGGCGTGGTCAAGCTCTGGCGTGCTCTGCCGCTAGCCTGGTCACTGTATTAGTCTATGGGGCAGCGTGTGTGTTTGATCTGACTCTGTGTGTTCGGGGCCGGCGTGGTCAAGCTCTGGCGTGCTCTGCCGCCAGCCCGGCCTGGCCAGCTAGCCTGGTCACTGTATTAGTCTATGGGGCAGCGTGTGTGTTTGATCTGACTCTGTGTGTTCGGGGCCGGCGTGGTCAAGCTCTGGCGTGCTCTGCCGCTAGCCTGGTCACTGTATTAGTCTATGGGGCAGCGTGTGTGTTTGATCTGACTCTGTGTGTTCGGGGCCGGCGTGGTCAAGCTCTGGCGTGCTCTGCCGCCAGCCCCGGCCTGGCCAGCTAGCCTGGTCACTGTATTAGTCTATGGGGCAGCGTGTGTGTTTGATCTGACTCTGTGTGTTCGGGGCCGGCGTGGTCAAGCTCTGGCGTGCTCTGCCGCTAGCCTGGTCACTGTATTAGTCTATGGGGCAGCGTGTGTGTTTGATCTGACTCTGTGTGTTCGGGGCCGGCGTGGTCAAGCTCTGGCGTGCTCTGCCGCCAGCCCCGGCTTGGCCAGCTAGCCTGGTCACTGTATTAGTCTATGGGGCAGCGTGTGTGTTTGATCTGACTCTGTGTGTTCGGGGCCGGCGTGGTCAAGCTCTGGCGTGCTCTGCCGCTAGCCTGGTCACTGTATTAGTCTATGGGGCAGCGTGTGTGTTTGATCTGACTCTGTGTGTTCGGGGCCGGCGTGGTCAAGCTCTGGCGTGCTCTGCCGCCAGCCCGGCTGGCCAGCTAGCCTGGTCACTGTATTAGTCTATGGGGCAGCGTGTGTGTTTGATCTGACTCTGTGTGTTCGGGGCCGGCGTGGTCAAGCTCTGGCGTGCTCTGCCGCTAGCCTGGTCACTGTATTAGTCTATGGGGCAGCGTGTGTGTTTGATCTGACTCTGTGTGTTCGGGGCCGGCGTGGTCAAGCTCTGGCGTGCTCTGCCGCTAGCCTGGTCACTGTATTAGTCTATGGGGCAGCGTGTGTGTTTGATCTGACTCTGTGTGTTCGGGGCCGGCGTGGTCAAGCTCTGGCGTGCTCTGCCGCCAGCCCCGGCTTGGCCAGCTAGCCTGGTCACTGTATTAGTCTATGGGGCAGCGTGTGTGTTTGATCTGACTCTGTGTGTTCGGGGCCGGCGTGGTCAAGCTCTGGCGTGCTCTGCCGCTAGCCTGGTCACTGTATTAGTCTATGGGGCAGCGTGTGTGTTTGATCTGACTCTGTGTGTTCGGGGCCGGCGTGGTCAAGCTCTGGCGTGCTCTGCCGCCAGCCCCGGCTTGGCCAGCTAGCCTGGTCACTGTATTAGTCTATGGGGCAGCGTGTGTGTTTGATCTGACTCTGTGTGTTCGGGGCCGGCGTGGTCAAGCTCTGGCGTGCTCTGCCGCTAGCCTGGTCACTGTATTAGTCTATGGGGCAGCGTGTGTGTTTGATCTGACTCTGTGTGTTCGGGGCCGGCGTGGTCAAGCTCTGGCGTGCTCTGCCGCCAGCCCCGGCTGGCCAGCTAGCCTGGTCACTGTATTAGTCTATGGGGCAGCGTGTGTGTTTGATCTGACTCTGTGTGTTCGGGGCCGGCGTGGTCAAGCTCTGGCGTGCTCTGCCGCTAGCCTGGTCACTGTATTAGTCTATGGGGCAGCGTGTGTGTTTGATCTGACTCTGTGTGTTCGGGGCCGGCGTGGTCAAGCTCTGGCGTGCTCTGCCGCCAGCCCCGGCCTGGCCAGCTAGCCTGGTCACTGTATTAGTCTATGGGGCAGCGTGTGTGTTTGATCTGACTCTGTGTGTTCGGGGCCGGCGTGGTCAAGCTCTGGCGTGCTCTGCCGCTAGCCTGGTCACTGTATTAGTCTATGGGGCAGCGTGTGTGTTTGATCTGACTCTGTGTGTTCGGGGCCGGCGTGGTCAAGCTCTGGCGTGCTCTGCCGCTAGCCTGGTCACTGTATTAGTCTATGGGGCAGCGTGTGTGTTTGATCTGACTCTGTGTGTTCGGGGCCGGCGTGGTCAAGCTCTGGCGTGCTCTGCCGCTAGCCTGGTCACTGTATTAGTCTATGGGGCAGCGTGTGTGTTTGATCTGACTCTGTGTGTTCGGGGCCGGCGTGGTCAAGCTCTGGCGTGCTCTGCCGCTAGCCTGGTCACTGTATTAGTCTATGGGGCAGCGTGTGTGTTTGATCTGACTCTGTGTGTTCGGGGCCGGCGTGGTCAAGCTCTGGCGTGCTCTGCCGCTAGCCTGGTCACTGTATTAGTCTATGGGGCAGCGTGTGTGTTTGATCTGACTCTGTGTGTTCGGGGCCGGCGTGGTCAAGCTCTGGCGTGCTCTGCCGCCAGCCCCGGCTTGGCCAGCTAGCCTGGTCACTGTATTAGTCTATGGGGCAGCGTGTGTGTTTGATCTGACTCTGTGTGTTCGGGGCCGGCGTGGTCAAGCTCTGGCGTGCTCTGCCGCTAGCCTGGTCACTGTATTAGTCTATGGGGCAGCGTGTGTGTTTGATCTGACTCTGTGTGTTCGGGGCCGGCGTGGTCAAGCTCTGGCGTGCTCTGCCGCTAGCCTGGTCACTGTATTAGTCTATAGTCTATGGGGCAGCGTGTGTGTTTGATCTGACTCTGTGTGTTCGGGGCCGGCGTGGTCAAGCTCTGGCGTGCTCTGCCGCTAGCCTGGTCACTGTATTAGTCTATGGGGCAGCGTGTGTGTTTGATCTGACTCTGTGTGTTCGGGGCCGGCGTGGTCAAGCTCTGGCGTGCTCTGCCGCCAGCCCCGGCTTGGCCAGCTAGCCTGGTCACTGTATTAGTCTATGGGGCAGCGTGTGTGTTTGATCTGACTCTGTGTGTTCGGGGCCGGCGTGGTCAAGCTCTGGCGTGCTCTGCCGCTAGCCTGGTCACTGTATTAGTCTATGGGGCAGCGTGTGTGTTTGATCTGACTCTGTGTGTTCGGGGCCGGCGTGGTCAAGCTCTGGCGTGCTCTGCCGCCAGCCCCGGCCTGGCCAGCTAGCCTGGTCACTGTATTAGTCTATGGGGCAGCGTGTGTGTTTGATCTGACTCTGTGTGTTCGGGGCCGGCGTGGTCAAGCTCTGGCGTGCTCTGCCGCTAGCCTGGTCACTGTATTAGTCTATGGGGCAGCGTGTGTGTTTGATCTGACTCTGTGTGTTCGGGGCCGGCGTGGTCAAGCTCTGGCGTGCTCTGCCGCCAGCCCCGGCTTGGCCAGCTAGCCTGGTCACTGTATTAGTCTATGGGGCAGCGTGTGTGTTTGATCTGACTCTGTGTGTTCGGGGCCGGCGTGGTCAAGCTCTGGCGTGCTCTGCCGCTAGCCTGGTCACTGTATTAGTCTATGGGGCAGCGTGTGTGTTTGATCTGACTCTGTGTGTTCGGGGCCGGCGTGGTCAAGCTCTGGCGTGCTCTGCCGCCAGCCCCGGCCTGGCCAGCTAGCCTGGTCACTGTATTAGTCTATGGGGCAGCGTGTGTGTTTGATCTGACTCTGTGTGTTCGGGGCCGGCGTGGTCAAGCTCTGGCGTGCTCTGCCGCTAGCCTGGTCACTGTATTAGTCTATGGGGCAGCGTGTGTGTTTGATCTGACTCTGTGTGTTCGGGGCCGGCGTGGTCAAGCTCTGGCGTGCTCTGCCGCCAGCCCCGGCTTGGCCAGCTAGCCTGGTCACTGTATTAGTCTATGGGGCAGCGTGTGTGTTTGATCTGACTCTGTGTGTTCGGGGCCGGCGTGGTCAAGCTCTGGCGTGCTCTGCCGCTAGCCTGGTCACTGTATTAGTCTATGGGGCAGCGTGTGTGTTTGATCTGACTCTGTGTGTTCGGGGCCGGCGTGGTCAAGCTCTGGCGTGCTCTGCCGCCAGCCCCGGCCTGGCCAGCTAGCCTGGTCACTGTATTAGTCTATGGGGCAGCGTGTGTGTTTGATCTGACTCTGTGTGTTCGGGGCCGGCGTGGTCAAGCTCTGGCGTGCTCTGCCGCTAGCCTGGTCACTGTATTAGTCTATGGGGCAGCGTGTGTGTTTGATCTGACTCTGTGTGTTCGGGGCCGGCGTGGTCAAGCTCTGGCGTGCTCTGCCGCCAGCCCCGGCCTGGCCAGCTAGCCTGGTCACTGTATTAGTCTATGGGGCAGCGTGTGTGTTTGATCTGACTCTGTGTGTTCGGGGCCGGCGTGGTCAAGCTCTGGCGTGCTCTGCCGCTAGCCTGGTCACTGTATTAGTCTATGGGGCAGCGTGTGTGTTTGATCTGACTCTGTGTGTTCGGGGCCGGCGTGGTCAAGCTCTGGCGTGCTCTGCCGCTAGCCTGGTCACTGTATTAGTCTATGGGGCAGCGTGTGTGTTTGATCTGACTCTGTGTGTTCGGGGCCGGCGTGGTCAAGCTCTGGCGTGCTCTGCCGCTAGCCTGGTCACTGTATTAAGTCTATGGGGCAGCGTGTGTGTTTGATCTGACTCTGTGTGTTCGGGGCCGGCGTGGTCAAGCTCTGGCGTGCTCTGCCGCTAGCCTGGTCACTGTATTAGTCTATGGGGCAGCGTGTGTGTTTGATCTGACTCTGTGTGTTCGGGGCCGGCGTGGTCAAGCTCTGGCGTGCTCTGCCGCTAGCCTGGTCACTGTATTAGTCTATGGGGCAGCGTGTGTGTTTGATCTGACTCTGTGTGTTCGGGCCGGCGTGGTCAAGCTCTGGCGTGCTCTGCCGCCAGCCCGGCTTGGCCAGCTAGCCTGGTCACTGTATTAGTCTATGGGGCAGCGTGTGTGTTTGATCTGACTCTGTGTGTTCGGGGCCGGCGTGGTCAAGCTCTGGCGTGCTCTGCCGCTAGCCTGGTCACTGTATTAGTCTATGGGGCAGCGTGTGTGTTTGATCTGACTCTGTGTGTTCGGGGCCGGCGTGGTCAAGCTCTGGCGTGCTCTGCCGCTAGCCTGGTCACTGTATTAGTCTATGGGGCAGCGTGTGTGTTTGATCTGACTCTGTGTGTTCGGGGCCGGCGTGGTCAAGCTCTGGCGTGCTCTGCCGCTAGCCTGGTCACTGTATTAGTCTATGGGGCAGCGTGTGTGTTTGATCTGACTCTGTGTGTTCGGGGCCGGCGTGGTCAAGCTCTGGCGTGCTCTGCCGCTAGCCTGGTCACTGTATTAGTCTATGGGGCAGCGTGTGTGTTTGATCTGACTCTGTGTGTTCGGGGCCGGCGTGGTCAAGCTCTGGCGTGCTCTGCCGCTAGCCTGGTCACTGTATTAGTCTATGGGGCAGCGTGTGTGTTTGATCTGACTCTGTGTGTTCGGGGCCGGCGTGGTCAAGCTCTGGCGTGCTCTGCCGCTAGCCTGGTCACTGTATTAGTCTATGGGGCAGCGTGTGTGTTTGATCTGACTCTGTGTGTTCGGGGCCGGCGTGGTCAAGCTCTGGCGTGCTCTGCCGCTAGCCTGGTCACTGTATTAGTCTATGGGGCAGCGTGTGTGTTTGATCTGACTCTGTGTGTTCGGGGCCGGCGTGGTCAAGCTCTGGCGTGCTCTGCCGCTAGCCTGGTCACTGTATTAGTCTATGGGGCAGCGTGTGTGTTTGATCTGACTCTGTGTGTTCGGGGCCGGCGTGGTCAAGCTCTGGCGTGCTCTGCCGCTAGCCTGGTCACTGTATTAGTCTATGGGGCAGCGTGTGTGTTTGATCTGACTCTGTGTGTTCGGGGCCGGCGTGGTCAAGCTCTGGCGTGCTCTGCCGCTAGCCTGGTCACTGTATTAGTCTATGGGGCAGCGTGTGTGTTTGATCTGACTCTGTGTGTTCGGGGCCGGCGTGGTCAAGCTCTGGCGTGCTCTGCCGCTAGCCTGGTCACTGTATTAGTCTATGGGGCAGCGTGTGTGTTTGATCTGACTCTGTGTGTTCGGGGCCGGCGTGGTCAAGCTCTGGCGTGCTCTGCCGCTAGCCTGGTCACTGTATTAGTCTATGGGGCAGCGTGTGTGTTTGATCTGACTCTGTGTGTTCGGGGCCGGCGTGGTCAAGCTCTGGCGTGCTCTGCCGCTAGCCTGGTCACTGTATTAGTCTATGGGGCAGCGTGTGTGTTTGATCTGACTCTGTGTGTTCGGGGCCGGCGTGGTCAAGCTCTGGCGTGCTCTGCCGCTAGCCTGGTCACTGTATTAGTCTATGGGGCAGCGTGTGTGTTTGATCTGACTCTGTGTGTTCGGGGCCGGCGTGGTCAAGCTCTGGCGTGCTCTGCCGCTAGCCTGGTCACTGTATTAGTCTATGGGGCAGCGTGTGTGTTTGATCTGACTCTGTGTGTTCGGGGCCGGCGTGGTCAAGCTCTGGCGTGCTCTGCCGCTAGCCTGGTCACTGTATTAGTCTATGGGGCAGCGTGTGTGTTTGATCTGACTCTGTGTGTTCGGGGCCGGCGTGGTCAAGCTCTGGCGTGCTCTGCCGCTAGCCTGGTCACTGTATTAGTCTATGGGGCAGCGTGTGTGTTTGATCTGACTCTGTGTGTTCGGGGCCGGCGTGGTCAAGCTCTGGCGTGCTCTGCCGCTAGCCTGGTCACTGTATTAGTCTATGGGGCAGCGTGTGTGTTTGATCTGACTCTGTGTGTTCGGGGCCGGCGTGGTCAAGCTCTGGCGTGCTCTGCCGCTAGCCTGGTCACTGTATTAGTCTATGGGGCAGCGTGTGTGTTTGATCTGACTCTGTGTGTTCGGGGCCGGCGTGGTCAAGCTCTGGCGTGCTCTGCCGCCAGCCCCGGCTTGGCCAGCTAGCCTGGTCACTGTATTAGTCTATGGGGCAGCGTGTGTGTTTGATCTGACTCTGTGTGTTCGGGGCCGGCGTGGTCAAGCTCTGGCGTGCTCTGCCGCTAGCCTGGTCACTGTATTAGTCTATGGGGCAGCGTGTGTGTTTGATCTGACTCTGTGTGTTCGGGGCCGGCGTGGTCAAGCTCTGGCGTGCTCTGCCGCTAGCCTGGTCACTGTATTAGTCTATGGGGCAGCGTGTGTGTTTGATCTGACTCTGTGTGTTCGGGGCCGGCGTGGTCAAGCTCTGGCGTGCTCTGCCGCCAGCCCCGGCCTGGCCAGCTAGCCTGGTCACTGTATTAGTCTATGGGGCAGCGTGTGTGTTTGATCTGACTCTGTGTGTTCGGGGCCGGCGTGGTCAAGCTCTGGCGTGCTCTGCCGCTAGCCTGGTCACTGTATTAGTCTATGGGGCAGCGTGTGTGTTTGATCTGACTCTGTGTGTTCGGGGCCGGCGTGGTCAAGCTCTGGCGTGCTCTGCCGCTAGCCTGGTCACTGTATTAGTCTATGGGGCAGCGTGTGTGTTTGATCTGACTCTGTGTGTTCGGGGCCGGCGTGGTCAAGCTCTGGCGTGCTCTGCCGCCAGCCCGGCTTGGCCAGCTAGCCTGGTCACTGTATTAGTCTATGGGGCAGCGTGTGTGTTTGATCTGACTCTGTGTGTTCGGGGCCGGCGTGGTCAAGCTCTGGCGTGCTCTGCCGCTAGCCTGGTCACTGTATTAGTCTATGGGGCAGCGTGTGTGTTTGATCTGACTCTGTGTGTTCGGGGCCGGCGTGGTCAAGCTCTGGCGTGCTCTGCCGCCAGCCCCGGCCTGGCCAGCTAGCCTGGTCACTGTATTAGTCTATGGGGCAGCGTGTGTGTTTGATCTGACTCTGTGTGTTCGGGGCCGGCGTGGTCAAGCTCTGGCGTGCTCTGCCGCTAGCCTGGTCACTGTATTAGTCTATGGGGCAGCGTGTGTGTTTGATCTGACTCTGTGTGTTCGGGGCCGGCGTGGTCAAGCTCTGGCGTGCTCTGCCGCCAGCCCCGGCTTGGCCAGCTAGCCTGGTCACTGTATTAGTCTATGGGGCAGCGTGTGTGTTTGATCTGACTCTGTGTGTTCGGGGCCGGCGTGGTCAAGCTCTGGCGTGCTCTGCCGCTAGCCTGGTCACTGTATTAGTCTATGGGGCAGCGTGTGTGTTTGATCTGACTCTGTGTGTTCGGGGCCGGCGTGGTCAAGCTCTGGCGTGCTCTGCCGCCAGCCCCGGCTGGCCAGCTAGCCTGGTCACTGTATTAGTCTATGGGGCAGCGTGTGTGTTTGATCTGACTCTGTGTGTTCGGGGCCGGCGTGGTCAAGCTCTGGCGTGCTCTGCCGCTAGCCTGGTCACTGTATTAGTCTATGGGGCAGCGTGTGTGTTTGATCTGACTCTGTGTGTTCGGGGCCGGCGTGGTCAAGCTCTGGCGTGCTCTGCCGCCAGCCCCGGCCTGGCCAGCTAGCCTGGTCACTGTATTAGTCTATGGGGCAGCGTGTGTGTTTGATCTGACTCTGTGTGTTCGGGGCCGGCGTGGTCAAGCTCTGGCGTGCTCTGCCGCTAGCCTGGTCACTGTATTAGTCTATGGGGCAGCGTGTGTGTTTGATCTGACTCTGTGTGTTCGGGGCCGGCGTGGTCAAGCTCTGGCGTGCTCTGCCGCCAGCCCCGGCTTGGCCAGCTAGCCTGGTCACTGTATTAGTCTATGGGGCAGCGTGTGTGTTTGATCTGACTCTGTGTGTTCGGGGCCGGCGTGGTCAAGCTCTGGCGTGCTCTGCCGCTAGCCTGGTCACTGTATTAGTCTATGGGGCAGCGTGTGTGTTTGATCTGACTCTGTGTGTTCGGGGCCGGCGTGGTCAAGCTCTGGCGTGCTCTGCCGCCAGCCCCGGCTTGGCCAGCTAGCCTGGTCACTGTATTAGTCTATGGGGCAGCGTGTGTGTTTGATCTGACTCTGTGTGTTCGGGGCCGGCGTGGTCAAGCTCTGGCGTGCTCTGCCGCTAGCCTGGTCACTGTATTAGTCTATGGGGCAGCGTGTGTGTTTGATCTGACTCTGTGTGTTCGGGGCCGGCGTGGTCAAGCTCTGGCGTGCTCTGCCGCTAGCCTGGTCACTGTATTAGTCTATGGGGCAGCGTGTGTGTTTGATCTGACTCTGTGTGTTCGGGGCCGGCGTGGTCAAGCTCTGGCGTGCTCTGCCGCCAGCCCGGCTTGGCCAGCTAGCCTGGTCACTGTATTAGTCTATGGGGCAGCGTGTGTGTTTGATCTGACTCTGTGTGTTCGGGGCCGGCGTGGTCAAGCTCTGGCGTGCTCTGCCGCTAGCCTGGTCACTGTATTAGTCTATGGGGCAGCGTGTGTGTTTGATCTGACTCTGTGTGTTCGGGGCCGGCGTGGTCAAGCTCTGGCGTGCTCTGCCGCCAGCCCCGGCTTGGCCAGCTAGCCTGGTCACTGTATTAGTCTATGGGGCAGCGTGTGTGTTTGATCTGACTCTGTGTGTTCGGGGCCGGCGTGGTCAAGCTCTGGCGTGCTCTGCCGCTAGCCTGGTCACTGTATTAGTCTATGGGGCAGCGTGTGTGTTTGATCTGACTCTGTGTGTTCGGGGCCGGCGTGGTCAAGCTCTGGCGTGCTCTGCCGCCAGCCCCGGCCTGGCCAGCTAGCCTGGTCACTGTATTAGTCTATGGGGCAGCGTGTGTGTTTGATCTGACTCTGTGTGTTCGGGGCCGGCGTGGTCAAGCTCTGGCGTGCTCTGCCGCTAGCCTGGTCACTGTATTAGTCTATGGGGCAGCGTGTGTGTTTGATCTGACTCTGTGTGTTCGGGGCCGGCGTGGTCAAGCTCTGGCGTGCTCTGCCGCCAGCCCCGGCCTGGCCAGCTAGCCTGGTCACTGTATTAGTCTATGGGGCAGCGTGTGTGTTTGATCTGACTCTGTGTGTTCGGGGCCGGCGTGGTCAAGCTCTGGCGTGCTCTGCCGCTAGCCTGGTCACTGTATTAGTCTATGGGGCAGCGTGTGTGTTTGATCTGACTCTGTGTGTTCGGGGCCGGCGTGGTCAAGCTCTGCCGTGCTCTGCCGCTAGCCTGGTCACTGTATTAGTCTATGGGGCAGCGTGTGTGTTTGATCTGACTCTGTGTGTTCGGGGCCGGCGTGGTCAAGCTCTGGCGTGCTCTGCCGCTAGCCTGGTCACTGTATTAATCTATGGGGCAGCGTGTGTGTTTGATCTGACTCTGTGTGTTCGGGGCCGGCGTGGTCAAGCTCTGGCGTGCTCTGCCGCTAGCCTGGTCACTGTATTAGTCTATGGGGCAGCGTGTGTGTTTGATCTGACTCTGTGTGTTCGGGGCCGGCGTGGTCAAGCTCTGGCGTGCTCTGCCGCTAGCCTGGTCACTGTATTAGTCTATGGGGCAGCGTGTGTGTTTGATCTGACTCTGTGTGTTCGGGGCCGGCGTGGTCAAGCTCTGGCGTGCTCTGCCGCCAGCCCCGGCTTGGCCAGCTAGCCTGGTCACTGTATTAGTCTATGGGGCAGCGTGTGTGTTTGATCTGACTCTGTGTGTTCGGGGCCGGCGTGGTCAAGCTCTGGCGTGCTCTGCCGCTAGCCTGGTCACTGTATTAGTCTATGGGGCAGCGTGTGTGTTTGATCTGACTCTGTGTGTTCGGGGCCGGCGTGGTCAAGCTCTGGCGTGCTCTGCCGCTAGCCTGGTCACTGTATTAGTCTATGGGGCAGCGTGTGTGTTTGATCTGACTCTGTGTGTTCGGGGCCGGCGTGGTCAAGCTCTGGCGTGCTCTGCCGCTAGCCTGGTCACTGTATTAGTCTATGGGGCAGCGTGTGTGTTTGATCTGACTCTGTGTGTTCGGGGCCGGCGTGGTCAAGCTCTGGCGTGCTCTGCCGCCAGCCCCGGCTTGGCCAGCTAGCCTGGTCACTGTATTAGTCTATGGGGCAGCGTGTGTGTTTGATCTGACTCTGTGTGTTCGGGGCCGGCGTGGTCAAGCTCTGGCGTGCTCTGCCGCTAGCCTGGTCACTGTATTAGTCTATGGGGCAGCGTGTGTGTTTGATCTGACTCTGTGTGTTCGGGGCCGGCGTGGTCAAGCTCTGGCGTGCTCTGCCGCCAGCCCCGGCCTGGCCAGCTAGCCTGGTCACTGTATTAGTCTATGGGGCAGCGTGTGTGTTTGATCTGACTCTGTGTGTTCGGGGCCGGCGTGGTCAAGCTCTGGCGTGCTCTGCCGCTAGCCTGGTCACTGTATTAGTCTATGGGGCAGCGTGTGTGTTTGATCTGACTCTGTGTGTTCGGGGCCGGCGTGGTCAAGCTCTGGCGTGCTCTGCCGCCAGCCCCGGCTGGCCAGCTAGCCTGGTCACTGTATTAGTCTATGGGGCAGCGTGTGTGTTTGATCTGACTCTGTGTGTTCGGGGCCGGCGTGGTCAAGCTCTGGCGTGCTCTGCCGCTAGCCTGGTCACTGTATTAGTCTATGGGGCAGCGTGTGTGTTTGATCTGACTCTGTGTGTTCGGGGCCGGCGTGGTCAAGCTCTGGCGTGCTCTGCCGCCAGCCCCGGCCTGGCCAGCTAGCCTGGTCACTGTATTAGTCTATGGGGCAGCGTGTGTGTTTGATCTGACTCTGTGTGTTCGGGGCCGGCGTGGTCAAGCTCTGGCGTGCTCTGCCGCTAGCCTGGTCACTGTATTAGTCTATGGGGCAGCGTGTGTGTTTGATCTGACTCTGTGTGTTCGGGGCCGGCGTGGTCAAGCTCTGGCGTGCTCTGCCGCCAGCCCCGGCTGGCCAGCTAGCCTGGTCACTGTATTAGTCTATGGGGCAGCGTGTGTGTTTGATCTGACTCTGTGTGTTCGGGGCCGGCGTGGTCAAGCTCTGGCGTGCTCTGCCGCTAGCCTGGTCACTGTATTAGTCTATGGGGCAGCGTGTGTGTTTGATCTGACTCTGTGTGTTCGGGGCCGGCGTGGTCAAGCTCTGGCGTGCTCTGCCGCCAGCCCCGGCCTGGCCAGCTAGCCTGGTCACTGTATTAGTCTATGGGGCAGCGTGTGTGTTTGATCTGACTCTGTGTGTTCGGGGCCGGCGTGGTCAAGCTCTGGCGTGCTCTGCCGCTAGCCTGGTCACTGTATTAGTCTATGGGGCAGCGTGTGTGTTTGATCTGACTCTGTGTGTTCGGGGCCGGCGTGGTCAAGCTCTGGCGTGCTCTGCCGCCAGCCCCGGCCTGGCCAGCTAGCCTGGTCACTGTATTAGTGTATGGGGCAGCGTGTGTGTTTGATCTGACTCTGTGTGTTCGGGGCCGGCGTGGTCAAGCTCTGGCGTGCTCTGCCGCTAGCCTGGTCACTGTATTAGTCTATGGGGCAGCGTGTGTGTTTGATCTGACTCTGTGTGTTCGGGGCCGGCGTGGTCAAGCTCTGCCGTGCTCTGCCGCTAGCCTGGTCACTGTATTAGTCTATGGGGCAGCGTGTGTGTTTGATCTGACTCTGTGTGTTCGGGGCCGGCGTGGTCAAGCTCTGGCGTGCTCTGCCGCTAACCTGGTCACTGTATTAATCTATGGGGCAGCGTGTGTGTTTGATCTGACTCTGTGTGTTCGGGGCCGGCGTGGTCAAGCTCTGGCGTGCTCTGCCGCTAGCCTGGTCACTGTATTAGTCTATGGGGCAGCGTGTGTGTTTGATCTGACTCTGTGTGTTCGGGGCCGGCGTGGTCAAGCTCTGGCGTGCTCTGCCGCTAGCCTGGTCACTGTATTAGTCTATGGGGCAGCGTGTGTGTTTGATCTGACTCTGTGTGTTCGGGGCCGGCGTGGTCAAGCTCTGGCGTGCTCTGCCGCCAGCCCCGGCTTGGCCAGCTAGCCTGGTCACTGTATTAGTCTATGGGGCAGCGTGTGTGTTTGATCTGACTCTGTGTGTTCGGGGCCGGCGTGGTCAAGCTCTGGCGTGCTCTGCCGCTAGCCTGGTCACTGTATTAGTCTATGGGGCAGCGTGTGTGTTTGATCTGACTCTGTGTGTTCGGGGCCGGCGTGGTCAAGCTCTGGCGTGCTCTGCCGCTAGCCTGGTCACTGTATTAGTCTATGGGGCAGCGTGTGTGTTTGATCTGACTCTGTGTGTTCGGGGCCGGCGTGGTCAAGCTCTGGCGTGCTCTGCCGCTAGCCTGGTCACTGTATTAGTCTATGGGGCAGCGTGTGTGTTTGATCTGACTCTGTGTGTTCGGGGCCGGCGTGGTCAAGCTCTGGCGTGCTCTGCCGCTAGCCTGGTCACTGTATTAGTCTATGGGGCAGCGTGTGTGTTTGATCTGACTCTGTGTGTTCGGGGCCGGCGTGGTCAAGCTCTGGCGTGCTCTGCCGCTAGCCTGGTCACTGTATTAGTCTATGGGGCAGCGTGTGTGTTTGATCTGACTCTGTGTGTTCGGGGCCGGCGTGGTCAAGCTCTGGCGTGCTCTGCCGCTAGCCTGGTCACTGTATTAGTCTATGGGGCAGCGTGTGTGTTTGATCTGACTCTGTGTGTTCGGGGCCGGCGTGGTCAAGCTCTGGCGTGCTCTGCCGCTAGCCTGGTCACTGTATTAGTCTATGGGGCAGCGTGTGTGTTTGATCTGACTCTGTGTGTTCGGGGCCGGCGTGGTCAAGCTCTGGCGTGCTCTGCCGCTAGCCTGGTCACTGTATTAGTCTATGGGGCAGCGTGTGTGTTTGATCTGACTCTGTGTGTTCGGGGCCGGCGTGGTCAAGCTCTGGCGTGCTCTGCCGCTAGCCTGGTCACTGTATTAGTCTATGGGGCAGCGTGTGTGTTTGATCTGACTCTGTGTGTTCGGGGCCGGCGTGGTCAAGCTCTGGCGTGCTCTGCCGCTAGCCTGGTCACTGTATTAGTCTGGGGCAGCGTGTGTGTTTGATCTGACTCTGTGTGTTCGGGGCCGGCGTGGTCAAGCTCTGGCGTGCTCTGCCGCTAGCCTGGTCACTGTATTAGTCTATGGGGCAGCGTGTGTGTTTGATCTGACTCTGTGTGTTCGGGGCCGGCGTGGTCAAGCTCTGGCGTGCTCTGCCGCTAGCCTGGTCACTGTATTAGTCTATGGGGCAGCGTGTGTGTTTGATCTGACTCTGTGTGTTCGGGGCCGGCGTGGTCAAGCTCTGGCGTGCTCTGCCGCTAGCCTGGTCACTGTATTAGTCTATGGGGCAGCGTGTGTGTTTGATCTGACTCTGTGTGTTCGGGGCCGGCGTGGTCAAGCTCTGGCGTGCTCTGCCGCTAGCCTGGTCACTGTATTAGTCTATGGGGCAGCGTGTGTGTTTGATCTGACTCTGTGTGTTCGGGGCCGGCGTGGTCAAGCTCTGGCGTGCTCTGCCGCTAGCCTGGTCACTGTATTAGTCTATGGGGCAGCGTGTGTGTTTGATCTGACTCTGTGTGTTCGGGGCCGGCGTGGTCAAGCTCTGGCGTGCTCTGCCGCTAGCCTGGTCACTGTATTAGTCTATGGGGCAGCGTGTGTGTTTGATCTGACTCTGTGTGTTCGGGGCCGGCGTGGTCAAGCTCTGGCGTGCTCTGCCGCTAGCCTGGTCACTGTATTAGTCTATGGGGCAGCGTGTGTGTTTGATCTGACTCTGTGTGTTCGGGGCCGGCGTGGTCAAGCTCTGGCGTGCTCTGCCGCTAGCCTGGTCACTGTATTAGTCTATGGGGCAGCGTGTGTGTTTGATCTGACTCTGTGTGTTCGGGGCCGGCGTGGTCAAGCTCTGGCGTGCTCTGCCGCTAGCCTGGTCACTGTATTAGTCTATGGGGCAGCGTGTGTGTTTGATCTGACTCTGTGTGTTCGGGGCCGGCGTGGTCAAGCTCTGGCGTGCTCTGCCGCTAGCCTGGTCACTGTATTAGTCTATGGGGCAGCGTGTGTGTTTGATCTGACTCTGTGTGTTCGGGGCCGGCGTGGTCAAGCTCTGGCGTGCTCTGCCGCTAGCCTGGTCACTGTATTAGTCTATGGGGCAGCGTGTGTGTTTGATCTGACTCTGTGTGTTCGGGGCCGGCGTGGTCAAGCTCTGGCGTGCTCTGCCGCTAGCCTGGTCACTGTATTAGTCTATGGGGCAGCGTGTGTGTTTGATCTGACTCTGTGTGTTCGGGGCCGGCGTGGTCAAGCTCTGGCGTGCTCTGCCGCTAGCCTGGTCACTGTATTAGTCTATGGGGCAGCGTGTGTGTTTGATCTGACTCTGTGTGTTCGGGGCCGGCGTGGTCAAGCTCTGGCGTGCTCTGCCGCTAGCCTGGTCACTGTATTAGTCTATGGGGCAGCGTGTGTGTTTGATCTGACTCTGTGTGTTCGGGGCCGGCGTGGTCAAGCTCTGGCGTGCTCTGCCGCTAGCCTGGTCACTGTATTAGTCTATGGGGCAGCGTGTGTGTTTGATCTGACTCTGTGTGTTCGGGGCCGGCGTGGTCAAGCTCTGGCGTGCTCTGCCGCTAGCCTGGTCACTGTATTAGTCTATGGGGCAGCGTGTGTGTTTGATCTGACTCTGTGTGTTCGGGGCCGGCGTGGTCAAGCTCTGGCGTGCTCTGCCGCTAGCCTGGTCACTGTATTAGTCTATGGGGCAGCGTGTGTGTTTGATCTGACTCTGTGTGTTCGGGGCCGGCGTGGTCAAGCTCTGGCGTGCTCTGCCGCTAGCCTGGTCACTGTATTAGTCTATGGGGCAGCGTGTGTGTTTGATCTGACTCTGTGTGTTCGGGGCCGGCGTGGTCAAGCTCTGGCGTGCTCTGCCGCTAGCCTGGTCACTGTATTAGTCTATGGGGCAGCGTGTGTGTTTGATCTGACTCTGTGTGTTCGGGGCCGGCGTGGTCAAGCTCTGGCGTGCTCTGCCGCTAGCCTGGTCACTGTATTAGTCTATGGGGCAGCGTGTGTGTTTGATCTGACTCTGTGTGTTCGGGGCCGGCGTGGTCAAGCTCTGGCGTGCTCTGCCGCCAGCCCCGGCCTGGCCAGCTAGCCTGGTCACTGTATTAGTCTATGGGGCAGCGTGTGTGTTTGATCTGACTCTGTGTGTTCGGGGCCGGCGTGGTCAAGCTCTGGCGTGCTCTGCCGCCAGCCCCGCTTGGCCAGCTAGCCTGGTCACTGTATTAGTCTATGGGGCAGCGTGTGTGTTTGATCTGACTCTGTGTGTTCGGGGCCGGCGTGGTCAAGCTCTGGCGTGCTCTGCCGCTAGCCTGGTCACTGTATTAGTCTATGGGGCAGCGTGTGTGTTTGATCTGACTCTGTGTGTTCGGGGCCGGCGTGGTCAAGCTCTGGCGTGCTCTGCCGCCAGCCCCGGCTTGGCCAGCTAGCCTGGTCACTGTATTAGTCTATGGGGCAGCGTGTGTGTTTGATCTGACTCTGTGTGTTCGGGGCCGGCGTTCAGGATCCGAACCGGGACCAGGACCCGATCCGGTACCAGTATCAGAACCAGGACCGGAACCGGTAACAGGACCATACCAGAACCATGAAAGTACCAGAACCGAGAGCAGGACTGGTACCGGTACCCAAACCTGAAATGGGACCGGGACCTGAAGTGGGATCAGGACCAGAACACGACCCGAGGTCAAAACTGGGACCAGAAGCGGGATCGGGACCAGGGCCAGAACAGGGATTCCAGTTCCATTCCAACGCTTCTGAGACATGGAGCAAAGTCGATGGTGACTGAAAGTGAGGGGACATAAACTTACTTGATGATGTGACAATGGGACACTCACACACTTCACGTGAACAGGCCTCAGTCATATACAGTCTATGGTCCATAAGAGACCGGACTGGAACTCAGCCATCAACGTGACGGACCAGGCCAGAGACACAAGGGCCCAGTTCCCTTCCACCTCTCAGGCCCTGAACCCTGACTGACTCAAACAAGGTCAGCTGTAAGTGAGTGAGTGAGTGTGAGAGCCTGAAAGGGTCCAGATGCTCTGACAGGACTGGACATCATCTTCTTCTATCACTGTATAACTGTAGTTTATGCAACACTGCTACAGCCATGCATTAATATAAAACATATATTGTGTGTATGTGTGTGTGTGTGTGTGTGTGTGTGTGTGATAACTTCAGTAATTAACACAAATGTCATTCGGTGCAACACTGTGGGTCATTGTTGTGTTTTTAATCATGTCTCATTAACAATAAACTCTATGGCACAGAGGAAGAAGCTCTATCAGACTTTGGCTGCACAGACACTTTGTTGTTGTTGGATCCATTTGTTTTTGATTTTTTTCTTCATGTTGTTTGTTGACAACAAGTAAAACACACATCAGCATCAGCGGCCTTGTCCTTCAAGTGTAGAACTAGTTTCCAAAATAAACCAATGACTCCAAAATAAAGCTGTTGTTGTTCTTTTTTCTACAAACTTCCGCCCAGACCCTTTCAAAATAAACCCCCCCAGTTATTCATGTAAATCCACTAGAAAGTAAGATGAGATAAACATTTTATGCACCATGTAGCTTTAATTAATGTAACGACTGTATAGACTCAACATTAGTGTAACCACAGGAGGCCGTCCAATCATTGACAAATATATTCTCTTTTTTTTATCCATTTTCTGTATAAGTGAAACTCGATGCTATGAAAGGTACAAAATGGAAAAAGACAGATGTGCACAAAACAATTCACAATGAGGTCTTTAAAAGATGTTTATAAATGAATCAACGTCCTGCTCGATACAATGTTTGTGTGTGCGTGTGTGTGTGTGTGAGAGAGAGTCAGGATGTTTTTTGTAGAGATGTGAATCTAGAAAACAGGCCAGTCGGTCGGGTGTGAGGATGTTGTGGAGCCCGCTGCTACGTTCACGTCCTGGGACTGAGTTCACCTCCAGAGTTCGTCATGAAGATCAAACAGGTTTTTAATGGAAGCTACGACCACAGAGCTGCAAAGGTCCCTTCCCTGTGTTTCAGTGTGGAGTTTGTGTTTGTGTTCAGTCTGTCTGACTCTTCTGTCCTTTTTATGGCTTCAAGAATCTCGCTCCAGCTGCTCTAACTCGTCCTGTAAAGCCTTCGCCCGCCCCAGCTTTTCCAACTGATCCTTCGTCGGCTGTTTTATTTCCCCTGAGTCCACTTTCTGCTGCAGCTCCTCCACTTGTCGCAGCTTCTTTTTCAGGTTTTTGATCTTCTTGGCCTTTTCGGCTGCTGCTGAGGAATCGTCAGGTGGCGCTGATGCAGGAGAGGCTGGTGCTGCCGTCTTGTTCGCGGACTCGCCACCCGCTGAGATCGACACGTTCTCCACGGCATCGCTCACCGACTCCACGTCCACATCTCCGTCCTGGCCCTGCTGCTGCTGCTGTTTTCTCTTCTCTTTACGCTTCATGTTGCGTTTTGGCCGACTTTGAGAGGCCGGCTCCCTCGCTGTCTGCACAGCCAGGGATCTTCTGCTGCTGCTGCTGCTGGTGCTGCTTTGGTGGAGCTGCTTCAGACGGACTCAGACCAGGAGGCAGGTCCGGTTTACTCTTGAAAAACTTCACATACTTGTTTTCATAGCTACAAACAGCAAGAAACAGAGAATGGACTGAGAAAATATAAATAACAAATGTTCCACTTTACTTTTCACAAAGTGTGATTCACAATCCATCATTTATCAATCTTCAGTCCGAAGATATTTAAAGCTGATTTCACGCTGAAATCAGCTGAAAAAACTGACTATTTCTTTAAAAAAAATGACTAAATGACAAAAATTTGATCATCAAAATAGTCATCAGTTTATTTCCCCATCGACTGACTAATCAGTTAATCAAGGTCATGATTTATAATGTGCTGTGACACACTTACACTGGGACTTCCTCCTGGGGAACATAACCGTCCTTCACTCGTCTCGGCTTCCTCCATGTCCCATCAGGTCGCTGTGTTGCAGCAATGTATTTCCCTGAAGAAGAGGTACAGTGTTAGAAAGGAGCACTGTTATACTGGCATCGATGAAAACGTGAAAATGATATTTGAATATTGTTTTTCAGGTTGATGATATAACATAAAAAAGAGCCCTTGGCCATTTGGATTCATTCACATGCACTGTCGCTGTCAGCTAAACTAACAAACCAACACAAACCATGTTGCTGCTGATCAGCTGACGTTACACTCAATGACTCAGTTGTAATTGTGATCTGGGCGTCGACATCTCTGGTTATTAATGCAGTGAGAGGATATTTCCGGACAGACTGAAACTAACACTCTTTCGACTCAAGAGAAGCATGACAAGAACAACAAGAAGGAAATGTGGTGAAACACTGTACAATGAAACACACGATCATGAGTATGGGATCATTTCGACCTGATAGTATGTAATAAGATTTTAAGTTTAAAAGTTAAAGAACATTGTTGAATCATATAAACTTCAAAACTCACAAAAACATTGACCAAAACTTCAAATAAGTGAGTCCACAGTGAACCCTGGGCCACGATCCCTGGCTGTTACTGGCTGAATTTATTGCAGTCCAGTGAACAATAAAATATGTATTTATTTACTGCTGAACTTCAGCACAAGATTTAGACTTCATGGACTTTTACTACTCACAAGATTGAAACTATAAAGTCAGACAGGTGGTGTAGTGCATTGATGGAGGGCTGCTATAAGTTTTATAAACCAGCAGATGTCACTGTGAAGGCTGAGCTCGGATTCAGCTGGCACAGTTTTGTCATTAGTTTGTCAAGTTGTGTGTGTGTGTGTGAGGTAACTTGTGATCACACACATCCACTCTCACCCTGAATAAATTACACCCAACACCTAAAAACCCACAGTACCTGGCCCTTATTGTCTTGTTATTATGGTATATTTATTTTTCCATAATCAGGGTGGATGATTGATATGCTCTCTGTATCATAGGACATGACACGTTGATATTATGATGAGAGATGTGATAGAGGATTTTATCCACACACCCACTGCTGGACTCAACAACAAATCCCTGTCTTATTATCTACTAGACCATGATGTAATGTAATAAACCATATTACCAGCTAATGTTACTGATTTGTTCTTAAGTTTACAGTTGCACGAAGAAACACTTAACACGTATACTCACCGTTGTCAATAACAACATAAATGTGTGTGAATGAAATATCGCGATGGTTGTTTTAGTCCCTACAACATTTACAGCAGAAGCTAGCGTTAGCAGTTGGCTAACGTGTTCACTCATTGTACACTAAATCAGCGTGGGTAACTGAGAGGCTATTTACCATAAACTTACAAAAAACAACAAAATAAATATAATCTAGTCGGTGATATACGTAGCTACGTGCATTAAACTATTTTCACACTGGTAAGTAAGGACGTGTGTTTGCTACATGCTAAGCTATAGTGTAAAGTAAAGCGTTAGCCATTTCAGCTAACATTAGCATCTGTTAGCTGCAGAACAGCGTCGTTAAACGTGTGATTATCGCTGACAGTCATATAGAGAAGATAAATCCGGCCTCTGTTGTTGTTTCCGTATTTCATGAATATGGTTTTGTCGTAACTGGACAATGGACTGACACATGCAGCAGCCTTACCGGACTCATCTGTCACATACGGGGTTGCCATTTTGGTGTAACGTGCAGCTCCGCTCGCCTCAGTCGGACGGTGCTTTCCTCAAACGCCCCCCCCCCCCCACACCCCCCCGCTCACTTACACCCGACAACAGCTAGAAGTGATTCAACGTGTTTCTTCCCTCCAGGTGAAACATGTCATGACAACGTCTACATACGGTTAATAAAGTGGAGACCGAGGCCCTGGATGTTAAACAACGACCACTAAGCTGTGTTTTCAACCGAGTGGTGCGGGTCAACAAACCGAACGAACCCTTTTTCTTCGACTGCGGAAGTGACGACGTGGATCGCGGGTTGCCAGGTTTGGTCGGCTAACATCTTTTGGAACAGAGGTGGAACAGATATTGAATAGGCCTAATTAGCTATATGAAATTAATCAATTTACCAGTAAAGTTAATAATTGAAAATCCTACCTGCAGAAGAACTAGTAGTAGCAATATCAAAGAGGAAGATGTCATTAATCATCATGGAGGTACAAAAGTGTTAACGTGTTTTAATGGCCTTTTAAATCTGCGTTTCCATAACAACAAACACACTTTATAGAGCTAAACTTGTGGATGCCTCATAATATTCTTCAACTTAACATAGACAAGTGTGAGATAATTGTCCTGGGAGCTGAGACACAGAAATCTGTAAACCTAGATTCTCTGTCCCACTTCTGCGGTCGGAGACTTTGGGAACACAGTCAGCCGCTGAGCTGACAAACAAGGCCGCATTAATAAACATAAGTAAAACAGCTGTGTGCTGCCAAAAGTGTCTCTCAGAGAAAATTTAAATTCCCTTTATCTGTAGTACTCAGTCAACACACATACATGCCTTTTGTCCAAGTAAATTGGATAAATAGAGTTTTTTTTTGATTCATTGATTATGTAAAAGATCATTTACTAACAGCTGTTGGCAGAAGTTCCCCTTAAATCTTATGTTTTCAGCTGATTTTCTGTTTTTTTTTTTTTTTTATCTGTCTGGATTTTGGATCTTCGCTCAAACAAGACAAGACAGTTGAAGACATCACCTTGAACATCACAGCGCCTTTGAAAAAACATCAATTATTGACTTGTTTATATTGTATCAGTGATTGTCTTTGTGCTTCAAGTTTTCTACAACCCGTTCTTGACTCTTTATTTCGTGCTGCAGACACTGTGACTCATTCAGAGGCCAAACTAATGGGTGAAAATAAGATTTCAAAGACGAGAAGATCATGCAATAAAAAGTGATTTTAAAAGGTCATAATCAAATAAATCTGTGCGTCAAATTTTCTCACGTCACAGAGGCAGAACTGTGTGTAATTCTTCTTTATTCAGCCGACCATTAAAAATGTGACTGTGGCACTGATTTGGCTGTGGTAAACAGCAGTGATTTATATAGTAGTAGTAGTAGTAGTAGTAGTATTCATTTTTCTTTCCTGTAAAATGAGATACTACTTTGAAAAGTAAAAGAGCTGATAAATATAACATGTTACAGACAAAAAACAGACGAAGTGTAAAGACTCATGGCAGGACTATGTTTGTATTTGTTTGAACATGTGTGAAATTGTGTTATTTTCTATAAATATGTGTATGTGTGAAGTGTAACTAAGGGAATGTGTGGATGAAGGAAAGTCATCCAAATGGTAGCCCAGTATTAGGAGTTTTTATTATTATTCTTCCATTGCAGTCAAATATAGACTAAATACATGTCATGTGAATCATCTTTTTTTAAATGGTATGTGTGACAAACATTTGCACACAGTCCACATATAGAGTCAAACTTAGCCTGCTCTCAGAAAAACAAATTCCACTAACTAGCTTCTATAATAATCATATGTGGGACACTGAGATACTACAATCTCCAGGACTGGGGTCAAAGGTCACTGTTACCTATGGGTTATTACAAAAGCCAACTCTGTTGTGATTTAGCAACTATACAATGCACTTTGATCGGAGAAAAAAAAAACAATCCATGTAATTTAATACATCCTGATTCTCTCTCTCTCCTCCTCCTCCCTCCCTCCCTGTTTGCTGACCTGGACAGTTTTATTAGCAGTATTGAGAACGTATTAAAAGGGGGGATGTGTCAGAGCAACCTGGCAACCCAGAGGGAGTCTGGTCGAGGAAAATATTGCCCACAGCAGACTACTTGGCATTAAAGACGGCTGGCGGTAGGAGCTGCGGTAACCCCGTTTCCAGAATCTACTGTGCAGTTTTCTTGCCAACACCAAGTACGTATTTAATCCTGATTTATCTGCTAACACAGTGAACTGATGGCCGATATCAACATTAATGCTTTAATGATCTTTTATTTGTTTAATTAGGAAGCTAAGTGGTGGTTAGCCCTTAAAACAGAGAATTGAATAATAAAAGGCAGGCAGTGTGCTAGCTGCGTGTTAGCTAAGGCTCCAGTCAAAGGTCCGGTTATTTAAAGTGTTTCTCTACATTATGCAGTGTTCAGTCTGTGTGGTGCTGGTTTTGTTATTATAGCGTTAATGGGGGAAATTATCGCGGTCAGTAGCGCAGCGCTGTGCAGAGCTAATCACGTAACGTTAGGTAATGCTAGCAGGCTAACGTTAACGTAACCTCCGGACTTGAGCCAAAAAATGTGAAATTAGCCGCTCGGAAATAATAAAGTAGAAACTCTGTGGTGCAGGTGAATGGATATGGGATACGTTGGGGTTAGAAAATAAGATTATATATATTTATATGATATTATGCTGAAGCCAAACCGCTCAGCAGACAGACAGACAGACAGGGGGTGAGTTAGCTAACATTATCTCCAAGTTGGCTATTTAACGGCCAAGATGTAAAAAAAAAAAAAAAAAAAATGCTATGTATGTGATTCTTCTGAGATCGGAGGAGGAAACCTGCTGTGTGTGGATAAAGATGTATGTGAATATAAAAGTAGAGTTAAAAAAAAAATCTGAGGTCTGAGCTCTGCAGGAAACAGCCAAGTTAACACGGGCGTTGAATGAATATGTTATTATTATCATCATCATCATCATCATCATCATCCAAGATGCTAGCAACGCTGCGGCAAGTGATGACAGAGATCTCAGCTCATTATCTGTGTACAAGTTAACGTCGCCTTGTTGTATGAGTCTGTATTAGCATCTTAATGTGGAATAAGGTGTAGAAATGCACCGTGCTTATAAATACAGAAACACCAGGTCTCTGTGTGAGGAGACTGAGTGACTTGGCAAAGTAAAAATATTTCCTCTGTTTCACTGTATGAGGCTTGTCACTGTGACAGAAGCTCCTCTTAGACATATCACTCCAAATCCCCATTGACCTCTTCACCTGAAACAAGTCTTATCTAAGTGCTGACTTTGCACTTCTGCTCAGGTGCATCATCGTCATCATTCAGCACAAGTGAAGTACACCTGGCTCTCTTGAAGACTCAAGCAACCATCCCTCTTGATAAACACAATGCATCCTAGTGTTTGCATGACTGATTTGCTGCAGTGTCACTTGTTGACTCGATCCTGTGTGCCAGTGTGTGTGACGTTCGTGCATAAGGTGTGGTGGTGCAACCAGGACGGTGGCATGCCCTAAGCCCTAATCAGAGGGGTGTGGGTTTACACAGGTTTTTAGGTTTCTCTTTCCAGAGAACCAGGACCAGAAAGGGAAACCTTTAAAAGAGGGAAACAGCTGGGCCATAAAAGTGGGTCCAGATCACAAAAACGTCTGGTTGAAGCATTTTTAAAGGCTACGGGGAGCATAATTAAAGCAGACTCCGATATGGCAGCAGTCAGCAGTGCAGTATTGATCATTCAGCCTGGCGATCCTGGCATCCTGTCCAAGACAACCCGAGATCTTTATAGACACTCGCACATTTTACTTTTCCCATCTCTGAGTGCAGAATTCCTTTTTCATTGTGTAAAGTAGGGCAAAAATATGAAATAATTATAATTTCCTGGCTCTACTTTAGAGCAGAGACTGAGCAACGAAAGCAGATAAAGTTTTACCCTTTTTTTTTTTCTTTTTTGGAAACATTTGCCAAAAACAAACAGCTCTTCTCTGTATTATTAATGTGACTGTCAGGACAGTGAACTTCCCATGGAGCCACTTTACTGCTTCATTTACAGCAACAAAAAATGGATCAAAAGTGTCCAGAAGCTCATTTACTGTCACAAATCTTAACTTGCAGATAAAATCCTGGCACAGTCAGACAAAAGATCTGAGCACCAGCGTGGCTGCAGGAAAACTCAACATAATTGAGGAAGTTTCTGATCCGTTGTACGTCATGGGCCTGAAGCTGCTCAGAATTCACACTGCGTATGCACGACAAATATTCTGCGCTGCCTTCATAACATTATCACCCACAACTCCTGCAGAGAGCTGAGAAAAGGAAATACCCTTCAAAGATGAGTTTCTCTGCAGCTCTGCTAACTTTTTCCCCCAAACTGGATTCAGCGGCTTCTGCCAAGGACAATATTAACTGCAGATTTTCTTCGAGAACGCCCTGCCAGACAGACAATAATTTATTGAAATCTGTTTTTCATTTATATTTTATATCCAAGGGAAACGGACTTCATTTGATTTGCGTTCGGTATCTTTATGTTTCGGCGCCATACGACATATCGACAGTTACTTTTTACATATGTCAAACATATGTCTACATTTTACAGTCCACCATGAATCTTCTTTATCTGTCGTGCTTGTGGCACAGCTGAGTCGTTTTCCTCCTAATGTTTTTTTTTTTTTCTCTTCTCCTCTTTCACAGATTTGGATCCAATCGGTGAAGAAACGAGAGGAAACCCTGAAAAGGTGCAGGACTGGTCTGAGCCTTGTGAGCCTTGTTGGCATCTCTAGGAAGAAAAACTCAAAGTGAAAGTTATCACACTTGGACTCCTTTATTTGAACACCTGCTTAAACATATTTGAGAAGCGTTTTTTTTTTTTTCTTTTGTCTTTTCTTTTTTTTTTTTTTTTTTGTCCCTTCACAGCCTTGGGAGTATAAACGTGAACCGTTTTCCCCGGATACATCTGTGTGACAACATGGCAAAGAAAAACAGCCAGAAGGGTACGTATTTGTTTTATAAACCTATTTATTTGAAGAAGAGTTGAACTAAAATAAAATCTGTGTTTAATTTTCTGGGTGCATTAATTGTACAAAGGAAAAAACCGAGCACAGAATATAATTAAAACAAAAACAGTGGTGGTTAAGAGAGTGGTTCAAGAGGTCGACCTCTGCAGTGACATTAACCCACTTTTCATGCACAGGAAAAACAACTTTTACAAGGCTCCATTAGTTTTTCTTGTCTCATCCATAAATGGCTGTAGATTAAGTTTGGACTTTTACCCCGACTCTTCACACTCAGCTGTTTCTTGAATGTGCCGGTTTTTGTTCTGCTGCCTCCGATAGAAGAAACCCTGAGGTTGCTCCTTTTTTTTTTTTTTTTTTTTTTTGGAAGAATGTGTTTTTGGAGGCCTTCGGTGGTTATTAGTCATTTAAATCAGATGCAGATTCCAGACTGTACAGGCACAGATGTGATGAGGCTTTTTTCTTTTTCTGTGTGTGTGTGTGTTACTTGTTTCTTTGTGTGTCTCTCGCTGCTTGTGCTGCAGAGTGCACTGAAGCCGGCGTCTCTTCGTTCTCTCAATGCATGTTATTTTAGACAAATTATGCCTCCAGGAAACAAATCAAATCTGTTTTCGACGTATTAGAGAAGTGCAGCGTTTTCTCTGATTTGCTCAGAGAGATAAACAAGACTCTTCATGTGTCTCTTTGTACCTGAATGATCAAGACAAACGGCTTCACAGGAACACACACGCCTGTGTATCACAAACGTGGCAACAACTTTTCCCGGGCAATCTCTGAAGACATGGCTGGCGGTTGCTTTGTTTTGCAAATGATTTTCTACAGTGGTTTTGCAAATACGAGTCGAGGCCTGAGCTGAAAATGGAGCTCAGTGTGTGTTTTATCTTTTTTTTTTTTTTTTTTTTTCCAGATACATCTGGGGTGGTGTTTGACACTCGCTCGAAATGGTCATGTCCCAGGGAGGAACAGCTGAGAGGATGAAGGAGAAGGTAAGAAGTCTCCGCTCACTGCACATGATGACAGACACAAAGAGCCTGCAGGGTGTGAAGGGTTAAGTTTCCAACAAACAAACTCCACATTTGAGGAATATTCAGGGCTTCTTCTCCCACAGCGAAGACGTTTCTACTCTGCGTTGGAGGAGGAGGATGCTTTGACGTTCAGTACCGTTAGTTGTGGGCTCTGCTCAACAGTTTCCCAGTGAGCTGTTTTTTTTTTTTTTTTTTGGGCAACAGAAAACACGAGCATGAGTAACACTCATCGTTCTGCTGAAGGAAGGCTTTAAGGTTCAGAGTCAGTGTTGACTGGTGGATTATTTCTGTCTTAATGGGAGTTAACGCATCAAAGTCTGTTGATGCTATTGACACGTTTATCAGATTCAGCACCTGAGATTTACTTGGATTTCCTTGAAATAATGACTTTGCTGAAGGCATATTCCCATGGAGTCTCAGAACAGGAAGCCTCGACCTCTTTAAAGCTGCTAATCTGTAATGGAGCAACTTAAAGAAAATGGGACACTGCAGAGTTTTACAGTGCTGGCGTAGTGTTTTCATGGAAACTTGTTTAGTTTGTTGGTTTCTGATGTTTTTTGTGGTTTGTTCATACTTGACACTGAAAGACAACAATTAGAGGCTCTCACAAAGTTTTTTTTATTTTAGAATAGATTAGATTTAACTTGGTTGTCATTGCACATGTCAGGGGTACAAGGCAACGAAATCCAGATTGCATCTAACCAGAATGGCATCATCAGTAGGTAACATGAAATAAATACATAAATGCAAAAGTACAGGGTATGGAATGGTACATTTACATATAAAGGTTTGCAGTTCATACAGAAAGTGCAGTATGGATGTGCAAAAGTGCAAAAATATGATAATATATTTTATTTAATACACAATATGTGTGAAAAAAACAAAATTTCCGTGAAATTTTGGAAATTTCTAGAAAATTTCCAGAAACTTTGGAAATTTTCCACCACTTTTCAACCCTACTTGTAACCAAAGAAAAAAAAAAGCGGTTAGTATATTATTAAGACCATGAGTCCACTCCTGTGTCCTAAAGCCAAATGTCATTGTAAATATCACAACATCTTCATGGTGAATATTCGATAACGATAATATTAGAACCTGTTCTTCTAACTCTCCGTGCCTCCCTTCTTGTTTCGTTTTGCTGCTCTCTCTCCACAGATCAGTGCTGTCAGGGCGGTCGTCCCCAACAAAAGCAACAATGAGATTGTACTGGTGCTGCAGCATTTTGAGAACTGCGTCGACAAAGCCGTTCAAGCTTTCCTGGAAGGTATGATGACGTCAGCGCTTGAGTTCGCTCGTAAATGAATTGACCTGCCAAAGCTTTCTTTATAAATAGTTACACAAGGCACAACAACAAGAGCAACAACCACCTGGTTTTATTACATACGCTCGTATGTAGCAAACAAACACTCCACATATACATTTACTGTACGCACATCCTACTTGTTGTTTGCAGGTTGGTTAGTTAGTTTAATTTAAGTTTCGTTTCTGCACGGTGCCTCCAATGCTGCCACCGCTGCTGCTTCACTTCACTTCACTTCAGGGAAGAAATACCTCGCAATACATTCCACACTTTGTGTTCGTAGGTCGAGCGTCACGCACATGCCTTCACTTTGACAGGTTTAATTATAGAACAAAAAAATCTGCCTCCATACGTCAGTCTGCTTTTGTTCCTCTTTAAGCACTCCAAACAACACCTCAGGGCCTCCTGATATTGAGATGGGTAATAGTACAAATCTGTCAGATGTCGCAGTGTTGCCTTTGTCGTCACTGTTGTTTGCTTTTCGCCTCAGGCAGCGCGGTCGAGATCCTCAAGGAGTGGAACGTCACTGGCAAAAAGAAGGTAGGCAACCTGAAAGACTGATTTGGCATTTTATTTCATACCTGTGGTGACATAATGGAAGATAATTAATCTTCCTGTTGATGTTTTGAAGTTGTCCTCCATTCATTGCAGGACAACTATGTTTTGTATAACACTCATTGTGTTGCTACAAATGATAGTGCCAGGAGTCTGATTATGATGTTTCCATGTGCAGCCCAAGAAGAAAAAGAAGCCCAAGCCTCAGCCGGAGGCCTCAGCAGAGCCTGCTCCACCCGAGGCCACGTCGCCGGAGGAGGAGGAGGAGAGGGGCAAGGACGAGATGAACGGCTTCCACGCCAACGGATCAGTAATGGATGGAGAGTCGCTCGATTCGCTGAGTGAACAGTTGGACTCTGTCTCCCTGGATGCAGCCGAGCTGGACTCTGAACCTGCTACATCCGAAACTACTGGTAATAACAGGAGTGTGATGAGAGATAAAGGCAGGGGAGGCGACGGCTGAGGGATGTTAGGAAGGACAAGTTTGATTTTTGTCTTTTTTATAAGGATTTTTATACATCTGATCAGCATTTATGGAAAGAGAAGTCGTAGATATTTGGGGCTGTAATGTGAGAAAATTAGAGAACCATCACTAACTTCTGAAAATCTGATGATATTATATTTAAGTTCTGTAAAAAATAAGCCACATGCCAGAGCCACTGGGATTACATTACAGTATCTGAGGTTGCCTAAGTGGAACCGACTGTCATATTATCACCTCCACATCTGCCACGTTTCCATGAGCTGCCTCCGATCATGGACGTTTTTAATGTCATACCAAGCTGTTCGCTCTGTGCTGGCTGACACGGCTACACAGGGTCACGTCCTTGTCCTGAGGGTGAAATCTCATGAGCTCATCTGCACACGCTCACAAAAAGGTGATATTATTATTCAGTAGGTTGGAAATAGCTGCAGAGATGATTTGATTGATTAATTACATAACTGACAGGAAATGAATCAGCAACCTTTTTGATAATCAAATAATTAGTTTGCATAAAAACCAAACAAGCAGGTTTAGTGTTTCTTCAGCTTGAGAGTTGGATGTTTTTCTTTGTCTTTGAGTTTTTGGGCGGCTTTTACGCCTTTATTTTGACAGGACAGTTGGAGATGGACAGAGCGAGGGTTGTAGCCTCGTACTGAGCGAGCTATACGATGGCCCAGATTATCATTGGCTCCTTGGCCTCAGGGAAATGACACCTGACGTTCCTGACTGTTAGACTCCAATCATCGAGGTGTTAATAAACATCTAATGTCAGATGGTTAGATGCTGTTAGACTTTCTGTGGATGAAATGATTTAAGATGATGTAGCTGCAGAGGTAGTGGAGGTAACAGAGTTTATATCATGTAAGAAAATCAAAATGTCCCATTTACCAACTTGTTTCAAGAGAAGAAAATCTGTGATGTAATTATCTGAATCTTAAGAAAAGTGAAGAGTGAACTTGAACGTGGCAACTTCTGTGGCTCCACCTTGTTTGAGGTATTTACGAGGAAGTTGTTTCTGAACTTGCTGATTTCACTTCCCACAGGTGCTGAAGCAGAAAGTCAAGGCAGCGCTCCGAGTCCTGCCTCTCAGCAGGGAGCCAGGAACGACCAGGGTCCCAGAGGCAACAAGGCCCGACGCAGACCGGGCTCAAACGCACATCCCCCCAGCTCGTCGTTAGCCCCGACCACAGACGAACAGGGATCACCAGCAGTCAAGAAGATAGGTCAGACTCCTCAGCTCTTATCTCCCCGAGTGTAGATTGTAGTGAGAGAGAGAGAAAGCACTGATTGATAAGATTCTCCTTCTCCTCCTCAGCCTCCAACATCGACCGCTCTGTGAAGGACCTGCAGAGATGCACGGCGTCACTGACTCGCTACAGGATGGTGGTGAAGGAGGAGATGGACTCCTCCATCAAGAGGATGAAGCAGACATTCGCTGAGCTCCAGAGCTGGTACGCACATTGTTTTCTTTTTTCTCACACACACCTGCCTCCAACCTGAAGCTGCAGCTGAATCCTGAGGCGATAAAATATCTGGAGCATGTTGAAAAATGAGGTGTAAAAAAAAAACACTCCTGAACCGACGTGTCTGAAACAACCAGGGACTGGAGTTATTTCCCCATCGGTAAAGTTTTAGATGTCAAAGAAGGTGCCTGCTCTGTTGGAGTGGGCGGGGCTTATTCAGTCATTCACAGACACTACAGCTGCCTCAATTTGTCTATAACTGCATTCACAGAACAAGGAAGTCCTGTAGAGCTAATATTAGGACGTGAGCCAGACATTTGTCGTTGTTAGAGTAAGAAAAAGGCGACAACCGTTAAAAAACAGTGCGAGACGGAGGAGGAGGCCTGTCGCTATTATTACATAATTTAATTTGAGCAGTTTTTTTTGCATAATGGATAAAATCGTTGCCTTCATTTGTATAAAAACAGCTGGATGTGTCATATTTCCATCTGTTTCTTCATCATTTTCCACTGTTTGAGTTTTAATGTTCCTCTTTTTATGACATCATCACTTTGCGCCCCCTTCTTCTTCTTCTTCTTCTTCTTCTTCTATGGTTTAGTGACACATGAGTGGAGCCACAAACTTGAGGCCTGCATTTCGATGAGCATCTATTGACATTAGCATCATGGATTCAGCTGCAAAGCCAATAAATGTCTCAATTATTTGTACGGCAATTAATCATCAACTAAGGCTTCATGGCTGTGACAGGCCTGGTTGTGTAGGAGAGCTGGAGAAGAAATAAAACTTTACTGTGTGACAGTGTGATGATGTTTACACTGTGCTGCGGTGTGTGTGTGTGTGTGTACAGACTGGGAGTAACATGTAGATCCACTGGGAAATAGAGCCATGTTTATCAAAGCGCAGCGTCAATGTGGAATCAGGAAGTGAACATTAATTTCAGCTCTTTGACTCAAACCACCACAACATTACAGGATTTTAATGTCAAGATGAACCTCTTATCAAAAAAAAATCACCTGTGGCAGCTTTTAAAAGAAGAACAGACAAGAGGATGATGATGATGATGGTGGTGTTGGTTGTGTTGGCTCATCTGTGAGCGTCTGTGTGTCTCCACACAACAGTGACTTTGTCTTAAAGCAGAAGTAAACGCCACAGGCTCATTATTTTCTCACTTGTAATTTCTGGGTGAAAAGATGCATTGATTTTTTTTTTTTTTTCTGATCTTCTTGGTTGTAGAGTTAGGTGAAACATTTTTACTGAAGTGTTGTGTTGTGTTTTTGTCTAAGTTGAACTTTACTGTCACTGAGTCAAAGGGCGGTTTGTCACCTTTGTCCCGGTCTCTGTGTCTCTGGGGCAGAAGTTTATGTAACAGGAAACAGAGCGCTCTATATGTTGACCCTTAAGGTCCCTGTTTTGGAAGTGTCGTGTAAACATACATCCTGTTTTTAAGATGACTCTTCATTCTGACTTTAGATGTTCACACTGAACCAAAGAACACGACAGGAAGCTGCTACAGCGTGTGAGCGTCAGAGAGCCAGGATCAGAAAGGTGTCGCTGTGTTTTTTTTCTATACGAACATTGATCCGACGCCGACCACCTCGATCACTTCAGGGTCTGATCAGCCCTGTCTGGGTCAATGATGTTGAAACATCACTGAGGATGAGTCGGTGTGTTTCAGGACCTGTCTGTAGTCCAGATGGCAGACAGCCACCTGTCAAACACATGTACAGCTAATTACCTACAAAACCTGAAAATCTGCTCCTCCATGGCATTAATATTGAGAGAGTATGTAGCTGAACCACATGAAGGGCGGAGGAGCCGCGTGTTTATCCTCATTGTCTTTGATTTATATACCTGCTCCTAATAAAAACCACACCTGAGGGCTGCCGTCATGTTGTCCACACCTGACACCTCGTACAGGTATGTTGTCTTCACTCAGTGAAGGAGAGGAGAAGAGTGGAGAGCAGCTCCATGTTCATCCGCCCTGTGTCCTTGGAGGTTTTCAAAGAGCCTGAGGGAGACGTTAAACACCTGCACACACCTGGTCAGTTTCTGTAACTGTCAGATTGTCATGTTTTTTTTTTAGGGATCTTTCCACCAATAACATTTTTGATAAGTTTATATACACACCTGAGCTCCAGGTGTGGAGAGTGAAGACGAATTCAACTTTACAGCTCTGCCTCCGGCTTAACACAATAAAATAACCACGACTGTTGTGATCACATCGAAAACAACGACAGTTATGACTCAGCATTTATTATTATTATTTCAGATCAGCTCAGGACTGAAAACGATCGTTATATAAACTGGATCATTATAATTCTCCGATACAGATATTCTCCTTCTTCTCTTTCTTATCCTTCTCCCTCTCCTTCTCCGTCTTCTTCTTCCCCTCCTTCTCCTTTTCCTTCGGCCTCTGGATGTTAAGCTGTGCTCACGCCAGTCCTTGGGGGGTGTGTGTGTGTGTGTGTGTGTGTGTGTGATACAAAGGAAAGATCACGGAGCCCCGTTGCTCCATATTCCTACAGTTTTGTCAGAAGCTCCACAGGGGCGTCTTTAAGTGGACTTGGATCTGAAACTAGCTCAAAGTAATGGCACCGTTTTTCTCTGCATAATTTAAATGCACTTTTTTTTTTCCCCCCCCCCCCCTTCAGCTTTTTGACTCTTCGTTATCTCAGCAGCTCCAGTTGGAAACCAGATCTGTGCTATAATGTACTTCAACAACAATAATAGTAACACAGTGCTGTGAAACCTGCCAATGTTCCTCATGTACTGTTTGCTTTAATATTCGCACTGGACTTGCTCTTTTGCATTGTCACTCACTGATGCTGCTGCATGTCTGATCCCAAAGTGATGCTGATGCAGCCACCTCTTTGTTTAACGTTGCTCTGTAATCTCAGCGCAAAGTCAGTGAGCGCAACATTTTCTCCTGATCTCTGAGGGCGAGTCCAGACAAATGACCCTTTTTCTCTTTTCTGTTTTTTCTCCCCTTCTAGTCTAATGGACAGAGAAGTGACTCTACTGGCGGAGATGGATAAAGTGAAAGCAGAGGCCAGTAAGTACTTGTGTTTTTTGGAATCTATCTCACACACACACACACACACACACACACACACAGCCTGCTGCTACGAGCTGCTAGCCTTCCTCATATAATGTGATCACCTGACTCGAGGGGGCTGGAGAGTCTGACCTAAATCACTTACAGAGAGGCAGGCAAGGTTGGAGGGGGGGGGGGGGGGGGGCAGGTGATTGTTGTGGCAGAGCAAGTCCCAGTTTCCTCAGAACCTGCAGTTGTTGCCCTCAGGGTCCTGATATATACCTGAGGCATACCACACTGTGTGAGTGTGTAACATGACAGAGCAAGACTGCATATTTGTACAAGTAGGCCACTCTCTGTTATCCTGTCCTCTCTCACTCTGAGCACTGTTGTGTTATGTGTGTGTGTGTGTGTGTGTGTGTGTTATGTGTGTGTGTGTGTGATCCAGGGGCCTGGAAAAAGTGAATAGTGTCAGGTGTCAAGGGAGAATCAATGTTGTCTTTGTGTGAGGTGTGTGTGTGGGGAATTGAGAGGGAAGTGAAGAAACTCTAGTAACTTCTTGGACAATTACAAAAAAAAAGAGCCAGATTTCCTCAAGAGTTTACCTCCACCTCCACCTCCACCTCCACCTCCACCCAGCAGCTCCTTCCTTTGCTTCAGACTGGTGCTGACTGTTTTTTTTTTGTTTTTACTTCCTCCCTCTCTCTCTCTCTCTCTCTCTCTCTCCCAGAGGAGGAGATGTTACTGATAAACAGCCTCAGTCCACACGTTTTCAATTTATGACATTTGTATAACTAAACAAAAAAAGATGTTCCCTGAATTTTCTCAGTCCAGTCCAGGATGTAATAATGCTGCCTATTCATCCCTGAAGCTCCCACATACCAGTTCTGTCCATCGTCCTGCTCATTATTTACAGTATTGAATGAATCTGTCCATTTTCTCTATTAATTCATTTGTATGTAAAATGTGTCACATCACAGTTTTTCTACTGCCTGTAATGTGTTGTGACTTTGACACAGAGGAGCAGAGACTTCGTATTCAGCCTCCCGTCTGAGGAAGGATCAGGATTATTCCCTTTGAACTGACAATAAACACATCAAATGAGGAGTACAGAGAGAAAAATACCTCAAAATCACCTCTGTTGTAACCGAACTAACAGTGACGCGCGGGATGAAGCAACAGCCCTGCTTTCTCCTGGCTCAGTATCTCAAAGCTTCAAAAACTCACTGCTGAGACCTGAGTAAATAACACGAAGAAGAGAGCGACTACTTACAAAGCAAATTTACACTGATTCATAATTTACAGTGTAATTTGTCTGTTTTTTTTTTTAACACACAAAGATCTGTGAACATGTGGGAAAACCAAGTCAAAGACGAGCTTCAAAAACACCTCGTCACCTGTCAAAGATCACAGGATCTGTGTGTGTGTGTGTGTGTGTGTGTGTATAAATGTAAAAATACTGATCGACAGGACAGAAAAGACAGATGTGTAACAGCTGGATGTGAAGCCAGAGACGAGTGCAGCTGTGAGAGGGAAGTGAAGTATCTGATGGATGCAAAGCAGACGAGATCATATATATGTAGCGTTGTCGCTAACACTTCGTTAGCATTTTAATTGATGTTTGTTTTTAGCTTAACCGGGAAAGTACCTCGCAGCTTCACGATGTCTCAGATGACGTGTCCTCGTCAAAGTAAAGAGTCAAAATCATTAAAATGCAGCTGTAAAGCTAAAACTACTGAAAACTAATCCTCACACATCGTTTAAAAAAAAAAAAAAAAGTCCATCTCAAACTTTAAGGGACTGAACATGAAACCACGTCTTTCATCCAGTGGTTATTTCTGGTGTCTCTTATATGTGCTCTTCATCCACGAGACGGAGACGGAGACGCTGCTGATACATGAAACGAACATGTTCGGATCAAAAGACACAAATCTTCTGTGTAGATTCACTGTTTCACGTCTTTTTGTAGACGATGAAGAGACGCAGCGACTCTCTGACGTTTTTTTTTTTTCTCTCTCTATCCTGAAGATTAAAAGGAAAAAAGTCACAAGACAGGACGAGGACAAATGTCCCGCTGTCCTCCACCTAATGGTCTTGTTGCTGTATGAAGAGTTGATTTGACTGAGATGTGCTCACTGTGATGATGATGATGATGATGATGCAGCACGAGAGGTTTTATCTTTGACCCTTGTTTACCTGAGGCTGAGTCAGCTGCTGCACTTTGTACCGTTCACTTCACAACACCACACCTGAGCTCCCAGAGGAGGAGCTGGAAAAAGAAACAAAATACGAGCTTAGATAATCAATAATCTGTAATAAATGATCATTTACAGGACATTTAAGTCACTTTTAAAGCATAAATCCAACACATTTCCAGCTTCACAGATCTGAGGATTTATTCAGGTTTAAATTGAGTATCTTTAGGCTGTTGGAGAAACATGTATAACTTAAACAATTCATCAATTAATCACCGGATCTGCTGCTTCTCTGTCTCATGAATCAGAGGAATCAAGTAAACGATCAGCAGATCAATTAGTAATCAAAGTAATTCTTAGTTTCTGGCCTCGTTCAGATCATGAGAGCGGTGTAAAGAGCGCAAAGAGATGTTACAGATATTCTTGACAGAAATCATCGGAGTTCTTGTTTCACTGTGAAACAGTGAAAGGTTAAAGGTCATTTTTTATTGATTTTATTGATGTTCACATGTCATTTACATTAAAATCTGATGTTTGTCGTTTCAGTGGTGATTTTAGACGCGCGACAGAAGAGAGCCGAGGAGCTCAGACGACTCACAGACCAGTCTGCGTCAATGTCTGAGGAGCAGCTGACTGAACTACGTGCAGACATCAAGGTAGTTTGGAAATGACCTCTGACCTCTCTGTCTCTGTGTCTTGAAGAATGATGTGATTTCTTAAGATTGATTACCTCTGGGTTTTGTTGTATTTTTTGCAGCACTTTGTGAGTGAACGTAAATACGACGAGGACCTGGGGAAAGCTGTGAGATTCACATTCGATCTCGAACCGCTGAAGACGAGCATCTCGGCTTTTGGATCAGGTACTGAACCTCCTTCATGACCTGCATGTAACAACTTGCACTGATGAACCATCAATAATCAACTGATACCAGTGCTGATCATCTGTGAGTGATCATAATGATTTGGTTCATCACTGTTTTTTTTAGAGCAGAGCTGTTTTGATAGTCGACTAGTCACTGATTGATTAAACTAATCAGATGATAATCATACAATGAGTCAGTTTAGCCTCCACCTTTAAATGTAGCTTGAGGTTGTTTCAGGCTGTGCTAATGAACATTGACATTCAAATACATAAACTTTATTAACCCTGCTGCTGATACACAAGAGAAATAAAACATGTTCTGTAAATAGTTTTAATCCATTTAAACCCAAACACAGGAAAAAGTAGCAGCAATAAAAAGAACAAAACTTCAAACACATGACACATGGAGTCGTTCAGACCCTGTGGATCAACTTTATTATAAACAGCAATACGAACCCAATAATCAGGAGAAACTCAGCGTGAGTTCATGTGACTTTACTGAAGAGCAGCAGGAACCCACGAGAACAGGATCATCTGTTCTCGGAGGAAAAACCTCCAACTCCTTCAAATCCCTGAGATGAACTGTTTCCTGTTTGTGATCAATGACACATGTGGAAGAGAGAGACAGACAGATACACACAGAGAGAGAGAGAGCTCGTCTCCTCAGAGTCCTGATATCAAACACAGGCCCAGGGAGACATCAGGCCACTCGCTGGAAACCAGCGGAGCTACTGGTAAAAGCTCCATTTGTATGCGAGTCTTAGATGATGTCACATGACTTCAGAGAGGAGGAAGTTCACAAACTCCGACCACAGCGCTGAAGCCAAATTTAGCCGTTAGCAGGTTACGAGAAGCGAAGTGCGTGGACCACAGAAACCAGGGGCGTCACACCACTGGAGTTCACCAGAGACCAGTTCAGACAGGAACTGAACTTTTAACCCCTCAGGTGACCTGCGGTGGTGCACCTGTTTAACTGTTTGTCTTGTTTTTCTATTCATTTAGAGTTTCTTTGTGGTCGTCCTCTTGAGTCTCTGCCTTTTCTGTCACCAGGTCATTGATTAGGTCAATTGATTGAATAAACACTAATGTGATTTATAAATGTCATGATCAGCACCTGGAGCTTTCCGTCGTCTTAGATTGTTTTCTCTTTTCTGCACAGTGACGCCACTTCAAAACTCTGGTTTACTCTCTGTAGTTATGAAGATCATGTTAGAAACCTGTATAACAATAATAATATTGATCCCTTATAATAATGATATTGATCGTGTTCGTTGTTTTGATCATGTCCTTTCTCTTCCAGTTTACCATCCACGTACCGGTTACTCTAATCGTTCCCGCTGTAGCTCCACGTCTTCGTCCATCACCAGCCCGAGCCTCATGGAAACACCCCCTCCCACCCAGACCCAGAGCCCCCCCAGTGAATCCCGCCCCCCTCCAACGAAACAGGTACAGATCGCCAATCAGCTTCACACACGTCACAGATGGATGATGAGAATCAACGTCCTTTAAACACCATCTCACTCTCACTTTCTCCTCCTCCCCCCTCCCTCCAGATTTTCCAGGGAAACCGTCGTACGTTCCAGGGTCAGGGTTTTCACTCGGGCGGTCCGCGGTATAACGGCAGCTCCTACCATGACAGGAACACCGGTGGCGGTCGCTCCAACCACCGCTACCAGGGCGACGGCGGCGGCAGCGGCGGTGGCCACACTTCACAGCACTCCAACAACAACAACAACTCGAGAGGCCCCTCCCACTCCTCCCAGTCCTCCCACCACCACCAAGACCGACCCTCCCACAACGGGCTGCCGCAGAGGCCTCCGCGGACGCACTGCCCTTGACGCTGGAAACCCTCATCATTAATCCAGACCCATCTTACTAACCCCCCCCCCCGCACTCTCCTCCTCCTCCTCCTCCTCCTGCCTCCCCCACCCTCACCCCTGCATCCCCCTCCCCCACCTGTTAACTCCTTTCAATGAAGAATAGAAGACAAGTTTACATATTTCCATCAGTTGAGCTGTAGTGCCACCTCTCTGCATCTGACATCCATTCATCCTTCAGACTTGAAAAGCTCTCACTCTTCTGTAACCACCCCCCTCCCCCTTCCTCCTCCCACAGGTTAAAGTATCAGCCCCCCACCCCCCCACCCTCCTCCTCTATAAGAGATCTCATTGCTATGCTATCGTCAGTCTCTGTTGTTAACTTCTGCCAGAAACTGACAGAACTTTTCTGCAACAATTTTGTGCACTATTGAAGTTGAACTCTTAGTACTTTCTATTTTTGCTGTGGCTTATGTCAGCTCTCTGATTTGCACCTCAAATCTTCTTCTTTTTTTTTTTTTGTTTGTTTGTTTGTTTTTCTTGTCTCCCAGAACCATTTCAATGCCTTCACCGTGGAAAATCATAGTGAAAGTACAACAAGTAGTTTCTAGCGTGAACAGGGATTTTCATCATCAGGAGAGTTTAGACATGCAATCAACACTACAGACTATCGTTAATCTTTGCAAGGTTTAAGAAAAAAAAAAAAAAAAAGACAAAAAAAGAAATGAAACATATCAAACTGTAATTCAGAGCTTTTCATATGGCTGCTACAAACTGTAGGGAACTCGTTAACGCTAGAGGAAAGTAGGAGTTGCTCTGAGAAAAAGGAAAAGTTCACAGCATTTGTGGAATGAACTCCAGAGTCATGAGGACGGTCAACGCTCCATCTTCTTTAAATGCTGTAATTTAACAACATCTCACTAATTAACACTTTGATCTCCTCATACAAAACCAAACAATATAAAAAAAACACACACACACACACAAGTGGTTTCATGAGGCTAGCCGTTTCCCTTTGTTTCCAGTCTTGATGCTAAGCTAAGCTAACTGTCAGGATGGGAGCGTTGACCGTCGTCTCATCAGCTCTCAGCATGTTTTTCTCCCACAAAGAGAAATGTGACTTTTCCTTTTTTTTTTAAAACTCTTTAAGGCCGTGATGTCTCGCCCTCCCTCCGGCCGACGGCGTCGTCACATGTGCTGTTTGTTGTTCTCGGTTATTTTCTAACAAAGCGAGGGCTCATTACCTTTTTTGTAGAGAAAAAACAAAACGTGTTGAAAGTCTCAGTAAAGGAAAAAAAAAAAAACATGATGTCCACACGATGTTTTTTTTTTTTTTTTGTAGTTTAGTTCTCAACATGTATCCAGGTGGAGTTTGACTTAGTTGTTGTTGTTTATATGCACATGAATGGCATATTAATGACGTGCTTTGCCTTTAGTCACAGAGACAGAGACTTCACATTTGCCTTTTTCTAAGAGTCATGGATGTCTCAGCCCCAAACAGACGGTACGTGTGGTCGAGCAGACGTGAGTCATTACATGTTTGAGAATAAGGTGCGAGATAAACTCTTACCCCCCCCCCGCCACACACACACACACCTTTTTTTTTTTTTTTTTAACTCACTTTATCCCAGCTGTGAAAGTAGAATCAATCGATTATTGGACATGGTCAGGGTCGAGTCTCCACACTCTGTGAATGAAGAAGCTGGTTGAATACCTCATCACTGATCTTCTCTGCTCTGACTCCGGTCGCCGCCGCCGTCATCGTCGTGTTCGCAGGCAGAGCTGTAGAGTCAAAAAAGTTAGAAGTTAAGGCGGTTTTTACATTATTGCTGCATTTTTCTTCACGTGTCGTCTTCCCTCGAAACTGAAATTTAAGGAAAATGAAATGAATTGAAGATTTTGTTTCCCGTTTTTTCTTTATAGATGAATTTCTGATCATAAGGTTTTGTTTTTGTTTGTTTTGTTTAAGATGAAAAGATCCTTCATGAATTATATTGTTGAATATTGTGGAGACCTCGTTTGGAGTTTTTGTTCAACATGTCTGTTAAATCCACATTAACAGAACAGGTTCCCTGTTTGTTTCCTTGTGTAGAGTCACATGAGAAGATCGAAGCAGAAAACAGAACAAGTTCAAACAGGAGAAAGAGTAAATTTCACCTTTGTGCCACTTGACGACTTTCGGTCTGGAGTGTGAAATGACCTCTACGACCTTCAGTGGTAACGAGGCAACACACAAACATCACACAGGTGAAATTTACTCTTTATCCAAAGAGACTTTCTTTTCAGTTTTACAGGGATTTAAAAAAAAAAAACTAACAGGATCGTGTTTCCAAACAGGAAGGAGGAGGAAATTAAGTGTAACACGGTGATGTCACCGATAATTATCAGTTTATATTGGTTTGTTTGTGTGCGATCAAATCGAGTAATTATCAGGAAAGCTCAGGTAACAGGACGGGATCATTCCTCCGCTGTAACTAACACAGACTGAACGATCAGCGCTTCAGTTTACTTTTTATTTTCATGTATAAAACAGAGAAAAACCCCAAAGACACAGAGTTTTTATATCAGAGGGGAAACAAAAGGGAAACGGACATTCACCTGGAAAACCAAGCGTCAGTTCTGCCAATGAAGTCGTCAACTAATCAGTTATAGTTATAGAGGAAACAGCTGTGTGTGTGTGTGTGTGGCTTCGGTCCTCTCATGTGACTCTCAGTAAGAAAACACTCAGATTTTTATTATTGACTGAAGTCGTTGGGATTTTTTTTTTTTTTAAACAGCCAACGAGTCGACGAGTTTGATCTGATCGGATCGAAGCTGCAGGACGAGTCGTCGTTCTGTTGTCTTTCTTCTTTTCTCTCATCTGGTCTCATTTCTTTAACTTTTGTTTTTACATTCCTGTAAACTTTAGGAACATTTAGTTTGTCGCCAAAGAAACGAGTTCGTCCTGTTTTAGAGAGAAACAAGTGAAAAGAAAAAGTTGCTGCCTTTTTGTTTTGTTTTCTGTCCTGTAAAAACAAAAAACAAAAAATATTCCAAAGGGGAAAAATCCAACACTTCTCTTCTCATCCTCGGCTCCTCTCCTCCCACTTTTCTTTCTGATTCCTCACTGTATATACATGTATGTATGTGTACACGTCTGTGCTCACACAGGGCATTTTGTATGTGATATTCATAGCAGACATCACGGAGGTTAAAGCATCTAGTTCCTTCTTTCTTTCCTTCTTCCGTTCAGACCTCGTGTCCTTCTTCTCAACACGACTCTTCTGAGACAAACTGTAAACTCAAGTGCCTTTTTCTTGTCTCCCACCGATTCATTGACGTCCCCTCCACCAGAGTATGGACCAAAGACATTGACCGTCCCCTGACACCCCCGCCCAACTCCTTCTCCTCCTCTTCTTCCACCTCCTCCTCCTCCTCTTCCTCCCCCGTCACTGAATGGCACACTTTTCATTTCCTACAAATAAACAGTTTGCAATACTGAACGTGTTTGTTTGTTCTGTGGTTTTTATAAGAACAGGTGATGAACCCGTTCATCACTGTTCTCCATGGGGTCCAACACAAATCATACTGAACATACAGTAGTTCACCTACAGAAGGTCAGACTCAGATACATCATGCAGGAAAAATAAAAGCTCATGATGAGGTTTTTATGATCCAGGTGAACACAGGTGTCCTGAAAACACAACACAAACTACATCTGTGTCATTTCACCACCTGCGTGCATCAGCAGGTGCAGCCAGCAGGGGGCGACGTTACACTTTGGAGAGAAGGTTCAAATGTGAGTTGGTTTTTTTTTTTGGTTGTTGTTTTTTTTTTTTAGAGGGAAAAGCTTCACCTGTTAGAGTTGGAGGAAGTTTCACATCTTTAACTTCAAAGAATCAACACAAGAATCTTGTGTTACAGGTAAAAGTCCTGCACACGTCAACAACTCCACGTTTAGTTAAAGTATGAACAATGAAATGTGTTTTAAGTGTCATGAGGGAAAGTACACAGGTGTCCCAGTGGTTCCTAACCTTTCTAACAGATCACAAGAAGAAGAAGAAGAAGAGATGATTGATGATGAGAGAGGAAGAAGAAACTACACTGTACTCTGCACATTTCTTAGTTTGTTGTGAGTTATTGATCAAAACTATCTGAGAGATGTAGAGGCAGAACATTTTCACTTCTTCCTCCTCCTCACTTCATTAGGTACAACTGTCCGACATTAATCTGTGGTGATCTAACAAACACAATGTCCACATCAGAACATTATCCTCATAAAACAGTCAAAAAAAAACAAAACAAAACAAAAACCTATTAGATGTGAATATTGATTTATCTTTATTGACATGATGTCATAGTTAAAACTGAACTTGATTAAATTACATTGGTACACCACACACCACATCATCACTGATGACCCGGTGACCTCACTGACCCGACACTTGATCACGAGAGGAATCATCAGCTTTGATTCAGAGCGGCTGTGCTTTTGGGAAAAAAACAAAGCTGCGTTGCCACGGTAACACCACCCAAGTGACTGTGGAGTAGATCGGCCTATGGATCATCTATGGTCATCTCTCTGTGACTGAGGGAAGACCTGACTCAGCACATTTTTTGTCTGTTGGTCATGGAACATTACATCATATAATTACATCATATTATTATTACTATGACATCATGAGACATCTCCATCATTCATCACGTACACACAAAATTAAATCATGTCCTGATGCAGATGTTGTTGCAGCATCTTGTATCCAGATGTGTTCATACTCATAAGTGAGTGGGTTCTTTATGACAGTGTCAGTATTGATCATTGTGGTTGCTTTTAGCAGATGTATTGATGGTGTCATTAGTCACAGTGAGGTGATGTGTTCATGGTGTTTTCACTTGTAAAGCGTTTTATTGAGGTTTCTCTGCTGTGGAGCTGGTTCAGTGCATTTTAACAATTTGTTATTGATGATGAATTGATAAGAAGCTCCGTCCTGATCAGTTTGGAGATCAACGTGCAGATAATAAACCGTGCCAAGTGTTGGGAGTTAGACAAGGATTTGACCCCGGTCCCTGAAGGCATCACACCATGACAGGTTCCTCTGCTCTCTGGACCTGAACAAACAAACCACCTTTAAACTCCCACACATAATCAAAGAGCAGTGATCAGTCTCTGTACGACCATCAGCCTTCATCTGGCTCCACTGGGTTCAAACCGGATTCTCATCAGGTCCAGGTTTCATGGAAACAAAACAAAAAGTGAAAGAGAAGTTGATAAGTTGTATTCAAGTTCAACTCTGACATTTCTGATGCAAAAATTCATCAAAGATGCAAAAATGCAGAAGAGGAAGTTTTGTTTTTTTTTGATAAGGACAAAAGCACATCAAGTCAAACATGATGAGGAGGGGATTTCAAGGTCACATGATCCTCGTCCTGGACGGGAAACAACATCACACACACACACATGCACAGGTGTTCTTACAAGAACAGATATGTTACAGTTAGTTAAGCTCAATATTGCACAGGTAAGGGGGGGGGGGTCTGATTGTTACAGTGAAATGTAAATTAGCACTAAGAGTGATGCAAACTGAAGGCAGCAAGTATTCAATAAGAAATTTTAACTCATGTCATCATTCACTCTTCTGATATTCAGTCTGACTCTCAAAGATCAAATCAGATTTTGTGGCCGAGTTCGAGGATTAAAGACATAAATAAACACATAAAAAAAAAAGTCTAATCACTTCATTCAGACGTTTTTCTTTTAAGTCACATCTCTGTCACCACTCATCACTAGACTGACGCATCTTTCACTACGTTGTGCTTTTTTATTCTTTTCATTGATGTCTGCTGCTGCTGCAGGAACTGAAAAAGTCCCCATCGTGGCACTAATAAAGGAAAATCTTATTTTATCTTATTTACAGTACTTCAGTGAGTGGACATCTCTGTATTAATGATACGAGTGAAGCTGCTTTAATCTCATGTCTGTTATTAATAATATCAATAGTAATAACTGTTTGATTGTTCTCAAATCCAGACACTTCAGAGACGCCACGAATGAATTTACACTGATAAGAGCTTCATGTTCTGAGAAATGTGAGGCATGTGTGAAGTGTGTTTTCAATGCAACCAGATCTTATCTGACTTATCAGGAAGGTTCACAGGTGAACGTGAAACGAAACAAGACATTTTGGGGGCCGGGGGAAGATCGATGGCTTCGCAGAATCATTTTCTATGAAAGATGGCCGGTTGGTCACTCATTCTCGTGTGTGTGTTAAATATATGTCCAACTTCCTGAAATCAATATGAAGTTTCTTCGAGAGTTTGTGTCAATTATTTATTTATTTACATGCATCAAAAAAACACACAATTTTTTCAGTTCTTTTTTTGTTGTTTTTACAAAAGGCTCGAAAAGATAAAAAAAGACAAAAATTTCCTCTGAAAAAAAAGAAAATGAAAAAGTACAAACTGGGACATGATTAAAACACTGAGGTCTCTGACGGTGCAGCATCCACCACCACCGACGACGACGACGTCAATTAACACTGCACGCGATGCAAAAATAAATGCAAATATGTAGAAAATCCCACAGCCAGTGAACGTGGTGGAGGTCGGCGTGGAGAGGACGGACGATCACAGCCCCATCACAGAGGGAAACACGGCGGCGCCTGCAGAGGGAACGACAGTGATTTCAATCCACCGACAACAACGTGCTCACAGACTCGACTCACGGACACACCGGCCTACGTCCGCCTCAGCGGTAGGTCGTACTTTTTGGGCTACCTTGACCATCTCCTGTGTCGGTGTCGGGTACTTTCCAGTCCAGCTGGCGACCTTTTTCGTAGAGCCCCTTCAGGATCTTCCTCACCTCGTCGTTCCCACCTCCACGGCTCAGCTCCAGGTACTTCCTGTACAGCTGCAGAGCTGTGCGGGCGTCCTCGATACTGTCATGGGTTTCCCCCTGGATGTTCAGGTCTGTGAATTAAAAAAGGTTATTAAGGGATAATAAATAAGTCTTGTGCTTCTTCGACTCCATGACAACGACGACAATCAGTGACAAACAGTCACCGTGAATCCTGCAGAGACTTTTCCACCGTTACAGTTTGTTTGTCGTAAATAAACCTCAACACTGCCACAGAAACACAACTCTACATTTGAATTGTTCCTGCAGAGTCGTGGGAGTGAACACACACACACGCACACACACACGCACACGCACACACACACAGAGGTAAATATTCAAACCAGAGGTAAAGAAACTGAGTCAGATCAGTGATCGATTGATAAAACTGATGTTTGACTGGAATTTCTGTCCTTGGATTTCTGACCTGAACACCTCACATGATTCATATAGTTTGAATGGTATGTGCCACAATTAAGTTCTTTTTTTTTTGTTCCCTTTACATTTGAAGACTCATTTATTGTCTGTTTCTTCTTTTCACTTCAAATCTGAATAAAAAGGTGGAATTTGCCCAAACCTTGGTGTCTAACTGAATCTGCAGCTCATTAACTTCACTTCTACTGTCTTTATTTGGACTGACCTAAAAAGTACCAGGCGAGGAACCTCAGAGAAATCATCCTCTTGCGGGGCAGGTGGAACAGGTAGACGGTGTCGACGACTTGGTCTTTGAGAACCTTAAAAACAGCAGAAACACAAAGTTGAGTCGTTGCTGCTCAGAGAGAAAAATCTGAGCTCTGACAGTTGTTCACGAACGTACCAACAGATTAATGACCCTGAAGTCCTTCTGCAAGCCGTGACCCACGAAGCGAACTCCCGTGTCGATGAGGAAGCGCAGCTTCAGGTAGGTGGACTTCAGAGTGGTCAGATGTTTGGAGGAAATCTTTGCATCGAGGTCTCCGGGTTTGATGCCAGAATACTGTGTCAGGTAGTCGACGACCTGGAGGAGCAGACGGACAGAGACGGTTGAAGACGGTTAGAAACCAGAGGAGGTTTGACGAGGACCTCCACCTCCTCCTAACACTCGCTCAAATATTTTGTTTGTTGTCCTGTTTTCTTCTGTACTATCAGAGTCTAGCGACAATAAAGGTCACATGATAAGGAAGTCATGGGGACAGGTGTCCTCCAGGGATTATAACAGGGTTAATCTAGACACAGAGATCCAGACGTGTGGGACTATATTTGTGACAGTACATGGTCATTATTCATTAATCTGTCTTGCTTCCCACATGTTCTGTGTTGTAGTTGACAGATGTTTTTTCCTTCGTTCCACCACACTGTGTTAATTGGCTCCTTTGTTTCAGACTCATTACGTTTATGTGATTTAAGCTCATTTAAACTGAGCTCTGACTCCTTCAACATCAAATTACACTGGTGTTTTTTTAAATCTCCCAGGAAACCTAGTAACACATCTGTAACAACAAACAGCATCGTCTGACAGCGTGGTGAGTTTAAGGTCCCTGCGTAAAATACACAAACACACAAGACGGAGAAGCTGTGAAATATCTATAAATGTGTTACTGTGGTTTACTCCCACTGTCCTGCTCCTCAGTGTGGTGTGATGAGTTACTATGGTTACCACAACAGTCTTCAACTTTTAACAGTTTTAGGCGAGTATGCCTTTACAAACAGACTGTGTTTAAAAACAGATGAAACCAAATCCTGAGTAAACAGTGAAACAGCAGCGACGTCATGCCGCTGCAGCCTCTCACCTGCTCCTGTGTGGAGATGTAGTCATCGATGAAGGGGACGCCCTCGTTGGGCCCCTGGCCCCTCACACAGGTGATCCTGGCCACAGACATCTGACTGGGTTTAATGGTCGACTTGGTGCCGTCGCTGCGCAGCTCGGCCTCCTCCTGCAGACACACACAGGTATATTTACAGTTCACTGTCACATGATCATGACGTTATAAACACATGTTGTTATTGAACATGTTGTATTTATTTCAGTAAAATGACACTGTTGGCGCTGAGAAGTGTGAGAGAAGACAACTATCGATTAACAGGAAAATAATCTTCAACTATTTTGAATCTTTTGTCATTGTCTAAAAAAAATAAGATACGAGTTTTAACAGAATTATTTTACGTTTTGTAAAGAAGGAAAGATTTAAAGAGGAACTAGTCTGGTCTCTTCTCCGCTGTTTTGCTAACCCTCCTCTGAGCCATGGGCATTTGTTTTTAACAAAGCCAGCGAAAGAGTGTTGAATAATGATATATAACATATACGATGTTACCACGTGTGTATCTCTGTAGTCTAAACTGTCATAAACAAAAGATTACAGAGTGCGTTTGTGTCATGGTGCACAGAGACGAGAGCTGGGACACCGGGTCGGCGGCCGAGTGCTGCACTCATGTTGCAAGGTTGGTTTTCAGCCAGGAGACGCCAGGTGGAGGACAGAGAGCCTCCATTCTCCCTGTAACAAGTTACAAGTCATGTATGTGACCATCACAGTGACTGTGAAGCTGCTTAACGAAGGTAAACGGGAAAAAACCTGCATAGTTCCTCTTTAATGCATCAATGCAAGAAAAAATTAAGATGACATCAATATCAAACATGATTATAGGTTTCAGTCTTCAGTCTGTTCAGAGGTCAAGAGTCTTTTTACCACAGATATTTTCTTGTTGCACATCGAACATTATCTTTCCAAAAGCCAGTGACTCACGATGAATCGACTTTTGACAGATTTTAGAACCATGATAATCAGTGAGTCATCTGATCGACAGGAGGGGAGGGGGCTCCTGCAGCTCCAGAGGTGTCACTGTGATGTGTGTGTGTGTGTGATGCTCGAACAGTTTGTGTGTGACTCATCTCTTCAAAGTCAGACACTGGAGCAGCTGTGAACAGTCCCCATGCACTGTGATGACAGGTCATGTTCTATCCATGGCAGATTTTCTTTGAAGTATTCCCTGACCTTTAACTGGATCGCTGATCATCTCTGGACACGTCACCTACACTCGACATGCAAACCAGAAGAGTGGTTTCTGGAACCAGCGCAGAGACGGAGGTGTGACAGCCCTGACTCACCTGGTTGAGTGTGACAAACTCAGCGTCCAGTCCCACCAGGTCGCCGGCCTGTGGCATCTCGCTCACCATGAGGGGGATGAAGGTGGCGTGACTCTTCCTCTGCTTCCGAGCTAGCGACGCCTCGGTCAGCAGCACGCTGGCGTCTATGGGGTTTTTAACTGAAACAAAAAAAAAAAACAAATAAAACAAACAGGAGCTGCTGAATAAAACAAAACAAATGCAAATAAAACAAAACTGAGAGTCCTCCAACTCACTGCGCAGGTCGTATTTGGTGTGGTAGTTCCTCTTGGCGTAGTAGAGAATCGCCGGCACTTTCCAGCTCACATCAAACTGAGCAGCTTCCGTCTTTAACACGAGAAGAAAAACAACGTTTTCACATAACCGCAAACACGACGTTTTTTAACTATTGCTTAAATAAGCTGTAAAATAATCACCTTGTCAATTGGCTCAATTAGGAAGTCATTGAAGAGATACCACTGCTGGTGTGTGACTCCCTGAAACAAACACACACATCACCTCAGATCGATCCATAGAAGTATTTTGGGGGGCTTTTTATGCCTTTATTTTGACAGGACAGTTGGAGAAAGACAGGAAATAAAGAGGGGGGAGGACGACACGCAGGAAAGGGCCGCTGGGTGGAATTGAACCTGGGTCCGCTGTCTAGCCTCTGACTACGGCGCGCCTGCTCTGACCCAGTGAGCTATACGACGCCCCAGACTCTTATTTCCTGATCTCACCTCCTTCCTCTGATGGTACGTCTCTCCCACTTTGATGTGTGCCACCAGGTTTCCACCTGTCCGAGCGTCCAGGACGTGAGGCACCGTGACCACCAGGTCGTAGAGAGAGGCGCCGTCCGCCTCCTCAGCAGCACTTAGCTGATGAGAGACGACATGATCAGTCATTAATAACATGTCAAACTGAACACCACACTGGAAACACAATAATGACATCATCAACAAACTCTAAATGAACCGAATACAATACAGTAAATCTTTATTGTCCATCGAGGTGTAAAACTGCCTTTAGCTCACGCTACACATAGACAGACGTGTGTTTATTAAAAACATAAAATCCAACAAGGCACAAAAGGGAGTAAAACAGGATTAAGATTCAAGCTCTCTAAGTGCTGCTCCAGTACGTGTCATGTGCGTTTACTCCCTGGTTGAGTTGAGGAAGCAGGTGGCATTCAAGATAAAAGACTTTTTAAAACCCCCCTTGGCCAACGGGACTCTACCCAAACTCTCTCTCTAACCCAAAATGACTGGAGAGAGGATGGGAGGCATCTGCTATGATATTTCTACCCTTCCTCTTCATCCTCTCAGTGCAGATGTCAATCAGAGGCTTTCGGGCTCCTCCCACTATTTTCCTAGAATCAGTCAGAGATCTTCGTCTCCTCACCTCCTCTCCCTCCGGCCAGCTGCTGATCTCCAGCCCCTGACTCTTGCTGATGGACATCTTCAGGGTGAGAGGGATCCAGACATGTCGTAGGTCCTCTGCACGGGTGTCGAAGGTGAAGCCCTCCATATTGCACAACTCCTCGCCACTGACACAACAGTGAGATCACAGATTTATTAGAATGAATCTTACTGCGACGACTTCAGCATCTTAAATATGAAGATTTGCTGCTCTTCTCACATTCATGCTGTTAGAAATTTAATAACTTTGTCACTGGGCCTGTTGTTTGAACAGGAGATGCAAAGTGAAGACATTAAGCTGAGTATTTTCTGTTTTATGACACATTACTGATTATTGATTATAACTAAACCTTATTTCTTTGATACTACAAACAGTCTTACTCCAAACACCACTCTGTGGGCATTGGTGGAGGCTCCTTGGGTTTTGCAGGCTCCATGGCCTCCTTCTGCATGGCCTTATTGAAGGCGTACTGTGACCAGATAAGAACCACAGAGATAATCAGACAATTCACGTGACTTAAAACTGAATTTACATGTGTCCAAATGGAAATAAAAACCTAAATGAGAGTCGTTTACCTCGGCCTGAACTTTCCAGAATTCGGCCTCTTTGGCACTGTTCACCTCACAGTTTATAACCAGAACGTCTGGCAGGCAGCGAATGTTGCGTGTTTGCACCTGCGGTTGCACACAAAGACGTTATCACACTGTGGAAATGGATTTAAATCGGACAGGAAATGTGTTATCTGTTGACATATAACAACTGTAACTCACTGTGGGCTGATACTTCTCACAGTTCTCACACCACGCCTGAGTGCTCTGCTCCAGACAGATGCTCCTCTTCAGGATCTCAGCAAAGTCGTACTCCTTTATGGTCTTTTCTGACCAGGCGAGATGAGAAGAACGATCTTTAGTTTCAACATTTTACTAAACCATTTCATGGTCTTTTTGCAGCCGAGCACTCCCGGAGCTCACCTTGAGAGTTCTGTTCAGGGTAATGCATGGTGAAGAGCAGCGTGAGGGAGGAGCGAACTGTCTCTTTACCACAGCGACACAAGCTGCTGTTCTCCACTTCACACCCAAATAACTTTCCGATGGCAGATTCACCAGAGGAGCCCAGAGTGCTGCAGGACACACAACATCATTAACACAACTCTAAACAAATAAATGACTCAGTTTCTCTGAACGTATTCCTGCCTCAGCACCTCCACACTATCTTGATTATGAGGGTGTGACTCAGGCTGTTGTTATACTACAGGTTTTAATGCCCGATTGTTGCCTGTATCTGATTATCTGACTTTCTATTTACATGTTCAATTAGAAGTGAAGTGACCTGATGTGACCTGTCTGTTATTTCCACGTGTTTTGCTTGCGTAAAACAACCCACATGCACAAACACGGTTTAGCTACGAATACAGAAGATGAAATAAGCCAGTGAACTAGGCAAGGCAACAACAACATCTTCTGACCTCGGCTCCTCACATCGACTGAGGAAAAACACCCAGGAAAACCCTCAACAGGGAAAAAACAGGAGAAACCTCAGGGTGAATGACAGAGGAGGGATCTCTGACCCACGGCAGGCAGATGTGCAGAAGTTGTTGTGTACAGACAAGAAAACAGTTTACAACATGTTAAAGCAGAGGAGAAAGAAGACACCCCGGTTATTAAAGCCTGAGCGTGTGCAGCAGTGCTCATTGGTTATCAACGCTCTCATGACGATTTGCAATGCCAGGAAATATCCAGTCTGTCTGCTTAGATAACCTTCGTATTGGCGGATATCCAATTTATTTCCACATATGAAATCCAATCTGACAATATGTGTTTTCATGACTTTTTTCCCCCCGTTTACAAGTTCACGTTGCAGATCCGATCTGTGCCACTTGAGAGGACAGAATCAGACCTGGGACACTTGAACCACATTGTGTAAAGACGGCCTTAGTTCTTCTAACTTCCACCATGTGTCTGTGCTGCTGCTCTGACCTGCTGCTGGCCCCTCTGTAGGCCTGAGGACCCTCCTGCTCCTGGGTCTCCTGGTGCAGCTGGGTGAGGATGAAGCGGTTCCAGCTTTGGATTAAGCGCCCGAGCCGGGCTTTCCCCGTTTGCTCGTCTGAGTCTGCGAGGATCAGGCCGAGCGCCGACGCCTCAGGGATGGTGCGAAACGCTCGCAGGAAGTTACTGGCCTAGGGGAGAAGAAGAAACAGGAGAGATGGAAACCTGCACAATAAACAAAAAGGCAGCTACACCAACAGTGTGGTTAGGATCCACATTTGCATTTCCACTGACTCATGCAAAGGAATGTTGTTAGAGACACAAAACAACAGCTACCTGACACGGATCTCCCCGTGACAAATCCAGCATGTGGAAAAGGAATCCCAGCTCACAGGCCAAACAAAACTCCTTCTGGCACAAGTGATTCTGCACCAGACAACGAATGGGCTCCAGGAAATACAACACCTGGCATGACAACAGGTAAACAGGAGACAAACAACTCTGCATCAGTAAGAGGAAACAAACACCTATAAGCAAAATTATGAAGATTAATTTAACCAACAAAGGAGATGAAACACACAATAAACCTGTTTGCTCACCTGGATCATGCAGTTACAGTACGCGTTGGGGATGTGAGGCTCCAGACCAGCAAACAAGGTTCTGTTGTAATGTTTGAAGTCAAAGTCCTCCAGTCCAAGTTTAGAGTATTTAATTGTGACCTGAAAAATGAAAATAGATTTTTTTATGACACTGACACAAGGAAAAAAAAGACCATAACACAAAAATCACTGGTCCAGTGTGGTGAATCCTACCTTCCTGTACTTTTTGGGCACCATGTAGAGGTGCGGCTCCTCATCACGTCCGATCGGTGACTCGGGGACCTGGTTGTAGTTATCATAGTCGAGCTCCACGTCTTTAATCTTATAAGGAACCTTGAACCAGAAACAAATTTTATTTTACTCTGCAGACATCTGCCACTGTACACACAGGAATGACAACTTTTGCATTGTACTGGATGTTCTCACGTGCCTGGTTACGGGGGCGAGTGCGAGGATTGGCTGCATAACCAATGAATCCCACAGTTTTCATTGTGCGCAGGATTTCTGGGTCGACAGGAGGAGCTCGTCTGTTGGAGAGAAGCATGGGTTTAGAAAATACATCTAAACACCACAGTACAACTACACAACACCATAAACTACAGTCATTTACATCATAAAACTACACTAACACCAAGGTATTAATGATTTTTTTGTTGTCAACTGGCATTAAAGTACTTTAATCAGATCTGAACAGTAAACAAAACAAATCAAATAAATGTCAGGTCAGATTTTATGACCATTCATAGATGATGGTAAAATGTGTTGACATTACTTCAGATGCGGCTGACCGCTCCGATTGTTCCATAAAACCACTGACAGTAAACCAGTGACATCACTTCAAGAGAAATTGTCAACAACAGCAAGAGGAAAGAGAAATTTGCAAGTTCCACTTAGCGTCTAAAGATTTTTATGGTTGGGTACCGTAACATCTCTGTTTTTCATCCAGTTGCAGTTGAACAGTTTGGTCTCACGGTTTGCACAGTCAGTTCTACATTTCTGCCGCTGTCCACAAACCCCACAATAAAACCAAAGCCAACAATGTGTCTGTCTGTCTTGAATACTTTCCAACTTCCTTTTCGCAGCTGCAAACATCTGCCCCCGAGCTCACTGGTTCTTTCTGAAGACGTAAATCTCAAGGCACGAATTCATAGTTCCAGTTTTAACAAAGGCTGAATTACTGCCTGAGGCTGCAGAGCATGCACTCTGTGTGTGTGTGTGTGTGTGTGTGTGTGCGTGCGCGGTGACTTTGAGATAAACCTCAGTGTTGATGTTCAGGGTAAAGAAGAGGAACATGCGGCTCAGTGAACCACTCATGACACATAAGTTTTTTTTTTTTTTGTACAAAATGTCCTTATTCCTTGCTCTCATTGCATCATGCATTTAATATTCACACTATTTGCCATGGTACTTTTTGTCCTGGGTCAAGGATGTGATGCAATCATGTCAACAAGTGGTGTAACTGGTATTTTTTCATAAAAACCTGACTATATACAAGAAAATAAACCTGGACTCAAATGTGGAATAAATATAATTCAATTTTGCGAAGCACCACCATGTGTCTTGACTCATTTTACATAAATTTGTCACATTATTTAGAAAAAAAAGCAGCGTTTTGCCGTTTACTGATCACATGGGCCTCAGTGACGGTGTTACCTGGGGCTGGGTGTAGCCAGGGCTGTGGGCCAGTCTGACAGCAGCGGCTCAGCACTGGTCAGGGGCATGGGGATGAGCGAGAGGGGCAACAGGTCGTGGTTCCAGTCCAGCTGAGGCAGCGTGTCCACCAGGCAGGGCAGAGCGAACTCGGTCTCTCTGGAGTAGTCGTTAAATGAAACCTCCGGAGCGTCAGACCACAGGTGAACGCACCCCCCAGAGTCCCCGAAGGCCAGGGCTTGTTTGCTGGACGACACGTCAAAACTCATGAGCAACTGGCCCACCGTGTTCACGTGAAATATGTCGGCCATGTTGGCGAGACCAGTGGGTTCACAGAACTGACACTGACCTGAAGAGAGAAACAGGAAGTGAACGATTGTATCAGGGGCACATTCAGGTGATGACGTGGAAACTGCTCCTCAACACACACTCGTTGACCGATACCTGTCTGTGAGATGATGGCCAGTCGTGATGTGTAGGTAGGAATGAAGCGTAAGAAGAGTGGGTCCACGTGCACTTGAAGTGGCGTGACGGCTCGCATCATGCGGAGGTCGTAGACCATGAGAAAACGGTCGCACGCCATCCCGTTCAGTCCTCGGCTGGAGAATCCACACGCAGCCAGAAGGTTCCCATGGACGTCAAAGTCCGAAAGGCTCCCGGAGAACGCGTCAAACTCGTGCTCCGTCTTGAAAGTACGCAAGTCCCGAAGGGTCACCTGGTTTTAACAAACAATGATGTCACCATGAAAACGATGAAAACCCGAAAAAAACCTTTCACAAACAGGTGATCGGGCTGTCCTCACCTTCCCAGAGGTGTGTCCACAGAAGAAGAAACGACTGGTTTGACGCATAATTGCCACCCCAGGTACCTCAACAGTGAACTGTCAGTGTAGAACAACAAATTAATCAGTTAATCAATCACTTTCAAGTCGATTATTGTGATGAGATCAACAGACGTAGTTGTAGATATTTAGAAATCTGATTCCAGCGTCTCACCTTTTGAGTTTCCTGAACAGTGTTCAAGTCGACTTCAACCACATAGTTTTGTAACCCACCCATGAGTAGCATGTTGTTGTCAGTCATGAGGAGACTGTGCATATCAGCTCCTTCCTCCATCCTGCACACAAACATCATCAATCAATGATCAATATACATGTGAATTAAACCACTTTACAGCTGTGACTGCTCACATTCAGTCTCAGATAGTTGATCCAGTCCAGGTTTAGTGACACTTACGGATAATCGAACATGACCAGGCCTCCACGGGTGTAGCATTTGAGGTTGCACTTGGAGAGGAACAGCACACCTGTCTCCAAACTCTGGATGTGTCGGATGTCGTCTGTTGCGTGCACTTGGAAGGAGGAATGGCGTCCCATCGTAGGTCCGAAGAATGAGGTTACATGACCCTGGAGAGAAAAACAGAGAGGATAACACAGAGTGATGTGAATGAAAAGTAGGCCTGTATTTTTTTTTTTTTTTTGGGGGGGGGGTCACAATCTGTGTGCCTCTGTATCCCATAATAACAGAGGTCCTCACCCTGTGGTTTCCCATCCAGAGCATCTCCTCCTGGAGATCAAAATGTGTTGCAGTGACTGGGATGCCGACCTCTGACACCACACTGTGGAGCTCAGAAAACATCCCCTCCATGAGATGCACCGGCTCGGGGACTGTAACGGCCAACCCCTCTGGATCGAGCTCCACACCCTGCAGTAGGTTGGGGTTAAGGTGGGGGTCCATGGAGGGCTCCATGCCCGCCTCCAGAGTGCCGTGCAGGCTAGGCGGGTACTCACCCATCCCAGCGTCAAGACCGTCAAAGTTCATCATGAGTACAGCTAATTCAACCTGCAGAGGAACGGGGACACCTGTGAACACTAACACCTCGTACACCGGGGCTACTGCCACACTGGAAGAATAGACACATTTCATTTATTTACTGATTGTTTACATCAACTAAACTCAGCTCTTATCTCCAAGCTAACTTAGCTGTAGCTTTTGGCTTAGCTAGTAGCAGCTAGCCCCGGAAGCTAACCTTAGAGCAAGTGCTAGCTCAACCCTCCACAGCTAAACTTATATTGTTAAGGAGAGATTTGTGTACGTAAACATGTGACAATGCTTCTTCACTTTAAACATCAGTGTTTCATTGAAGTGTGTGATCGGCCGGCTAGTTCCTGCTGTTTAGTTTAGCTAGCTTAGCTAACGGTAGCATCGTCTCAGAGGCTGACCGTTGAGGCTAAACTGAGCCACACACACTCAATTTCAGCAGGAAAAAAACAGACACGGCCCACAACAGTGTGTGTCGCTTAGTTTTAAAAGCTCGTAGACTTAATATCAATGTGAAGTTTACACTGACCTATTCTTGAAATGCGATTTACCGCACAGGAGTCCATGCTCACTCCATTCACAACAATAACACAGGGGAAAACGTTCATACAGGGGTGCGTTCAAGAGCAGCTACACTGTTCATAGGTTACTCAGTACAACTGTTTGAACCCGCACCGCTCAGGTACAATATAAATATAAATTAATTAATCGATAAATTCACATATGGGCAACACAATTCAATATAGTCTGTTGTTTTTTGTTGTTGTTTTCTTTGTTTGTTTTATTTAGACATAAAAGTTTTATCTAGTTTGAACTTTTATCCAAAAAGCGCGTGGGAGCAGTGATCGGACTCAGCTATGACGATCTTGTAAATACATTTATTTACTTTAATACAATATCTGACGTATGAGAAATTCATTTTATTTCTTTATTTCTTTTTCTTTCTCTTTTTCTTTTCTTTTTTTGTATGGAAACAAGAAACAAGTTGACAAACGTATTTGTTTTTTGTTGTTGTTGTTTGTTTGTTTTACAAATAAAAATGAAGAAAAGACGTCATGAATTCAGTTTTTGTTCTCGAAGTTAATGATATTATAATTATACGATTGATTGTTTTTTCATTGTTTTTTGTTTTTTTAAAAAAAAATACCAGGTCCAACATTAAATCTAAATGATAAATTCAGTCTTTTCAACAACAGCAACAACAAAAAGCATGTGTTCATTTCCTTATGAAGAATAACGGAACACAAATGGGAAAAGTAAAGGAAGTGTGAAAATATCTTACGTCTTCCCTTATCAGCTTGTTTCTACGAAGAAGAAGAAAAAATTCATCTGAAAAAATGCAAAAGGTTTTTCTCTGGTAGAGAAGAGGGGCTGGTCGCAGGGCACATGGAAAGTTTGTCCAGCCAGCTGATGAAACAGCTTTACAGAGATGTAAAGGTTAATCTCACTTCCCCGCTTCAGCCATTGATGTGAAACTTCAGATCACATCTGCACATCTGGCACAACTGATGTGAACCTGTCATCACTCTCACTGCTAGTATTGTCTTCTACACACACACACACACAAACGATACACATGATTTCAGATCAGATCACTGATCACTGAAGAAGGTGAAACATAAACACTGAGACATGAAAGAGAAAACAGGCAGATTGATATTAATTCATTATTGATAAAATATTAACTCTTATTGTGCAACTCTGGATTTACATGATTGTTTCACATGCTCTGATTACATCATGAGAGTCTCCTTCTGCTCTTCCTTTGAACACTCACTCATGATGAGGTTAGTGTGTGATCTAATGTCACCCAAACACTACAGTTCAACACTACACTTCTTCCTTCCTGTTCATTACGTGGATATTGATGTGCACTTGACATGAACTCACCTGAGGGATGCCCAGGAAATCCCTGCTCTGAGTCACTGCGCTGCTTTAGCGACGTTCAGCCCATTTATAAAGGCCTGTGTGGACACTGAGGACTCATCATTCAACCACAGGGACCAGCACACGCACACCCACTGCACAGCAAACAGCAAGCAGCAGCAGCAGCCTCAGACACAACTCTCCACACGAGCCATCATGAATTTCTCCCTCGCGACTTCTGCTGCTCTCCTCGTGGCTCTCTTCGCCGTCTCATCCTGCTTCCCAGCCGGGCTGCAAGATGCATGTGATGGTGTACGGAACAGCTCCCTGGAGCTCAACCGCATCGCCAAGACTGTATCACAGGAGGTACGTGTTCATTTATTATTATTATTTTTATTCTCAAGTCTGATGTCATTTTTAATTTGCACATAAACATATTTTAAGTTGTTAATAGTAAAACACAAAAAAAAAAAACAAAAGGAAACAAGAAGAAAATCAACATCAACATCAGCTTTTAATATTATATTAAAGAATATTTCTGCTTTATGTTTTTATCATTTTATATAAAGTTGTGTATTGACTCTATTGTTTTGTCTCAAATGGTCTGAAGGCAAGAAATGGATCCAAAGATGAGTTGGATTTCAACACCAAACTGCACTGGATGGAGGCCAAGGACATGTGTGACCCCGAGTCAATCAGACAGAAGTCTATGGTGAGGAACAAACACTGTCACAACAACACACACAACAAACAGCACATTAACATCAGCTGTGTGCCTTTTATATATATATATGTGTGTATATCAGAAGAAATCCAACAAGTTTCCTCTCGTTCTTTTTTAGCCTTGTGTTGGGAAGATCCTCCGTGTCCTGACCAGCTACAGATCTGAAGTGGATAAGGTCTCTGAATTTCAGAGCTGCGTAGAATTTGCCAACAAAGTGAAGCCTGCGATTCACAAACTGTACGAGGACATGAGCAGTTGTGTGAGGGCGATAGGAGGGACGCATCATGAGAAGGTGAGATCAGTTTAAGTGTGGTGTGATTTTTTTCATCCTTTATAGCCTCATCTGTCTGTGTTGGCTCATGGCGTCACAAAGATTTCTCATTTCTCCTCTTTCCTCCTCCAGGAGTCCCAGGCCGACATCAGCAGAGACATGCCCACTGAAAACTGGGAGAAGACTCGGTACTGCCACTACACCATGGACAGACTCTTCTCCTTCTCCATCCTCACCGCTCGTGTCTTTGCCGTCGGGGATCCGGCTCATCACACTGTGGGCTCGACTCAGACGTGCAGAGAGATGCACCGAGCGTCCGCTTGACATGCACCTGTGTAACCGTACAAGAACCCTGTGTTTGATCACATTGATCAAAAGCATCTGGTACAGCACTGAGCAGCTGGTCGTGAAGCTGGAAGTGTTTCCACTTCCTGGTTTCTGTCATGTATTTCCAATGGAATTATAATCTAATCTAATCTATTTATTCAACCTATATTTATTGTATTTATTTACTGATATTTATCTAAATCAACTCATGCTTTTTGTATTTATCTCTTGATTTCTGTGTGTTAATAAAAGAATAATCAATCAATCAATCAATCATCATGGTGTGTTGTTGTTGTTTATCAATGAGCTGGACTCTGGTTGTTCCTTTCACAGAAAGCAACAGCGACAAATAATTCCAAAGTAAAGAAAGTTATCTGCGCCGACAAACTCCTCTTTGTTTCGATGAATTTCCAGAAGGGCTTGCTGCAGACAGATGTGCAGCGGCGAGGAGGAAGCCGTGCTTTCCTGAAACACTCCTGCTAAACTTCCTCCCAGTCAGTCAGTCAGTGTCCTCACACTCTGATGATGCAACACACGCACAGTCGTAGTAATTCAAAGCAATAACAACAACAACAGAGAAAAAAGGAAGGTCACGTTCAAAGGGGAAGAGGAAGTAGCAGTGAGCTCAGTGCAAAGACACTGAATTGCTGAACGCGGAAGTTTTGTTCTCTGAGCAACTGGATACCTAGTTTTCACCAGCTCATTATAATCCACCCACAGGGATCCTGAGTGGGAAAAGTCCAGCTCACTGTTCACAGCTGCTGCTGCTGCTGCTGAGGTGTCACACTATGTGTCATCATGCTGGGCCTCACAGTAAAGGAAGAAGTGCGTTTATTTGGCTCGAATTTATTAAAGATGATCATGATAAAATCCACAAATAATGGACTTTAATGTGACATGAGTCTATGGCGCCTTACATTTAACCTTTTAATGCAGAGTTACATTTTGTGAGGTTTATCTTTATCTGTTTGTACTTCTATAATGATATTAATGCAGGTTACCAAGGCGACAATATATCGATATGGGGGAACAAGTCAGACTGGGTCTGTTTTCTCTTTCATATCTGGAGCTTGAGTCTGTAAATAAAGTTATATATTAACCAGATCCAGTCACAGTGAAGGTGTTTGTCAGCGATAAAGTAATCTTTATTATGTTGTCATCACGAGAAGTGTCGTGCCCAGCAGAGCAACTGCACAGGTGATTGACATGATGATGACGCAAGCAAGCAGGAAGGTAAACATGTTACTGTATAGGCGCTTATGAAATGTGATGATGTCACTTCACATTAGATTTTTTAGTCTTTATTCATAGATCATAGATAGATGTTTGGAGAAATCCACCTGCCCCTGATACCTGGCTGCAGGAGCTGTAGCTGTGTTAAAGGTGACAGGTGGAGATTATAAACATGATCTGATTTGATTAGGGCTTCACCTGTTTGTCTTTATAAACCTCCTGTGTTGAAACTTTACGACTCTGCACATGTCAGTGTAAAATGTTGGTAGAAGACTGATGTTTCAAGAAATGACCGACTCAGCAGGCCCTAAGTTCCTCAAACTGTCCCAGCAGGTAATCAATGAGCTAATCGCTATAATGTGATTTTTTACATCACTTCCTTATCACAGGTATCAAAACACCGCTCACGCTACTGGGAAGCAAACTTCCCAGCATGCCGGTAACAGTGTGTGTGTGTGTGTGTTTGTTTTCATTCCCCATCGCATTAGTCATTGAACCTCTCAGAGCTCATGACTTCAATTCAATTCATGAATGAATTTCCAGACTTCAGTTTTCTGGCTTCATTCAACAGTTACTGCTCCTTCTTCAGAAACACAGTCCAGTGGCTGGAGCTGTTCATTGTTTACTCTCAAATCCAGCTTCCACGCCTGAAAAACCCGCGCGGTTGGACTTCAGGATGAGTTCACACTGAGGTTAAAAGAACAAGTGTCATTTTGGTTTGTGAGCTGCCTCCATGCTCCTGGACTCTGTTAATGTAAATCAATAAGATAATAAACTAGATTTTGATCCATAAAATTACAAAAAAAAAAAAAAAAAAGTTGCACTTGTTTTGCAAATCTGCAAATAATCAAATGTTGCTTTAGCAGCGAGATGTTAAACATGGGATCGACTCATAATAAACACAAAAGCCCACCATTGATTCCTATGAAGGAACTTGTCGCCCGGTAAACCTTTCGACAACAATAGGCTTCTAATAAACGGTGTCATGCTGACACACAATGCTTGTTATCTGAATACAAAAACTACAGAATTGCACCCGACATGCCCTTTAAGTACTTCCCAGCGCTGGTGTCTGACCACCAGGCATGTGCCAGGCAGTTTGCTGGCCTCTTACCCATAATACAAAGTTTCACTGGTCTTCCTAAAGTGAAATCATCAACTTTATGCATGCATTATGATTCGTGCACAAAACTTCAGGATTATTGATGCATGAATCAGTTTCATGTTGCAGCCGGTGAAAGCAGAGCTTTTCATACTGCCGGGGAGAAACTGATCGTCTCATTTGTTTGCTGTGTCTAGTGTAGTTTATGTTAGTCAGCAAAGTAACAAGAGACTACAGTGGTCAATTCAACGTGGTGCAGAAAAAAGCACAACATTTCCCTCTGATCAAAACAAAACAAACAACAAACAGATGATGATGTAAGACGGGACTGTAACTCAGACACTTCCTGCAGCCAAAGCACTCAAGCTTTATGGGTCTAATGAAAGAGGGAGAAGAATAAGACTGACATTATTCATACAAAAAAAAAGTTGTGTTTGTCTAAGTTGTGTTTTATCGAACGACTTTAAACTTTTTTTTTTTCTGTGTAAATGAATCAATACACACATAGAGATCCTGCAGTGAAGGTCATATTGCTCCAAACTGATGATTATTTCCATTATCAAGTCCAAAATCAAAATTTGATAGCGTTTGTCTTTCAGAATCGATGGACTGATAAGTCACTAAATGTCAGGGGACAGTTAAAAATGCCCATCGTTTTCCCTTGAAGCCCAAGTTGACATATTGAAGTGACTTTTTTTTTTTTTTGGTCTGAGCAATAGTTAGAAATCCCAAAATACTGAGTTCCCCTACCACAGAAACTGGAAAACTAGTTAATATTCACTGGTAGCAGTGAGTCTGTGGCTTGTTTGCTTAAAAAAAAACGTGGCCAGCCTCCCTCAGCATTCATCCCCATGCCTCCTGGTTTTGTGGTGACACATGGAAGTTGTGTGGGAATTAAACAATGATAAAAAAAACAAAAAAAAAAAACAATATTTCTGACAATATTTCAACTGAGATCTCCTCCAGACACTCGCCTATACTATATGCCCTTCACCTGCTCACCTGTGTCACCTGCCGAGCTCAGGACACAGCCAGGAGTGTTTGTTCTCCCACATCTGTCCGCCGCAGCAGAGGAACCAGCCCGAACCTAACGAGGGCGGGGTTAAAGAAAAAACAAGGAATTTCCTGGTGAGCTACGACAACGCAGGAAGGTACAGTGTGCTCCGTCTAAATGTTCACTTTTCAGCCTTGTAATACCACTCGGGCCTGACGGGTTACTCACAGTGTGAAAGAAACTTTTTAACGGCGTTATTAGCAACGTGTGGTCTTAACCGCTGCACCGCGATTAGCCTAGAAGTTAACGTTAGCGCACCAACCTGTGGATAGCAGCGGCTAGCTAGCAGGCGAACATTACTCCACCAAACGGCCACTGTAGGGCCAAAAGTGAAAAGTGTGAACATAGTGTGAGCAGTTAGTGTCATGTCACAGAAGAAACCACCACAGTTTAACTTTAATTCAACTTCTTAACTGTTAATTTTGTTCGGACAAGTGCGTGAAGGCTGCGGCTAGAAGTCGCTGAGTGATGTCAAAGGAAGCGCGTGGCTAGTCACCCTGAACGGCTGAGGCGGGCGGAGTCAAGCGGTTGTTTTAAAGATGCAAAGTTATTTCCTGTTGGAGTGAATTGGTGAATTACTGCAGAGACTAAGTTACTGCAAAGGATCAAAATGAGATAAAGAAAGGAATGAGATAATTATGACGATCGTATAAAAATAACAATTATATGAATGTTTACGTTGATTAAGCAAGTAAATAATTGCAGGAAGATTATTACTGAGCTGGTTTATGGACACAAAACAGCAGATAATTCATGCTTAATTAATATTTTTTGCATCTTTATGCAAAGATACAAAATATTCTCAAATTCCAGGAACTGGTCTAATGTTATAATACATTGAATGTGTGTGTGTGCAGTAAATCGAGTGGGTGTCAGACTGCTGAACAAGACACGGATGACGTTAACGTGGGGTTTGGGCAACTGACTCCTTGAAATCTAGTGACTAATCAAGACAAACTGGCTGATAAAACCTTAATGAAAATAACTGGTTAGCTACCGTGCAAGTGGGTTCCCTCAAATTAATGAGTCACTTTCCTTGTATATAAATGAATGAATGATCAATGACAACATACGTGGGTGGAAAAATGATGCTTTGTTATGATCTAATGTTTACTGGATTCTTAAAATGATGCATTAACACCCCTCTATTGCTTGACGTCAAATCTGTACAGGTTAATACATGTTAAATGAAACACACTTTTGGTCCCTGCTGAGCTCTTACACTGTGTGTGTGTGTGTGTCTGTGTTCAGGATGAATGTGGGCGTAGCTCACAGCGAGGTGAACCCCAACACGCGGGTGATGAACAGCAGAGGGATATGGCTCACCTACCTGCTCCTGACTGTAGTCCTGCATGTCGTCCTGCTCAGTATACCCTTCTTCACTGTGCCGCTCGTCTGGACCCTCACCAACGTCATCCACAACCTGGTCGGTCAAGACCATAGGATTTTAGGATTTATTACATATCTGATGTGTGTGTTTATTGTCAGGACAATATTTACTATTAGATCTGACTGGAACAGTTATTAATTCCCCATAATACAAACTTGACCAAACATATGACAAAATGTTGTTCACTCTCCTCTGCAGGTGATGTACCTGTTTCTACACACAGTGAAGGGTACTCCCTTCGAGACCCCAGACCAGGGGAAAGCTCGTCTCCTCACACACTGGGAACAGATGGACTACGGCGTCCAATTTACATCTTCGCGGAAATTCCTCACCATCTCACCAATCGTCCTGTGAGTGTGTTTCGGTGTTTATCCTGCAGTGTTTTCCCCACAGGCCGATTCACCTGCTGAAACAGCTACACTGCCATAATTACGAAGAATTAGAGGTTATGAGGGGATTTCATGCACTCGTCAGTGAGTATGTTAACATAGGTTCATATTCTAGTGAAGATAATATTCTAAATAAGGTGACAGCATATGCAGCAGCTACAGGAATATTCCTCTTTACAAGTTTATCTGCATGATATGAATAATCGAACAATGTTGAGTAGTATCATGACGTCTGAAGTCATGACGAAGGTGTGTTCTTCCCCATCGTGGTGTTTCCTCCCGTCCAAACACTGATGCGTTGTCAGGTCGACATGAATCTGAGTTCATCTTACAAACATTTTATAAATTGTGTGGCACAGAAGACAATAAGTCTTTTTCTAAACTAATGAAGAAAAGTTGGGGTTTTTTCTTACATTCAGGGACGAAGGCTCTGGACTTTTCCCTAAAACATGAAGCACAGCTGATGTCTCTGATGTCTCTCCCTAAAAAACGAAAGCTCTTCTTTGAAGAAGCCATGTTGTTGTTAGTTTACACACCAGGACATGCTTCACCAGGAAGTTGGCATCCACTGAAATGTGCTGTGAAAACTCCGGCAGGAATATTTGGTGCAGTTCAGGCGAACACATCACGTCTCAATAATGCGACTTTAGATCAGAATATGCCACAGATGTTAAAACAGTTTATTATTCACTATTTATGTGGACGTGTCTTATTCAGAATTTGAACTTACTCATGTTAATATCCGAGTATTTCTGTGCACGTAGACACGTAGACAATGACTCAAAACAATTCAAGTGTTGTCATGCTCACACTGCAAGAGTAAAATCATTTGTAGCTTGTTGATAGCGGCTGATAAAGAAATGTTGTTTTCCAGGCCTCAAATTTGTGATTAATTCTCACCTTTTTGATGTGAAACCTTCAGCAGATATTGATCCGGATGAACTGACGCTCTCTCTCTGTGTCCGTACAGGTACATTCTCGCCAGTTTCTACACAAAATACGATGCCACACATTTCCTCATCAACACCAGCTCCCTCCTAAGTGTCCTCCTCCCCAAGTTGCCTCAGTTTCATGGAGTGCGGATATTTGGGATCAATAAATACTGAGACAACTGACTGAACACTGGATTTTTAAGCAGCAACACTGGACTACTTTTTTTGGTTTTGTTTTTTGTTTCCGAACTGTTTTCATGTTTCGACTCTGAGGAGGAGAGATCCAGTTCGATTTGTCTTAACTGTACAGACTGTGTGGAGTAATAATATATTAAAGTTGCAGTTTTTTTTGCTGCATCTTGCAGCCTGAGGAGAGAAAAAAAAGTAAATGCACCGCTGCTGAAAGTCTTTTTTCTCTTCTTTTCTGACATTTCTGATATTTTTGTTTCCAAAGCCAGACACATTGCTCATCTTTAAGGGCAAAATTTGAAGTTGCACTGCTTCCACCTGTGATGTATATTAGTTATTCTGTCTGAGCTTTTCTGTTACAATTCAACTGTGAGTGTTTGGTTTGCAGGTTGTGGACGACAGTTTCAAATTTCCTTTTTTTTTTTTTTCATGTTTTCCTTCCCCTTGATTTACTATGAAGGATTTACATGCAGCATGCATATACATGCCCACACAAAACACTGCAGTCTTTGTTTTGCTATGATACACATAATTATGAAATTTACTGTTTGATTTTGAAAGTTTATAAAATGAGCGGTGACATGACGATGTGCACATGTGTTCGTCTTATCTTTATTTCACTTGCTTAAGTTTTTTTGCGGAGGTTTAAAGAATCAATTGATAAGTTGTGGGCTAGTTTGTAAGAAATGGGGAACTCCAGACACTTTACATGTGTGTGTGTGTGTGTGTGTTGGGAGGGGTGTCACAGTGTTTGCAGTATGCTCATATATCCAAGGGATTCCCCCCCTTCTTCAAGCCATGTGTTTGCATGTTCGCCTTGCAGTGAGGTTTCCAAATTAGTGACGTATGTTTTGGGGAAGTAGTACACAGGAAATGCAGCGGCGTGTGAATGTGATTACACAACCTGAGCCTGGGAAACGCATGCAAATAATGCAAGTTTAATCAGCTGTTTCAAACGTGTTGTGCAATCGAGTACAAAATCATTGCAAAGTTTTCATTTGCAGAGGCCAGAGATGGGATCCAGAGAGAAGTTGGGCTAAATGTCACAGTGTCCCCGAGACATCAGATATGACCAACCGAATACAGAGTAAGGGGGGAGAGGATGAGCTCAGTGTGTGTTTTTTTTCACCAGCATGTACTGAGAGCTGCCTAATGTAAGATAAGGCTGATTCACTCGAACATTTCCCCCCCCCCGAGTTCTGTTTCCACTTTTAATTGGATGTGAGGTCAGAGAATTGTGATGAGACACATTTGTATATTTGCAGCGGGAGTCACTGTATGACACATGCAATTAAAGCATTTGTCACTTTGATTGGTTTTTAACTCCAAACACAGAGATGGAAAGATACCAGAGGACAAGTCAGAGTTAACAGATAGGAGAAAGGTCAGAAATTTCTCCATTGCTGTAACACGAGTGATCCAAAAAAAAACCGAAAAAAATAGTTTTACCAAAAATAAAACGATGCCTCACTTTGGATTGAGGTAACCAAGGAAAACAGAATATGTCATGCATAACACAGACTGATTAATTTCCCACACATTCAGATATTAACTAATCAAACAGAGCTGGGTTCAATGCAGTTCACCTCTCTGCTGTTTGTCAAGTAGAAATCTCACAGGTTCATGCTCCTCCACTCAGGACTTATTTATTTCATCAGTCTCTTTTCTGCAGTCCACTCATGTTCATCTCCAGGGTTTGTTGTTGTCTTTTTGTCATTTTATAGATGAAACAAATAATAGAAAATGCAAGTGATCATTTGTTGCAGGCTGTAAATGTAAATAGAAATACAGTGTAAAACTGAAATTATTCTCAGAAGAAGGGAATAGAAAATCTTTCGGGGAAGAAATTTCCTTTCTGTATGTGAAAGTACCCATTCATCCAGATGGGAAAAACTGAGCTGAAGTGAAAGTCCTGCATTCGATACCTTAAGCAGAGGTACTCGTTTAGTACTTAGAACATAAAAACAAAAGTAAGAGTACTCATTAGACAGCAAAATGCTTAGATTACTGTACTGAATCAGGTTGTAGAGAAGTACTTATGTACTAGCAATATGTAAATAATTCCTCAAAATTTTACTTGACTGGAATATTTGAGGAAACAGTTCCTTCCTGCCCCTGAGGAAATCCCATATTAAGTGTAATATACAGTTAATAAACTTTGAATTACAACACTGTTATTAAATGAAAACAACAAACACACGTGTGAGAGCTCAAAATCATTTTTTATTCAAAATACTCCGGGCCAGCTCCACTGTTTCATGTCATTTAAAAAAACCAACAGAAAGTATGGTTAACACAAACAAACAAACAAACACACAAACATTTTCTCCCCGAGCAGAAAGCTGGAATAATAATAATAATGATAATAGCAACAACCACTGTCTGTCATGGTGCTGCTGTTCAGAGGTGAGAACCAGTCACAGTGATGTATGAACACGTCGTGTCATTGCAGTGAGCCCCTTCAGAGCCTGAGGGCTGTAAACACAAAACCACGTCCTGAAAACTAAAACCTTTTCTAATCTACGAGGAAAGACGACACAACTTCACCCTGGAGACGTCGACCTGCTTCGGCCTTTGATCGTCTTCATCACTCTGTTTCTGCTTTTGTTCCCTAGAGAGACGAGGCTGACGTCAGGACACGGTCTTTGAAACAACATTATAGTTTTGTTTTTTTCCACATTGACAACTGATCTGACCTCAGTGATTGTTAGTCAATTTTGAATTGAAGCCAAATGATCAATCAAAAAAATGGAAGAAATCATTTGTGGACACCACACAGCGGCTCTTGTGACTGAAGAGACAACCGGTCTTTTCTCAAACCGTCCTCCACATGTCCTTGGTCATGGGAGAGCTGTTCTCTTCTCCAACCGCCTTTTCTGAAAGGCAATAATCAGAATTGTTCTTCCTTTTTTTTTAGTTTTTCTGTTTCTCCAACACTGTGACACCCTCTCACTCCAGCTTCATCACAGGCATCATGTCCTCTTCCTCGTCATCTGTGTCGAAAAATTCATCCTCGAAAAACGACCCCCCGAAGCCGTACTCCTGCGCGTGAACCGACACCTCGTTGGGCATCAGGTGAGGCGACCCTTCGATAAAATCAGCAAACCTGTGGATCACAGTGACACGGTCTGTGTTGCGTGATGTTAAATAAAACCCTGTAGTAGCATTTACAAATATGTATATACATACGTACTGACACCGGAGCAAGGACATTTGACTACATTTCCATGAAGGTGTAGGACTGTACCATTAAAGCATATTTGTTTACATTTTGGGAAACTTGTGACTTTCTGTCTAGAGGTTGGGTTTTGGTCACGTGTGAAAAGCCTCGGTACATATTCATTTTTTTCCAAATTGTCGTTTTACTAAAGCATTTGTATAGTTAAGGTCAGGCCGGGACACCTCGCCGGTGCAGACAGTTCACGTGTTTGTTATAACATGGCTTTAACTAATTATAGTATTACTACTCCTGCACTGTTTGTGGGATCTCTTCTGATGACTCAGTTTTGTGGTAAAAAAAAATAAAAAAAATACCCACTAAAATCTCCGTTAGCTCAACGTGACACAAAAAAACATTCAAACTTCCAGAGGGACTGTTGTCTTTATTGGAACTCTATTGAAAGTGTCTCATCATGGTGACAGTCATGTAATTTCTCAGGCAGCTCCCATTGTAAAAACTCACGTGAACATCCGCTGCATCTCTTTGTTCCAGTGAAACTAAGGTTGATAAATGACGATGCACATTAATTTTAAAAATAAATCACAACAACAGGCACCTCTTTGGGGACTGAAGCCGGGACACTGCCTTCCAGGGGCTGAACTCGGGGCTGTTGCAGAGCTTGCGCAGCTCCTCCAGTGCACGTCGAGTCTCTTCCTCCCCCTCCTTCTGATACTCCTCCTCAGTCAACAGGCGACGTGGCTCTGGCTTCCAGTTCACCCATCGTCTCATTTTCCTGCACAACACCACAAGTGCTCAGAGAAGATTCAGATCATACAAACTGAGAGTGACAATGCAATAAAACACAGGCTGTTTCTGTATGTCACTGGAATGAGCTGCAGCAACTGAGTAAATGTAAATATGGATAAATCTCAGAGGCTGAAAGAACAAATGACTTAAAAATGATCTACACTAAATCTTGTGCGTTATCGCAAACAAGTCAGGAGTGTCACACCAACTGAGAGGATTTCAATTCAACACACTTCAGTGCTCTAACGCCACCTTCTGTCAGCTCACCTCCATGCAGCAACCACCATATACACTGGGTACTCCAGGTTTTTGGACAACAAAGCTGCCACGATGATAGCGAACGCAACTTGTTGAATTTGAATTCCTAAGTAAATGAGGAGCAGACCAAACAGCTGCAGCGTCCACGACAAGATGTTTATACTCTTCTCGTCCACCAGAGGACCGTAACGGTAACACACAGCAAAACTGATGAATCCCACCACGGCTACATAACCTGAGGAAAAAGAAGAAAGAAGGAAAAACTTTGTCACACATAATAAAATACTGAATATCTGTGGAGTCCAGTGGTTGATGGAGAGATAAAGATATTAGATCTTGGACTGATCTTGTGACAACTACTGACTATCTTAAAGTTTGGACATCTCATTATTTTCTAATTCATTACAGAAAAACAGTCAGTTGGTGGATTGTGAAACTAACTGTGTTGAGGATTTTAACAGATGATCAGACACTTAAAAGTGCTGTTATAGGAGTCAGTGGGAAATAAGTAGCTACATGCATTTTTAAAACTAATAAGGGCCTTGCTTTGGCCTGATGTTTCCAACTCCATGGAGTGACTATCTACTGTATATAAAGTCTGTGTTTGTAATGAGCTGGTACCTAACGCCATGTGCCAGTGTTCACGCAGAATTGTGTTGAGGTTCCTGCAAACGAGCTGGATGGCGTACACAGAGAACGACCAGCCGCCGACGATCAACACGTAAAAAGGGCTTTTCTGTGGAAGCATCCAACACAAAGTAACTAAGACAAGTGAGAGACCAAAGTGATGTAACCTGTAAAGTCATAATAATAATAATGATTATGATAGGAGACAATAAAGTACTTTACTTTGGCAAAAGGCGTGCCAGAATGAAGAAGAGGATGATAAGCGAGGCGATCATTCCTGTGCTCATACCAGCAGAGTAGAAGAAAAGTTGACTCCTTTGTGTAAAAGAGAACAAAGTTAACACATAATTATCATGCAAAATTTAGTAATCAATATTAAACATGACGTAAGAATTACCTGCTGAGTGAGTCTGCAAAGACAAACAACAACGTCCCAGAGAGGAAAACCAAAAACAGGTAGATATCAAACTCTGCAAAGAAAAAAAAACAACAACTTATTACTATATTAGTCATGTCATATCTGTTAATGATAGGAAAATTCATTTGTCCTCCACTTACTGCGCAGAGGTTTGACAGTGTAGTGAGCTCTTTCACTGGGGTCGATCTTGAAGCATGTCTTCTTGCTGAACAGGCTGATGTTGATCGTAGTTTCATTGTGTCGTTCACGTAACAAACTCTGAAACCAGCCCCAGACACTGAAGCGCTCCAGCTCCTGCAGCTCCTCCTCACCTTCCACAGTCTCCAGCTTGAACACACTCGAACTCCACACTTTAATCTGTTGGACATTTTCAGTTACAGCAAACCTCAAGGAAACAGAGTAGCTATTAGCAATATGCAGAGTACAGACCGACATAGCAGTGGCTGCAGATGGATGAACATTTTGAACATTGTCTCTTATCTATATCACTAATATTGTGACTTCAGTTCAAAAATAACATAAATGAAATTAAAGGGTTCAGCTAACTCACCTGAATCCTTGTCCATGTTTGCCTCCAGCTTGGTACGACAGAGTTTTTGTAACAGAACCGGTTTGATCCTGATAGAACATACTGCTCTCCATCCAGCAGATCAATTATTGGTTTGTTACCTGCTGAGTTTGATAAGTCAGAGACATGTAACACTGACACAGCTTCACATGTTACTTTCTGACCTGTATCCCAAGAAATTATGATGCACATATACACTTTTTTTTTTTTTTTTTTAAAGATTATCCATGTTTGTTTACAGCAGGTATTTTAAAACTTCTTTCCACAATAAGTAAGTAAACAGAATTAGCAACACCCAGCTAACACTAATGCTCTTAAACACACCACACCTGCAGACAAATGCAGGTAATGCTCAGGTTGTGTTGAAACTGGTTGGACAGGTGATGCTGTAGTTTGTCGTGATGTTGTGAACTGTATTATTGCAAGGGGGTGTGTCTGCTGTTTTACACCTACCCTCACTTAAGATGTCTCTTTTTTTTAAACGGCCTGGTTAATATAATAGAAACAAACCTCAGCCTCTCAAAAGACCATACAGTTGAATCGACACCTATTTTATTACACTGTCAGCCAAAACCAAAACCGTCTCTAACTAATTTTAACTCTGAGACCTTCGTCAGGAAGTTCTCTTGAATTCCCACAGTTCAAGCTTGTGTTTATAAATACATGGGGGCAGCGAGGTGTTTTATTATTAGTATGTGAAGACTAACAGAGTGGGCGAGTCGTAATCTCAGGCACTTACATCCCCAGAAAATCACCAGCAGAAAAATAAAGTATTTAATCGACTGACATTATATTTCTCAGACAGAGCAACAATCAGAGGACAGTCGGTAGTAACCGGGCTATGAGGATATATACATAAAGTATTGTTAACAGTAAGTAACTACCGTCTATCAACTGACACCAAAAAAGCTAGCCGGAGTTAGCCTGAATGATACTTCATTAAATACGTCCTGTAGATCATTGTCTTTGTTATTCCAACGGGACACTGCTTCTTACCTGTATCCTGGAGTGAGGTTTTAGCTAAACAGATGAGTAGCACCACGAAAACCTTTAACTTAGCGTTTGAAGACTTGTAACCGTTTATCATTTTCATGCATCCCGCCATGATGAGACCACCATGTCCCTCCTCTTACGTCTGGTCCCGCCACTTCCTTCTCCGGCCCCTCTGTTGACTGACAGGCCGTTCAGCCAATCCAGACACCAGACTGGATGTCGTCATTACGAATGGACGTTCAACGTCTCTACGTGTCTTGGTTGGATTAAAACATTTCGTTATTACCACTTTACGTTTCTTTAGATTGTGATTTATTCGTTATTATCATCAAATGTAAAACATATAAATTAATATGAATGTTTATAAACAGATAAACTGTATAAAATATATCAATAAAGTGCCTGTTAAGTTTTAAGCACCTGCAGTTTGACATTGGTGGAGTAAGTAAACATAAGGAGAGATGTGGGAGTTGCTGATGGATCAGCTGTTCCTACAAGTAAAGGTGTAGCCTACTGTTGGTTTTGTCTAAAATACCATGTGAAGGCCAGCAAAGAATGTGAAGGTCCCATGGTATGATAGGTAATGAACACAGAAGATACAAGGAAGACAGGTCTCAAGGCTCTATAATTGTATACCACTAGATGGCAGCTACCAACCTTTTCTCAGTTTCGCTGGGAATCAGGCTGCATGTGTTTAAAAAAAAAAAAAAAGGCTTGTTTGTTTTGCTTAAAAGCTAAATTGGCACCACCTGAAACACAATGCCTGTTTATACAGGCCCAGTTTCAAATGGGAGCATCACCTGATCTCTTACCTCAGTTAAATCGCCTTGCAAGTGTTGAGTGAATCATATTAAAAGTACAATGTAGGCTGTCAAAAGCCTTTCTACACGTGCAGGTATGAAACAATGGATTACTGTGTGTGTGCTCCTTGTTTATGAGTTGGGACATTTGGAGATCAGTTTTGTGTGCAATGCTAAGGGAACAAAATGCTGACTAAATGTAAGAAAGACAAAATACAGTGGAGGATTTTTCGTCCTTGTGAAACAGAAAGTATCAACTTTTTTTGTGTGTTTGGTTGTTGGCCTCAGTGCCTTGACAGAAAAGATCTACATGTGTCAAAATGGTAAAAATCAACGTTAAAACACCCCAGACATTTAAGAGTAAAGATAAGGAGAAGAATAAGCTAGAAAAATGAAATAGTAGAACTGGAAAAGTAAGACTTTGTCAAGTCTCATTTTATTATTGACATAAACCAGATTCATTTCCTGCGAATGAATAAACCAGGTCACACTGATGTTATCAGTTCAGTATCTGTTCAGAGTTATGGGTCACTCAGGTGTTTGTTTTTTGATACGCTTGTTATACAGTGAGATCCTCTGAGAACAGCGATTTGGTCCACTTTAACAGCTGCAATGTGAGAAGACACGCAGTGCAAGGCAGACGTATACCCACACAACTAGTTCTGACAAACAATTCTCATCCAAACATTTTGTCTTTTTGTCTCACATGATCATTGATTGGAAATGGAACAAGGCGTTTACACCATAAAAGTATGACTTTTCAATATTTGATTTTTCCACAGCGTGTACAAAGACTTGTGACTTTCACCACATGACCATGACTTTGAGTAACAAGTCCTCTTTGTTCACCCTGACACATGTTGAAGAAAACTCACTCATGTCCATAGTTCCAGTGTTTGTCATGGTGTGGTGAGTTTAGTAGTGATCTGGAAAACGGCGAGCCTAGTGTCACAGAGCACTTCATAGTGAACGGCAGGGGGACAGATATACAGCTGAGGACAGAGGGAGGTCACATAAGGTCACATGGGGGAACAATGGTATTGATGGAATTAACAAGAGACGTAATCATCAAGAGACAGGGAGGTCCTATTGTCACACATGTGTGGGTTAACAAGAGATATATGACTTAAGCAGGTGACAGAGATGAGGTACTTTGTTGGGGAAGGCAGCACCATAATACAAGTGAATGGCATTGTTTTGAGGGGAAAGGATCAATAGGACAAGCCATTGGGATGTGGAGTCAGAGACATGCATAGGTGTAGTGTTTTACTTTTGTTTCTGAATATTTTCTTCCGCACACACCAAGTGTTTGTAGTCATAACACACACTTGGACACTCATGATGTTTACTTTGCCTGGCTAAAAAGCAAAGCATAATGTCAAATTATGATTTCAATTCAACCTATAACCTAATTTAAGATGTCTGTCTGTATTCTGAGCAAAAGTCATGTATTTATGTTGCTCAACACAGTTTCTTTAGCAGTCAGAGGATGTTACTCAGTACATAAAGAGGAAGCTATAGAGGATATGGTTTGGTCTCAGGCAAACCTTTGACATGATGTTTCATATCCTACTTGCTGACCTTCACAGTAGTAATGGGTGGAGACCATTTCATTCGTATTTTTCATATTTATTAGATTTCCATCTGTAGCTTCCTGTTAGTGACGGAGTTGGTTCCTTCAGCTGTCTGATTCTAAAATCCTGGTTGGTGCAGCCATGTTTACTTGACATAAATATTGGCTATCTGCTCCTGTATCCTTGTCTTCATTGTGTCACTGCAGATAATGACTGTGCTGTTTGAATAATAGCCATGAAACCTTTATATTGTTTTGCATCATGACATCATATCACAATATTATAGTGTGATTTTCACCTCTGCTTACATATAAATAAATAAGATACCTTATTGGTGAAATGGCTCCTTCTGATAACCTAACCCAAATACTATTAAATTTGTAGTAAAGTTGTATTTTATGAAAGTACCACAAACTTTTTACGATGTTTCATCAGGGGTTTCACAACCTGATGAGACGTTGGAGGCAGCAGCGAACATATTCAATCAGCTGGGGGCCCACGTACGGCTCCCATGTGACTCCATCAAACCAGATTATGTCAGTTACTTGAAAATTGGATAAAATCACAACACGGGTTTGTTTGTTTGTTAAAAAAAGAAAAAGAAAAAAAAAAACTAAAAACAAACTTGAGGTGAATTCAGTACCAGCGGTCACACTTATGTGACGTAGGTACGAGTTTAGTTTTTAACGAGGAGTCCGTGAAGGCAGCACCGGTACTTGGTCAATAAAGTGAGAAGTAGTGGAGGAGGTGGTGGGGAACGGTAGCGCCAAAGAAGGGAGGGACTACAGGCGGTACAAGTTTGTCGAAATTTTCAACACAGCGTCTTTTTCCCTCATCGCAGGACTTTAGAGACTTCTCCTCAAAGGTATGCATTACCGTAGCCGCCGAAATGTCAAACTTTCAAACCCCTTTAACTAACCGTTACTTCAAAAATTAACGGTTTTTTGGACCTGGACGTTTTAACCGACGACGTATTTTTCTTCACCAACAAAGTAGTCGGAGAAAAAAAAAACAAAGTGCTTGTGCGACCGCCGTGGAGGTGTATACAGCAGCAGCTTCAACCAACCGATCGTGTGTTTATTTAAGACTAACTCAGTGGTGAAACTCGTAACAAATCTAATTAGAGAAGCGGTTGCGGTTGATTTAATTTGGCCCGTGACAACGCTGGTATTGTTGCTAGCCCAGCGGTGATTAACGGTCAGGGGCAGGGCAGGGCGACGGGGCTCCGCGTCGTCCGCAAATCTGTCGCACTTTTGATCCGTGTGTGTGTGTGTCCCGTGAGATTTCTCGTAAAAGGCCTTTAACACGGATTTTAACACGTTGACCTGACCCTGCGTGATGGATTTACGGGATTTCGATTTAAAGTTAACATAAAGTCAGTGGCGACTCTAAACTGGATTGATATATATACGTTTTCTCTCAGGTGACAAAGTGAATCTAGTCAAAAACAGTGGCTGAGTTGTGATTTATGGCTCATTTTACAGAGAATAAAAAGTTCAGTCTGTCACGGGTCTTTATGGTTCAAAGCCTTTTTATAGCTTTAAGACTGTACTAGTGACTTTCCCTGTGAAAATGAGTCAGATCTTCCTTCTGCTCCTGCTCATATTACAGCTGATGTAACGTTCATGTACTGACGGTCTGCCCTGGGAAAGTTAAATAAAACTCCTCTAACACAAACCTGCTTTCGCTTTTTGTCTTCCAGGATACTGGTTCACAGCAGCCATGGCTGTAGAGGGGGGAATGAAATGTGTGAAGTTCTGGTTTTCTTTTTCAACTTTATTTTCTGGGTGAGTAAGAGTCACAACATTTACTACTGTAAAATAATAATAATAATGATAATGATGATAATAATAAGTGGGCGTGGATCACACTGTTGATACTGAGTGGGAGTGGACAAACAGGAAATATATTTAGGTTATTTTTTTTCCAGTGGGGAAAAAATAACCTGATTGGTCTTATCAAGGCCAATCAGACTTTCTCTCTGAAATAATTTCACTGTAGGACTGTAGCTTTGTGTCATCTCTCCCGTCTGCCAACCCCATGACTTTGTGTATGGGTTATGGCCTTCTTACCTACTATGTAATCATCCGTGAAATCAGCTGACGAACACACCAGGCTCACGTAACCACTGACATGCCAGCTCGATCGGCTCCAGTTGTTCTTCCTTATGAGGAGCAAATGTGCTCATCCGTTTGTTTACATGGTGCGTGATGGCAGATACCGGACCGAGACCTCACGTTTCCTGGTTTGTGACTTTGGTTTGCACTTCCCCCATGGTGTGGGAGCTTTGGAGCGAGAGGTGGTGATGATGATGATGGTGGAATGTGAATCTTATGACCAGATTTCAGAAGTGTAACCGTATCATGTGACTCATCCAGATTAATGTGTGTTTTCTTTTTTCCCCCATCTTTCACTCACCAATGCCACTTACAGCTTTAAACAGTAGTGTTTGTACAGTGAACTGTGCTCCTTGGGAAAAATCTGATACTCATTTCACACAGGGGGAGGAAGAGGCACACAGTGGGCAACACTTATTATACCCCCACAGTGCACAGTAATGGGAACGCTTTACTTAAACTCCCCGGTTTAGGTTTAGATTTCTATATTTCTATAGTTTTAATGAGCGTTATGTTTTATTATCAGCGTCCACTGATGAGAACTCGCACAGCAAGCTGTAATTGTCGCGTACACTTATTTTGAGCACACTTAGTGCATTGTAGTGTGTAGTAAACACTGTATATCAGTGTTAAAGAACTAAGGCTAAACATGATTTTCAGTATTTATGTCAGTGTTTTATGTCCCGTGCTGTTGCGGGCTGGATGTGACCTATTGAGCTGTCCGCCTGCTCTGTTTCTTCTTTATATTTTCCTACGTCAACCATTAGCCACCTATTTGAGTCAAGCTCAAATATTGACTTTGGTGGTGCCAACAAGGGCAGGAATACAAATGAAGCTCAACACGGATAACATAACAAACTGGGCTCATGTGTCATCTGACTGTAAATCTACAGACTTCTTGCATAAGTGCAGAGGGTTTATATCCTGCCAGGAGCAGGTCTGGTCATTTTACTGACTTTTTTTTTTTATTTATTTTATCGTCATCAGTGAAACGTAGTTAGACCAGTTTGGCTGGAGCTTTTCCTGGAGCCTCTGTTCACTTGTGTACGGTGATTTAACTCTACTGCTTTTTATTAGATGAAAAGAAGAAGAAGAGTAGATATAGAGGGGAAAAAGTGTATCTGGCTTTTTCTATAACACACAAATGAATTTGTGTCTAACCTGGTCTACCTCATGACAGGAAGTGGTTGTTCTCGCTGGGTGGCATTTATAGCAAGTGAAAGGTGAGGTCACAACACATAAACATTTAAAAGTTCATACCCTCATGTTTTCAGTGTTAATCAGTTCAGTTGAATCAGGTTTGCAAGTTGCAGCTCATTATTTTCAATATCATTTCACTATCAGCTGCTATTATTGAGTCTATGAAACTGTGAGAGTGTTGTTGTCATAACGCTACATAAAATAGAGAAAAGCAGGAAGTCATCTGTGTTTAAATCACATGCAGCTAATCTCAAGTCTTAACTAAGTCCCAGGTTACGTGGGTGACGTGTCCATCTGTACGTCGTGCTCGTTGCAACACTGAAGCTGAGTCATAAATGTCTGTCTCCATCCATCACTTGACCAGCGACGTGCTCATACACACCCGGTCATCGATGCATCATCATCATCAATGTGTCTGTTCAACACACAGATCAGTACAGTTTTCCACACAGAGCTGTTTGTCACTTGTTAACTTCCTGTTGATGAGAGTCATTCTTCAGTGTGGTTTGGTCAATAAGAGGTTAAACATGATAAGACACGGTGGAGTCACACTCGAGCTGAGTGTCACACACAACATGCACAAGAATCATGTTGATATTGTGGCGTGTGGTTTCAGGTTGAATAGTCGTTCTGCATTGAACTTTAATTGGTAACCGTTTGTGTTGGTTTTTAGTTTGGTTGTATATCAACACACACGTTCCTGTCTGTGTGTAAAAAAGTTCACTGACATGTTAAAGAAAAAGGTGGAAAATCCTCATAAGAAGCATCTTGTTAGATGAAGATTTGTCTCTCAGTCGATGCTGATCGAATCCCTGTGTGATCTGGTGTAAGATTACATGCACCGCGGCTGTGTCTCTCCTGACTGCACTGAAGCTGCAGTGTTTGATGAAGCGCAGTCAAAGCTTTAGGATACCCTGTGCTTTTATAATGTTTGTTTTACAGCTAGTTGATCTCGGATGATCGCGGTCAAACAGTCCTCCCACACAACGGACAGCCATGACACTCCACCCAGAGCAGTGACACACGAATATTACAGTTCATCACATGATCATTTTACGTCTGCATTCAGGAACTGGTAGCTGTTGCATGTTCCTGCTCTCAGCAGTGACCGGTCATAGTGCAGCAGCGGTGGTGTTGAACATATAGGGAAGGAAGGGGCTGAGTCTTGTAAACAAGTGAATCAGGTATTTTTCAATTTAACGTTCGGTCTAAAAACTGGAAGTCAGTCAGTTCTCAATAATTTAAGATATAATTCAGATACAACAACTCAGAGCATTTACTCTGGATAGCAATGACATTTTTTAGGCTTGGGACTTTGTTTGTTTGCATCGATTTCCTTTTAAAAACTTGTTATTCAAATCCCATTCATGTAGATTAATGACAGTGAAAGTTGCATGTTTCACTGCAGTAATGCTTGAACAGCCAAGCGTGACAGTAAGCGTCTGTTGAGGAGTAGCTTTGGACAGTTGGCAGTAGATTGACCTTTACTCCAGCTGTTCTCTCTGGGTGCAGCGTATTAGCAGAAATAATAATCAAATCAAACATTTTATTTTCCACTGTGCTCTCAGAGCAGTGAAATCTGTTTTGTGTGACGTGAATGGAGCAGAAATGAACTGATGAAACAAACACTCTTTCTTTTCCACACAGCTATGCGGTCTAGCACTGATTGTGGTGGGGATCCTGGTCCAGGTGGCTCTGCACCAGACCTTACAGATCCAAGACGCTACGGCATCAGGAGCTCCCATCGTCCTCATCGGGATCGGTGTGGTGATCTTCTTCATCTCCTTCTTCGGCTGCTGTGGAGCCTGGAAAGAGAACTACTGCATGGTCACGATGGTAATTCACTCAGATGGATATTTGTTCATCTTGAAACAGTCAAATTACACGTTAACTGACAGCCTGTGGAAAAAGTATGATGTAGCTCAGTAATGTAAAACACCTTTCATCTGTCGCTCTCCTGCAGTTTGCCATCCTCCTCTCACTGATCATCATTGCTGAGATCGCTGCAGCGATCGCTGGATACATCTTCAGAAACAAAGTGAGTGTGTGTCCTCGCAGTTCTGTGTTTTCTCTAAAGCCCCGTATGAGCTGAGTTTTAACTTCTGCTGCCACGTTGTGTCTCTTGTGTAGGTCACAAATGTGGTCCAGGACAGCCTCACTGACATGATCACCAACTACAACAACAGCACCGCTGATTTCAGAAAGAGTGTGGATAAACTGCAGGAGGATGTGAGTTCTCTGTCAACTGCCCTACTCCCTGTTTACTCAGTATGACAACACCTCCTTGTAACACTGCTGCATCCTGTTGGTCGACATTGCATGACATGACAGTAATTTTCTTGGCGCCATCTGTTGACACAAGTTATGTCCCTTCACAGTACATCAGTCATGTGCGACCTGATACCTGGCAAATCCACATTTAACGTTTTGCATTTGATTCATTTGCACTTGCAGCTGAAGTGCTGCGGTGTGAACAGCTCTGCCGACTGGAGAGGCTTCAAACCTGGTGGGAACTCGGTGCCTGACTCCTGCTGCATTAATGTCACTAGGGGCTGTGGAGATGGAGCCATGACAGACGCTGCTAAAGTGTACCAGAAGGTGAACCCCCAGTGACTGACCCTGAACAAGTTAGATTTCAGCCCCTGGTTGATTGTGTGACAACTGTGGTCACTGCTGGTAACTTTTATTGGTTGTGCTGGTATCCTTTAGCAGCATAACTAAACACATGTAAGTTGTTTTTATAGAGAGGCCAGTCAACGGTTGGTGTTTCCCAATCATGCCATGAGCAACCATTATGTGACCACACTGCTCCTCCATGTTCTCCCTGTAGTATTTCAAAATAATCTGCTGTGAAAGAATTGATGTCAGTTTATATTTACTGAATGACGAACATTGGTACATCTGTGATGACCTAATATGAGCTGATTTGCCATCCTCTCTAATTTCTGTTGCTTACACTCCAGTGTGAAGTTAACAAGGTCACACATGTTGAGAAACCTACACAGAACGATGTCTCAACCTCAGCATCAGCCTTTCTTAGAGCTCGTTGTAGGTCTCACCACTGACATCAGGTCTTTTACTCAAACAGCAGCTGGTTTACAGACACACTGGAGCTGGTCAGGAATTAAATATGAGACAGAAACAAAGACACAAACACACAGTGTTGCAAGTCTTCACACAAGTGCATGTAAACTAGACCTGTGTTGTGTAACCGAACCTAAAACTATAGGTAGTAACCTTCTCCTTTTTGTCTGTTTGCAAACATTGGAGAATCTATTCTTGATGCACAGCCCGTATGACATACACAACATAACATACATACACAATATTATTGAACACACAAGCTTTGTAGCAGGGAGATGTTACCACGGCAATTCCCCTGTGGGTATGAACTATGAGCAAGGTCCTGCTGTACCGACTGTAAAGCTGTTTCAGGCAAATTTCTCAGTTAAATGTGTGTATTTAAAAATAGCCATAAATTATTAAAATCAGATTCAAACATATACGATAATGTAAACAAATCTCAGACTTTAAAAATAAGTCAGTGGTTTTAACCTCGAGGCAAATCGTCTCAGGGAACAATCTGAGAAGTAAAGTGTGAAGCGAACACAGGATGTGACCTGTGTGTGTTTGTGATGCAGGGTTGTCATGATGCTGTGGAGGCCATACTGAAGAAAAACATCCTGTGGGTCATCGTGGCAGCTCTGGTCATTGCTTTCCTGCAGGTACGTAATCATCAATCAATAGATAATCAACACAGTTACACACAGAACTAGAGTATGGAAAAAAATGTCTGTTGATCTAAATCTAAGATATTTTAGTCCCACTATTCAGCCTTTAGAAGCAGCTTACACACTGTAAATAAATGGTTTTGAATGCACTGTAACTGAAATTGACACAGTATTTGTCAGGAATTATAAGTTCTCCTGTCGAGGTGTATTTTATATTAGTGCACTACTGCTATTCATTATTTGTTTACACACCAGCCTCCACTTACACAGTTCTTTCTTTTTGCAGTTTAAGAAAAAAGGAATATCTCAGACATGCTGATGTTAATGTCGTCTCCATGTGTGTGTGTGTGTGTGACTCTTCTCCTTGCAGGTAATGGGCATCATGTTCGCCTGCTTGTTGATGAGAGGCATCCGTAGTGGCTACGAGGTCATGTGATTCACCTGAGCAGGGCCTGGATGTGGAGGTCACGCTCTGTGGGAGCATCAATTGGAAACTTCAAATATGTTCATCTTACAGTTCAGATATATTGCACAGAACAACATATTTTCCCTTGTATTGATTTTGGATATTTTCATAGGATAAAAATATCTCTGCTTCAGGACTGTGCATGTGTAGGAGTTCAACATGGTAGGGAAGGTTCACGTCCACTTTGCTGGCGGTGTGTGTTCTTGTTGGTTTTCCAGGGATCCTGACATGTTTTACTTTGCTTGCTCTGGTAGAGACTTTTTGGACATGTTTTGGCATTGAGTTATTTCTTGCTGGTTCCAGACAGGTTGTTCTATTTTTTATTAAAGACTCTTTAAATTATGTCCAACTTTGCTGTGAGTGTAAACACTGTACAAAACTGGAACACGAAATGCACCATATAGGTTTTTATTTCAGACACAAATCCAGGATAGTTTGTATATTATTGGCACAGCAGCACAACATTCAAAACAAAGCAAATAATATCACATATTAAAAAAAAGAAAAGATTAGTTAACAGAATATAACTCTCAACAACTCATATCAGACATAGTGTGCCAGTTTTGTAAAAGGCACGGGAAACAAATGAAAATTTCCTACTTAATAGTTCACAACACCAAACACCAGCACACGTAGATGTGAGGTTCCTCTTAAAAAAAAAAAAAACAGTCACCCTGTATCAGGCGTAAAGCTTGTATTAAATGTTGTGCCTATGTGGTCTCACCAGGATAAGTTAATGTCAGTCAGCCTTCAAAGTAAGAGAACATCAAGTAAACAATAAAGTGCCATTAACAGCTTTTTTTTTTTTTTGAAGAACAGCAACTCAACTGCTGTGCTGCGAGTCCAAAGAGATTTAAGAGGGAGATTTACAGATCTACAACACGTTCAGCTCCTCATGGAGAGTTCGGCAGCCCAGACGCCCCAGTGTCAGTTTTTAGAGCCTTTGTGTAATCTGCTACTTCTTGATGTTGACCAGTTGTTCCTTATTTTGACAGGAACAGTTTCTTTTTCACATAAAACGCCTCTCTTGTGGGTTTATCTACAACATTGCCATGACCAGCATTATCCACAGTAAAAAAAAAAAAACGAAAGAGAAACAAACCATGGGCGCTGAGAACCAAATAGGGTATGAAGAAATACAGTACATGTTTGCAAAACATCTGAAAAAGCATCTGAAAACATCTTCTGTATCTGTGTTGTTACGAATGGAATGTGTCAGAACAAACGCACCATTCCTGAAGCAAGACACACAAACAGACCAGAGTCCTGCTGCACATTCACCTCCGGTCTCGGTAGCTTTGTAATGATTGGTTAGCTTAGAAGTAAACAGATGACAAGTCTGTGCCTTTACATCAAGCTTGAGATACAAGGTCAACATCGCCACATTATATAGTTCAGTGCATCCATCAGCTTCACTGCACCAAGCAAGATTTTTAAGTCAAATTATGCCTCAGTAGAGTCTCACGCTATTCACACAGAGCCAACTGATTTTTCCAATTAAAGGCTGATAACTGTGTTTGATCTTGTGTTGCTCAGACCGTCACTTTATAAATAGGCCAGAACTACAATTAGCAGGCCATTTACTTTATCCAAGACCTTCTTTGAGGTTTGAGCAGATAATTTTCATTCTTTTGAAACCCAAAAATCTTGCCAAGATCAGCTTTAACATGTTTTTTTTTTTGTTTTTTTTCCCCTGACAACAAAAGGAGATGTCGACAACTCTTTGGATGTTGTGCTGCCTAATGCATGACTGAGAACATAATCACACGAGCCGACTGTATCCGGCTTCCTGTCAGCGCGACCATTTGAGGGCGGTCGGGTAGTTGGCAGAGAGGAACACCATGGTGTGCAAAAGCAGTGACAGCTCTGACTCTGCAAAAACAAAAGGGAAATAAAGATAACATGAAATACTACATGTCAGTAGTGAGACAGGGCTAAAGGAGCAGTTTGACATTTTAGTTCCCTCATAAAAGTCAATGTTTGACAGCAATATGGGTTTTATTTAATCTGCTGATGAAGTATGACGGAAAGAATATTCAGGACAACATTACTTCATGTTTTCAGTACTTTCCTATGGTGCATAACAAGATTTTATATATGACTGAATTAATGTGTCTTAAGACCTCCATTTGCAGCAAAAATCTACAGGTGGATTAAACTATTAATAAGGATTTAAACACATCAGTAATAACAGTGTTTGCTCGGACTGAACAGTCTCCTGCAGCATAATCCAATAATCACAATAATCCCACTTTTGTATATAATCAGATCAGAAAAACGTTCATGAATAACATTTAGAAAATATTTAAGACTCTTAATACCTTCAGAATCGTTTTGTGAGAAAATTGAATTTTCCAAGTAAGAAAAACAAATCAATGTGTGAAATTTGAAACTGCTCTTTTATGCATCAGACAAACCAGATGTACCAGTCGCTTCTGGTTGCACATGAAAATGAAAATACCTTTCAGCGTGGAGGAGACCTGAAGCCACCGGGATAACCACTCACGACACTGGTTAACGCCAAGATTGTCCGCATTTAGTCCTCTCACATAGCAGGCCTACAGACAGGGAAATGTTTGGTACTTGGACAGGAATTCAGAGTGATTGTCATATAAGTCATGTTTGTCTGGAGCGACTGACCTCTCTGAGCTCAGAGTCACTGAGCTGGTGCGGGCCCAGCCTGCTGAGGGCCCGGTCCAGCTGCAGCAGCTCCAGGGCGTGACTGTTGAGCCGCCGACCCACCAGGAAACCTGGAAGTCGAGGCGTCAGGAAGAGCAGCGGGCTGATGTGCCTCTGATTGACCCGGAAAACAGACAGAGCAGAGATCAGTTCAGGATCACCAGGAACATTTGTGCAGGATGTGAAAGTGAAGCAGTTGTACTGACCATGTGACTGACGCTCATCCTCTTCATACCCAGAGGGGGGCCAGAAAACAGCCTCCGCACAGCAAGGATCTCAGACACTTGGGGAGTCGCTCCATTGTGCACCTGAAAACCCACCGAAATTCAGCGAGTCATGTGGACGCAGGTTCAGCCTGCACTTCAGCATTTACAGTTCTACTCACAGGTTTGGGAAAATTACATTTCTATTGTACAAGATCAAAAGAGGAAGTAAGTTAATTTGCGAGTGTCAGTAAGTTGTTTTTATTTATCTAAATTGAGGAACATGTGTCAGTTTGTTTTTTGTGTCTGGAGCGAGAGATATCAGAAATATCTGATTACACTGAGTGACCCAACTTATTGCTGGTTCCACACTGGCTTAATGGTTTGTCATTTGAACTAACTACTGTTGATTTTAATTATTCCATTACAATTTTAATATTAGTATTATTATTTTATTAAAAATACAGTTTGATTTTCAAGGTGTTGTCACCTTTAAGGGGTCAAAGTTCTGCTTTAGTAGCATTTACTTTTTTCTACTTTATTTATTTATTTATACTTTATTTATTTGAGGAATATTAGCTAGCGTTACCTCCGAGCGTAGGGAACAGTCATTCAGATGAAACCATCTGAGGACTGAATGAGGAAACATCTCTTTTACAAAACTGGTCAAAAATAGGAACAACTCAGTTTTGAAATGTCACAAAGGGCCTCGAATGTAACACCTTTTTTTTTTTTTTTTTTTAAGTGACAGGTTTAAATTGTTTTGTTATAAGCTCAACACATTTCTCATGTTAAATCCTAATCAATAGTCTGTTAATTCTGTTCAATGGACATGTTAGGCATGAATGTGACAATGTACACAGCTATAAGACTAATCATATTGGAGTATTCCCATCAACAGCAGCTTATGATGCGTTCACTTACTTTAATGCACAGGTCTTTAAGACGACCCTGTAGCTGACCATCTTTGGCCTTAGTGCTCGCACGCTCGAGCCCTTTGAGCACGGGCCAGTGGTGCCGAGCCCTCTGGGAATGATACACTCCCCGAAACTCTAACAGCTGCGCGGGGTCCAGAAGTGAGGGATCAGCAGCTGGCGGGGGAAAAGGTACCTGGAAATGGACAGGTGGGGGTGACAGCAGAGAGGGGAGAGACAACACGGGGTGATGGGAGATTGTTCATCAGCAGGGACAGAACAGGAAGGAAGATCCAATACACTGGAGGGAATAATGTCTTATTAGGAGAACGTTATGTGATTATAGGCTATCAATGAGTTCAGAATGGCTGGCTGAGTATGAATCATGGGATGCCAACTGAAATGAAAAGATGGTTATTTTCAAAGTCACTCACATCAAGACAAAAACCAGGTAGTTGGCAAAGGGGGGGAGAGATATCATCACCAGCGGGATGGCTTTGATCATGTTTCTGCGGAACTGTGAAACAAACGTCAGGTAAGTAAAACTGCTGCGAGATCATGGACATTACACAACAAGAGAAATGATGACAAACCATTCAATCACACAAAAAATGCCACATCAGCACCACAGCACAGTGAATCGTTACTGCTCAGGTCAAACAGTCCCATAATGCAAAAGAGTGGAACCATGTCCATTTATTTGTTGACACTTTTCCACTGATCTGCAGGTGGCAGTAATGGACCAACTCAGATCTTTAAGCTTTAATGCTGTGTCTTATTATTTAGAAACCACTCAGTCATGTAACTGGAACTGAGAAGAACAAATATCTTGATTTTTGGCTGAACACAAGAGAATAAATCTGACAGTATCTTATACTGGAGTTGTGGACAGTCGTTACGATTTCCAAGAAGCTGAACTTCTAAAATGTAAACTGTTATAAAAACAAACAAACAAAAACTCTATTGCGTCATGATGTTTATATGATAAAGACACCCACCTGTCTGAGTTTGTCCATCTCCCTGTACGGCAAATCCTGGAACTTTACCCCAGACGACATCTTTGCTTTTATCCTCCTCACATCTTTGAAATCTCTGAACAGTGACTTGAATCCTGGAGTGACACAGTGACAACAATAATGTTTATGATTGACTGCAATTCTTTAGCTCTTTTGGACAAACTACAAAGCCGTCACTCAGCAGCAGCAGCTGAGCTTCAGTGTCAAGGTCGCTTCACATTGTGAATAAGAGGAGTCCTGGATTGAACCACCAAACCCCCACCCTCATGAACCCTCCTGTTCCTGTACAGTCCTATTCACATTCTCTGACACCCATTGTGCAGTTTTTTATTATGAAGCATCACAACATGATGAAATAAAATGTATTACTTCTAATAAAAATGCATCTGACACAATTTCTGTCACTATAAATAAATGTACATGAAAATGAAGATGCTGAGAATTTAAACTCTACTGCATTGATTGGTGATTGATGAGTGATGAGCGATGCATGTGCACGCTATCTTTGGACACAGCAGGGAGACCATGGTCACTATTTCCTCTTTGTAACTCGAGGACCTGGACGTCACAGCTATAAACACTCTTGAGTACACACGTGAAGTCTAACAACTGTTCCTCTGCCACTGCTGCTGTTATGATGCATCACATGTTCATTTCTAACTCACAGTGTCACAGAGGTGTAGATTAAACAAGAGTGGTAACCTACATCTCTACCAGAACCCCCCAAATTTACTTTTCTATCAATACAGCATTGGATACCTCTGAGGTGAGTGAACAGTGGGTTTACCTTCCACAAATGTGTGGTAGAGCAGATAAAAGCGGGGGAATCGCTTTTGCAGGAAACCTTCATATTTGCTGTTTGCCCACTGAAGCCTGGAGGCGACATATCGGCCAATACCTCGTCTCACTTTGGATGATGAGTAGTGTCTGCACAAGGCCAAGCTGCAAATAACAATAATGAGAGGTTTTACCATTGTAAATCAAATAAAAATACGCTTTCTTTTTTTTTTTTGGTGAGCAAAAACATTTACCTCCTGACAGGGAAATCTTCACACCACTTTAAATATATTATACGTTATGGACAGCTCTATATTTACTCTTTCTATGTGTGCAAAGTATTTTAGGAACCATGTGCCACTGCAGCAGCTTTTGACACAGGTGACACTGTCCTGTCCGTTTATTTATTAACCATTTTATGTCAAAAATATATAAACAAATATAAAACAAATGTACATTTCTACCATATTTATACCTCTGTGGTTCTGATTTTGTTTGTCTAAATTTGACTTTTAGGTGGTAAAACTGAAAGTTATGTTTCAAAGAAGACCTGAGTCACTGATTGTTATCAAAAGGGTGGACGAGGTGTACAGTATTTCCGGACTTGAGTACATTAACAGTGGTGTCTGGTGTGACCAGGTTTACACCTATTAACATCGTAGAAATCTGAGTTTCACCTGCAGGTCCAGGAGTTTGATTTATTACCGACTAAAACCACCGGGAAGTTACGATTAAACACGTGTGTTTAGTAGTGTAAATGTTTCTTATCATACGTACAAACCGGTGGAGCCGTTACACACTCACACAGACAGGTAGCTAGCTTAGCGCGGGTTAAATTGAGCTGTGAGGAAAACACAGTGACAGGTCGTGGACAGGTGAAGAGACAGGTAGACATACCTGGACTGACAGGACACGTATGGAGAATAGAGGCCATTTGTTGTCCTGTTTGTCCTGAGAGTACATAGTCGGACCAGGGACAGATGCCTACACAGGCTCGGACAGGACAACGCCATGTTTGACGCCCGGCAGCGCCGCGCAGTTACCGTAATGACACTCATATACAGGAAAGCCGAAAACCGCCAAGCTACCGTAATGACTCTAATGAATCAACCAACCGAGCAAAGCTAGCAACTGCACAGAGAGGCCCCAAACATTTTAAACTCTCCCAACACTGCCGTATTTCATATCGAGGAACACCTAAATGTCTTAATACATACAAATCTCTTGCTTGCTAGGCGAACTGTACTGGATTCAGATAAAGAGGACTCGGGAGGAGAAAATCAGGGTTAGTTGGAGAAAACCTACCAAGGTTCATGGAGTATGTTGCCATAGAAACTGATTCTCAGTCGAGCTTAGTGAAGCCGAAAACCCAAAATGTTCTTCAAGTCTTTTTTTTTTTTTTTTTTTTTTTGCTCCAACTAAACCTGTTTGTTTTCAGGGTTTTAACGCTGAACCGAACTATCGCGATTCAAGGAGGAAGTCACGTGATTTCACGCGATCTTTTTTTTTGTGAGCGTGTAAAGAAGGGCGGGGTCTAAACTCAACCAAAAGCTGATCTGCAGTCGGAGGAGGCAACAGGAGCGAAGGTTCAGCAAATCTAATTATTCGTCATGACATAAGTTTTTAATTCCAGGACATGCTTAAATGTTTTGAAAAAAAATAAACAACCTGTCTAGATGATGGCACAGATTTGTTCTAACATTGTTGGTTTTACACCGTCGTGTCGCGACTCGTCAAGTTTTGCTAACAGACTTTGGCAACAGGCCAAGTTTTTATCCGATACTTTAGATAAGGTTTCCACTTAACCTTCTATTTACAGCTGGTGGTCTTGGAAAAAGGTCAATATTTCAGAGTGAAACTAATATATACATGTTCTTGTGTCGATATATTGATCGCATTTTGAATGTGCTGCTGCTGCTAAATCAAACCACACCGCCTGCTAACGGTTCTTGAGGAAGCTAACGCACTGAAAGTATTAGCATGTGTTTTTTTTTTTTTTTTTTTTGATGAATCGTTTCAAACCGCAAATTTAAAACAGATAAAACATGTGTAGACGAAGCCTAGATTACCTACATTGTCTCCCGAGTTTTGGTGTTTTATGTCGAAGACAAACTTAAAAAAAAAAAAAAAAGGTGTTTCGTGCATGTAAGCTAGCTCATGTCAGCAAGCAACGCTTAACTGCAGTTGATGGCAAATGTGGCTCACCTGTTGTGTTACCTGCAGGGCAGAGACCTGATTGGCTGCCCTTCCCTGGTTGCTGCATATTTTAGTGCTGCATTTGCATCAAGCAACTCTTATTACCTAAATCCCCAGCTGACCACACGTGTGTGTTTTGTCCTCCTCCCCAGTTTCCATCAGCTCAGGTGTTGTCGGTGATTTACAGCTCAGGGATGACGACCACCATCAGGTTCGGAACCAGCAGCGGTCCATGCAGGACAGCTGCTGAGAAGATGCAGTTGGAGGACGACACTGGTAAAAAAAACTGAAACGTTTGCTTCATTTATTGTATGTTTCAGTAAAGATCAATGATGATTAATGTGTTTGTTTGTTTTTACTTCAAAGCTGAAAAAGGAAACTGTGACCCAGACAAACTTTTGCAGTGCCCCTTTGATAAGAACCACCAGATCCGGGCTTGCCGCTTCCCCTACCACCTTTTAAAGTGCAGGAAGGTGAGACAAGCACTTGTGTTGCTTTAACTAATGCTAAGATTAATGATAAAGTATTAGAAAAGACTGCAGAGCTGCATTATACTAAAGCAGAATCTTAACTGCATTGAAAATGTCTCTAGACACTTAACACTCAGCGACCAGTTTGTTAGGGACACTTGGTTAAGACTAATGCTGTCTTACAAAGCAGCCCTGCAATAAAACCATCCTTTTTAATAACTTAAAAAAATATCAAGGAGGGGAAACTAAATATAAAGTTACACCCATCACAGATATGCAATAGTTTCATGATTTAAAATGCAAATCAAACCCTGTACAACATCTGTAAGAGAAAACAGAAAGAGAGAAGAGAAAATAGAAAACAGGGAAAATAACAACAGAGACATTTCTGTCCTGCACCTTACCATGCCTGACTGCAGGTGTGACCATTTGACTTGTCTGCCATTACTTCAGAATCACCCACAGCTGGCCAGTGAGCTGAAAACCTGCCCTTTCAACGCGCGCCATCTGGTCCCCAAGCACGAGCTGACTCACCACACTGAGACCTGTGAGGACAGAATCTCTTTGGATGGCCAGGAGGGTGAGATTTTCACTTTAACCACGTTGTCTTTCACCCTGTAAGTTCAGATCATCAACATGTTTTAAGAGTAATTCTCCCCCGTTTACAGTTGTGACATCCAATGGACACTGGAAATGTCAGGTCCCTGTCAGTACCTGGGTAAATCCAGACACATCTGAGGACTGGGACCAAGGTACGACTCATATCCACAGCTTAGTCCAGGAATGGACAACTGAATGGGCAAGAGCTAGGCTAACTGACTGACATATTTGTGTTGTATTTACAAAATATCTTGTCTATATAAGTAAAACAGGTGGTTGACTGTGAAAGGCTCAGTGCACAGCAGTGATCATCTTTGTGCTTTGTTTTGTTTTTTTCCTCCCTAGTCTGAGCCAGATTTCATCCACACTGATTTTCAATGTCTGTGAAGATAATGGCGTGTTCTGTTTTGCAGAGGCTGACGATGCTGCTGCTCCGTTTGTGTGGGGCAGAAATACAGCCTTGAATGAACAGTAAGTGTTCGGCTCCACCTCTCTGTCTCAGCTCTCACCTGTTCATGTTTTCTTTGCTCCTTAACTCTTATTTTCTGTCATCTCTCTCTCTCCAGCGTCGAGATGAGGCCCAACAACAATCTCGGCCAAGATTTCAGGGCGCCCAATACATTCCCGTGGTCTGGTTTCAAACCATGATTTCTTTCTTACTGTTCAGGGGTTGAAGCCTCATGTAGATATCTTTTTAAAATTTGTTCTTAATGAGACCAATTTATTGCTTTTAATTTGCATGGTTTTGAGTGACATACACACCAAGGCTTCTCCTCTTCTCCCATAGTATTGTGCATGATTCCCAGTAACAAACGACACTGGTTAACAAACTGTGCTTTGATACATTAAAGATGTTTTGATTTGATTTGCATGGTTCAATGACTGAAATAAGTTTCACTGTTCATAAACAGTTGTGGAAGAAGTATCCAAAATATTTCAGGCTGATGCAGAAACACCGCCACGGTCTCAAAAGCAACTTTGACTAGAATCTGCACTTGAGCTCCTTTTTATTTACTTGAATTTAAATCACTCATCTAAAGACTGGCCATCTTGAATCAAGTCTGAGGCGAGTGGTTTAAAGAGGTAATCTTGATTTCAGAAATGATTTTGAGACTAAACAGGGCAGCAGCTCAAGTATTAACTGAAATAATGATCACATAATGTGATGTCATCTGAAAGTGCACCAGAAAGTTTAGGTTGCTTCAAAAAGCACAGGAAAGTGTCATTGTTTGACTTTGCTTTAGCCAGTGTGACAGACATGAGCAGCGCCGTGGTGATGTGTTCCTGCAAAATCTTGTTTTTTCCCTCCTAAAATGCGTCACCAATCCTCGAGTGTAAAATCAGACTGTTTTCACACAGGACTGCAAATGTGAATGTCACATGTTTGGTGTCTACGAGTAATTGATTGGTCACTATAGACGACCTCTACTTCCTCCTTATTCATCCTGCAGCAACAAGTGATTTAGTTTATTATATAGGAGGAGGTGTTTATGGTCAGGAGCAAACACGGAAAAAAGTGTTTAAAAACATGCTGGGGCAGCACGTACAAATGATTTCTGAATGGAAAAAATAAAAAGAAGGCTACAGAAAGAAAAACAACATTGTAGTTGAGAATAAAATAGAAAGGCAGCCACAGAAAGTTGCGAATCAGTTCAAGTCTAAACGTCAGTTGTTAAGCTAAGTTAAAAAATAAGGTGGTAAAGTATAAAAACACAACTATAAAAGGGTTTTTACACAGCAGCATGGCACAAGTGCAATTACATAAAAGCAAAGATTCACACATTTAATTACTATTACTGAGGTCGCTCTTCCCAAACCAGGAAGTCAGACTGTGTCTCTGTGGCCACTGGATGGCACCAACTACTCACCAGTAACTCAAGACGCAACCTGACACCCTGACTTTATCACTATCTCTGCCTACTTCCCAGTCCTGTTGAAACTGTGTGGTGTTTTTTTTAATTTGACTATCTCCTTTCTCATTCACACAGCCCCAAACTCTCCTCAAAGTTGGCACACGTCCAGGCATAAAAAAAAAAAAAAAAAAAAAGCTGGAGGTGGTTTCGGTGGCGTCGATGTTGGGGTTGGTGAAATGCTGAGAAAATGCCCCAGGTGGAAGCTGCTGCAGGAGGAGGAAGAGGAGGAGGAAGAGGAGGAGTTGAGCTCCAAGTGACGAGTGAGTGTCAGGATAATCCCTGTGTGAGGGCGACCTGCCAGCGCACTGTCATATCTAAGTGGCATTATTGATTTCATGTGATGACTGTCTATTTTAGTTGTGGCTATTATTGGAAGTGTTCAGGCGTGCTCTGTGCTGCCCTGTCACCATCTATAAGGATGAGATATGACTCTTCATGGTGGGGTACGTGCAGAACTTCTAGTCTATATAAGACCCTCATATCTAACCAGGAACTGCAGCAGCCCCCTCCCCAGATGTACTGTATCTCTGTTGTTACCTGCTGTAGTAACATCAAGTAACTCATATTATACTTGAACTTTTAAACCTGTCACTGCCTTGGCTTAAATGTCACATCACCCCTCCTTTTTCAAAACCCAACAACTCAGTGATGGTACTGGCTGTTCAGCTTCATGTTGGAACTGATGCTGCAGGTTGAATATGAGTCAATGTGTGGAAAAATGATATTTTTCTTGAATATCGTTGGAGGAGGTTTATGTCTTGGCAAGAAGAAAAAATGTCCAGTGGTGGAAAAAGTAAACAAACAGGCGGTTCAGGGCAAGTTTATTTATATAAAGCAGCTTTAAAACTGAACGCTGCTTTAAAGTGTGTAATGCAAGACAGAAAAAATGAACACAGACTAAAATGCATTAGAAGAAGATGATAAAACATGCACTAAAATATGTGGAGGTCCTGCATTCAACATTTAACTTTAGCAAAAGTACAAAAGTATCATCAACCAAGTGTATTCTCATTATAAAAGGACTCATTATAGTATCAGTCTTTTATAATTACCTCATTAGATCATTATTATTGCTACATTCATGTGGCATTTTTCAAACGTTTTAATATTTTAATCAATAGCATGAGCCTTATTTGATAAGATGATCATATGTCTTATATAAAAAAGCTTAACTTATTGGTATTAAATGTAAAAAAAAAAAAGTATAAAGTAGTAGAAAAAGACATTTTCTACGAAAGTACCAGGATCCTACAGCTGTCATGTCATTTTAACCAAGGGCAGATTATTTGCATTAAAAAAAAAAAAAAAAAAAAATCCTCACCTGATTGTGGCCATTGATTAATGATTAAACAGCACTGATTGAAACCCTTTCCCTCCGTGTGTGGCAAGAAATCAAATGCCAAATCCATATTTACTCTCCTGCCAACCGGCAAACATAAAATGAAACCAAATAGCCCTGGTACAGTGTGTTCCTCACTGAGTGTCCAATACAAGATACTGGCAAAGAGGGGAACTTGTTAATACTGGTATTCTCAGTCACAAAAACCAGCTTCCCTGCTCCTCCCTTGATTAAAATACCTTTCTATATATGGGCTTATGAGAAAGGCGTTAGCTTTGGACAACGTTATAGATTATTGTCTAGACCAGTCCCCACAGGGATCAACGTTTTCCTATGTTAAATCCTTTCATTTTAAAGTTGGTGATTCCCTGAATTTGACCTTTGACCTTTCTGTTGCAGCACAATAGCAGAATAATTCAATAAATCATATTTTTTCTGTATAAACTGAAACATATCGGAGCCTGTTTTATAAGCAGCTGCTCATCTGATAGTTTGAATAAACTGAATGACCCTTAATCTCTGACCTCACCGTTTAATATATGAAGTCATTCTTAAATTTAATTTCCATAGCCCACTCTTAATATTCTGCTTCATTTTGTGACACAGCATACAGTTCATATGACACTGCTGGTCTCATTGAGATGTGACCCTTATGAAACTTGTCACGCTGGACAGCCTGCAAACAAGTTTCAGGCACGCACCCCAGGCTTGTCGCCTACAAGTGAAACCGAAGCCCCTCTGTCGGTCTTGTTTTATAATTGTGACATTCTCATATTCTCACAGACATAAGAGCTCTGCACAATGTGTTGGTGGACAGTTTGAGCTCTAGTGGTGGATGGGTGGGTGGGTGGGTGGTGGCTCTAATCCTGTAACTCTGTCTGAAGCTTGTGATCCTCTATTATCACTGGCATTTCGTACTCGCACTCAAACAAGCTGCATTCAAGTCGCTCCGGCTTTTCCCACTTTCCACTCAGGCAGGTTTCTGTGGATCACAAGAGAGCCATCTTATCATCACCGAGTGTAACATCAGCCACACACGGGTGGTCCTGTAATCAGAGTGATGCTGCTGGCTTCATCCAACTGTTCTTGTTGCATAAGTCCCAAATCATCTGAAAGGTTATAAAGTCCTCCCACTGGAACATTGAGTTACGTTTCAACACCAGACGCAGAATTTCAAACTCTGTAACTCAAGAGAATCATGAGACCGCCTGGTCGCAGCTTCAGATAATTTAGCGTAGAGTTACTTCCATATTGAAGAGTTAGGTCGGTCTTCAGTGGTGGAGGTGACACCTGCAGGAATTCATCTTGGGACTGCATGTACTGCTGAACCCGCAGAGTTCAATTTGCAGCCTCACCCGACTTTACGGATTTTCAAGTTTTATCTCACTGTGCATCTGCCTGGCAACAACCTCATTATTTCTGATCTATTCTCACTGCTCTCAGCTTCAAGGAAAAGCTCAAAAAACCCCAAATCCAGAACCTGCTCAGCTCCACACATCAGGCCTGAGAGACAATGGAGCTGCTGACGGTTGCAGAGCGCTTTAGCAGCTAAGGAAAGCAGAAGATGGTGGAGACCAAAAATGGAGCCAAAACATTTGGACTCTGACTCCTAATGAATGATAATGTTTCTCCGTAAGTGTTGAACGTGTAAATAAGCGACTATTTGCCAACAAGTTCATCATATCAACTTAAAAGGTGATCATATATCAATTCCGTGTTCACAACATGTTTCCGCAGCCGCGCAAACATCGTGGCACAGCGGGATTAACATCGTGGCACAGATACATGCACACACACACACATGCTGGTATAAAGATAATTGGAGTTGCGGGTAGGGATGAGTTCTTTCAGCCAGTGACTCTTCATTTTTTGATTGATCCTGCTGACTTGGTTTGATTTAGATGATCTATATGTAATCTTTTACTGCTCTGACTCTGGGTGAGCCAGTGAGGGGCATTTAAAGAGCTATTCCTGAGCCTCCTCTGCTCTGCTCTGTCTTGGAAAGCAAACCGTTGACCCAGTCTGAGACCCCAAGCGCTTGCATCAAGATCAGATTTTTATTGAGGGGATCGCTCCCTTGTCCCTGTTCCTGAAAGACATGCCCATGCATCCATCAACATGATTCACTGTGGAGATGGTGTTGGGCAGGTGATGAGCTGTGCCTGGTTTCCCTTCAGAGATGACACATTGACTTGAAGCCAAACAGTTAAATCTTCACACCAGGAGCTTCTGTTGTGTCATTAAATGCAGCCTTATTATTATTATTGTTATTATTGTTGTTGTTGTGGTTGTTATTATTATTATTATGTTTTTTTGCAGCTCTTGGTTTGTTTGTTTTTTCTCTGATATGCATCATCAGCCATTTCCATACAGTCTGCGCTGAATCATGTCCATTCATCTCCATTTGCAACAGATGGAGTCAATGTGTAAAAGCATCTCAAAAATGTTCAAGAGAAACAGGAGACACCTGACCTAAATTTCAAGTGTCATACCAACAGGTCTGAAATCTTAAGTCCATGTGATATCGGTTTTTACTTTTTAAAAACTTTTGCAGTGATCCCTAAAATTCATCTTTTTGTCATTGAGTGTAGATTCAAGAGAGATTTGTTGTTTGTTTTTTGCAACAGAAGAAAACATGGAAAAAAAAAAAAGTGAAGGGGTCTGAATACTTTCTGAATGCACTGAAGTCTGGGTCACTTGAGACCGGACCACTGGCTTCTAAAACGAGACCAGTACATAGCTGGGTGTGAGGTGAACGAGGGTTTCAGGAGTATATCCTGATCTTTTGCCAAAAGAAGAAGTTACAGGCAGCTGGCAGGGCGACACACTCAGCACTGCTTTACAGCTTTCGAATAAGCAGATAGGAAATTGCAGTTCGCATAAGAAGGCGGTGTTTATGTTTACAATTTCTCACAATAAATATCTGGGTATACGATCAAATGTCATGAGCAAAGACCACCCGAGCAGTTGAAATACAGTTTCACATTTTATTTTATGTTTAGCTGCAGTAAAATAGAACTTCTTCGAATGTAAAAACAATAAGCCTAAAATAAAATTACACCTTTACAGACTGTAAAACACAGCTCCTGTGGCAATAACACCTGTAGGCTTGAAACTTGAGACTCAAAACAATGTACACACGACACCAGTGTATAAGACTGTACTGGATGATACACAGTATATTAGCTGCTCAATGTCTATTCATGATACATGAATGATACTGCTAAATAATTATGTAGGTTTGACCTACTTTTTTTTTCTTAATGTCACCAAATACATATTGGTGACATTAAATATAAACCAATCTGGAGCTTTGAGTGATTCATGCCTCAGATGCTGACATCTGTGAGTGTGTGTGTGTGTACTCAACAACAACATCAGTTCGGGGGCTGGAAACAAATCTGTGAAATTGGCCGTTTTTGAATCCTTGAGCTAAAGATATCACAGTAATGCTTTGACATGTATTGAATGTACAATCTTTGAAATGAAGGTGCAGATATAAATTGAATTATGTTTTTTTTTCTCTCTTTTCTTTTTGTTTAGAAAGTGCAGTCATCTTCGCTCCATCAGAAAACTTCTTTCCCTTCATGGCACCGTGTTGTTGTGTGTAAACAGTCTCCTCTTGGTCCATGAGCTGGCCGGTCTGATTCCATCTGGAGAGGACACAAGTTCCTGGAAACACAAACTACTGAGAGGACGTTCGATCGATCGATCGATCGATGCCCTCGTGTTCATGTTGCTTCCACAAGTTTACAGTAAGTTACTTTATAATTCAGCAGTAGCTTCTCTTTTCTTTTCTTTCTTTTCTCCTTCCAAAGCTACGTAATCCCTCTGGATCCTTCATCACGTGGTTTTCACTTCACACTACCTGAAGCACGAGCACTCAGTCTGTTCTCTTTGGCTCTCGGACAAACTCCAGATTTATTTTTTTATTTTTTTATTTTTTTAAGTCGCAGACGGTCGATCAATCTCCCATCTCATCTCGCACTCAAAACGGAAGCGTATCCATGAAGATTTTCTCCACGATTGGCGGCGGGGGAACGAGATCTTCTAATTTAAGGTAAAAGATTCGCTGTAGGCCTTGAGTGCACAGAGTCCTGAGCTCAGGGAGTTTCCCAAGAAGTCTGGACAAGTAATTGGGCCGCAAGGAGTCGGAGCCGCAGCCAGAGACGTGATCTTTCAGGCAGGTGATGATCTGGTTCTGCAAGTCCTCCACGCGTTTAGGCTCCTTAAGACCATGTCGATCTGCAGAGGGTAAAGACAGAGACATGTTGAACATCTTGATGATACTCTTTGAGATCAGGTTTATCTCATTTGATTTCGACGAGGTTTAAAAGGAACAGACTGTGTCTGGGGAAACTTTACAGAAAACATCAACTATATTTAGGTGAATACAACACCGCAGCACTCGACATGTCAGAAGTGTTAATACTACTGTGCTGGAAAAATCCCTTGACTTTAACTGCAAACCTTCGTTGTGGTTTGCTGTTATGAATGACATGCCCCCCCCCCGGCCTATATGATATACTATACTCTGTCCCACAGCTGTTGTGTCAATCCCCATGTGTGTGTTAGTGTGCATGTTGTCGGCCACAAGTGAAACAAGACGCCTCGTGGAAACTTCTCCTTCCTTTTGCTGGATGAGAGAAACTCTGATCCTGATTTGACACTTACAGACAAGTTCAAGCCTGATCTGAGTGGAGCTCTTACCGGTGATTATGACCAGGGCTGTGAGGCAGGAGAAGGAGGAAATGTCAAGCTTCATGCGATGGAGGCTCTGAGAAAAGTCCAAGATGGAGTCGATCCAGTCGCCGAAGCCTCGGACACACTGAGCTTTGTGGAGCACGGCGCCGTTGCAGAAGATCAGCTTGTCTGTCTCAGGATTGGACCTTTGGGCATCGAATATCACATGTAAGTTCAAAAATAACCATGTAACATGTGACAATGTGATCTTTGTCCTTTGTGGAGGATCTGTGGGAAGATGCTCTCACCGATATGCAAGACGCAGGATGAAGAGTTCGACAAAGGCCGACTCCAGCAGCAGCTCCTGGTCTTCTGAGCAGAACTCGGAGAAACCCGGGATGCTCCTCGTCCACTTCCTGATGACCTCCATGGAGGCGGTGAGAAGGTCGTAAAACTGCTTGATGTCGCTTGCATCCTCCTTCTGGTTCGGGCTGACCTCTGTCTCGTCGTACTGAAATCACAGCAGAGAAGTTCAGACAGACGCCTCGATGACGGATTGAAAAAAGAAGGGATGTCATTTATTTTCTGTTTTTTCCTACCTTGGAATAATCCAGTTTTCCAATGCCAGGGTTTGAGTCGATGTGCGCCCTCACAAGCGAGGCGATCATGCTGACTGGGGACACCGCGTTCGTCACGTCCTGGACGACTTTGGGCTTGGAAGGCAAACGACCTCTTCGTCCTTTCAGACTGTCCGTTCTCACGACTGGGAAACACACAAGGCGACGGTGCTGTTAATTCACTTGCACTGATATAATCCAGATAATTGATTGCTGTGGGTTTGTAGTGAACTCACCTTCCCTGACCATGCCCACAGCGAGACACTTCTGGAAACGGCAGAACTGGCATCGATTCCGCCTCCTCTTGTCCACGGGACAATCCTTGTTGGCGAGGCAAACATACTTGGAATTTTTTTGCACCGTACGCTGTGGAAATAGAAAGAAGATTACTCTAAGATCATCTCAGAGACACAAAGCACACATTGGGGCACATCGTGTGTTTCTAACTATAGGACAGTCAGACTTCATTACCTTGAAAAACCCTTTGCATCCCTCACAGGTGCGAACCCCGTAGTGCTGACAGGAGGCGTTGTCCCCACACACAGCACAGCAGCCCTCATTTCCACTTGGGCTTTTTAATTTGGGCGATAAGCTCCCATCCAGCTGGTCGTTGCCATCAAGGCTACGTGCTTGCTCCATTGACAAGGTGGGGAAGGTCAGTGCAGACGGGAGGGGATGTGCCAAAGTGAAAGGGTCCTGATCTCGTAAGTGGGCTTGACTTAAGTGAGACATGTCCTCCACAGACCCTGAACCAAACGTGAAGAAAGACGGTGCATGTGGCACTGAGGTCTCCTCAGACGGCCAGTATCCCGGACTGGGAGAGTATGGACCAAAAGCTGAATCCCAGTTGGACGTGTGCTGAGTCTGGAAGCCGGGGGTCGAAGGAGACGAGGCCGAAGCCGGGCTGCCGAAATAATCTGAACCACCAGGCGACACGGCCTCGTCCGGGTAACTCAGCGTGAACGTCCCCGGGTAGCAGCCGTAAACCTGGAGGTCGTCCAGCTTGAAGGGGGTCTCCTGGCCTGACGACGGAGCCACGTGGGCGGGGGCGGTGGTGAACTGGCAGGAATATGCGTCAAACTCTCCAGTGCTGGTTCCCACCAGAGAGTTGATGCTTGGCAGGGAAGGAGCAGAGAGGTTGTCCCGTGGGCTGCTCATATCCACAGCCAACCTGGAGATAAAGTCTGTGCTTTGAAGCTCTGAGCTGCCGAGGCTGTTCTCATAGGGCTGAGATCCATGCTGGGGGTGTATGCAAGTCATGGCTGCAAGACTGCAACAACCAAAAAAGAAAAGAAAAAGACATCATGGAGAATATTAGAGCCAGATCTTTATCTGAAGATCTCAACCCACGACGGCCAACGAACCTGTTAAAGGCTCCACAGAGTGAAAAATGAGCAGCTTGGCCATGATCATCATCACCATCATCACCATCATCATCCTCACCCTGCCTGTGTGCACTGTTTTAGACAGAGCCAGGTTTAATACCAGACCAGAAGTTATATTATTATAAAGCATCATCACTTTCTCCTGAAACTTCCACACGTTTGTACATCTGAGCCTCCAGCAGGATGTAAAGGATGTGAATTTAAAACACTGAGTCTTTATAAGTTTTCCATGATGCTCAGAGCCATCCACCTGCCACGATGGACGCCAGCACCTTAGAGGTTTGTTTGCTGTTTCTTACTGTGTGACAGTAAGTCAGCAGCTGTTTTAAACACATGTTAAACACACTCCCCTGCCCACAACAGATGCAAATGTAACTTGAAATACTTCACATCCCTCTCGTTGTACAACATGTACAAGTGTCGACCGCTTCCTGTCTGATTTAAAGCCTTTTTCTTTCACTCCACTTCTCAGTCGCTGCAGGTTTATAACATAATAAAGTCCATCGTCTTACCTCTTCAAGTCCGTTCACAGGTGTTTGAACTGTTCGTGCTCCGCGAGCCACCGTCTCTCATCTTCAGTGTTTCCAGCTGAGGACGAGCGCGTCCGCTCCGGCTTTATACCGTCTGCACCGCCGACCCATGACGTCACAGAAAGGTTTCCATACATGGCCGGCCGGTGGGCGGGGAGATTTCCAGCCCCCGACCAATCGCTGCGCGCGTATGAGACAATAGTCGCTGGATGACGCACACCGGGATTCCGTTGACGCGCGTACGGCGAGGAACCACACTCACACACTCACACGCACACACACACGCACACACACACACACATGCACAGAAAACCAGACAGTTAAATTAAACTCGTTAAAACCAAATAAACCTTCATCGTCTGTGCAGCTGCAGCTCAGGACTCATCAAACTACACATTTAACGCGTGTGATCTGACTTTGTGGAGCTGTGAGAAGTTTTGCTGATAAAATGGAAAAAAAAAAAAAAACGATTTCACAATTTCTGCTGTAAACAGGAAACCACAGATGATTTTTTTTTTCATTTCGTCTATTTCTGGGAGAAAAAAAAATCTATTTCTGATTGATGCCTGTTGTCTGATGGTAAAAATGAGGAGAAATACTGGTAAACACTGATCTGATAAAAAAAAAAAAAAAAAAATTAAAAAAAGAGAGAGAGAGAGAGAGAGAGAGGTGACAATCAAAGAACCAGTTCAGAGGCGTTTTTTCAAAACAAAATGAGACAAAAAGAAAGAAAGGTGCCAGACTTTTTCCTGTGGCTCTCCCCTCTGAAGATAAGGAGAGAAGTCTCCTCCATCTATGGAGGTTAAAATATTGAACAGTTGTCGATCAGAGAATCAGCTCTGTGTTTGTCATCTTCTGTGTAGTTTACACTGTGATTTTACCTCCTGACCTAGAAATCTCTAGGACTGACCCTGACCCTGGATATACTTAGACTACAGTGAGGTCAAAAGGTCACGTGACCCGGAGGAGCAGTCGTCTGCTACAAAAAGCTTTGCACGCTAAGCTATGCATCAAAGCTTCATCCGATTTGAATAGTTTCACTCAACATGGTTGAATGTTCAACTGTTGGCTCATGGTGACAGACCAGCAGCAGAACCAGTCAGTGATCGCTGACGGTCTGTGAGGTTTTTTGGTGAAACCCACATTTGAAAAATCAGACCGTGTCACTTCACAGGCGTCAAAACCAACAGAAAGAACAGTGGCACGCTGAGCCGAGCCCCCTCTGCCAAAACACAAAGACATCTCTGGTGCTCACTCGCTGATTGGATTGTCATTATAACACAATGACAATTAAGATTTTGCTCGTTTTGCATCTAATTCAATACAGTTTTTTTATTTGTGTTGCACCAGTGAGAACCCTCCCCCCATTTGACCTGACTAGGATTATTGATCCTGAAGAGATAGATTAGTGATTATTAGTTTGAGTGCAGCTCTAAAAGTATGTGATAGGATCAACGTCCCAGAGCTCGAAGGCCGTGGAGGGTAAAGATGACAGAAAGTCCAGTGTATGAAGACTTTGGGGTTGGTCCTGATGTGACGTAGAAGTTTGCGGAGAAAGTGCGAAGATCAGCTTACTAATGACTCTAAATCCACTTTGTCTTGTCACCACAGCTTTGAAAACGACAGCTGGTTATTTGTTACTGTACACTCACTGAGAAATAAAAAAAACTCTTCAGACAGATCAGCAGTTTGACTAACACTCGAACCAACCAGCTCTTCTGGCACCAACGAGCGCATCTCCACTAAAAAGGCACTAGAGTCACATGCGAGCGTTATCCTGAGATCACCTGCATCGCTCTGCTGCCACATGATTGGCAGATTAGATAATTACATGCACGAGCAGGTGCACAGGTGAGGTGCTCAGTGAGTGTGTTTATCAGAGGAGGCCTGAACAGAAGCCACAGTAAAACAACAGCGACTTTCAATCGACGCACACAGGTTTCTTTTTGAGGCCTTCTCTGAGGTCCAGATCCCATAATGCACCTCTCTTCCCACCTGGACTTTTCTTTAAATCTTCTTCTTCTTCTTTTTCTTTTTTTTTTTTTTTTTTTTTTTTACCTCTCCTGCTCTCTGCAGCTTCAAACTACACATTTAACTCCTCTGGTTTGACTTGGTTGAGCTGTTTAGCTAAAATGGAAAAAAAATTTCTCAGTTTCTGCTGTAAACAGGAAGCCACAGGTGATTTTTTTTTTCATTTCGTCTATTTCTGGGAGAAAAAAAAATCTATTTCTGATTGATGCCTGTTGTCTGATGGCAGAAATGAGGAGAAATACTGGTAAACACTGATCTGATAAAAAAAAAGAGAGAGAGAGAGAGGTGAAAATCAAAGAACCAGTTCAGAGGCGTTTTTTCAAAACAAAATGAGACAAAAAGAAAGAAAGGTGCCAGACTTTTTCCTGTGGCTCTCCCCTCTGAAGATAAGAAGAGAAGTCTCCTCCATATATGGAGGTTAAAATATTGACCAGTCGTCGATCAGAGAATCAGCTCCGTGTTTGTCATCTTCTGTGTAGTTTACACTGTGTCTCCCACAGAAACCAGTGATTTTACCTCCTGACCTAGAAATCTCCAGGACTGACCCTGACCCTGTTATACTTAGACTACAGTGAGGTCAAAAGGTCACGTGACCCGGAGGAGCAGTCGTCTGCTATGCACAGTAGGCTGTGTGCATCAGGTTTGTGTTTGTTTTCTAGAAATTAAGCAAGAAAATAAAGCTTCATCCGATTTGAACAGTTTCACTCAACATTATAATCTGGTTGAATTTTAAGCTGTTGGCTCATGGTGACAGACCAGCAGCAGAACCAGTCAGTGATCGCTGACGGTCTGTGAGGTTTTTGGTGAAACCCACATTTGAAAAATCAGACCGTGTCACTTCACAGGTGTCAAAACCAACAGAAGAACAGCGGCACACTGAGCCGAGCCTCCTCTGCCAAAACACAACGACATCTCTGGTGCTGATTGGATTGTCATTATAACACAATGACAATTAAGATTTTGCTCCATTTGACCTGACTAGGATTATTGATCCTGAAGAGATAGATTAGAGATTTTTAAAAGTAAGTGATAGGATCAACGTCCCAGAGCTTGAAGGCCACAGAGTATAAAGATGACAGAACGTCCAGTGTATGAAGACTTTGGGGTTGGTCCTGATGTGACGTAGAAGTTTGCAGAAGATCAACTTACTAATGCCTCTCAATCCACTTTGTCTTGTCACCAGAGTTGTGAAGACGACAGCTGGTTATTTGTTACTGTACACTCACTGAGAAATAAAAAAAACTCTTCAGACAGATCAGCAGTTTGACAAACACTCGAACCAACCAGCTCTTCTGACACCAACAATCGCATCTCCATTAAAGAGGCACTAGAGTAAGCGTTAACCTGAGATCACCCAAGGGGGTGGATCGGACTACGTGTAGATGTAACTCACAGGCGGCCATATTGGGTCAGGCGACTTGCTCTGAGTAGATGGTGATCCAGTCATCTGCACTAAAAAAAAAATAATAATAACTGCATAAAGTTACTTTTGTAGAAAATTACATGAAACATGATTAAACGTTCATAACAAACCAAACCATTTGAAAGTTGGTTCAAAACTGAGCAAGTTCTGGTTGTTTTAGTGGAACATGCACCTGAGGCTTAATGAAGGAGCCAGTTGGCAGATTAGGTACTTACATGCACGAGCAGGTGCACAGGTGAGGTGCTCAGTGAGTGTGTTTACCAGAGGAGGCCTGAGGTTTCTTTTTGAGGCCTTCTCTGAGATCCAGATCCCATAATGCACCTCTCTTCCCACCTGGACTTATTTTTAAATCTTCTTCCTCTTATATATATATTTTTTTTAGCTCTCCTGCTGGTTACACACACCAGAGTGTCCTCCATGTGGAAGGAGGAAGAGCTTTTCACAATCAACCAAACTGATGCAACGGAGGAAGTAAGTGAATGACTGGGCGCCTGTGATGTCACAGCAGTGGCACAAACTGGGCCTCCCTGCTGCACCGCCTGATTTCACTCGTTATCTGATCCTGATTATCAGACACCAGCCTCTTCCTGCCAGGAGTGACTGTCGTTATTATTTTGTGACATCAACACGATCTTTTCTTTAGCTCTCCTCTGGGCGCACATTCAAATAATCTGGTGGAAGGACACAGTTGATTTTAGTGTGTATGTGTGTGTGTGTGTGTATGTGTGTGTGTGCGTGTGTGTGTGTGTGTGTGTAGGCCGACGTGAGTATCCGCATGTTACAATGCAATGTGCAAGAAATGTGGCCTTTGTGTGCAACTGTTCTCACACACTTGTTCACCCACACACGTGTACTTGTTATGTATTATCACATGTGCATGTTCAGAGCTCCACACTACACTCCCCACCCCCACCCATACACCCCCCCCACCTGTTGCCTCCTCTGGGAGCTATTTTTGTGTTGAGAAGATGTTTGTCATTGTGGAGGAATACTCAAGCTCTTGAGCCTGTCATGTCACACACACAGCGGAGCATCATATAAATGATGATTACTGATCCACAGCTTGATTTTTCCAACTCTTTTCTAGTGGCTGGAAAATCGTTGCTCCAGCTGTTGATGTCAGTTGTCTATTAGATCGCTGCTAGTTTTGCATACAGATGTAAATCAGGCAGAGATGATGCCATCAGCAGTGCTTTGCATCTTTTTCCAAACCTCAGAGGATCCCACCGCATATGCACTAACCTCTAATTGTGGGTTTTAGCCCCATTGTTGAAGACATTACAGCCTTAAATGCTGAAAGTGGACACAACTTTTGATCACAGACTCCTGTTCTGGTCAGATTGTGTAATCATGAGATTCATCATATAAACTAAAGAGCAGGACGACAGACATGCTCTAATGTCACTGTTGTTGTCTTAATGAAGACAAACTGTCAGGCAAAAGGAGATTGTTATTTTTGCATGTTAATAATAAAAGATATTAACCTGTGGTAACCTCAACGAATCCATTAGTCAGCTCTCCTCCAGCTCTCTGTATGAACATGTCTGGGGTTCAGCCACACCTCCACCTCCACCTCTACCACCACCACCCCCGCCTCCTTCATGCCGTCTAAGAGTCTGTCACAGGACTTGCAGATAAATTTGTGTCTTGACACAGTTCATGCGCTGCATCCGAAAATATCAGCTTCTCCCAGTGTGCAGAACATCCAGCCCAAGGTGATTGGGTTCAAACATGCCTTTGTGCCACTGGCTTCTTCATGCTAAGCTGTCACATTGATGGTTTCATGGGAGGAGTGGGGTGTGTGTGGTGGTTGCATGCAATATGATATGAATATGAACACATGCCTGAGTGTGTGTATATATATATATATATATATGTGTGTGTGTGTGTGTGTGTGTGTGTGTGAGTAAAGCCGTACAGAGGCTGAAATATAGAAACACCTCTATGATGTAATATAGTAGCTCTGTGATAAAAGCTGCTAAATGCTGCCTTACTTAAAAAGTCTCACACACACATGAGACTCTGTGAGGCTTCATTCAGACTCAGTGCTTTGATTCAAATCCTTTAAACGCCTCATGATGGCACTAGAGGTAAAGGTCAGGAGGTCACTGTAGTCTCTATGAACTGTCCCTTGGGGATCATGCACTGATACTAAAGTGACTGAAAACTAAATGTCCTGTATGTATTTGCTCAGTGGGTGACAGTGCAGAGAGTCAAACACACCACAACAGTCTGCCACAGGTGTACAACTGTGACGAGACCCGGTGACTGTGAAAACCAAAGCCACAAGATTGAGATGATTTTGTCTTGCATGCAAACTGTTTTCTGCAGAAAAATGTAAAACAAAATGAGTTTAAAGTGAAGAGAAACCGTCGCCCTCTAACCCCGTCCTGGTTCACAGAGTCACATCCTCAAACCTCACACAATAAAACAAACACAAACCTCATCGTGTGTGTTTTCACTTCAGCACCTCTGCTGCTGCAGAGCTGAACTCACAGCCCGTGAAACTGAGATATTTAGAGAAGCTACTTGTGCCCATGACGAAAACATGACTCGACCTTCGTGCGACTCTTCCCCTTTTTTTTTTTTTTTTTTTTTTTTTTTTTGACCAAACACGTGAGACAGTTTTCTATCGGCTCCTTCATACCTCCCCTGAGCTTAGATCACCGTTGTCCTTATCAAGTTCCACTTTCCACTGAAAAGCAGATCAGACATCACACATAAAAGATGGTTCACATTTTACATCCAGATGACATAAATTACGAGCTGCTCCTCTGCAGACCGCTTGTTCACTGTCCTGTTTTGTCCTATTTTTGTTTTCATTTTAACTCGTTGTGCTTTACACACTTGTGTCGCTGTGTTTTATTTTATAAATAGACCGTCTCTGCTTCTACTATCGGACACTTCAGCACAGAAACAAGTGACATCTTATCCATTATGTCTGTGCTCACACTTCAGAGATCTCAAATTTTGCTGCTGTTTGCACCAGAGGGAGGATTCATCACATACTGTTCATGCTCCATCTGCTGGTGCATCCCAGGAGCATCACACGTAACTCTGCGCACACACACTGTCTTCAGGTCACTCTTTATAAGCTCCAATACACAGACCTGCAAGGAAAAATAATAATAATAAAAAAAAAAAAAAATCCACACCCACAAAAGTTATAATGACCTTTGACCTTCTGGCTTTGTTTTTTAGAATTCTTATGCTATTTGCCAGGGGTGTCACCAGACCCCTTTTACTGGGGTACAAGCCCCAATATAAATGAGCTGCGTCCCAGTATAAATGTCATACAGGTGGTACACTTTAATGCTTAAAGAACAAGTCAACTCAGTTCAGACTTAGTTGAATATCACTTGCCCTGAACATTACAGGTGCCATTCTTAACTTGTAATGTAGATTATGGGGTTTTGGTGATTTAAGTACCCTATGATTCGGATGTTCGAGTGTGGTGGGGGTGCCCCACCGCAGCTACGGCCCTTTTCCACTAGAGCTACTTGACTCGACTTGTTTTCTTTTTGGGGCTTTTCCACCAGGGACAGTACCTGTACTACCTGTTTTTTGGTAGCACCCTAAGTGAGCTGAGGTGATACTAAAACATGACATCAACCGACAGCCAGCCGCCGATTGTCAAGAGTTTCGTCAGTGGAGGAGTTGTGCGCGCGACATGCGACACGAGAATCAAGCCCACTATTTCTAAAAACACAGCAGCAGCAGCGACCACTGATCTGTACTGAGACTGCTCTTATTCTTTCATGTGAGTTATGTGGTTGCCGTGTGGAAAACCACACTGTGGTCCGTAGACTAGGTGCAAACAAGTGTGTTTGGAGTTGACGAGAGGATCAAAAAGAAGAGACCAAGACGATGCGACCCCCGTCCACCCTTGCTATGGCGACCCCACCCACGTCGCGGGGGTTCTATGAAGTTCTCAGCTGCAATGGAAAATGATCTAAACCGAGGCGAAGCGAGCCGAGCTGTAACTGTGTAATGGAAAAGGGTCATTAGTGGTGGGCGGGCTGTGCACCAGTAGAGCTTAATGGCTATCAACGCCTCTGTTATTTGCCTCTTTTACTGCATAAAGTTTTTAACTAACATCAGTTCTAGTATGAAATATTCATTTCTTTTTACATTTTTAACCCTTCAAATATCAGTTTGTTCACTTAATGCACTTATTGATAAACAACCAGATATCCATATCCTCAGTGTTCACACCTGTCAAAATGGTCCCATTCATTTGATCCATTGGAGTGCAGTAAGCCTTCATACACCCCCTATTGGAGACTAAGTGTATTACATGAAGTTACTCCCCACGGTTGAGAAAAAAAAAAATTATTTAGCAATAAACCACATTATATCAGAGCTTGATCATGTGGTTAGACGCAAACAGAGCAACACAGGCTGATATCAGAAGGTTTTTTCTTTTGGGAACTAGTAGTTCAGAAAATAATCTCACCACAAACATGACATGACGACGGCTGACACAGTGGAAACACATTGGTGTGAGCTTCCATATTGTAAGACAGTGTTGATAAGGGATCTTTCTGTGGAATGATAAATAGATATGATTTAAAGAACGTTTAACTCATTGGAAAAAAGAAAAGTGCAAAAATCTTGTTCTGTCAAATGGAAAATCTTAAGGTCAGCGTAACTATAGTTGTCACATAAACAGCTGTAACAGTGGGGTTAAAAGGTCATTCTTCTTCTTTGAAATATCAAATGTGATGTGCAGAGGCCTGGAAGGTCTTCTTCTTCTTCTTCTTCTTCTTCTTCTTCTTCTTCTTCTTCTACAAAGTTCCCTGTTTATTGATCTGACATGTTTCTGTCCTCAGCACGATCAGCAGTTACAGTCACCTATAAGTTATTAGACCTGTTGAGATGTTAATCAGTCATTGATCACAGACTGCGAACGCTCAGTAACTTGTTTGTTTTAGACTGTCAGCTGAAGGATGGAAGGTCATCAGGATGGGAAACTGCGGAAGGTAATTTACACAGTAATGAGTCACTGGTGCTAACGATGAGTCATCACACGACTTATATTTGTTTAAACTGTAAAAACAATAATAATAACAATAATAATCAAAGCAGGAAGTAGAGCAAGATGTGAATGTCTTGAAATATAATATCTGAGCAACAAAGATTGAATCAAACGAGTCAAACACCTTCCTCATACTCTTTTCTCATGCAGGACATTTTGTCCTTTCACAGGAGGAAACGCTTGCGTGTAAATAAAAGCAACATCTGCCGACTTCTGGTAAACTGCTGCTGATCCTCACACACTTTCACTGTCATCACATCCTCCTTTTACACTTGAATGCACCATATCCGCCGTGAGAAAATGCAAATATTTTTGCTTTTTTTTTTGGTCCAACAAGACAGTTTCTCAGGCCTTCAACTCTGCACATTCACACTCAAACACATACAACATCTGTCTCTTTAAATCTAAAATCATAAATATATTTACAGTTGGTCTTCATTTTCCATCCTGTAATAGACCTAGTTCTTATTTTATCCCTGTTCCCAAAGTTTTTTTATCTTATTTTCAAGTCTAAAAACATGACAATGCTAAAAATGCTAAAAAAAAAAAAAAGAAAAAGAAAAAAGAAAAGAAAAAAACCCAAACTTTTTTAACCTGAAATTGAGGTTTCACAACTTTCCCACACAAACTTTGTGCATAGAAACAACTGACTCACATGTTAGTGAACAGATTCACCACTAGAGGGCAGCACCCCAACATAAGTGGCTCAGTATCATGTCCCTGGGCTCATGGGACAGACAAGTCAGTCTCATGTTGTCAGAGTCTCATAAGGAAACTTAATCACTGAAGGTTCAAAACTCTGGATTTCAAAGACTGATCTTTGTCTCTTTGGTTTAAGTCTGACACACAGAGGGCGTCCTGCTCATCAAATCAGCTGCGGCCTGTTGTTAAAGTTGGTCAGAAAGTCTTTCAACCACAGCTGCCGTGGTTTGAATTCTTGAAATATGTGAATAATTTACACATTTTATTTGTGAACTTTTGAATTTATCTTTAAAAAAATGTCTTTAAACCTACAAAATATCTGATGCAAAACACCAGAATCAATATTTATCACTGGCTCCACCACAAACTACAGAGTCAGTTACTGGACAACAAATTAACATCAGGATTAGATTAAGTGAAAATGACGTGAGAGCGATCAGAGACATGACATCATAGGAGTCTGATTGAATAACGAGCTCTGTCCTCATCATCATCATCATCGACTTCGTCTTCGTTGTCGTCGTCGTCTCGTCCCCATGGGGGACAGACAAACAAAATCTTTTCTGTCGACCGTTTGTAGGTCACAATAAATGAAGTGGCCCATTGAGCCGGCCCACTCTCACATTCCTCCATCATCGCCTGCCCACGGTCACTGGGCACACACACACACACACACACTGTTGATGTCACCAGGTCACGTCCACTGGTCCAGTACAGGGTTGCACTGGTGCATTATTGAGTGAGAGACACTCTCAGGCTGCAGCCGCCAGTTAGCTTAGCTTAGCTTAGCTTAGCACGAAGCCTGAAACCAAAGCTTCACTGTAACAGAGCATGAAAATGTACAAAAACCAAAGTGTAAAAACAACATGTGATTGTTTTCTAAAGATTTTCTTCCTCTTTCTCCTTCTCTGCTTGTTTTTCTGAAAACGTCTCGCCACCAAGAATTTAATCCAGCAGGTAACACACCCACCTTCGAACAATGAGCTGTCATTAGTTTTTCTACAGATTAAACAAACACAGATAATAATCTGTTATTTCCTGAACTTTAGAGGAGCTGCTGCGCTGCTGTGCACGGTCTTTGTCTCCATCGAACACAGGCCAGGCTAACACTTTCCCTCTGTTTCCAGTCTTTGTGCTAAGCTAAGCTAAGATACGCTAACTGGCTGCTGTAGGCTCCCGAAAACTCCAGCTCAGCAGCAGCACTGACAAAGAGATAAGTATCACTATAACAATGTTAAGATGCTGGAAGTCTGGATGCAGAAGCACGAGCAGATAAATTTAACTGCAGAAAAATGGGCTGGTGACAATCAATCAATTGATAAGCATCGTTTTCCTGCATCGAGACACTTTCAACAACTCGGTCCAAGGTTTCCAACCTGGTGGTGGTCCGGGCTTTTTTTTCAGAGAGGCACAACATAAATCTGAGGTCTGCTGTGAAGATGATGATGATGATGATGATGATGATTAATGGAAAGTCAGAGAGAGACAGAAAACATAAAGTGGCGTTTGATATTTTTTCTCTTTCTCTTTCTAATCTTTGTTTTTTTTATATGAACAGTTGGATGGTTTTACCTCCGTGGGCCTCGGCTCCTTGTTTAAATGAAAACATCAGAGGAGTTTGGAAAGGGAAATGTTTCTTTGGCAGAGCAGCAAACAAGTCATGGACGTCTGAAATGTCCCAAAATGAGCGTCCAAACTACACATGGAAACCTTTAATGGCCTGCAGCGTGTTTTACTGCCTGATGATATGTGGGCTCCTTATCGACTATCGATTATAGGTAGAGGGGTAAAATATCTCTAATATGCAAAGTGGATGTGATTTATGATTATGTGTTTTTATTTACACTCTCTCTCTTCCCTCTGGTTTTCCAGGAGGTATCCTCACACACATGTGGTGATGCTGTTTTTCTCTGAGCAGAGCTGAGGCATCATCAATGAGGGCGGGGGAATGTTTTCCCAGGTCCCACAGGAAAACCATCAGGAAACATTACACAAGGCCTCAGAAAACACTCAGCGAAGCCAGAAAAACCAGGGAGACGGCGTCGAACACCTCCCTGTGACCAGCGTCTCCTCGAGCGGCCGACCGCTGCGATCAGTCCTGGGGCTGCTGGGGCTTTGTTTTGATTCCTCTCCAGGCCTGGGACAGTCGCCATCGGTGACTCACTTATTGGCTCTTGGCTGACTTTGGCCTCTTTTTTCTTTCTTACTTATTTTTTTTTTTCTCTTCTCTTCAATGAATTTCCTCTTGTTTTTCCAGATACAGTCCATGGATGAAATGGCGGTGGTGTTATTGTCTCAAAGTTTCCTGGACCTGTTCAAGGTCAGGAGGAGGAGGCAGTTGTTTTAGAGTAAAAAAGCGGGGGGGGGGGGGACTTTATTATAAGAGAGCTGATTGCACTGATGTAAGCGAAATCCCCAAACAACAACACAAAGCCCTTGTTGTCAGTATTAGAAGACAGGGATTTAAAGAAACTTGTTGAGGGTGGAAGAGAAACGTCAGCCGCTACAACCACAGCTGCCATTCAGCTGGAAACGGATAATAGCTTCACCACAGTGCGCTTATGTTTGCTCTCTGTTCTGATCACAATGAACTCCCCAGTTTCATCTGCATGCATAGTAACTCAGTGTTTGTGTCGTAGCCAAACTCGGCAAGAGAGGCTCCCCTCATACTTAAAGTGAAGAGACCGAGAGTGAGTCAGTCTGTTTGTTGACTCTTAACAGTGGGATGACCTTTAAAATCTAAAGTGACTGGATTTAGTTTACGCAAAAAAAACAAAGCGGCGTGCAGTCTAACAGTCATGAGCACTAAAACTAAATGGAAAAAAGAAGAAAAAGAAGAAGAAGAAGGAGAAGAGGCACCAGGCAAGAAACCACAAAGTGACTAGACAGACACGTAAAACTTCCTCCTTTACCAAATGTTAGAAAGAAATGTTGATCACTAACAGAAGTTTGAGCACAACAACAGCTACAACAGGACATGGTGAGTGTCATGTCGTCCACTTTCACAGTCGTCATTCTCATCACATGTCCCCACCCGCCTCAAGAAATAACTATGAAAATATAGACGCATATATATATGTATTTATATCAGTGTGAAGTGTGTGAAGTGTGTGTGTGTGTGTGTGGGACGTCATCACAGCCGATGACTCAGTTCTACCTTCTTGGATTGAGAGAGAGAGACTTTGAGGTGGAGTGTGTGGGCAAATGTGAGAATATCCTGAGCAGCAGCAGCAGCATCATCAGATGAAAGCACCTGTGTGTACTGTCGGACACACACACACACACACACACACACACCACAGTGTACACACAACATGATTGCTGGGTTTTATGGACACTCATAAAAGTCAGACAGACAGACAGACAGATGGGTGAAGGGCTGCGTATGACGTATGAGATGTCACAGAGTAAATGTGAATCTTCACGTGTCGTGTAGAAAACCAGAGGAAACTGACAAATGTCTTCAACTGAAAACTTTTTCCTTTTTCATTTGGCAAAATTGGTGTAAATTAAATGAATCAGCTTGTTAGTTGAGCTTTAGGAAGCACTGGGTGCCCTGTATGTGGGCTAATAGGGAGCAACAACAACTGTTTGCCCCAAGGCATTCTGGGAGTTTAATATAAACTGTCCATAATGTAACTGGAGAGTGTCACATGAGCAGATGAGGACCAGGATATGTTCAGTATTAGAGGAAGCATCAAAGCATCAGTCCACAGAGAAATACACACAGCCAGTGCTCAGAAACGGAGCCTTAAAACGAGCCGTGAGGACTCGTGTAACTTTGTGATGTCACAACAGACCAGACACCAAGCCCCGTCCACCTGGACCCACAGGCCGACCGTGCAGGATTTGTTTTTCTCTGAATGTTTAACTGTCTTTTCAGCTTTATTTTAACAAGAATAAATAAACTAAATAACTTAAAATCATGTGTATTTATATTGTTTTTAATCAATCACCAGGTCAGCCAATCAGGAGAGAGGCTCAGAGCCTCCTCTCTTCTGATTGGCTGACACCGACCTGCTCCGGAGAGAAGCTGAGAGAGGAGATGTAAAACTACACTGAGATGGTTTTTGGTTCTTTAAACCACACACACACTAACTGTTTGCCACAAGGCCTCCTGGGGAATTAATATGAAATACTCAGAGTCCACGTCAGACCACATCAGTCCACATCAGTTCCTGTCCATCCTGACATGTCAGGATGTTCGGGACTTTTCTGAACATCATGCCATCTTCCTCTGAACAGCGAAATTCACTTAAATACAATCATAATGTTTTCTGGGAACACGGTACAGTATCTCTGGGCTCCATCCTCTCTGTTTTCCGGGAGCTGGCTCTTGAAAAGAAAAAAAAAAAAAACCTGGTGAGTCAACATCCTCTCTCCTCTTGGACACAAACTGCAGCTCACTACATTCCTGAAGCCCAGACCGCCCTGCTGCTCCACGGCCCCGGCTCCTCGAGAGGCCATGCTGGTTTCATTTGCTCCGACATGGGGGAGATGAAGCAACGTGTCGCTCTCTCTCTGTGTCTGTACTGACGCTTCAGTTCACTGTGTATGTGAACATGGTTGTTTTATTCGTGCAGCATCCACCAGCCCCCCTCGGACAAAAGCATATGACGTCCTGAACGGCGGGCTGATCCCCCACCACTTCCTGTCTTTGGAGACAGGAAGAAGTTACTGTCGCCATGCAGGCTCCTTCTTTGGGATGTTTACAGGCCCCCGAACCATCCAGCGTTTCTGGGCCGTTGTTTCAGTGGGAAAAATTGATGGCTTTGGCAAAATTATCTGAGAGAAATATTTTCACTGTTTCAGTATCTTGGAAAAGTTTTCAAACCGGGGCCACAGCGTGTTACAGAGATATAACCCCATGACACTTCCTGCCATTGTATTTGAGGACTTTCTCTGTCGCTGTGCTGCACACTCACAGCTGTCAGAGGTTTTATATAACACACACGCACGCACACACACACAAACACAGCTCTCAGCGGATCAAACATATCACTGTGTTCTGTGAAAAATATTTCAGATTTATTGATTGAATTAAACAAAAGCTCTTAATATTGGCAATTTATCAGCCCAGTTATAGACGAGTGTTTATTCCAATAACCTACAACTGACGTATCACTGATAGAAATGTAATATAAGACACATGTGTCACTATGTCAATAGCAATGTTGCCATGTATGTGACTTACATTACACATCACATATGAACATCCTGTGTATATGAAGATTTTAGTTTATAACATATAGATGCTCATTGTAAAATGTGCATATGTTAATAGATTTAAAACTATCTGTGTGATGTTTTGTTGTTCACTGGGATATAACATGTTGCATCCCTGGATGTTAGAAATATCTAAATTATGCATAAAGCATGTCAATAAAAGTCCATTTTGAACATTTTGGGAAACTGGTCTCAGACTTCCTGTGACTTTGTGATGTCACAACTAAGCAGTCACCAAGCCACGCCCACCAGGAACCACCACCGGTCAACCTTGCAGGATTTGGGATGGGGGTGTCAAACTGTGCTGTATGTGGAGCCACCACATACAACACAGTGTGATCACAAGGACCTCGGACATTAATGTTCGATTGTTACATATATAATGTTGTGTTGTATGTACATTGATGTCAAATCTAGAGATTAAATATAGGTACATATATAACATTTGTGCGTGACAGCAAGTGGACAAAATAGTTCTGCAAACTCTGTGTGTGTGTGTGTGTGTGTGGGTGGAAGCAACAGAACAGTGGCAGGTGGTTCCTTATCTCACTCTGTGTTCTCAAACATTATAAAACCATTATGAAAAAGAGGAACTCGCTCGTTCAATAACTGAATGTTCGGGCCAGTTTGCGTGCGTAGTGTATGACACACACACACACACACACACACACACACGAGGTTCACGTTTCACATCCTGAGGAAAAAGGTCTCACACTCCCCAGATCAAGAAAACGGATTCAGATGTAACAACCACATGTTCAGCCTGACTCCAGATCTGATGCACTGATGCGTTGTTAATACACCACACAGTCACATGTGTGCTGCATTAACACCCATGATGCACCACTTCAGGACGCCTTCACTACAAGTATGCAGGGGAAAATAAAGTTACAAAAAACAACAACAAATGAATCATTCATTTCCCCCTAAATTTAGTGTGGACTTCAGTCACATGCAGCTGCTGCATTTCCTGTGTGTTGGCATAGAAGCTAAACAGTCGTGACTGTCTGACACATGAGCAGCAAAGGGAAATAAAAGCAGATTCAGTAACACAGACTTTCACACCTGTCGCCCTCTTAAAGAGGAAATAAGCATGCAGAGCAGCGTGGATGTGGGTGGGTGAGTGGGTTGGGTAATTCAATGTCTTTGTAACTGGAGAGCGTCGCATGATGAGATGATGACCAGGAAGTGCTGCTGCTGTAACTGAACTCTGCTCAGTTTTATCTGTGGATGGTTGTTTGTTTTCTCTGGCAACAGATTCACCCTCAGTTACCTGCTCTGCCACTGTAAAACATTCACCAGGTGTGCAGCAAGCTACTGTTAGCAAGTCGTCTTTCATGAGATTAGAGGTCCTGTATGGTATAAAGTGAGATTCCATGTCCTTTTTTTGGCCTGTATTCAGAAACTGAGCCTTAAAACCAGCCGTCAGACTTCCTGAGACTTTGTGATGTCACAACAGAGCAGTCACCAAGCCCCGCCCCCAACCTGAGCCCACAATCCAACACCTGCAGGATTTAGTTTCTCTTGAGTGTCTTATCTGAAATCTAAGTAAAAATAAACTTCAGAAAATGCAAATTACATGTATCTTCATTAAACCAACTACAACATCAGCCAATCAGAGGAGCAGCTCAGGGCCTCGTCTCTTCTGATTGGCTGACACCAACCTGTTACTAAAGCTCCAGGAAGAAGCTGAGAGAGGAGATGTAAAACTACACTGTGGTGGTTTTGGTTCTTTAACCCACAAAAACATCCTCCTATATAAAAATATAGAAAAACTAAAAAACAAAAGGTTTGAGCAGCAGAAGCTCAGATATTCTGACTTTAACTCGCTCTGAATCCTTCACTTCCCACTGTGCAGCTCATTATTGTGTCTCTGTTGAAGAGGACGAAACCAGAACTTCCAGGCTTTGTTCCAGTCGGAAGAAAGAAAACCTCATTGACATTTGTAAATACTCTAAATAATCACTATAAGGCACTGGAACAAAGCCTCTGTCAACGCCTCACCATGTGACTGGCCTCGTGTGTTTATAAAGGTTTTTGAAAAGTGGTCTAATATCTGTGATTATTCATGATTAATGTCTTTTTAACTACTGTAAATGAAGTCTGGTTCACATGAGGCCTAAATGTTTGTGAGGGGGAGGGGTCACACTGATTAAAACAGAGACAGTTTATTATAAAAAGTCTAGATTATAAAGGAAATGGAAACATGAGGTTATGAGAAGCTTCAGTTTTGTGGATGTAAATGAAACCAAGTTACTTTTGTTGTTTTCTTGTGGCAACTGGAGTTTTTTTTTCTGTACCTACAAAATATTTGCTGCTAAAATCACAGAGGTTTCAGTTTTGTATTGGAGGTGTAGGTTGTTGTCGTGGCTGCTGAAGAGAAAGTGGAAAGTGAAGCTCAGGAACATTTTTTCAGTCTGATGAAAGAAAGAAGTGTCGAACAGGATCAAACTCTCTCCGTCTCCACCAAATGTGCAAAAAGGTCAAAGAGGTCAAATCTCCAGCACTTCAACACAAGTATAAAGTCAAACTTTGCTGTGTGGATTTCAGCCTTAATTACAATCATCATCGTACAGACACAATGAAGTCGTTCTTTATCGTCCGAGTGATCATCAGAATTGCAAATGTTTCCTTCAGGGACACAGAGGACGACTGTACACGACTGTCTCCACACACTGAGCCACTCGCTTCATGACCAGTGAACTCAGCTTTAACATGTACAAGAAGACCAAGTCCAACACACGTCATCCAAGTTCAGTGAAGTTTATCATCTCACAGGAAGTCACAACATCACCCTGTGTGTTTGTGACTTTGGTTCCCTCGGCAGCTTTTTTTTAGATGCATCACAACTTTTCAATAATCAACTCCATCTGATGCACTAAAACACTGTGACTGGTCTTTTCTGCTGAACTAACTGACACACGTTCAAGCTCTGAAACGCTCAAATAACAGCGCTGAAGCGCTCGGCTCAGGGTCGTGTGTGGGTGGCGTCTGATCAGATTTCAGTGGCAGTGGTGGTTGGTGACAAACAATCCCAGCACAGCTTTAATCAGATATTAGCTCAAACTTTAGATTTTTCTTGCCTGGAAAAAAAAAGAAAAGAAACGTCACTTCTCCACCTGAGGCCTGCTGCAGTGGAAAAGTCAGATAAACACATAAAACGCATCAGGCAGGACGCCGTCGCTCATAATAAGACGTTTCCAGGACTTTGTTTAAACTGCTGTTTTTGTAACGTCTCTTATTAAACATCAGTCAGAGTTGAGATCGTTGGGTCTGTTTGGCCTCTGTTAGTTTGCTACTGGAAAACATTTTATGGACAAGGCGTTAATAAAATACACAGCTGTTCAGTTCGTAAATAAAGAGACTGAGTGTGTGTGTGTGTGTGTGCGTCCATTAACAAGCTGTTTGTTGAAAATTATGAGCAGCAGCTCCAGGAAAGAGACGATTAAGCCACAGAGAGAGATTATGAGCTTAGAGGTGTCGCTGCTGCTGCTGCTGCTGCTGCTGCTGCAGTGAGCAACACCTGTTTTATCCCAGACGCAGATAATGAAGAGCAAACATCACTTTGCATTAATTTCAGCTGCAGCACGTCATTGAGCGTGTGGACACTTTGCTGAATCATCCATGTCACGTTCCTCTCGTTAGCAACATGTGCTGAACTTGTGTAAAAAAAAAAAAAAAAAAGCCACCAGGAGTTTTTTAATGTGTCACCACGTGACCTCTGACCCCGAACTCCTGGTCTTCCTGTTGCACCTGTCACCACCATCTCCTCCTCCTGAAGCAGCAGGAGTTCATCCACCGTGATCTTCCCTTGCATCTTTCACCTCGTCTTTGTCTTTGCCTTTGTTGGTGGTTACACACTCGCATCAACAAGACAAACATGCAGATAATCACATGGCGTGTGATACTGTCTTTTTTAAACCATGCAGTCAGTTATATTCTCTTATCTTTATGGTGGATTTCCTGCACATTTGTCACCCACATCCTGCATCTTGACAGCCCACGCAGGCTCATATCCCTCGATCACACACACAGACACACACTTTTTTATGACGCCAACGATTTTCCTTCTTTGTACAGTATTTCTGGTTCATTTCTTGAGGCTTTTTTTTCTTTCCAGTGCACGAGTGTAAAAAAAAACAAAAAAAAACATGTTGAGCTCAAACATTTAACCGCTTCCTTATTCTTAAACCAACAGGAACATCTGCACTGATCCAATAATTCGACCAGAGGCAGTAACGGCTCTTCAGAGTGACGCTTGAGAAACATCGCTCTGCTCTTGAGCTCGTTTCACCACAGAGGCTCGACTGTGTCCTCCTCCAGGCCGCTCCGCTTCCCCCCTTTTTTCTTCAAAGCTCATATCTCAACTCTTTGACAGGCGGGAAACACGACTGGACCGATGAGGCCTTGTTATGTTGCAGCTGTGTGTCCCAACCCAACACTGCAGATGCAAGTGATAGAAAAAAAACTTCACATCCATTCATTCCAGTTGCTGTTTCCATTAGCGCCTCGTAAATCGGCATGAAGTGGTGTGTAAGAGAGACACAACAGGCCTGGTCACCAAGTGTCTGTGTGCATAAAGACATTACAGGCGATATGTGGTTCATGCAGAAATTTCAAAACCTGCTGCTGCTGCACAGACAAAACTACTGATAAGAGCAAGACCAGACCCAAACATTGTTGACTGAAGCCCCGTCTTCACCTCCCACTGGGTTAATTGCCGAGCTCCTTGTTTGGCTTGTCTGTGTTTGCTAAATGGGCCTTTCACACATTGTTCTTAGTGCACCATCATCTTGACTAATTACCCTCCTTATGCATTAGCTCGCTTCATCCAAACTAATGCTTCAAGCATCAGTGAGCTTGCATAACAATCCCTAATGTCAGCGTCCCTCTGCAGCCCCCCCCCTTCCTCCCCCCCGTCCTCCTGCTTCTGCTGCTTCCAACACATGGCCACATACCATCGCTCACCGTCATCAACACACTTGACGCATCTGTGAATGAGCAGCCGAGGACAAAAGGGATCAACGGAGAGAGAGTGACCACCATGACCTCATGGGTCAGCTGGGAGCCAGGAATGAAAAGACTCCAAGCAACCCCCCCCCCCCACTCCCACTGGCCAACACACACACACACTATCACACACCCAGCGAGCTCTTGGACAACTGAAGCCACCATGGGAATATGGGAGCGTGGAAGAGGAGGAATCAGCATTGGTGTGCAGGAGCTGAAAGAGAGCGGTTGTGTCTGGTATTTTGGGTCATGCCTTTCTCCGCACATTCCTCACTATTCTCCCAACAATAAAGTGTGTCAGAGCCGATACAACAGCCTCCATTCTGGAGAAACCTCACAGTACATGAAAAGAGCCTCAAACCATCTGAAAACCGCACAGCAACCTCCAACACTTGGGTGATAAGGTTCTTAAATAGGAGGAAAAAGATGAAGTCGTACTAAAATTAAACGACAAACCACGTGGAAAAGGTCACGTCTCCACTGGAGGGAAATTACAAACAGACTGGTGCGTACACTGAGCTCCGAGCACCGATCTAAGTTTGGGAGCTACAATTCCCACAGACGGTTTCGGTTTGTGGAAACAAAACAGCTTTTCTTGCAAAGATTTTTTGCACAAATAGTCACCCCGTGTTTATTTTTAGAAGCTGTGACTAAGGTGGAAAAAAAATAAAAAAAACAGATCGATCTGAATTGAACTTACACAACTTAGTTTTTGCACAATCAGAGTCATGACGGGTCTTTTATTCAGGTTGTCAAAATAAAAGTCTTGCATGCATGCAGTAAAAAACTGAAAAAATGCTGCTTCATTCTGTACATGGACCAAACATGTTGAAATAAATAAATAACTTAAAGAAGAAAACAAACAAAAACAACAACAAAAAAAAAAGTATGTACAGCTGTGAAACACTGGAGGCTCCTGAACGCAGCCCTAATGTCCATTGGTCAACATATTCAAACAAAAGGGAGGTGCAGCTTAGAGCCTTTACACTTTGGTCTCGATTTCTTCACTCTTCAGGACTGCTGCTCTGGTTTTTTTTTCTTTGGCACTTGAATAGTTTGACAGTCGCTGGTGCTGGAAGTCTTTGGGTCGGTTCAGACTGAGCCGCTCACAGTTTGCTCTCCTCCTCCTCCAGAGGACGGTTCAGGCCGGGGATGAACTTAAGGAGGCGCCTGCGGAAGCTCTTGGGTTTGGGTTTCCTCTGCAGGGAGTTGAATCCTCCCTGTTTCTCCCCGGAGGCCGAGGACGACGACGACGACGACCCCCTCATGTAGCTACGTGTGCTGGCGCTGCGGGTCAGGTGTGTTTTGGCCGTGGTGAAGAGCTCGCTGGCCGGTCGCAGGCGTTGCTGCTCTGCTGCTGCTGCTGCTGCTGCTGCTGCTGCTGCTGCTGCTCTTTCTTTCTGTCTGCGCTGCTGCAGTCCGAGTCCACGCTGCCGTCTGCCTGGTACAGGCAGGTCTGGTACAGAGGGTCGTCCTCGGTGGTAGCTGTGCTGAGGAAGCTGGCGCTGCTGCTGGTGCTGCCGGTGCCACGGAGGGCTCTCTGAAAGGCCGGGCTGGGGACGCCGAGGCTGCCGTACATACCTGCCGACTCCAGGGACTCGTATACTGCAGCGTCACTCAGCACGATACCTGTAGGGAGGAGGGGCGGAGTCAGAGTCAGGAAGAGGAAACTGAGTTCTCAGTGTGTGTTCACAGTGGTGGATTAGAACAGCTGACTCCAAAACATGATTCATTTCATATGTTCATGAAATATGCTCTGGAGCACAGTCAGATGAAGTGACTCCTACTGTTTTCATCCACTTTTAACTTTTGCAGCAGTTACAGCAGCGCATCTCTCTGGTACAGTGTCTATACATTTCCTGAGAACTTCAACACTAATGTTTTCCCATCATGCCTTCTGCTACTCAAGCCAGGTTTCTGAAGGAACATGACTGTGACGTTTTGACGTTGACTGTTTTTTTGAATGATAATTGTATCCCATGATTTTAGAAAATGGAAAAAACAGGTGACAAGATCCACAGTCTGGCCGTTTTGCTCTGATCTTTTCTTTATCTTTTGTATTTTAAACACCTGCAGAAGTGACGACACTGAACTGACTCTTAACACACAAACCAACTCACCATGAACAAGCCTCTGCTCCTGCACCATCAAAGACCGGTACTCGTCCCACTTCTCATGAAGCGTTTGCTAAAACCAAAACAAAGACAGATATTTGTTAAATGACACGAAAAAACCCACAACACACAGTTCAGTGCAGCTCACCATAACAACCACAGATGCAAATATAAGGCAAATATCTAAATTACTTTATAGCAGGAACAAGGGAATAAAAAAAAAACTAAACATGACGACATGTGAGAGACAGAAAAACTCCATTGACAAATAACAGGAGTGAAGAGGAAGACGATGAGTGTGGGGGTGTTCCCGGACGCCACAGGCCGACATGCAAACTCACATGAATGTGATGGTTATCAGTGGTGACTGAGTGCAGCGTTCACACTCACTGTAACTATATCATATTTAGTGATAAATCGACATCGAGCAGCGTTTTCATCCCAGACGCAGCAGGTTAATCTTTAAAACGCTGGATTAGGGAGCGGCTGTGCTGCAGTGGATTAGCATCGGGACAGCTGCTGTAATCTTTGTGTGTCGGGGGTGGGGGTGGGGGGGTGTCGGGGTGGGGAGGTGGGGTCGATCACTTGAGCCACTTCACTGGCAGCAGCGTCTTTAACAGCCACGAGGGAAGAATGTGTGCAGCCCGGGAAACTGCTGATGCAACAGGTGGTGGAGGCTGCCAGGGAGACAGGTGTGGAGGGAGGGGGGAGGGGGAGGTGGTGTCTATATCTAGCATGTTAGCATAATATGTGCATGTGGGTGTGTGGGGTGTGTGTGTGTGTGTGTGTGTGTGTGTGAAAGGAGTGGGAGAGACCCACCTTGAGATACTGCAGCCGAGCCTCCAGCTCTGCCTTTCTGATGGAGTCGCTGTAAACTGTCTCCAGCCTGTGTGAGCAGGGGGGGGTGGGGGGGGGCAGAAGCCAATGATGGTAAATGTAACAGGAAACACTTATAAAAAAAAAAAACTACAAGACCAGAAAACAGTCATGTAAAGAAGAAGGAGGAGGAGGAGGAAAAGAAAACACACACACAACTGGAGTGTATAAAAGACTCTTTTCATGAGGAATGGGTTCGGTCAAACAGCCTGAAGAGGGAGGGAGGGAGGGAGCAGATAGTGTTTCCACTCAGTGGTGGAGGATGTGGGGGGGGGGCTGCTGCTGCTGTCGACACTTTATACAGACTGGAGCTGTGAGGATAATGTGATGGAGTCAGTCTATTAAATGTGCCACTGCTGATGTGGTTCACCTCCGTCAGTATGAGTCTGTTTAATCTTCCAGGAGGAGGAGGAGGAGGAGGAGGAGGAGGTTCAGACCAAACATCCACCCATCAAACTGACAGATAAAGAGATAAAAGGCGACAGCTTTTCTTTTTAAATGTCTTTCCTGTTTGTCCCTGAAATGTTAACAAGCTGCAGGTGCTCTATCCCAACAGTTTTTATTATTAATTAACCTGATCAATCATTTGGACACAAGAGAAAGTGATCGATCAGATTAAACCCAAAGATGTTCTGTTCAGTTACATAAGTTCAGATCTGGAGCTAAAAAGTGTCACAACAACAAAAAACAAACAAAAAAACCTCACAAACTTCAAATCGTCAGCCATTTTTTTTAACCTCTGACTAATTGATGCTGTTAATCCTTAAATTTTCAGAAGCTGGAAGCAGTAAAAGTTTAAACCACGTCGACTAATTTAACTTTTATTGAGCATTAACAATGTCGGTGGGGGGGGGGGGGGGGGGGGCATGTAAATCTGTCTCTCATGTTACTGTAGAGTTAAAACGTCCACAGACTTTTCTCATTAACACACTGTGGAGAACAGAGCTGACATCTCTGAACGTGTCTGTTCACACGTTCATCTGACTCTGTCTGAGGACCACTCGACTATTGATCAATTATTAAAGCCGCCATCAATTTTATACCGAATCGACTCATTGTTTGAGCTCTGGAACAAATTAAACATTTAACGCACACACACACACACACGCTGCTGTTGTTTTCTGTCTGTTCTTACCTGAGTGTGTTGCCACAGGCCCTGATGAGCTGGACGATCTCTTTGTGTCGAAATCCCTCCACCGGGGCCTCGTTCACACTTGAGATGGTGTCTCCTGCGCACACAGAAAAACACAAAGTGTGTGTTAAACAGCAGCTGTCTGGTCAGGATGCACTTCAATCCTCTGCGGCTTCGACGAAGACGAGCTGAGGCTTCTTTGATTCTCAATGAAACCACGACACATGTGCAACACAAGTGTCACAGAAGGTCACGCGTGTGCAGCAGCGTCACTGAACTACAGTCACCTCACGTGGAAAAAAAAATAACATGCTGGGTGTTTCATGATAGGTCCTGTATTTTATTAAGTTATATTCCAATATTTCCACCATAATTGATTATTGATCAGCTATAGGTTTGATATTAACACAGTGAAAGTATCAAAGCCTCAGTCCACAGAGAAATGTACACAGCCTGGATTCAGACACCAGCTGTCAGGACTTCCTGTGACTTTGTGATGTCACAACAAAGCAGTCACAACAAGCCCCGCCCACCACCACCCAACAGCCTACAGGATTTGGTTTTATTCTGAAAATCTGCTCTACTACTTTATATTTTTATTGGATCGACTCAAGACAACAGTCCCGTCAGCCAATCAGAAGAGAGGCTCAGAGCCTCCTCCTCTCTTCTGATTGGCTGACACCGACCTGTTGTTACTGGAGCTCCAGAGAGAAGCTGGAAAACTATTGGCTGGTTCTTCTATTTCTGTTTCTTCTTAGCAAATCGACACCTCAAATAAAACTCAGGAAAATAATCTTTAAAAAAACCAAACGCAAAAATCTTCAATATACTTAAAAAAAAATAATAATAATAAAAGGAAAAGCAGCGACTTCTCACATCTGGAAATATGGAAACATCAAATTTGTCACTTGTCAATAATCATAGATGATTGTAAGGAGTCGACTATCATTTCGATCCAGTATCTGTTTGTTTCTAAGTGAAACTCGCAGCGTTTCACCTCCTCCACTGATGTGGAACGGCCTCACGTTGGGAGGCTTCAGATGTCAGATGTGGTTTTTGGCCTCTCATGCGTTTGACAGCGGCCATTGTTCGGTTTCAGCCTGTTTTCCTCTTTCCAAAACGACGCCTGAAGCGATGAGGTCATTGTGTTCGCGCCAAGAGACATGGGGAACAATAGAGCAAGAGAGAGAGAGAGCACGCAAGGAATGTAGGAAGTGAAAATGAAGTGACACAAACAGAAGCTGGATGACGGAGGGAGGGATGAAGAACGGAGGGAGGGAGGGAGGAGGTAACATCTTCTCTGACACACTGACTGAGACGTGAAGCTCAGAGCGGCCGGCTTGTGACTGAGCCGTCACGAGTTTGAAAACCAGAGACAATTTATAGAAGCGGCTGCTTCGCCTCATCTTCTGCTCTTTTACAGACTTTTCTTTTCTTTACCTCTGATAGAGACACGACTGAACGAGCTGTTTCTGTTTCTCAGCGCACAGCGGCTACAAAAAAAAAGGAAGTGAGGCCGGTTGTTTGTCGACTATAAATATCTCATTCTCTCAAAAGTGGCATTTGACTGGTTTCTTTGCTTTGGTCTGACACAGAGGTGAGAGGAGCCGGGGGAGTGTGTGTGTGTGTTGTTTGTTGACTGTGAAATGAGTGGGCACACACACACACTATGCATACAGACTTCCCTAAACAGGCGGCTGAAACTCTTGGGTGATTTTTGCTGACGTATGATTCAGCTGGGAAACACAATAACTCACACAAACACACACAAACACACGCTAAAGGACGGGCTGAACCCGAAGCTCCTGTCACGCCAACTTCCCCCTTCAGCTCTATTTCAAATGTTTTCCAGGTTATTTCAGGCTGCAACACAAATAACAAAAGAAGAAGACACAGAAACAAGAGACTCACCAACTTTGAGTCCTGCCTGCTGGGCCGGGCTGTCGCCGTGCACCTTGCACACAAACGTGCACATCTCCACTGAGTTCTGGTCCTGATGGTGGAGGCCGTAAGTCTGAGAGAGAAAGAGAGAGAGAGAGAGAAAGAAGATGAAACACTTTACAGAACATTTCCTTTTTCTTCAACGTGTAGGAATTGTCTTACAAAACATCAACTGATGTCAGCAGTTGTGAAACAAGGCGACGTTGATAAACCACTGAGGAAGCCACGACGGGCGGATGGATGGACGGACGGGTGCAGGAAACCAGATGATATCGCTGAACAAGCTGAGATGTGACACGAACATGCAAAGTCAGAGACTCATTTCTCTTCTGCTGCTGCTGCTGCCGATCACACAGCTCAGGAACAACCAGCAGATTGCACTAATCAATAATAAAAACTGATGTTGTAGCTATTTGTAATCGATCATGAGCTCTTCGGTGCCTGTGACACTGCAGAACATCTCAGAGGGAGTTACTCTCTCCTCTACCACATCTATCTGATCGGTTCTTTGATGAACTGCTGGATAATTTGATGCAACACAGTGAAAACTAATAAATGACTGAGAAAAGTAAATGATTCATTTCCCACCGAGTTTCAGTTCTGTTCAACACTTTTTTCCCCCCTACACTGTGATATGTGTTATTTGAACTGAAGTCAGTGACCTGTGTGCTTCACTTCACTTCCTCCACCTCTGGAGGACTTCAGTGTTTGGTTGTCTTAGAAACGGTGTTTGTTACTTCCACATGTGTTTGCATGATCTTCCCTGTTTCAGTCACCGCAGTCTGAGCAGGACGTCAACGCTGAGCTTCCTCCTATCACAAGATCATCATTATCATCATCATCCTCATCACAGTGGTCATAACAAAGAGAGGACCTGACTGAACGACAAGTGTCGAACGACAAAGTTAATACTATTTCCATCTGTCAGAGTCGAGCCGCTTTATTTTTAAAACCTGAATCCAGAAACTTGGATGATGAATGTGTAATGCTTCAGGCCTGCCTCGGTCTGTCTGAGCTTCCTACTGAAAGATAAACACATGAAGTCCATGCAAATATCGTCGAAAGGCAAATACCACATTTACATGCACCGCAGCTCAACACAACGTGAGTTTTGAACCTGACAGCAGAAACAGAAGGAGGAAAAAAAAAAAAACCAAGAGACTCAAAAACTCATCTCGGTCTTTTTCTCTCTCTCCTTGACCATGATCACGATGACCTCACTTCCTTCAGGCCGCAGCTCGGCAGGAAGGGCGGAAACCTCCAGTCAAAACCATAAATAAAACTCTGAGCATGTTTCACTTCCAGAAACCTCCACTGACCAGCCGAGCATCACAATGTCCTCATTATTAAGAGCTTTTAATCGTTCCTGTGAAAAACTATTTAAAGAATGAGGCCCGAGCCACAGAGCTGACTTTGTGAGGCGTCGCTGCAGGGAGAGAGAAAGAGAGCGATACTTGAGGTCAAAAGTGTGAAGCTTCAGTGAGTCTGCTGATCCAGGATCAGTGTGGAGCAGGTATTAAACATGGGGAAGCGTGTGAGTAAACCACACACAGACTAAAAAATACACACATCTCGTTCTCTCTCCGGTCTTGAGACCAACGTCAGAGAGCTATTCCACTGATGTGTGACCTTTGACCCTGGCAAATGCTCGGATTAAGAGATTTACAGCACAAGATACTCGCTCAAGTTTCATCCGTTGACGAGAGATGAGGACGATCACAGAAATCCTGTTAAAAGGCACTCAGAGTTCACCCCCCCCCGCCCTCAGCGTCCCACTGTTAATCCTCTTACCTGGATCTCAAAACCAAACGCTTCCTCGTCCTTTTTCTCCAGAACCACGACCTTCCTGGAAAGAAGAAGAAAGAAAGAAAATTTCAAACAAACCGACTCTTCTCTGTGAATCCTGCCGAGTTTTACAACTTGTTTTACATCCACATGTTTCCTCCTGGAGTCAGAGTCAGAGCAACGAGAGCGACGTGATTAAAGCTCTGAGGAGGTTTTTCCATAAGAAAATCTAGACCTGATTCATTAAGTCATAAAATAGTCACCACTGAATGTCTAATGTGTCTTTGAATGTCTCATTTTGTCCAACAACAGAGCAAAACTCCCAAATATTCAGTTTAATGCGATGAAAAAAAAGTAAAGTGACAGAAAATCTAATATTTAAATGTGATAATCTGAGTTTTTTTTGCATTTTTCCTGAAAAACATGGTGTGATCTAAACATCTACATCGATCCACCTCTGTTTTTCAAGCCGACACATTAAAATGTGACACTTACAGTTTCTCAATGTGAGAATTTGCTGTTTTTTTTCCCCTCTGTCTCATATTATAAAAATCTGAATTTTGAGGGGGCTGTTTGTACAAAACACGACATGTGAACAGCTCCAGGACATCGTGACGAGCATTTCTCACAGTTTCCTGATGTTTTATGGATGTTTTTACTTCTGTCATGACAGAATCAAGTCTATTTGACTCACAGTTTATCCATCAGTACATGTACTGGTGAATATTACAGTACATGTACGAGATGTTTATATCCAGCTCTGGATTCCTCTCTTCCATGTGGGTCCTTATCTAAATTGCATAACAAGATATCTCTGCTGGCTGCACAGAACCTCCTCTGTGTCCAGCAGCATCTTTAACGTCACGGACGTCGTTCAGGACAAAGATCGGTCACACACTGAGAGACGTCAGCGCCGTGTGTGAATATTCATGACAGAAACCTCAGGAATATCATAAATAACAAAAGTCTGACTGCCATGATGAAAAGTCACAGGGGGAAAGAAGGAGAAGAGGAGGATGGAGGAGGTTTCAGTTAGAAATGTCAGTGAGTGCTGCTGCTGATGATGATGATGATGACAGTGGACCGCGGGGGGACTGTACCTCAGAGGCTCTGGTGTCTGTGCGAGGGGTTTCCACTTCTGCAGCCCACCACCCTGCCGAGGAGAAAATCACAAGACGAGTCAGACGACACAGACACCTGCGTGACGCTCATGAATGTTCAATTACTCATCAGGGTTAATCCCCTGCGTTTCCTGGACACGCCTCCTGCGTGCATGAGTGCAACCAGCGGCAGAGTTGAAACCAGGGCACATGTGCTGGTGTTATCAAATACTCCTGGTAGCACAGAGACACTGGCACAGGAACCAGAAATACACGTCTGTCTGCTCTTTGTTTACACACAGCACTTTATTCTGGGCTTTTTTTTTTTCTCCATGTTTTGCTCAAACATTCGGCCTATAGAACTGATTATCATACCTCATTAAAGAGGAACAAATAAAACCGTTTAATGAAGTTTAATGTCCCCCTGAAGGTTCCCTGAGGAGCTCCAGCTCCAGCTCTGACGACTCTGTGGTGACGAGCTGAGCCACAATAAGTGCATTGAGAGAGCAGCAGCAGCAGCAGCAGCAGCAGCAGCAGCAGCAGCAGCAGGTCAGGACCCGGCCCAGTAACCTCACTGTATAAATAAGGAAGGTATCTGTCCGCTAGAAATCACTCACAATCAATCCACCTCTGTTCCAGCTCGATCATTTTCAACTGCTGCAGCTATGAAAAGACGCTTTGTGCCGCCGCCGCTGCCACCGCCTCTCTGGGTAGTAAAATGTTGCTTTCTTTATGTCCCAACACTTACAGAATTGTCCCGTGCCGTCTCAATGAGCGCATTTACTCCCAAATAACCACAGGGACCAACAGGACTGACTGACTGGGGGGCGGGGGGGGGCGGAGGCTGGTCTCCATCTCTGTGTGAGTGTGTGTGCACAATGCACTGTTGTGGGCTTCTCACGTTCAGCTACTGGAAACACATGTAGTCGCCCTCTTCACAACATGCAACATGGTTGTTGAGTGTGTTGTTGCTCCTGATCTAATCCAGGAAAACATGGAGCTACTAATCCAGACAGAATAACCGACTTCATTACCTTCAGTGTGCTTTTATTTTGAAATGAATCCATCTTGTAATAAGTCTAGGAAAAAAACAGACCGGATTTCTCTTTGTGATCAATGAGCTGGTTTCAGTCCAAATCAAATACTTCACTTTAACATTGATCGGTTTTCTAGTGTAAAGCTGGCGCGACCTCACTGTGACCTCATGAAAGTGAAGCTGCTTCTTTCACTTTTGATCTTTTAAAGTCTTAAACTTTTGACTTTTTGTCCCCTTTTGCATCTGAAGTTTCTCAACAGTTTCTTCAAAACTTCTCCACCTCAATCTTGTTGTCACATTTCCTCTGTTACAGACCCACAGGGTGTCTCGTCTGAAATCGACTTCAGCGACACATTTCGTCATCCTTCTGAGGAAAGCAGTCGTTCCATCATCACGTGAAGGATCTGTTGCTCAAGTCAAACCATCGTCACCTCCATCTGCTCCACTCTGGACACTGGTGAACCTCACACAACTCAGAGTCTGGGTGGTCCCTGTCTAGGCTGCTGCTGCTGGGGCTGCTGTCAGTGATCAGTTATCAATAGATCAATACACTGAGGAGAGAAAGCACTTGAAGATAGAGGGTTCCTTCACTGCTGGATATGAGCTGATGGACACTTCATGGACTCTGTGGACAAACCATCTCCTAATTTCTCACTTGAAATAACCAGATAAATGTTTTTTATTTTCCTTCTCTGACCCAGGTTCATCGGTCCAGGACCAGAACAAGGTTTTAACAGCAAACTAATGAAAGAAACAACTTTAACACATCAAAAAAAAGTTAAAAGTACAAGTGTGAAAATCAGGTTTGAAGTGATTCATCAGCCTCAGACAACAGGAGCACACAGCTGAGACTTCATCTGACCTGTCTGAGCTCCTGCAGCTGAATTAAAAGTTTTAAAACCAGGTGTTTCACAGCAGGAATAAAAACCGTCTGTACCTTCTTGAAGTTCCTGGGCAGCGTCCCGCCGGAATAGGCCAGTGTCCGGTAGTTGTAGACCTCGGAGGAGCCGCTCGGCAGCTCCGCGGTCCTGCAGCTGTCCGACTTAGACGAGGGGAAATAAATGTCGTTGTTGTCCTGAGATGCGGGTCCAGACTCGGGTCCGCTGGAGTTCACTTTCTTCAGCCTCCTGAAAGTCATGTTGACTCCTCACACGAGGCTGGACGCGTCGTCTCCAGTGGAAATTAAAAGTACAAACACAGAACAGCAACCAGAGTGTGTGGCTGTGTGTGTGTGGCTGTGTGTGTGTAGCTGTGTGTGTAGCTGTGTGTGTGGCTGTGTTGAGCTTCAGGATGCTGCTGACCGAGCTCTGAGCCTCAACGTGGAGCCTCCTCCGACTTCACTGCACTCTTTCTTGTGAATAAACCGAAGGGGGCGGGGCTTCGGCGCTGAAGGACACAGATGAGTGCCAATAGTGGCGCTGACGTGCATCCTCTACCCTGCTGCCTTCAGGTGCACCTCGGGCATTTCGGTTCAGCAGCAACAACAAAGGGCAGTGGTTTTATTTTAGAAATTCACAGTTGAATCAAGGGGACCCGGGACTCCCCCCCCCCTCCCCATAACCGCTCCAGCACTTCACATTTCATTTCACTTTGACTCTGCAGCATCATGTTTGATCTCTGGACTGATTCATGTGCTCAACTTTAACCAGTGGAGGAAGGAGGAAAGTCTGAGCATGGACCTTCAGTGGAGAAGGAGCCATCCTGAGTCAAACAGCACTTTTAAATGAGATCAAACATCACAAATAAAGTGTTATTCATGTCCTGTCCTGGTGTAACCTCAGTGAACCCAGCCGTCCTGTGCCACACATGTGACATGCCACTTAAAAAAAAAAAAAAAAAAAAAAAAAGAAGTGACGATTTAACTTCATATGCAAAACACTTGTGTGGGTTTAATCTGGGCAGCAGCAGCTGTTGTTGGCAAAGTTTCCAGACATATGCGATCAAGACAGTTGCCGTGATTTGTCCAAGTGCATTTGATTGAAATATATCTGTGGTGGCTGAGCAGACGAGACCATAAACTTAACAATAAAAAAAAAAGTTTAAAAGAATCATTTCTTCCTCAGAAAGCACTTGGCAGGAGGAGGAGAAGATGATGTGCGACGGATCTAAGATTAGAAAAATAATAAATGCAGATTTACTCTTTAACAACAAAGAAAGAGAAAATGTGGTAAAGTTTTTAAAGTCTGGCATTAAAGACAATTATTTTGAGTCAGGCCTGGTCATGTTGCAGCCACATGTGGCCCCTAGAACTACAAAGTCAATGACGCCCCCTGGTGGTGAAAGCATGCAGTTAAATAAAGCATAACAACTTCTGAAGCCCAGACAGTTTATTAAATCTTTACACAGTGTGTGTTGTTTCAGGCATTGTATACACGAGCATCCTCCAGATATACTGAAATGATATGACAGATATAATATTTAAAGGACTAAATATGTTGAAACAGCTTCAAACCAGTACTCTTTTTTTTTTTTTTAAATCCAAGTCATCATCACAATTTTATAAGTTAGACGTCAACATATCTCAACTTTCCTGCATCAAACAAGCACTTTCTGCCCTAACACACACAGTCACACATTCATAATTTCACACATTAACACACACACACACACACACACACACCAGCAGATCAACATGCAGCCCTTTGGCAATGATTGTCCTGTTACTGTTCCCCGAAACACTTTCAAGTATCTTCTGAAATGTGTGAAAACAAAACAAAACAAAACAAAACAAAACAAAACAAACAAAAAAAGTAAAATCACCGAAATGTAATCTCATCGTTTCCTTCCGTCTCGGCGCCAAATTGCTAATAATAATATTTAATAATAATAAAACATCTGCATCTTAACAGCCACAACAAAAACAGCAACACCACATGGTCTACGCCTGAAGTGTAAGTCTACACAGCAGCCTGTACATCTTCTACCTAAACCATAAACGACGAGTGTAAAGGCACATGAAGCTGAGTTTTCTTCTTTTGTTTTCTTTTTTAAACATGATATTAACTTTACCTTAAACCTGACTTTAAGATCCTACAGAGCAGCAGCATTATTTCCACCGGCTGTGAAGCATTGAGATTAAAAACACTGAGTAAAATTTGGTTAAATTCTTTTTTTTGTTTTTTTTTTGTTTTGTTTTTTTGCCACGATGCACATGAACACATCTCACCGTACAAGTTTTGTTTTCATAACAGTGCCATGCTTTTGGGTATTATAGGTCACACAGAAGGTGCAGAACCTGTGAAGCCATTATTATTATTATTATAACTGTTACAATGCAAATTGTTATTCTACAACGTACACATTCAAACTCATTTTATGTAAAAAAAAAAAAACAAACAAACAAACAAACAAAAAAGTGTCAGTTGTTTATTTACAGTGACGGAGTGAATGTAGTCGTAGTCAGTTGTTGTTGGTTTCATTTGAAGAAACCAGTAGATTTGGCCTGAGGAGCCATCAACATACTGGCCTGGTTCTTGTGTGTGATGTGAATCTGAGGAGGAAAGAGAAAACATCCAGTAAATCACACTGTGATCAAGTCAAACTCACCACTAACTACGATGCACAGAGGAAGACTGGCTTTAATATTTAATGTGTGGTCTGCAGGAAAAGCAGCAACAGTCTGTGGGTGTGTGTGTGTGTGTGTGTGTGTGTGTGTGTGTTGTATTTACCGTGCAGGGAGGCTGCATCCACGGCTCCCCGTCGATCTGCATCGGTAATGCTTTCTTCGTCCTGGGGGTGAAGTGGAGCAGAGAGAGGGATCAACATTAAAATACCAAAAGGGCCTCAGCGACTTCAGTTGATTGTTATGTAAAAGATCGAGGACAGCCGGTGATCAGAGTCAACAAACGGCCCGTCGTCACCGCTGATGAGACGAGTCCGGACGCGTCCCCTCACCTGATGGTGATCTGTGAAGTCTTGGCGAGCCTCACGGCGCTCTTCAGGCCCGTGTAGATCTGACCCATCTCCATGGCACCTTCCAGGCCGACCACCTCCAGCCGACGGTCACTGAGATCTGACACAGGACACACGGACCAATGAAATTAGACATTAGACTTCTTTATATCAGCTCTGATAGAGGTCAATGATTCTTGACTTTCATCTGTCAATCACTCGTCTTATTGCACCAGATCTGCACAGAGAAGGTTGACAGGGTGACCCCATCATGAACCTGAGGCAACTCATATCCAAACAGAAGCTCCGCATTAACGCTGCTCTCTAGACTGCACACTAAACAAACTGCACCTGCGCTGAGTCTTTTCTACAGGAGACGACTGATTGTGATTAAAAATGTGTTGCATCACTCACTCTCATGCTGACTGATCAGACTGAGCTGTCTGGATCGTCCACTGGTAAATGTGTGTGTGTGTGTGTGTGTGTGTGTGTGTGTGTGTGTTTTTCTCATATCAGCTGATTAATCGGCTTTTTCCTGCTCCAAACTATCGTTATTATATCGGCCTTTAAAAATAGGGTTGACCTCTGTTTCCAGGTGCGGCTGCTCTCAGCTCTGGTAAAACCCACTGTCCACTTCCTGTTGCTAAAGAGCAGCTAAAGAACCAGACATTTGAAGAGACCAAAATCAGGACCTGAAAATATTATGACGCATATGATGCTCATGAGATCACAAACATGTGACTGCCAGGTGTGTAGACAGGAAAATGTTTATGTAAATTTTAAAAGATCATGAAAAAATTAACAGATCAGTTTCATTTCAGTGAATCTGTGTCTTGTTTTTGGCCATGGATCAGTTTTCAGCAGACGGAGCAGAAAACAGATCATTTAACATTTTATCACCCTATAAAGTCCTTCAAACAGCTGCCAGGCTGCACACACACACATGCACACACACACACACACACACACACACACCACACAGAGGACAACGGCGGCATTTATTGTGAGCCTCTGTTTGTCCCAGTGTTACCTTCCACTCAGCTCTGCTTGGTTTGCAGCACAGGTACCGTTTGGTGGGTTTATCGGGGCCTCTGAGCTAAAAATAGCAGCTGGCTGCAGCTAGAAATGAGGCTGATGATGAGAGTGGAGCGAGCGGGATGTCAAACCAAAGCAGCGAGCTGACAGACGCTGATGAGGATTCATCACAACCTGCAGCATCTTGAACACATCACACATTGACTGATTGATTGTGAACACAGCAGTGGAGCTTCATGTTTATTTGCCTTTAAATCCGTACTTCAGTTTTTTTACTGTTGTATCCTACATGTATTTGTTTACCTTTTTTGACCTGTACTGCACTTTGGCTTTTATGCCTTTAAAGGACAGGATAGCTGGAGAGAGACAGGTAATTGGGAGACAGAGAGGGGGAGTGACATGCAGCAAAGGGCTGCCTGGGTGGAATCGAACTGCGACCGCTGCAGTGAGTACTACAGCCTCTGTATATGGGGCACCTGCTCAACCCACTGAACTAAACTGAGCCCCAACTTCATCTGTTTTAATTGTGCTTTATAAATAAAGTTTGAGTTGAGTGTAGAGATGGAACATGATGAAATGCATTAAGTGTATCTGTCCAAAGTGAAGCTGACCTTCGACCTTTTCAGTATTCAGTATTATCAATTCATCATCCATGTGTTTTATGGGGTCACAGTGACCTTGGCCTTTGACCTCTGCTTGCTAAAGTCCAATATTCTCCAGTATTCCTGAGATGTCACATTTATGAGAATGAGACAGACAGAAAACCTGAGTACGCCGCGTCTCCGGCCTCGACTGACAAAGTCGACTGCAGATGTTTGATCGTCTCCGTTTGAGATCAACATCCTGTGAACCAGACGTCAGAGAGAGAGAAATTACCTTGTGAGGTCACTTTCAGGATTTCTGGGTCGACGATCACCTCTGGCTCTTCCTGACTCGTCAGTCCCTTCAAGTCCCCCTTTTTAGTTTCTCCCCAAAGGTTGGAGCCGCCGTGCATGCTGGGAATGTTCAGCACAGCAACCCCTCTAGAGACAGGCTGCTGAGATCCAGTGGAGCACCGCAGCACTGCAGGAGGTGCAGCAGAGTGAAGCGTCAGTGCACGGTGTCTGTGTGTGTCTGTGTGTGGGAGAACTTGTGTGAATGCACACTTGCAGCGCTGCTGATGCTGGCACGGCGCTCTCACCTCAATCGTCAGGCCTTCGTTCAGTTTTTTGCAGGAAGCAGAGATGGTTTCTGAAGTGGCGAATTCAAAATACCACAGTTTGTTCTTCATCCTGCACACACAAAGAAGCAGGGCTGTTCAGGGTTTAAGAGAAATTTCACTTTCACACTACATTCTGTGAGAAGGAGGTGGAGTCTCGTCACAACACTCGCCACCACAGACACCTGCTGCTGCCACCTGCATTTGGCTTTTTCAGCTTCAAAAAAAAAGAAAAATGTACACAAGAAAAAAAAAGAAAAAAGTATGAGGATAAAATACTGTAGTATCTCGCTCTTCTGCCTGTGTTACTGTTCATGATTTTCAAACTGTGCACCACAGTGTACAGGATATATTTTGTTGTCTACAAACTGAAAGTGTGAATTGTGTACAGTACCTGCTGTTGAATTTCTGAGGATGCTTCTCTCTCATTGTGTGAAACCGGTGAGCGATGGAAGCGTCCTGTCGACATGACACAACAAACCAAAGCAATTATCTCAAAACACAAAGCTGAGAGATAAACACTTCCCTTTGTGTGATTGTATTTGTTATGAGAGACTCACAACTCCGATAGAGAAGTAGTTGTTGATGATTTCATACGGCACCGGGTCGCCCTTCTCCTGATTCTCGTCCGTGATGACCTGCACACTCCAGCGGTCCATCAGCACCTGAGAGCTCCCCTCGATATCTTTGAGGATACGACTCAGATCCTCTCCGTCGTATCCTGCAGAGCGGAGGAGGCAAAACAACAAGGTCAGCGTGACAGAGACGGAGACCGAGCGTCTCTGTGTGCACAAACATGTTTTAAAATAACTGATGTGTACAAGATTTGTTTTGATGAACCAAACATAGACACACATCAACAAAGGAAATGCAACCAACTGTTTCATGACATTTTCTCACCTCCTCCCCATCGCAGACATCGTGCGAGGTCATTTCCTGTGCCCAGAGGAAGCACAGCAACAGGTGGCCGTTCTAGCAGATTGGCTTTGTCTGATTACAAGAAATAAAATCAAAAAGATCAAAAAAGGGAACAAGAAGTGCATCACAATGATTTTCTAGCAGAAACAAACACAGCTCGACCCGACTGTCTCACCTATAGCGTCCAGGATCCAGCCGACTGTGCCGTCGCCTCCGCACACCAGGATCCTGTAGTCCTGCAGATTCCTGAAGAAACTCAGGCTGAAAGAAGAAGTGACGAGGTTTGAAACAGGAGACAGCACAGGAAATAATCAGACACATCATCTGGTCACTCACCCTGGTCCTGGTCCACCGTTGGAAAGGTTGTAAACCTGCCGTGGGTTCAGTAAATACTGAAATTTACGCAGGACTCTGAAAATCAATACAACCAGGATAAACATTGTGCATTTACTGTATCACACACGTGAATGTATTTTTGTTTGTTTGGTTTTGCACTCACCTTTCTCCCTGTTTGCCTCCACTTTTAGGATTCACAAACACTAGAAGAGGATGAGTGTTCGGCACAGGGCTGATCTGGTGAATTAAAAATGATGTGACGGTTATATAACAGAAGTTAATTTCATGTTTTTCAGGAGGGAATTCATCTCTAAGATGTCGATATATATCCAGTATTGATAAAAACCTCAGCACAAGGCGCATCAGTACCTGCAGCACTTGTCCATCAGGAGTAGTATTGAGCTCGTTGTCGTCATTCGAGCCCGCGCAGCCGTTCTTTACGTTGTTTGGCCTTTCCTTTAGGGACAGATTGAATAAACAACAGGAAATGTAACATGTGTCTCTTGCCTTTGGAGAAGACAGAAAAAAAACCTAACACACTCACACTGTACCTGTCAAAATGCCACACAGGTGAGAGGGGATTTACCAACAACAAGAAAACAGCCCAGGGCTGATGTAATGCTGTGCGTAGGTGTGACAGGCTCTGTTTGTACTTTACATGAGCTTGAGAGGCGCCCGAGGACAAATCTGTACCTTTATAACAGGATATATGGCCCATGGAGGCAGGATATGGTCTCTGAGCGGCCCACAGGTGCACTCTGTCGGCTCCTGCTCTGCACATTCATCGTGACGCTGTAAAACACACTCACGTTACATAAACAGGCAGCAGCAGCAGCAGCAGCAACAGCGATGATGATGATGATGATGGACAGACTCTATATTTATCCTGTACACGACTCTCACTTTTCTGTCACGTTGAACACTTTCAGTGGAAAAACACAAGAAAAAGAAAGTGAGCAAGAAGAAGAGGAGGAATTACATCTCTACTACTAGACTGGATTTGAACCCGATGCATCATGGGAACGTGGTCTTTCAACCCTGAGACTGAGTGAGGAGGACAATGCACACAGATCAGGAGGCATCCTCACCATCGTGTGGCACCACACACAGTGTTTGCCCGTTAAACCTTGGTAGCTCTTGATCTTCTTCTGGCATTTATCACATTTCCTGGAGTCGCAGTTCCCGCTCACCCAGTCGTGTGCTGGAACCTGAAATGTGGGATGAATATTTTAACATCCACAGAACAGCACATTCACACACACACACACACACATACACACATACAGGATAATGCCCGACTGGGATTGAGTGTGTGTATGTGTCACTGTAAATTTAGTGAGTGTCACTGTAAATGTTGTCATGGAGACGGCCGGAAACCTACCCCCGTTTCTTTCTTTGACTTCACATACGTTCTAGTGCAGGGAGCTGGGTTCTTATTAGCACAGCGACCGTGCACTGTGTATTTGCAGCCTGCAAAAGAAGATGAACGAAGCCAGCTGCCGTGTGATGTTTACATGAACACTTTTACAAGGCTGTCAAATGTAAAGATGGCAGTCAATAATCCTCCACTCTACAGTTTCACTGCAGTGTCGCCCTCTGCTGGTGAGCGGTGATCGTACTCACAGGTGCAGCACAGGCCCTGCTTCCTCAGGCCCAGCAGCATGCTCTGGCACACATTGCAGTAAACAGGCTTGTTGAAATGTTTCATCCTCCAGAGGTGCTGCCCGTCCTTCTGGGTCATCTGCTCGATGCAAAAGAAGTATAAGAGGAAAAGGAGGAGGATGATGTCATGTTGGTGCACAAACTCATTAACATGTAAAACATAAAAATACAAAATGTTTCTAACAAAAGAAACTCAAAATCTGTTTCCGTTGTTGAAATTTAGATCAAACTATGCAAAGCCTTTCATCCGCTCACTGTGACAGAGGTTTGCATTTCACAGTTGTTTTTCACACCCACTCATGACTAACCCTTGCCTTAATGAGACAGCTGATTATGCAGCATGTAGTGGCTCTCTATAGCACGACATACTGTGCAGAACCGTGGATATTCAAATCAACGCTGACTGTAATCTCAAGTTCTCCACACAAGATTATAAGGCTGCTTTCAATCTGTTTACAGAGCGGCCCGCCGCTCTTATCCAGATTACACACTCAAAAATGCTGTTTTTTGTGCGACGTGACCAATCGGCCTATCACTTACTGCAGGAGGCACAGCATGGCAGCAACTGTGAGGGGGCTGAATTCATGCACCCCAGGCTTCAAATGTCCATTGGTGGCTAGAAATAGCCTGAGGGGGAAGTCCCTCGCATTGTTGTGGAGGCCAAACCCAGTGACAGAGTCCAGCTCGCGGTTTTATGCCTCCACTGGGAGCTGCAGTCTGACATTAAGTGGCTTTTATATTCTTGGGGACACATTCAGCAACACCCCTAACACAAGAACTCATCTCATCCTCTCATCCTTGATTTAATTAACGCAGTTTTATGAGAAGAAGCGATATTAAAAATGATATATTTTTTCATTGACTTATAGTGCATCAGGGTAAAGATTGCCATTTTGTGCAAGCACAGTGAAATGTGGGCACAGATTGTGCAGACTAAATGGAAAACACTAAAGCACTCTGATGGTGCAGAGCTTGCATGAGAAGAGATGACATTACCACACCCTGTAACACTGAGTCGGCAGAAAGGGTCTTATTGACGGGGGGAGGAGGAGGAGGAGGCAAAGGACAGGGGAGAGGCACGCAAGGCCGGGGATTCATGAGAGCAGCGGTGAACGTAGGTTTCACCACTTTATGAGACACCTGCTGTCAAAACAAAACACATCTGAGCCGACGCTCAGCGAAAAGAGAAACACACAGCTGCTGCCGTAAAAGCACCTTCAGACCCAACAGGACCAGCAAGGGGACGTTGTTCATGCCTCCCTCCACCCACTCGTCCAGAGAGACCGTGCCGCTGCTGTCAGCATCGATCGCTGTCATCATGTCCTTCAGAACCTGGTGAAATGATAGTTGGTTGTTATCATCAGCACACACACACACACATACACACACACACTTTAATCTGTGACTCTAAAGGGATGTGTGTTTTATGAAAGTGCATGTGTGTGGGAATTTGTGAATTTTATTGCTGGGGGGTGGAGCTTATCATTCTTTACTACCCCTGGCATATGACTAACATGTGGTGCCATATACATCATTCACACCATAAAGGATATCTTGTGCAAACACATTTACTATAGAGGTGAAGGTACAGTACGTGCAGCGCTCAAGGAGCTGGTGCATAAAGCATTTCACTGTGCACCTTGTGCTGTGTCTGTCGTCATGGAGTGTATGTGACAAATAAAGTCTGAATTCAAGTGCTTTCCCGGATGTTGAGCTCTGTGGGACTTACCGGCCTCAGCTCTGACACATCCCAGCCCAGGTATTCTGCAGCGTGCATCATCTGAGCAATAATCCTGTCCACTTCCTGTTTGAAAAGTAAAACAAAAAAACCCCAAACGACACTCGTTTTAGTTATGTGGTTGGTATGATACTCAGTATTTACAATCACACCCTAAAAGATTTTCTCAGCGACTTACAGAGCTGTCGAGGACTCCATTCCCATCTCTGTCATAGAGTTTGAAAGCAACTAAAGAGAAGAGGGGAAATGAAAGTGGAAGTGTTGGACCGATTCATCACTCATGATCTCTCATGGGCAGGAAAACAAAATAACGGACTCACACTCCAGCTTGTCCCTGGGCTGGCCGTCCTCCAGCAGAGAGAAGTAACATGAAACATCCTTCAGAAAGACCTCCTCTACGGGACAGAGGGAGGGGGAGGGAGAGAGGGGGGCTGTGAGCGCAACGTTCACCATATCTGCACATGCAGCTCCACACAGTGATAAATGACTGCATGCCAAATAGACCATGGTGTAAAATCGATACGAGCCTGCTTCAAAGTAGCGTAGAGACACCGAGAGCTGTGTTAACACATGGTGCTTAATCTTACTGGCACTGTCTTCCTGGGTGGGTTCAGAGTTTTGGAAGGAGCGGAAGAGTCGTTGGCAGAGATCCACAGGGAAGTCCTCCACTTCTAAATAAGTCTTCAGGAACAGACGAAAGCCCTCTTCATTGATGCACTGGGAAAGAATGAATGGGAGAAGTCTTTTTTGTTCATGGTGAAACTGTGACTAATGAAAAGAGGGAGGTCTGAAATGTCTGCGTGTTTGCGCTGTGCGTTGTGCATGTGAACTTCTGCATTCTCAAAAATCACCTCTTCTCACATTGTTGCTGCTGCCAGAAAATCTTGCATCTGACATGCGTCACTTAGTCAGAAAGACGCTCACAAGCTTCTCAGAAACGTTTATCAGTAAAACAAAAAAAAGAAAAAGAAAGAAATTGAGTGGTTGCTGGGTTTTCATGCAACAATGGTATCTGTTTTTCTCACATGATAATATCCTGTGGGGCTAACAAGCAGAAGTCCCTCGACAACGCTGAACCACAAACCCATTTCTTGTTGACATAATTCCATTTCCCTGTTGGTACCCTACAAAGCTGCCCCAGTAATAAATAATGTGACTGCGAGGCAGACCACAAAAGACGAAGAAGCACAAAGACGGACCAAGGAAACAGAAAAAAAAAGAAAGACAGCATCATTATTGTTCACACAGCAGCATCAAAGTCCTGTGTCACTGTGAAGCTGGGAACTGCCACTGAATTTGTGTTTTCTTCTACAGTAAAAAACAAATTCCACATTTCCTGCAAATGATCCGAATCAACTTCGTGTCGCCAAATTGTCCATAAGAAATGACGCATTTACTTCCCGCACAAATTAGTTGGCAGCACCAGCCGCTGATGTACAGTATTGTAAAGATCCTTTTTTCAATCACATTTGAGCTCGGCCAGCCAGCGCTGCGTTCAGCAGGGCCGTGCTGCGTGGGCAAAACTAAGGAGGTAATTTACATTTGCAACCTCGCTCGAATGTGCTGAAGATTTTTCTCATGGACAGCTTAGTCATCATGATCAATGGGTTTGAATCTAATTTATCAGCATGGGGACAATTAATAACTGCCCAGTATACATAAATCACAAGCTCGTTTCTGGCTGAACTGCTCCGCTGAGAGGTTTAATTAAGTTCAGTTATGTACTTTGGCTGAGTGAGTTTTTGTTTTGTTTTTTTTAGGAGGGGGGGCGGGGGTTAGGTCGTGATGATGTTGAACAGCAGCAGGATGTCGTCCTCCCTCACCTCTCCGTGTCTGTGCCGGGCCAGTCTGCCATCTGCATCAAATTCCCTCAGCACATCTTTCACCTTCAAGCTGCAGTCTGGAAACCAAAGGCACACACAGGTCACACAGGGATAAACACGGACTCTCACACTCACACTCGTCTCTTCAACCATTAAATGATATAAATGATTTTAAGTCCACATTTCTGACTGAACAATGCACATATATTCATGTGGAGAACAATAAAACAGGTGCAAAAGATGAGGTGACAGACTGCTACCTCTTCTAGATATGAAAAAAAAAACATGAGCGAGTATAAATGAGTGTGTGTGTGGGTGGAAGTGAGGAGGAGGGGGGGGGGTTTAGCGCTGAGAAAACTGCCTGCCTGCCCGCCCGCCCGCCCGCCCGCCTGCTTGTCTGTACTCACATTCAATGTACTGCTGTAGCTGGATAAAGTCGACAGGGTTCAGTTCCTTCACCTCTGGGTTTGTGGGGGTGGACATGGTGCCTGCTTCTGCACTAACTGCCTGCCTGTGCATAGGCGAGAGGAACAGTGAGACACAGAGGCAGAGAAAGGAGAAGGTGGGTGCACACAGTAGCCTGCTTCTTTGTAAAACATAAAAGCATGGCTGCAAGCAAAAGATAGCATCTTCCATTTCACACTCGCACTAATCCATGATCGCACACACACACACACACAAACACTCAACATCCCAAACTCAGAGAAAACAAGGATGTGCACAGCTGAGCTGAATGTACACAATCAACACTGCTGCACACACTCACACACACACACACACACACACAGGTGAACATGCTTCTTCTTCCCTTTTGATGAACCGGCAACAAACCACCTGTACATGTCACTGCGCTCCATCGTTTTGCATATAGATGTAACATTTTCCTTATACAATGCTCTGAAACGCAGCGTCACTCTCATCTCACACCATCACTGACGTGCGACTATACCCGATTCAAACTGGGCCAAAAGTCTGGTTAAAAAACGATGTCAGGCTAAAGGTACCCATGATACTTCAGCTCTTGGGATTCTCTGCACCCAAATATCTCTTTCCATACACTCAGTGGCCCATATACGATTTGTAAAATACAAAGATGTGAGGAGGATAAAAAAAGAGAACAACGAAGATTTATATCAAAAAAAAAAAAAAAGCAGAATAAACAATAATATCTTGTGGAGAGGTCAAAAAAAACCCAAACCAGCTTGTGCAGGGGCCTCCCCGTCTCACAAAAGGAAGAGCCATAAATGTCACAGTGAACACGAAGCATGGAGCTCGTTAAAGTTGCTCTGCAGTCGGAAAACACGACGTCTGCTGCGTTTAGTTTCATCAGAAGCAAAGATGCAGTTATAACCTAATGGAAGGAGATTCCCTAATGACAGGAAAACACACAGATAAACACAGAGTTCATTAATCATTGAAGGAAAGTGGACAAACTGGTTAATAGAGGGGAGAAAATTGCCTAATATCCTGTGTGATCTTCCTTTGGCAGATGCAAGCCAATAAAATGGCGCAATAAGAAATATAAACACAGATCAATACTGAATTTATCCAGAGTCTAATGCAGCTGATAATCAATAGGCTATAAGATCTTTCCGGGTAGGTCTGTCGTCATAAGAGCAGAAATGCAGCACACATGCTTTAATGTTACACTAATGGAGTTCCTTCACAGTAAGAGCAGGTAATAATTTTAGGATATAAAATGACTTGGTCTCCTATTTACAAACACAAACCTAAGTTAATAAGTGTTAATATGCTCTATTTTAATAATCTGAGCACCTGTGAAAAAAAAGAAAAGGAAAGTTTTGTTGTGATTGAATATAATATACATTTAAGAAATGAAAAGTGACAGTGAAAAACAGACAAAAGAGAGATATTGCACATAAACAGAATAAAGTTTTGTTTTCATCTGGTATCACCAGTAGCTAACGTTAGCTGATGTTAGCAAACATTATTGAGACAGTTTGCCAACTTCATGACTCCTTCTGACTGTACAAAATATACGTTTAATAAATCAAGAGTGAAACTGATCAGTTCAAACAGAAATTGAAGGAATAAAGTTTTAATTTTGTCCAGTGTCACCACAGGCTAATGTTAGCTAACGTTAGCTGATGTTAGCAAACATTATTGAGACAGTTTGCTGACTTCATGACTCCTTCTGATGGTACAAAATATACGTTTAATAAATCAAGAGTGAAACTGATCAGTTCAAACAGAAATTGAAGGAATAAAGTTGTCATTTTGTCCGGTGTCACCACAGGCTAATGTTAGCTAACGTTAGCAAACCTTGATATCAGGCCTACTGAGTCCGTTTGCTGACTTTATGACTCTTCCCTTTCACCTCTACTTTACACTGTGTTTTACCTTTATCATCAATAATCTATATCCAGTTACTTAGTCTCACTTAATGATGATTTATACTGAAATCCAGAGCTGCTGAGTTTTAGCTGATTTAAAACATATTCATCTGAAAACGTGTTGTGTAACCCACCACAGTGAAGTGCATTAAGGTTGAGTCTATCTGAACATTATCAGGTATAGCAGTGGAGACCCTCTAAATCAATCTGCACTTTACTTGCATTACCTGATGGGCTTGAAAACAATAAAACAGACTCTTCACACTACTCTACTGGAGTCAAGATCGTCCAAATAGTCTGCTAATTGATTTTCATACTGTATTGATCATGAATGTCAGCGGAAGGCAGCGATGGAGAGGAAACTATATGGCATGGTGCTTTGGAAAATGGGAGAGTAGTCGTGATGAGGAATAAAAGCTTGGAAAAACATTGGTCTGGTCCTTGAAGGCCGCTCCGTTGGCTCAGCACCAAGCACCCCGGAGTAATTCCGGTAATTCCCAACTAAACAATGAGATTGTTACTGAGGGAATGAAAAGAAAAGGGTAAAGAGTTTAAAATAGAAAGAGGAGAAATGCCCTGGACAGGGTGTAACAGCCTCTGAATACTAAAATACACGCTCTGTAAATCTGATATTTTGTCTTATATCAAAACCATTTGATGATCAGCTGCACAGATACAACACTGAGGCTGGTAAAAGACAGTGGTACAGTGCTGGTGGTTTTCAATCCAGGCTGCTGAATGATGAATGTGTTGTTCACACTGTTGTCCACAGGTGTTATCACACATTAAAGAGCAGCCAGTGAAGGTATCGGTGACGGCTGCCGGCACCGCACAGAAAAATCAGAGCACTTAAAGGACAAAGAACTCACTGAGGAAAGTAAATGAAATGATCTGAGAAAAAAAAAGAAACATCCAGTCTTAACATGTGATTTGGATCCATTTGGTCTGTTTAGACTCTGAAAGGTTCACACTGTCCTCACTTAATTCCCTCAAAAGGTCAGCGGCGTTGCCTAGCACTTGTGTTTATGCTGCCGATCGGGTGGGCCGGCTCTGGATTGACGACAAAGTGACACATGAAGGAATCGTGACCCACAAAAAAAAAAAAAAAAAAAAAAGATCACTTGATCACAGCCTATAACTGTTCACTCTAAAAATATATCCCTGACTCAAACCTCAAACACGGTCTTATAAATAAACTAAAAACACTGTACTGTGCCTCTGAGCTTTGTTTGCATATTAAACACACACACACACACACACACACGGGTCTTTTAGATTTAGATTTTAGAAAACTCATCTGTGCTGATTTTACTTTCCCGTTTTTATGATGTCACAAGCAGCAGCATCACATCATTTGTCTCCTTGCTGCCTGTGTATCATCACCATCACCATCATCATCACCATCATCATCATTGTTGTCTGGTTCAACAAGATCTGGAGCCTATCTGAGTAATCTGATTCCTCACTTCCTGATTAGATAATGATTTGCATGCACAATGCAGAGTGGGTCTCAGGGCCAGCCGGGGCATGAAGGAAGAGGCATTCCCTGCACTTAGAGGAAACCAGACGAAGAGCGTAATACACAGCGAGCCGCTCGTCTCCACTCTCTCTAGCATGACATGGAGTTTTGAGAAGCTGTGATGTAATCTAAATGAGTTTACTGAGGCGAGTATAAATATTTCAGCAGGTTTCAGGAATGTTTGTGGCTTGTTAAAACTTAATACAAACCATGTGACTGACTGTTTCTGGCCCTGACTCTCAATACGTTCACGCTGCAAGGCTCAAGTCAAACGGCAGCTGCTTCATGAAGGAACTGTTTACACGGCTTTATGGGAGCATTTATGTGCTACAGTCACATAACCATCAGTCGGTGCAATTTACTTTGGTCCTCTCTCTCCTGACTGACAGGCCGGGGTGTAATTCTGTTTGAACAAAATGTCGCTCCATGTAATCAGTGCAGGGTAAATGCTGCAGCGCATGTCTAGAGCGCAAATGCAGAGAGTCTGCAGCCGTCTGACTCACTGCCACTACGGGGTCCTCTGAAAAAAAAAACACAGCTGAGGACAATTTTAAATGTTAAAGTGGTTTTTCAAGTAGCAACAGCTTGTGATAGCAACACCGACTCCCCCATAAACCCTCCGAAAAACCATCTGTCTAGAGCCTGACACTTGCTTTTTACTTGTGACCAGTCAGCTGAAAACACCAAATCAACTGCTTTATAAAAACTCACACAGTGAAATAATTGGAGGATTAGAGTGGGCAGTTCAGTTGGCATTCACACATGCCATGCATTTAATTATGAACCCTTAATGTCTCCATGCAAAAAAAAAAAACTGTCAACAACCATAGTTGTTCAACAGTCTTTCCACGAGAACCATTTCAAGGTACGCTCGGGGATGACCTTTTTCCATGGAGGCTAATGTTTGTGCAAGCTGTCATAACACCCACGCCTTGTGTCAAGGAAATCTGCTGTTTTGCAGCACTTGCAGGGTGCAAGCCATTGACTCCGTCATTCTGTGGTTGGAAAACACTGCGTAGGTTCTTGAAGTCGACATCAGATGTTGGGCATTAGTGTTCCTCCTGAAACTACGATCCTCCTCACTGAAGTGTGTGCAGATTGCATCAGGTTCAACAGACAGAGGGTGGGGGTGGTGGTGGTGGTGGTGGTGGGGGGGGGGACACATGCTTGGTTGCTGTGGAAAGTGTTTCCCTCCATCAGCTGCTCTTCGTCAGAGCGCTGCCACGGGTGACTAACAGGTAGGAGGAGGCTCAGGCAGTGAGGGAGGCAGCCTGCCCAGGGACAGAGGGGGGTGGGGGGGGGCAGGCAGCGGCTGCGAGTCTTCCCCCTGCAGCTCCACCTCCTCCCACGCCATGAGCCTCGTTTGGCCTTCACAACCAAAGGCCACACTCTAAATCGCATTCAACATGCAGATGCTACTGTGACTCATTGCATGAGCAGGGGAATACTCCCTTACTATAAATGGACTGTTTGCTCAAGGGGTCATTTTACAGGCCGAGCAAAAAAACTTAGTGGAACTAGAGGAGAGAAAAAAAAAGCATGCCACTCTTTCAGATGTATGTGTCCCCAGAGCTGCAGCCTGTAACCACCACTTCCCCAGGTTGTTTTATCTTCACTTCACTTCAGTACAGTGTCAGCACAGTGCTGGCTGTACTGTACAAGTACAGGTTGCAGCCTCCACTGCTGAAAGCAAACAGACTGAAATATGATGTTTTCTTTAAAAAAAAAAAAAAAAAAATGGGGATTTTTCTTTGGTGAGATAAAAAAAAAATCCATCTGCTTAGTGAATGAAAACTATTTTATAACGATACTAAAAGCAAGAGTCCAAGGTAACGACACAGCCACACATTCGAGCATGTTGTTTATAAAACGGGGCTTCCCCTTCCATTAATGAGAGATGGTATTTGAAGAGTGATATGCAAAAACGTAGCAGGCTCAGATTAGTAGGAAGGTTTATGAGAAATTGAACACAATAAACTGATTGTAAAACAAAAAAAGAAGTGAAAAAAAGCACACACAAAAAAGAGAGAAAACACGACATTCACCACAGCATGAATCATAGATTTCTTGGAAAATGTAGGCGAGGCTTCACTCACTCCCCGGCATCAAAGTGAGGACTGCCCATCACTCTGAGTTCAGACTTGAATGTGACTTATGTAATAGCTTCTCTGTGGAGGCAGCCTTGTAAGAGAACACCACGCTGCGTTCAAAAAAAAAAAAAAAACCTCAAACCTGTCCAGACTTGTGACTGTGAGGGTGCACAGCGTCATACAACAACCACCAGCACGCTGCTTTTATGTTGCAAACGTTTGCACGTTTCAAAGGAGTCTCGACTGGTTCGCCCACAGATCTATCCACCAGCTGAAAATGGAACTACGTTAAATATCATATTTTTCAATGATTGGTGATCATATATTGATCACCACTGTCAGGAATTCACAGATCCAGAGTCATCACAAAGAACTGGATGTTTTTTCTTGTGAGATACTGAATTATTTTCCACATTTAAATAAATGAAACTGCACTAAAGTAATCGCTTCTTATGATGTGATAATAAAACACTGACACAAAAAAGCCTGAAGGGTTAAACTCATACATTATAGTACAGCTTATAGGCAGACTGGTGATGATGATGATGATGATGATGTCATGAAGGAAGTGACGGCTACATGAAAGATACAACAGGTCTATTTAGAGAAGTGAAAACTCTGTAAACAAAGGACATTATTACCATTTCTCAAATTGTGGTTCATTTACAGCCTCTAGCCTGATGTAAACATTAACGACTGGACAAACTGACCTCACTGCAGCATTGCACTGTCTGAGCCTGAAAGAAGCTAGAGTACAGAACAAAATGTTTATGGCACAGAAACATTTTGGCCAAAGTTTGAAAGATGACCTGCTCGATAAACTGGGTGAGCACACAGCTCGACCAGGAAGTGGTGAAAAAACTGCGAGTTCAGACAAAAGAGAAAGAAAAGAAGCCACAGAGAGCTGCATGAAGAGCTGAGACTTTCCTGTATGTTTTGTTTTTCCAGTCAGCATGAGGGCTCAGAGTCAGACTCACCACATGCAGCCGAATGACAGTGAAAGTGGAGCTTTTCGGTAAACAGCGGTCTCTCTCTCTCTCACACACACACACACACACACTGTACACACACGTTCCCACCATCAGCCTCTTCACACCATGGTGGACACTGCCCTCCCAGACAAACACAGCAGCACCAACACTGTGGTGTCAGCCCTCACTGAGGTTTCACTGTGCCCACTGTTACAGCACCATATCCTGCCATCCTCCCATCATCATCATCATCATTATCATCATCACCTCCAGTGGGAGTTACTCAGATAAGATCCCATCACAGGGGAGGCCACTATCATCATCATCAGCACATCAACAACAACAACAACAACAACAACATACTTTGCTCAGCCTACTACTGGTGTATTAAGTTGTACTATGGTGTTGACAAGTTAGACAGATCACTACAGCAGAGTATCTTGAGACAGGACACTTCAAATAGCCACGTTAAAACACGTCCCTGAATGCATCAGTCTCCACTTCTGACGGATGAATTGCTCATTTCTGTAAATAGAAGGGGTCCCCCTGAAGCTGGCAACTTAAGCAGCCTGACATTACCAGACGTCAGGCTCCGTGAAGGCAACTGACTGCTGCAGCATGTGTATGGAGACAGAGAGCAGGCTACAGGGCTGCATTAAAATGCAGTACATGTCCCCAGTTTGTTGTTGTTGTTGTTGTTGTTGTTGTTGTTCGGCTGTTGTGAATTACTCTGAATTAACCGCTGTGGCTGTGCCACTGTCTCTTCATGCACATGCACACGAAGCAGATGCACATGCATTTCCTTAGATCATACTGCACCGTGCTTCAGTGCCAGCTCCTTGTGTTTTCTCAGTGTCGTGTAATATGTGCAGCTGAAAGCGGCTCAGAGCTGCAACTCAAACTTCAATCAATACACACACACACACAGACACACACACAGACACACACACCGGACCATTTACTGTTGAGGTTTTGTTGTTTTACCTTCACGTCGCCGCTCCGGTCTTCGCTGGAATCGTCGCCGTGCGGCGCAAATAAAAACCGGCTGAGAAACAGAGAAAATCCTGCTTTCCGATGCGAAGCGAAGTGGCCGTTAACTTTAAATGGAGGCAGGAGGTCGGCGGAGCGGCAGCGGTGAACTACTGCCGAGCACAGACTGAGTGAGCGGATCCCTCCTGTCAAGCACCGCCTCATCAGCCGCCCTGCGCCCTCTGCTAAACCAATACACACCCGTCACACCGGTGCATCCATCTGCACTTTGGAAAGTCTTTTACTGCTCATCAACATTATGCAAGTCGAAAGTGTTGTTGTGCAAGTACCATTGTGCTCTCTTAAAGGAAATCAATGCAATATACATCTCCTTTTAAAAAAAAATGCTTTTAAGAAATGTAGCTTCGTCATTGTTGGAGTTTCAGCAGGCTGACTACATGTTTTTTGACTTGAGTAAAATAGGTCAAGATATTCAAATTCATTCACATCTTTGTAAAAATATAAAATAAACTGTAAAAATATAAAATAAATCAGTTTGTTTTATATTCATCGTGATATTCATCAAGTTAAACCATGTTTTAGTCAGTTCCTGTGTAATTACAGTGTTATGTCTGTGTAATAACAACTGTGCACGTGGGCCCAGCCCAGGCCACGCAGCCCCCACCGCTGGGTGGTCACAGTAAGAAAAGTGCCCTTTGCTCTTCACCCTTAGCCTCTCACAGACCATATAGGGTTTGAACCCTCTGGGGGGGGGGGGGGTGAGGCCAGTGCAAAAGCCCAGTGCAGTTGGGCTGAGCCCCAAGCCACACCGTCCCCACTGCTCCCGAGGGGAGGATGGGGCCATTGCAAAGACCCAGCACACGGGCCGAGCCCAAGGCCAAACGGTCCCCACTACTGGGTGGTTGCAATAAGAAAAGTGCCTTTCGCTCTTCACCCTTAGCCTCTTTTGCACTCTTGCAGACCATACATGATTTGGGAGCCAGTGCAAAGGCCCAGTGCAGGTGGGATGAGCCCCAGGCCACATGGTCCCTGCCACTCTTGGGGAGAATGGGGCCAGTGCAAGGGCCCAGCACACAGACCAAGCCCAAGGCCATGTGGTCCCCACTGCTGGGTAGTCAGTAGTCTGCTCACAGACAGGTTAGCAGCTCCTTCCTGTTAGTGGTCAGAGAGTGAGACCACCATGTGACTGTTGAGCCCTGTCTGTACAACATGCAACTCCAGATTCTAAGGTCATGTGTTCACTTCCCATATTGAGAGTGCCACTGGGGGCGCTCTCGGTTTAAACTTTCTCTGACTCTTTATTATTGGTTTTTACGTATGCATTCATGTGCACATGACTTAAACATTGCAGCCTGCAAAGGTAGAGCTAATTTGAAATACTGTATACACTGCTGACTAAGAGTGCCCCCCCTTTTAGTATAGTCTTAATTAGCCAGTTGTTGATTTTTTGCACCATCGTGTCAATCTGTAGCATAGAGGTAAGTACTGTCGCTGTGATTATGGTAGTTTTAACATAGTCATGTTGTATTGACTCAGGGAAATATGGTATATTTGAGGGTTAGTCAAGTACATTTACTTAAAAGTACTGCATTTAAATACAAATATGAGGTATTTGAACTCCATAGATAAGTAAGTGTGTCTTGTGTTACCTCAGGTTAACTCGCAGGCGGAGGTACTAGTTATTTTCCGGATTTAAATTTTCCATTCAAACCATGTGATAATATATGAAATAATGATGCATTAGACTGTTATTCCTACTTTAACCTCAGGGTGTGAGCACCACAGCATACACATGCCCCAAGTACTGACACTGTGTATTTTGCTTTTGGGACCATTTGCATTTCAAACATATTCCTAAACATCCATGTGAGATGTTGGGACAGTGTGGGGGGATAGGCAGTGCTGTGACCACATCCCATAATGAGTGAAGACAATTACAGAGACACAGCATTTGGTAAAGCACATGATTTCACATTCCACTGACCACAATGGTGAGGGATTAGTCTCCACAATGAGGACGAGGCTGGCAGAAGAGGATAACAGACATGGAAAACATGTGGGTGTCTGGGTTAGACGGTGAAAAGGAGTGAGTCAGGTCAGAGCAGTCAGACCTTCCTTTCTCTGTCTGTGGTTTAACTTTCATCGCAGCTCTCTCTCTCTCTCTTTTTTTTTTTTTTTTGTTGTAAACCTGGAACAACAGCATCTCGCTCTTCCCACATCTTCTCACTGCACCAGTTATTTCACTCTGACTAATGTGTTTGCATTGAGCCATGAAGAGATGAAGCTCCTCACAGATCTCTGATGACATGGTGTGGTAAAGTAAGGAACTGCATTTTTCCCCCTCATAATTAACATGTTAATTTCAACATCTTTTTTTTTTTTTTTATCCCAGTGAGAAAATACATTCTGTTGGGATTAAGTTTGACATTTTATTCTCGTCTGTACATTACAGTACATAACAGACACAAAACAAATAAAAACATGAATAGGGAAAATAATAAAGGGCACAAATGTTCTCCAAACGTTCTCTGTTTACTGCGCTTGTGTGGGCTTCTCTACCACAAGTCTGGAGTCTTCTTCGTCTCACTACAGGAATAAGTGGCTAATGGTGAAACATCTTACCTCTCAAAAGCCATAGGAGTGACTTCACAAACAATTTTTTTTTTTTTTCTTTTACAATCTCCAAGCTGTGGTTTTTAGTGAAATGTGAGTGAATAGATGTGAACGATGAGGAGACCAACGTCTATACTTCAGGATCACCTAACATGTCGAGTGAACCATCATGATTATGATTTGTCAAATAAAACTCATTGTACATAGGTATATCCTAAATGTTAAAACTTTCAATTGAACAATTCAACCGGACCCAACATACAGACTATATATACACAACTGAGGCAACGAAGAGAACACAAAATCAAATTTTACTTCCTGCAATCAACTTCAAATGCACCGAAAAAGGCAGATTTTCCATACATCAAATGGTAACAACTTCAAGCATGTTTGTGTAAAAGGCAACACAATAAATAAAAACGAATGGCACAGAAGGTTTGGACAATCTAAACTGAGAAGCACAATGTCTTGTGAAATATTCACAGGAACCTAAATCTAGAAAGCAAGCACGCAAAAAAAAAACAAAAAAAAAAAACAACAAACAAACTTCCAAGTCGACGTCCCTGTAGACATTTACACAGGCAGATGAAACAGAACTGAGATAAACAGAGACCACAATCTAATTACAATAATTGGAATAAGAGAATGACATTTATAATTCAATATAGTATTTGTATTTACAAGCATTTTTACAACTGAGGACATTAAATGGGGGTTCAAGCTTATTACTCTATTAGGACATGGAGCAGAACAATCAGATCATATAATGCACTAAATATAAACCTTGTAAACATCACATCTCACCTTTTATCTTAGATATCAGTCAGATTAAGTTTCTATTTGCCAGGTTCATAATGTTTTGTCCTTACTTTAAGGCATAGGTATGAAGCTTAGGAGTGAGCCTCTTAGAAGATTTTATTTTAAATAAGCCAGATTTATTCAGAAGGTTTCGCTCTACCGAGGAAAAACCTACTCATCACAGCAAACCCCCAAGCAAAACGTCCCCACTTGTCTCTGGATCAGCTCGGCTCAGCTGTTCAGTTATAAGATCTCCTCCACACCGTGAGCAAAGATCATAACCAGGCCGGGCTCCAGGATCATATCCTCCCCCATATGCTGATTCTCGCAGGCCATCACCACCACGGCCTGCTTGCCAGGGATCCGCTTGGCAACGTAGTTCTCATAGTAGCGCCTGTTCATCTGCCGTACCTCCAGAGTGGCCAGTCCCTGCGGCCAGTTTCGCTCGTGGGCGTTCTCGATCAGGTCGTTAACGATGGAGAGAGGACAGCCGCTGTCAATGAGGGAGCGCTTGATGACCGCCTGCAGCACAGCATCGGGAGTGGAGATCATGCCGCCCCAGCGTGTCACCCTGGCAGGCTGCATCGAGTTCACCCATCTGAGGATAAAATAAAGAGAGAAAACCACATGAAAATTCAAGCTGCAGCTCCCTGATAAAGTTGATTTAAGAAAAACAGCTGAAGAAGAAGAAGAAACTTCTCTTACTCCAAGATTTCATTATATTCGATGCTCTCCTCGAGGTTTTGCAGGTTGGGGTTTGCACTGCGGATCGCTCTCATGTAGGCTTTAAGCAGCTGAATGTCTCGTTTCTGGAAATGAAAGGCAACACCTTCAGTGACAGATCCCATGAGATTTCCTGAAGCTAAACAGGAGTTTACCACTGATCAATGTGACAGCTGCTTTGAAAAGCTTCATAAAACACAGTAACTTGTTTTTGGTTGAGTCTGGTAACTCACTTTGCTGGGATTTTGAAAAAATGCTGATTCTCTCTTTTTTTGCCCCTTTTTCTTTCTTTTTTTTTAAATAACAACAATTATAAACAATTATTATTCTTCTCCTCCTTTGTAAAATGGACAGTTGACAGAACTGTGATATAAGCTACAGGAGTTGAGCATTAGACTTTACAAGACTGTGTGAGACTAAGATGTTGAAGACAGAAACAACTCGACACATTCTCAATATCTTTTAGTCACATTTGCCCAAATATATACTTTATCAGTAAAAGTCTGTTCATCACAGAAACAATAAAAGACACAGCACTAAATACAAACCTGACAGACACAAACGAAGTCGAACATATTCAGATATATCATCCTGTGTTATTAATCTGTCTCGCATTCAAACTGTTTAATGAAACCATTCAGGCAAAAAATATTACAGTACTTGAATGTTTTGAACACTTCATAACCCCAGATCTCAAACATTAACAGAGTTACAACAACAGCGCAGTAGAAAACTCATTATAAAGTGGTTGTTATGGAAACCTGAAACCTAAAAACCTGTTCCACAGACCTTTGTAAACAACAGTTTTCAGGTCTAAGGAAAAAAAAAAAATATATCTTTGTGCAAGTGAGCATGCAATTTTTCTTACTTGTTCCCCCAACTGGTGTTTATGCTCTGCCACAGTTTTCTCCAGCTCTGAAATCTTTGTCTGTTGCTGTTGAACGACACTTCGCAAATGTTTGATGCAGTTATGGTTGGGCAGCTCATCTTTGGGCATCTCAAGCCTGCAAGAGTGGGAAGAGACAGAACAACAAGAGAGGAAATGGAGGATTTATAATATCATACAATAACAGAGGACATGTTGTACACTTTTGAAAATCATCAATGGATAAAATTTTCATAGCAGATATATTTGGTTTTATTAGTCTCAGAGAGGAATAAAGGATCAATGGACCCAAAAATAACAGCAGTCACTCACCCGCATCCCTCCTCACAGTTGACAGGCCTTTTAGGGTTGTGCTCACAGTCTTTGAGGTGTGACTGCAGCTGGTCCAGCCGTAGCGTGGCCGTGCAGCCGAAGCTTGCATTGTCACAGCTGATCTGGAGTTTAGACAGCATGTTGCGCATGATGCGTGGCACAGGCCGGAGGTGAGCTAGCGTCACTACTGTGCGATCTACGGGACAGATCTGCTGCTGTGCGAACCACTGTGTTATACAGGCGTTGCAGAAGGCATGCTCACAGTGAGGAGCCTGAAGTGAAAATGAGAAGACAGAAACTAAAACACAAAAATTCACACCTAATGACGGCCGCATGATCTTTCAGACGTGGACTTGCCTGCACTGGTTCTTCTAACACTCCACTACATATAGGGCACAGCAGGTCTTCATCCACCTCCCCTTGGAACCTCGTTACGTCGTACCCCATGGTACATCACTGGGACCCACAACCTCCTATAAAAGACACACAAATTAACAGCAAAGCAAAGGACTGTCGATCTTTCAAACGTACAAAAACACACAAATACGCAAAGAATTTAAAGGTATGTCACTCACAAAAGGCCTCAAATGCTTCCATTCAGTTCTCGCTGTGTTGCTGATGCGTCACATCTGGCAGAAGTAGTCTGTCTGGTGAAAGAGACACACCCCCTGAAAAAAAGATGATATTTTTCTTTAATCAAAAAGACTAATACATGGATGATGGGTGGATTGGTTTTATGCTATGCAATCCGATCCCATCTGATAAATACAGAATATCAAAGATCAGTCATTTCCATGCTGTATCATCAGACAGACACATAGCAGTACTCACTAGAAAAGGGGGTAAAAGCGAATAGAAAGCTGTTGTCCAGAAAACACACACTGTCATTATTTAATTAGCATAAGCTGTAAAAGCACAATGACTCGAGAAATTCGAGCAGCCATCAATAGTGATAAACATCCTGGTGCCCAGAAGCGATGTCCTTGATCTCTAACGTCGTGTGGTTGTCACACATTATCATCGATAAGTAAAGCTATATCAGCTAGCTCCCACATTTGAATACAGGATCCCGTTGTCCCAGCTGACTGGTGGCTGACCTAATTTCTGTGGAAGCAGCACATGCCGGTCTATGGGCGATTTACAGATCCCTTTCCCCCCCGCGAATTGCACTCAACATGTCTTGCACACAAGCTAACCCACCATGGCAACGCTTTAGCTACGTGTATGATCTGACTTCGCGGTTAACACGCCACCAAATCACATGCCTTAGGGTTTATAAAGAACCGCCCTGATGTCATCTTGAATAAACAACCCGGTGCTCAGATTCAGGTGCCACTATAGCGTGCACGTCATGAATTAAATGTGGCTAACGCTTGCTAACTAGTTAGCCCTGATAGCGCCTATGGTGCCGTTGATTTCCTCTGGATGTTAGCCACCGAGCTAACCAGACAGAGCTCAGTCTGGGCAAACTATACAGAGAAATGACAGCTCGCAGTCATCCACGTTGGGAGAAAATATCATAAATGCCTGATATACTTACTTGAACATGTAGTAAAACAGATCCTTATCGCGATGTTTATGTATTTTTGGACGTCCTACTGAAACTGGTGGTCGCTAGCCACGTCCTGTGCTACATCCTACGCTTCTGCGTCGTCCCTACGCAGGCGGGTGGAGACGTCATGACGCACAAGAGAAGTTTTTAATTGGTTGGTAAGAAACATTTAAATCGGAAATCCTGTCCTTTTCCCCTCACTTCATTTTCCATACACACATTTACCGGTCAATATATAATATAATATAATATAATATAATATAATATAATATAATATAATATAATATAATATAATATAATATAATATGTTAATTGCTGGTGGACACATACATTAAGTTTTTTTCAGCTCAGTTTGATGACTTCTGTGTTGTAATATTTCTACTTCTCATGTAGTCAAATATTTGAATAGTCCCTCCCTCACTGCCTGTAGCAAACCATGTAGTGTTCAAATTCAAACACAGCCCCAGGCAGTGTTAGTGTTAGCACAGTTAACACACCGTAATATTTACTTTCCTTTATGTTTAAGCAACTGAGTCTTTGTTTTTCTCAGCTCTCTATGTAATATGAGTGGTGTTTTGTAACTGGTTGACTGGTGACCCAGTTTGACACTTGAATAAAAGTATGAATTCATTTTATGTGCTTCATAATTTTAACAAAGGAGCGTCATTGGTGTTCAAACTTTATGCAGATAATTAATCCTGAAATAAATAAATCTAATCAAGTTCTTTGTCATCAACTCTGTTGGTTCATCATTTTGTGGAAGATCAACTCAGGACATGAAACAAGACTTTATTTTCACCTCATTCAAAAGAAAACACAAAGTAAAACTCTGAGTAAACATGTCAAATCTTATTTAGCTTCATTTCTCTCAGATATTCAGCTCAGTTCTATTGATTTAAAGACAAAATGGAAATTAATCAAAGTTATAATAATAATAAAAAACACACAAACTCTCAAAATATTTAGCAATAGCACTTTATTGAACACAAACAACCCTAAGCCACAATACTGAATGACAAGACCAATTGGCTGCAGCAAACATTTTATAAAATAGATTCAGGTTTAATGTCACTAAATTGTTTTTTTTTTTTCTTTTAACGTCAGAAAGACAGATGCAGGTTTTTCCAAAACAGTGAATGATCTTTTACATATTTAACATTTTTGTAACAAATCATCATTCACATGTTCACACGAAGGAATAACAAGGCAAAGTGCTTTCAGGATTGCATTGTCGAAAAAACAAAAACAGAAGAATGAATGGCTTGAGGTTTAGATGAGAGAGAGAAAGTGGAGGGGTGGGGGGTGGGTGGGTGGGTGACGGGGTGGGGTGTAGGGCTGGTCCTGTCCTTGGAGAGGGTAACATGGGTAGGGTAGGGTGGGTGGGTGGGTGGGCCTGGTCATAAAACCTCAAACCTTTCACCTTGTCCTGTACCCCTTGTAGTCAAAACTGAATGTAAAAATGCCGGGGCAGTGTGGAGACAGAAAAAACTATGTCGCAGAATTTGGTTCGGAGTGGACAGATGGATTCGAAGGCATACGGCTCGAGGGGGCTCAAACTCACCCTCGTACAGAATTACAAATCCACCTTTAACTACCTTTTCTCGTGACAGCCTGTGGTACCTGTGGTATCATTACATTACATTACATTACATTACATTACACCTGCAGGGCAAATGGATGGTTTGACCCAGAATGACGCTGTAAACGCTGGAAAGTCGTGTACACACTATAGGGCTCGACAGGGAAGTATATGCACAAAAGGAAACCAAAGAAATACATGGTGTTTATAAAAAAAAAAAAGCCAATGCATGGTTATTTTTCATTTTTCTAAAAGATGATTCCTCTGACCATTCACCACTGAATGTTAAAGGGGATAGACTATCATCATAATCTGCATCATCATTAACATTGTCTGGCTTCACATTCCAGTGGTATTTTGTCGTATAAATGCTTCTCATAAATATTTTTTTTCAACGTCAAATAGACATATACACATACAGCACAACCAAGCACACCTTTTTTTTTTTTGTATAACTACCATTGCTTATGATAAATCTATATTCCCGTACTGTGATACACTTGTGTTTTTTTTTCATCGTTGTTGTTGTTGTTGTTTCGAGTCAGAACAGGTGGAGAGACAAACAATACTCAAGGCTGCAAAACAAGGAGGTAGGAGATATGCTACTGAAAAAACAGCAAGTGATGCTAACATGATCGTTCATTTAAATAATCGTGAGATACACCAGGCGTCGGCTCGTCGTCTTTGAACCATGCTAGTGCCAACAGCTGCTACTCCGGTCGACTCTGCAAAGACTTTCAGCTTTATTTTGTTAAATAATGTGGATTACAGAGTTCGTCACCACTGTTTCATGATGACACACGAGAATCTTAAGAATTTGCACCTGCAGGTTTTTGTCCAATAGCTCCGATGGTGCCGACTGAAGCAGCAGCTGTTTACTAACTGAAGAAAGTTTGTTTGTTTTGTCTTTAAATCGTGTCTTAATCCTATATATTCTCCGACTGGTCATGTTTTTTTTTCTGTTTGTTTTTAAATTGGCTAATTTCAACAGAGTAATTTCATTGGTCCTGTTTGTCATCACAGGTCTAGAGACCACGCTGCTGGTGATGGCATTGACTCCTTTACACACAGTAGAGTAGTATATTTGCAGATTTGTAAATGAGGTAATCAGCGTTAGGCTAAAATAGGGAACCCTGTCATTGACACACACATGCCCAACTTCATTCACCAGCAAAAGCAAAAAAGCAAAAAAAACAAAAAAACAAAAAAGATTTCCTCAATCAGTGGGACAGGACTGTGGAAAAATGAAATCAACTTTGGAATGTCGGGTGGACGAGCCAACTTTTTTGTTCTCCTCATTTTTCTACTTTTTTGTGAAGGTGCACTGTGAAACTATTTGATTGTAACTCATCACATGCCCTGATTCAGAGTCCTTCCACTCATGATAAGGGCTCCTTTGTATTTCCCCAGATAAGCCACTCAAAGTAAAACAGGCAACCCGCTATTATCTATCTATCTATCTATCATGGTTGTGTGTTTTTTTTTTTTGTTGTTGTCGTTCTGTTTTATGTTAATTTGCAATGAATTAAGGCTGCCTCAGCAGCAGATCGATGCCTGCTTTAAGTCCAGTTGTGAGAGGATTGTTAATAGCTTGTGAGTTGCAATGAGGTGGCAACATCTACAGTGAAGCGGACTAAACATAAAAACATGAAAAAAAAAAAAAAAAAGGGACTACGACTACTCAACAAAACAAAATGCCACAGAACATGCAGTAATACATCCTTTCCTACAGTAGGCTATTCCTAATAGCACATTCAAGGGGGGCTCCTAATGGGCAAAACTCTCTGATATGGCTCTGCTTTAGAGTAATCAAGCTTGGTGTGAGACTACTTCCATCGAGGGGCTCACAGAAGGAGCGAGTCGATAAGGTGCTCCATCAGAAGATTGCTGCCTTATTATTATGAATAGTATTATTTCACCTGCACAAATACTTCTGTGTCATTCAGTTTCAACAGGTTTCAACAGTAAAAACACCACAAAGTGTGTTCTGAACATTTGTTTTTCCTGTGTAAATACATTTTTTTTTTCTCCCCCCACCCCCCTCCCTCCCCCCAAAGACGCATCTTCTGCTGGTGAAAACAAACGGCACTTTCAAAAAGGGGAATGTTTCTCTAAAACCACAATCACAGGACCTCCAAGTAACAAATTCTGAAAACACATAGTATAGGCTATACAGTAGATAGAAATCTCATGAGTATCTTTAACTGTACAAGCGATAGGCTACACGCTGAAAAGGGAGGGACACGGAAGAACCCTTAATGCTCAACATTGAAAACAAATATAAGGCATTTCATATTTCCTTTTATCCGCATACGTCACTGACAGCAGGTCTAAATATTTTTGAGAAAACATTTCATTCAAGGAAGAGGACGAGGATGCATATACACATCTACACATGCAAATGAACATGTCTACCGGCTCTAAAAACCAGAAGCCCTAACTACAATACCATCAAAAGTCCATCCATAAAGGAGGAGAGAAAAAAAAAACAAAAAAAACAAAACAAAAAAAAAGAAAAACGCACCTACTCAACTCTATCAGTCAACTTGTGCACGGTCCTTTTCTCTGAGCAGGCAGCTTTTAAAGTCGGATATTGATCACAGTTTTAAGAATGGAATATCACACACTTCACTATCAAACGCCACCTCTCTGGATACAAACAAGAGGACCACTTGAAATCCTTCATTTGCTACAGACGAGTGACTTTTGGTGTTAACCACAAAATAAAAAATAAAAAAGAAGGGCATATTAAATAATATTTTTCCAACCGAGGAAGCAATGATAAACAAAAGGTTATTGCACTTTTTCATCTTTTGTCTATGTTCAAACGAGGTCAGCTTGAGAGAAGGTGATTCATGCCTCAATTCTGTAGTAAGACAACAAATGTTACGTCACTTCTATAGTATGATCACACTGTTATTAACACTGCACACAGCTACTACTGCAACCCTACTTGTAGTCAGTCTAGCCTAAAGAACACAAAACAACCTCCACAATCAATTTTCGCAAACACAGCCACAACAAACAGTTTCGCCTAAAAAAAAAAAAAAAAAAAAAAAAAAACTTCATCTTGAATGCAGGTACAGCATCGTTTTTCACAACTTGGTTTAGTATCGTGAAGTCATCATCGTCGATGATGATGACGATGATGAACACCAAAGAGTCGAGAAGAACAATCAGACGAAGCTCTGAAAAGTCGAGACGATGGTCTTTCTACAGTTCGTGTGTTACTGACAATCGAACCTCATGTTTTCTGCACTCAAGAGGAACCGGGTGTTTTTTCAATCCTCACGTCACGTCTTTGCCTAAATTTGGTCTAAAGGCTCCTTCTGTCCTTGGTGTTGGGAGAGCCGACTGGGCCCCCGAGGTGCCTTCTTTGGATTTGTGCTTTCAATCAAATCTATTGATCTCTCAATCCACTCAAATGTTTGACGATGTGCCCCTAAATTAAAATTTGCATCAGTTAATGTGCAATGTTTCTTTTTTCTTTGTTTGTTTCCCTCTGCCACCCGTGAAGCGAACGCCGCTGCCGCCGCCGCTGCTCAAGTCTCTGGAAATGCACCACAACATCCAGAAGGAGTTACTTAGATCACACAGGGTTGAGATAATCATGCTCAGTGGGTGTACGAGCCTACCATCTACTGAAGTCGTGTGTATGTTCAGTGTCATTTCTTTTTTTTTTCCCATTATAAGGCTTATGGGAAATACAAATGGAAGACCGTACCTTTCGGTAGTAACAAATAAAAGGCACCATGCCACCACTGTGCTCGATATTACACAGGTCCTACTGGTGGGGAGAGGGAGGGGGGGATTAATAACCAAGTGTTCAGGCAGGGAAAAAGTGGTCAAACTAGTATTAGTCTTACAGTAAAATTGTATCGTTTCTGACTTAAAGAGGTAAAGTTTTATAGCTACCTTTCATTTCTTTCCTTAAATTAAACTGTGCCCTTCACCCCCCCCACCCCACCCCACCCCCCTTGCACCAGAAACAGAACTCATCTGTTGGTTGTAATGATGAAGAGAAAACATGATCAAACAGGGTCGTTGCTTTTCTGCTGTTTTTAAAACAAAAAAAAAAGGGTCTTTCTTGTGCATGTTTAGGTTCGGACATGCATATATTGAAAAGTTACGCTCACACACACACACACACACACAAACACACACTAGAAGAGAAATCTACACGACTGGCATCAGGAAAAACAAAACCAAAAAAGCGATAAGAAATCACAGAGGATCAATGTCAGCGTCGTCGTCGTCGTCACACAGAAAGATCACTGATGAGGTAAAACTGCAGGTCCAATAAAAAGTACAAGGTGCAGTTTGGCTGCGCCCGTGTAAGGTAGGAAACATGAGACGTCGGCCGACACTAATCTAACACTTTCGCTTTAGATACACCTCTGATTTTAGGCTGGTTTAATAAGCAGAATTACACTACCCACGACAAAGATGGATCACAAAATTTTAACTCTTTGTTAGCATAGCTGTACAAGCGGTTTTTCCTTTTTCCATCTGAATTTTTTTTAGATCTTTTTTTGTTTTGAGGTACACCACTTTCCTTTTTTTTGATTTTTTTGTTTTTTGTTTTTTTACTATTATCATTATCCCCAGTGTCATTTGGCTGTGGATAACAAGAGAAGCCAAAGTTGATTGTTTACGAGTGAATTCTGAATTCATTCATTCATTCACAGTGGCAAATATGGCGATATCCTAACCTCTCACAACAATCTCTGCACCATGGCAACCTTGAGCTATGTGCTACCTCAATTGATTCGTGTGCTTCTCGACACCCCGCCGGATGTCTGTAAGACCAGAATTAGCCAAAAATGATAATTTCTTTTTTTGTTTCCCTATTCATAGCAATCCAACCAAGTAGCACAACTCTACAGGTGATGCAACTTATCAGGTTACTGCCAGGTATCGTTTCCATTTTCAGCTTTTTTTTTTTTTTTTACTTTTTCTTTTTTTTAAGGCAAAAGGCTCAACAGTGGATCAGAGAGTTGAATTGAAATTTGCCATTTAACTTCAAGTAAGAACCGAGACATCCATTGAGGCAAATCAATTCTATACTGTAATATACCATGCTTATTTTTGGACATCAAAAACTTGTAATTTTTTCTTTTTTCATCATCATCATCATCATCATCTCCAGGTAACACACACATTATCATTATAAACCATCTCATTGAACAAACACACACGACCTAGGGATTGCTTTGCCAATACCAAAAAGGGACTAACCATATTCCCCCCCCCCCAAAAAAAGTCCAATTATAAAATAGACTTTCTACCAACACCAATTTTTTTTTTTTAACAGAATACTTGCATTTAAGTATTAATATCCCATGCAAATATTTATATAGTTTTCCTTTGACTAATATAATAATAATAATAATAATAATAATTGGCGAGAAGACATGCAGCTCCGAACACAAAAACTGTAATAATCCTGCCTACTTCTGAATAAGTTACTGACCAAGTAAATATGATTTTATGTCTAAAGGCAAATAAAGGTTTCTATGGCACTAAATGGGTGTAGCTTAGGTGCATTTTTGTCAAATATAGGCTATTTACGAGTATGTGTGATCATATCTACTGTAGACCTTGTCCCTCTTGTTTGACTGTACTGTAAGGCAATCTCAATGGAATGGATGAACATGAATGTTAAATTCATCTGAACTCTTGTCCTCCGTTTTTTTTTTTGTTTGTTTGTTTGTTGTCGTTGGTGTCGCCTCGCGTAGGCTACACTCCACACAACACGCGTGATATTATTAGTTATATTATTACACAACAGCAGGCCTATACTCCCAACAAATAATGCCAAAAAGAACAAAAAAAACCCTTATCCAGACCCCCATCAATGCAGGAAGACTACTACTACTACACATACTGTAGAATATGTAGAGAATTAGGTTATTACATGCTACCTGTATTAATCATATCTACGCAAAAAAGGACAAATGAAGAGCAACAGTTTAAAGTCGGGAGAAAGCAAAATTTGTCCTGCTCTAAACTGACCCTACATTCATTTCAGTCAGAAAAATTCATGGCTCAGATTTGATGGTCAGACTGTAAACTGCTTGAACATATGCATAAATCCATTGCTGCTTTACCGAGAGGGGTTTTTTCGCCCCGGCCGCCCTGCCCCGCCCCGCCCCTCGACATGTTTTGGCAAAAACAGGCCTTATTTGTGACCGAAGATTATTATAACATCTAACCCGCATTGAAATCTTCCATTGGCATTTATGCTATGATTTACTGAAATTGGCCTTAAAATCGATGGCAGTGCAATATTTTGTGCTGCACACTATTACACACACGCTCTATTGCTACAATTGGACCTTTCATTGCTTTGCCGACTCCAGATATATTTGTATATTATGCTCCATTTGTTTGTTTTTTTTTTTTTTTTTAAATCGTCAGCTATATCAAAAGTCGTGATCTAGCTCCATGCACAATCACTCAGTTATCACACAAATAAAAAAAAAAAAAAAAAAAAATCATGGATAACAATACTGTGATACAACAAAAAGGATTCAGTTGCAACTTGTATTAGCTGCAAAAGGGGCAATGGCTCCGTTTACTGGTCAGATAAGGACATCACGAGAGAGAGAGAGAGAGAAAGAGAGAGAGAGTATCCCTGCCTGAACAGACTGGTCTGACAGCACCGACACATGGCAGAGAGACTATGTAGAGTATGTTGAGGAGCCTGCCTGAGGTGTCTGTTGAATCACTGGACTGACTTTAGCTAAGTGACATAGGCCAGAGTCTGTAATTATTAACAGTAGGCTGGGTAACGTAACCTGCTTGTCACTTTTAGATAACACGAAAAAAAAAAAAAAAAAAAAAAAAAAAAAAAAGAAGTCAGTGGGCAGTCAGTGGACACTGTCCCGAAGTGCTTTACTTAGACACTTTCTTTTTTTTCTTTTTTTAAAATAATGCATTGTTAGAGTACAATTTTTGTTGCTGCAGCCTTTTGCTCGTCTTTTTTTTGCAACCCTAACCTTCCTGTCTTCAGCAGCAACTCACATGCATGTAAACATAGGTACATACATTACATCTGCTCGTTTGCACACTTAGAACCTGAATGTACTAAAGTGCGTGCTTGACTATTTTTAATTAAGTGCTGTGGGATTAGGGTTACAAAGGAATTAAACTATGAAACATCCCGTCAACATGGAAAAAAAAAAAAAAGCAGACGTAATCATCCTGCTGAGATCTGATTGGATTAATATAGTCTGACTGCTGCTTTAGCACAGATCCTGAGATTACAAAAAAAAATAAAGTACCTATCCCTAATAATAATAATAATAATAACAACAATATGAAAATTATTAATTGATCAATAGACCAAAGGCTGGGGGAGGGGGGAGGTGGTCACCAAATTGATCCATTTCATTTCAGTCAAGTTACAGAAGCCAATTCAAATCGCCAACTTATGAATCGATGACACTGACTCTGCTCTGAAATGGGACTCGATGTCAGTTTTTAAGTGAAGTCAAGTAAAAGAAGAAAAAATAAAATCCGTGGAAACGTGGAAAAACAACTCGCGCTCTTCGCTTCGGGGGGTTGTAAAGAACAACAAAAGCCTAGTCCTAGGTCCTCATCTCTCATCCAGTCAACTTAACGTGTGCAATTGTGCCACTTCATTACCAGTGGATATGAAGCTCATCACGCCAATGAAAACAATCTTACTCAGTGTAATCTAACCACCGGCTGATGGTTTTTGTTTTTTTTTTTCTTTTCCAAAAAAAAAAAAAAAAAAAAAGACGACAAAATAGCATAGATATAACATCTAAAAGTCACAAACAGCTCTAGTGGTCCGATACAATCATCTTTAGTATGCTTAGTACCAGAAAAGGGGGATGAGGAGACGACAAAATGAACACTGAAAAAAAGCACATATTTGGATTTCTGCTATTCCTGAAATCTAAACAACAGGTATTGGCCTAAGCAAAGATCCCTCTCCTTTTCCTCTTAGCCCTATTTTGCTTTCTAGACGGGACATCAGCTCCCTGGTCATTGATAAACGCCGCCGCGGCATATGAAAGAGAGATACACCGGGCCGAGTTTGTGTCTTTTTGTTGTCGTTTGTTTTTTCTTTAAGTACGCTGCAACTGTGGTTCAATGTTGTTGCTATCAAATGGGTGGAAAGATTAAAATCGGTTTCAGGGCTCGTTACTCATACTCATTACGTCATCATTACGCAATCCAACTGAAATGATGTGTTACGGAAGAAGGCATGGGTCAAAAAGGCATTTCATGAGATGCCATAAAGGCAGTCCAGTGCATTTGTGTTGACACTGACAAGTAAAATGCCCGGCACACACAGAGCCATTCGTTTAGTCTTTAGGTAATTTTTTTTTCATGAAATAATATTAATATTAATAATAATACTTAAAAAAAAAAAAATAAGAAGAAAAATAAAGAAAAAAAAAATCAAAAAACACATTCCAGGGAAACAAAAGCCCTTGTGACAGTGATTGTCTATTCAATAACGTTAAACAAAAAAAAAAAAAGAAAATATTGCTTGAAAACTGCCCAATAAACGTAGCAGACAACACTCCTATCTTTCACTTATAATAATTGACCACCGAGAAGTTGTTGATGTTTAAGACTAGTTCACCAGCTCCGAGGGGACGCTCGAAATACTGCTGATGGCCGGTTCAACTTCAGAAAACACAAACAAAATAAACCAGAAATAAAAATAACAAAAAAAAAAAAAAAAAGAGGAAAAAAACGCCATTAGTGCCTAAAAACCAAAACTGATTGCTCTCTTTCAATAATTAGGCCATTCGAAAGTCTGAAATCTTTTTTTTTTTTTTTAAACTCCAAAAAACACTGTTAAAGAGATGGGAAATAAATTGAAATGGCTTGTTCATTTTTATGTGCTCAGATATATGATGCTTTGATGAGGTGTTGTTGGCAGATATTACTAGTAAAGCCTTCATCTAGAAATAAACAAGGCCTCAGTCAGTCACTATCCTACAGTAGTTCTCTAGTCCTACAAAAAGAGAACATTAGGCCTACGGACCCTGGGTGAAGATGAAGCAGCTGCTAAACGAGTTGACGAGGTATATCAAGATCTATTGTCTTTCTCTATACAGTACAGTTCATCTCAAATAAATAATTTATAGCCATAGTAGTGTTGATCAACTTTGGTCATAACTTATATGCTTAGAAACATTCTAGCTTAACAAACACTTATTTAGCATCTTTAAAACACGGAAGTCAGCATCAAGAACAAGTCGATGTTTTCAAACGCTGACCCTCCCCGAAAAACACATGGCTCTCCTTTGGAAGGAGACGTTGCTAATGTATTATTCATATTCAGCAGCATTTACCAAATTATCATCTTAAAATGCCAAAACGATTTTCTAGGCTGTACGTTTTTAAAGTACACTATGGAATTAACATCTTTGTGACCCTTTTCCAAAAAAAATTTCAGATTGTACTGTAGTACACAAGCATTGCACTCTTTAAGCAAAAAATTTAGATTTTTTTTTTCCCTTGTGTGGTTCCTTCATAAAAATCTAAGCTAACGGACAATTAAAAACCAAAAGAATAAAGAAGGAAAAAAAAAATAAAACAAACAAAAAAAAAAATTAAAAATTAAACAAAGAAACTCTTTGATCATTCTTTTGGGAAGGCTGTATGTTCCTCTACAAGGTCACCACAACTGATTAAACATGATATGACTTTTATACTGTGAGTGATATGAAAGAGAAAAGACAGCTGAGGATACAGAGATTTCCATGCTCTTAGATGTTGGTTATACAATTATGTCGACATGGTTTTAAAGGGTTAAATGGGTTTTTTTTTTTTTTTCGAGATGGCCCGATTGCTAGTGTTTGTTTTGGATGCCACACTTCGTCTCGAGTGACCTTGTAGAGCAATCTGCCTCTACGCATTAAGCACTACTAGGAGATGGAGGAATGGGATCTAATTGCATATTAGGTTTGACTGCACCTCAAGAGAAGACCAAACACTCACGCACACACAGACGCACAAACACATACATACACAGAGAACAGACATGTGGGTGGGTGCTCTCCTGGTCCTCTGGGCCATGTTTAAAGGGAGTCACCCCCTGGTGGTGATGATGGTGATAGCAGCTGACTGAGGGGGGGGAAGGAGGCAGGGTGGGGGTGGGTGGGGGGTGGGTGGGTGGTGGGGAGGGACACATGACCTCACTCAGACAGACACCCGTCCAGGCCAACCGGTGCACCGTGACGGTCTTTGACGTAGCCGTTGTGGAGGCCGTTGCTGGGCAGCGGGGCGCAGGCGGCGGTGATGCCGCAGTGCTTCAGCAAGTTGAGACCCGGGGAGGGGGAGACAGTGGGGGAGGAACAGGAGCAGGAGGAAGGGTCCCGCTGGGGGAAAGGCTTCATGGTAGAGAGGATCAGAGCCAGGCAGTCAGCCACATCCTTGTTGGGAGCACAGGCCAAAGCTGGGGTGTGGCCTGATTGACAACAACATGTTCACATTAGTGCACAAACAGACCTTGAACGCCTCGTGGATTAGATAAAGTTCACAAAAGCTGCTTCGACTGACAGTGTGTAAGGTCAGAGGTGTCACTCAACCTCATACATCTTCTGTTTGAGTGAGTTCTTTCTTTATTTCTAACTCACTGACTTTGAGATTTAAAGCACAACTTTTTCCTGTTTTGGTTTTTGTTCTTGACTCTGTAAAACATGTGCATTAACTGTCTACTCTATCTCAAGGAAGTTTTCAGTTTTCAGCAACAGGAGCGGATATTTCCCAAAATCTTAAATCATATGTGGAAAATCGTGGAAAACACTCACCTTCCTCATCCACAGCCAGCACAGTGGCTCCTCTGCTCAGCAGTGCCTGCACCACCGTAGCCAGGCCATTACGTGCTGCAAGATGGAGGGGCCTGGAGGAGAGAGGGAGGGAGGGGTGAGGCTGAGAGACGGCTGACAGACCGACCAATCACCAACAAGAACAGGCTCACAGCACTGACTATACACAGGTGATGTGTGAAGTACAATTTGTCACAACTGCCAAAGTACTCACACTTCATTATTCTGAGTAAAAGACACTTGAACAAACAAAGGCGCTGGCCTGAAGTTGATTTGTGCTAAAATGATAAGATTAACTTAAAAACGTTAAAAGCTTCTTCTCACATTTGCAGAGCACTGTTGGTGGCGTTTATGAGTGTAGGGCTGTGGATCTCTCCCAGAATCAGCAGGGCGCACATCTCATGAGCCTGAAGGACGAAACAGAAACACAGTGAAGTTAAAATCGCCCCCTCTGTTCTCCTTCAGTTAGAGCACTGAGTAAACAACACAAGTGTTTCTACAGGACATTGTGATGTCACAGTGAATCTGACCTTTGGTCATTTGGATACAAATATAAAATGTCACGACTACATCAATTCATCTCTTTGACATTTGTGTTAAACTGTGTCATAACTAGTGTCTGAATTCTTGAGTTAGTGTGAAAAAAGAAAAAGTTCTTTGAGGTCACAATGACCTTGACCTTTGACAAATAAAACCTCATCAGTTCGTCCTGGAGTCCCACGTGATCACTGAAGCTAAATATGAAGAAAATCTCTTCAGAGAATTTCAGAGATATTAAAGAAATATAAAGGATGGACTTACTGTTGGTCTAACAAAGCACTGAATGGTCTGAATGGATCAAAATACATGCTAGATTTATTAGATCCATATGAAGCATCCAGACCCCCCAGGCTGTCTGGGACGTCTGGGACAGGTCCTGCACACCTGAGGTCTGCTCACACCATCAGTTTGTTTAAATCAGGGTTTCAAACTTTATCATTTGCTCTTTATTACCGAACCATTTTACTTCTTAGCTATTTATTATTGTCTTGAAAACCCTCTTTTACTGGCTAATTTCTCTCTTTTTCATTTAAATGTATTTTTATTGTCCATGATGTTGTAAAGCACTTTGAATTGCCTGGTGTATGAACTGCACTATACATATAAATGTGCCTTGCCTAAACAGAGCTGTACTCTGCCGCTTTAATACTCTGAGTCTTTCTAACAGACATGGTTTTAACGCTCAGCTCACTTGAGTGGTGGGTGACTGTGATGCGTACCTTGCTGCAGGCCAGGTGCAGGGCAGTGTTCCTGTTCTCATCCAGCAGTGTCAGGTCGGCCTTGGCCCGGTGCAGGAGGATGGCTGGACCACAAAGACAAAGACATTTATTTCCAGTGACTACAGACAATTATTGTCAGAGGAGGAAATGCACAAAAGACCCATTGAGGCCTGGAGCGTGGCGCACAGCCATCTATTGTTGAAAAAAAAAAAAAAGAAAGCCACTTGGTCATTCTTGTTGTAAATAACAACAACAGGTGCGACTTACCCACGGTGCCACTGTGTCCCTTGTCAGCAGCCACCATCAGAGCAGAGCGTCCGCTGTTGTCCACCGCGTTGATCTCTGCCCCATGGCGAAGCACCAGCTGAAGTCCTGCCACATCCTCAGCAAATGCAGCAGCATGCAGTGGGGTCCTGCACACAAACACACAGACACAACACAACCATTACTATACTATCGGTGCTCAGGTACTTTTGTTACTGATGATTTGAGATATATAGAGCAGGAGCACATAACAATACTAACTCTATGATGAGATGTTTATTACAAATAGGATATTCCTCCCCGTTTTAGGGTGGATCTTTAAGCCTTTAAGTCTTAATTTTCAGCCTCACCGTCCTTTGGCATCTCTGGTGTTAATCATGTGGACCCCAGCAGATTCCAGCAGCCTCTCTGCAGCACCGCTATGGCCATTCATCCTACAAGGAAGACACACAGAGTCCTGAGTTAACCTGAGCCTTCCTCCTGATGTGGGTGAGTTTTCTGAGGGAAAATGGTTTGTTTTGTCTCAAGATGAGAGTTAATACTCACAGAGCACAGTGCAGGGGGGTGAAAGGGTTTCCCTCTTCATGGATAAATGTTTTAAATTCAAGTAAAACCTCCAAACAGTCTTCATGCCCTGGAAACAAACACAATTTTTTATAAAATGTATAACAGACAACAGATGTGACCGTGATCAGCAGCGACATTCAGGGGTTATCCATTTCAAGTCGAACTGATAGAGCAAACCTTTGTAAGCAGCCCAGTGTAATGGGGTGTATTGTTTGTTGTCCAGCAGTTTATCTTGTGGGTCTGTTGCCATGGCAGCCTGCACCAGACTGGCCAGGATTTCTGTGTGGCCTCTGGATGCAGCGTAGTGCAGCGGTGTCCTACCCTGGGTGTCCCGACACAGTGCAGAAGCTTTGTGCTCCAGCAGGGCTGTCACACAGTCGTCGTGGCCCAGCACCGCCTGAACACACACCAGCAGGAGGTCATGAGACAAAAGGAAATGTGAATGATTTCTTTTGACATTTCTTTATGAAATAATATACTCCTGGAGGACAGCAGTAATAATACTTCAAGTTGACTTTCATGCACAGGAACTATCAGTATATTAAAGAAGGTTATTTTATGAATATCTTGATTGGATGTTGGAGTCCCAGTCCTGGATAAAAGGACACCCAGCATGCCTTGGCAGCTCTTGACCTGATCCCTAAGACGCCCTGACAGATGGTGTCATTAAGAATGCAGAAAAGCTTTAGCCATCATTTTTGTTAAAACTTTTTTTTACAGTGTATAATGAAATTTTAATTTGCTGACAAGGCCATGTGGGGACACTTGGAGATGCAGCATCTCTTTAAACACCATCTAACGCTGGATCTGTAAATGATAATGAAGGATAATTTGGTCTATTGTAGACAATGACCTCTTCTTAAACTTGAATACAGTGTAGCCCTGTGCAGAGTCTGACTTACCCCTCTGTGCAAAGCCGTGCTGCCCCTCTTGTCCTTGGCGTCTGGCAAGGCACCCTTCTCCAACAGGAAGTGGACACAGTCAGTGTGACCTCCCAGAACGGCTAGCATCAGAGGAGTCCTGGGGGTGACACGCATTACAATAAAGAGGTTAAAAGTCAAAGGTCAAAAGATGAAAGTACAGACTAAAGCCACAACTCCACAAGAAACAAAGGAAAACAACTCACTGGCCAAATTTGTCTGCAATGTTGGTGAGATCTCCCTCCTCCCCATAATCAATCATCATGCGCAGGCAGTCTGAGTGACCGTTGGCAGCTGCAGGGAAACAAAGTACAAGAAAAAGAGTAAAAAAAAAAAAATACATACATACATGTATATTCTAATTGAAGTTAAACTGAATATTCAGAAACAGCTGTAGTGCCAGCAGCGTACCTGCAACATGAATCGGAGTCCACATGAGGCGGTTGTCATTGAGGAGACAGGACGCCCCCTGAGCCAGCAGCACCTCCACACAGCGGGCGAAACCTTTCTGAGCAGCCAAGTAGAGCACAGAACGGCCTGCAGCGTCCTGCATGTCCACATAGGCCGCGGTCTCAGTCAGCACACGCAGCGCCTGCCAGTGGCCCTTATCAGCCTGGGGGGTTGGGGGTGGGGGTGGGGGTGGGGTGAGCACGCACATGGGAAGTCAGCCACAACTTTTGCATTGAGTCAAGATTAAGAGGACAATTACTGTGGATGTCGGCCCAGAGGGAACTTACAGCGAGATGCAGTGGACTGACTGGAATACTGCTCTCTATGTCTCCTAGTGCATTAAAGGACATCTCCAGGAGCTGGACAAATAACATACACAGTGGATTTCATTCGCTTTCATTAACTGATGTCTGTATTTATATTTTCGTCACTTAGGAGGTCACCACATCACAAGCTGCTGCACCATACTCAACTGTCTGGTCTATTCTGAGCACAAGCATTTTGACCTGACTGCTGTGGTGATTTATACTGTGAAATGATCTCAGATAAAAAAAAAAAAGAAAAACATGGGAACACACCAGCTCCAGGTTTTGTTTGTTGCCGTGGTAAGCTGCATAGTGAACAGCACTGTAACCCTTAGAGTTGACCATCGATGGATCAGCACCATTGTCCAAAAGATGCTCCAAGCAGCTACAGCAGAGACACAAAGACGGAGGATTAAAAGAGGGCAGAATTCAATTCAACGGCCGACAGGCACAAATGCTTTCCACAAACAAAGAGAGAGTCGGTTTATTGAATTTTAAGACTTAATCACACTGTTCATGGGCAGATGCAGGAGAGGGCATTTTAATAAGTACAAAATAAACTCACAAGTACGACTCCTTCGCCTCGTCCTCATCGTTCTGATGGTTTCCAGAAAAATGACGATCGACTCTGAAAGGGAAAACAAAAATCTTCGACTCAATAAACTGATGAAGAGACGTGAATGTGATTATAGACTATGGGCTCAAAATAATATTCAGAACATTTATTTTTAAAATGAATTTCTTGACAACTTGCATGAGCAATAAGAAAATATTCAGCATGCTGACACAGAGAAAGACATCATTTTCCAACCTGCTGAAGGCTTGGGAGGCTGCAGAGTAGTGCAGGGGAGTACAGCCTGTCTGGTCAGGCTCGTTGACCTCAGCGCCAGCGCTCACCAGGGTCACAGTGCACTGGTACCTCCCATTAGCAGCCGCATAGTGCAATGGTGTCCTGCAGAGAGAGAATAGATTTTCTCAGAATGATGATCAATAATAATAATAATGAAAACAGATGTCTAATAAGGATGCGGGGAAACTCACCTTCCCATTATGTCCCTCTTGTTTAAGTCGGTACCGCTACTTAAGAGCAAGTTCAGACATTCAACATTTCTGTGGAGACACGCGATCATGACGGGAAATTAAGTTGGTGCAGACAAACAGACAACGCCTGATAGTGCAACTGTTTATTTTATTTATTTTTTTGTTTTAGGTCACTTTAATATTCCAGTGCCAGAGCAGATTGTGCGTCTTACCCTCCAGAGGCAGCAGCGTGTAGACAGGTCCTCCCAAAGTTGTCAGGGGTGTTTATGTCAAACCCAGCTGATAGTACATGCTCCTTACTCATAGACGAAACTATACTATACAGCTGACCTGTAGGGTGATGAAAGAAAAAAACAAGCTGGAGGTTAGAGCCATGAAAAAAAAAAAGAAATGTAGTAGATTAAGTAAATCAGAGCGCGAATGTTAACATCACAAACCTGAGGAGAGTAACTTGCGACAACAGTCTGAAAACCCGTACAGCACAGCTAAGTGCAAGGGGAACATTCCATGGATCCCACGTCTACACAAAAACAGACACACAACAAGACACGCCATGTCAAAACTGTGACCCCGGTTAACCCCAGCTGTTTTCTGGCATCAGCCTCAAACATTAATGCTTTGTTTATTGTGTTTCTACAACCTCATGACACAATTATTTACATCAGTGGGACCACTTAAAGCTCTTTTTCTCCCCCCTGATACCTGGCCGTGTCTGCTCCGTTGGTCATTAGAGTGCTGATCAGCAGTTCATGGCCGTACTTAGCAGCAACGTGGAGAGGAGTATTGCCATACTTATCCACACAATCAATTTCCCCACCTGATGGAAAAACAAAAAGGGGAGAAGGAGTAAATTAGGAGCCATTAGGAGAAGAGAGAAGCCTAAACTATCATATTCTCACAGATCAGTCAAACAGCACAGTCACTGTTACCGTTCTGGATGAGGATCTGAGAGCGTGTGAAGCGTCCATGAATGGCTGCCATGTGCAGGGGGCTCTTCCCTTCTTTGCTCTGTAAGAAAAAAAAATTATAAATCATACTGTTTCTCTTTTGATGTAGTGCAATGGATCAGAATAATATCTCAACAGAGACTTGTTCTATGCTGTGAAACCAGTGAAAGTCGGAGCTGCTTCCATTCTTATTGGTTCAGAAGAAAAAAATTACAATTAACTTATAACCTGAAAGAACAACTTTCAATTTGCCACCAACAATTTTGAAACCGAGAACAAAACCACAACAGACCTCAACCCACTGCCGCCACCACCGCCACAGCAGGTGCAGCTTTTCAGTTCTCATTATGACACTGGTGTAATGACTCAAACGTTTCCATTTCACCACTAACAGTGTCACTTGTAAACTGCAACGTCATTATTCTAATTAAAGTGCAGTTTGTTCATATTATAAAGCAGTTAATCATGTTCCAACTGCAGTTGCCAAAGTTACTCTGATCTAATCAAGGTCGAGTGATTGAGTGATGAGGCCTGCAGTCAAAGTTTGGCTTTGATTAGCTCAAGATGAAGCTTAGGAGAATTATCAAACCTCTCCTGAATGAACTATCAGACAAATAACAAACAGCATTGATTGTATAAAACAGTACCATTAAGATTTATTTATGTGTATGAATGCTTACATACATTGTGACATGTTCTCTCTGGCTTGCTCTCTTCTCACACATACCAGGCAAATGTTGTCACTTCTGGCAGCTAAATGCATTTATGAGAGCTGCTCCACCCCTTCACATTCGCACAGAGAGTGTGCTTATATACAGGGACAGAAAGTGTACTATCTCTATCTTTATCCTTACTCATGCCCACCCCCATATGTTGACTACACCTACACTGGAAACAGAATTCGCTATTTTGAAATCTGGTGTAAAAACTGAGCAAATAAAAAAAAAAGAAAAGCTGAATGCACTACCACTGATGATATATTTTATATTCTTGTATTAGCAGTGCAGCATAGTGCACATACCTGCTGGTTGACATCTGCCCCATTGTTGACCAGCAACTCCAGACAGAGGGCACCGTTGGTGGAGACGGCAGCCAGGTGCAGAGGGGTGTAGCCGCACTTGTTGGGCTGGTTAACATTAGCGCCGTGGTTCACCAGCTCTGTAGCCACAGCTTCCTGCCCCATGTAGCAGGCCACATGGAGCGCAGTGTTTCCAAAGCTGTTGGGCTCATCAATCTGAAGGTAAGACACAAAGATCAGATTTGAAAGAAGAAATCAATTTTATTCAACTGATTTCAACGTCAATATAAAAAGAACCTGAGGCGACACCACTCACCTCTGCCCCCATCCTCAGTAGGTACTTTACAATTTCGATGTGACCACTTGCAGCAGCAGCATGGAGAGGTGTGTAGCCTTGCTTATCCTTGCAGCTCTTGTCTGCACTGCGGGACACCAGCAACTTCACAACCTCCACATGCCCTATGGGAAACACAAAGACAGGACAAAACTTGTCAGTGTCATAGTTTGTGACTCAAGGAGCTGCTCACGTTGTTGCTCTTCATTTGAGCAAAAGTGGCTGTGAACAAAAGGGGCATTTACTGCCGCTGGACAATGAAAATGTGCTGTGCAGCTCTGGCGAGAGAGAATAAAAAACTTGCATACCCAAGTAAGCAGCACAATGGATGGGCTGTCTCTCCTTCTTATCGATGGCACTCAGGTTGGCCCCTTTGTTCAGCAACAGCTTCACCATCTGTCAGATGATTAAAATCATAAAACTGTTGAGCGACTGCTCTCGGGTTCTCGACACTTAAGAAAAACTGAAAGCAAACGTCTCAAATCGTACCTCCTGGAACCCACTCTGAGCCGAGTGGTGCAAGGCAGTTCTGCCTGTGCGATCTGCCATGTTCAGGTTGCTCAGTTGGGTTAGCAGGGCCTCTGCGCAGCGTGTGGCACGGTTGGCAGCAGCCACATGCAGTGGAGTCTGCCAGAACTTGTCTCGTGCATTTGCCTCTGCTCCGCGCCTCAGCAGCAGACCCACTGCCCTCTGGGGAGATGGAAGCAATTACAAGAGCTTAAAGCATATATCATATCTGCAGTTCGCTGCATTTCCTTCAGTCAGTGCAATATTTTTTTGGTGCAACGATATAATTGAGTTCTGTAATCACCATGGGTGAATCCATAACAGAATTAGAGCATGATGCACATCTGAATTGGAGATAATTAGGACTCTTTGAAATAACAAAAGGATATGAGTTTGTTGCTTACTTCATTTCTGGAAGCAGCCGCCCTGTGCAATGGGGTCAACCAAACATGGTCTTTAGCATTTACACTGGCACCTGAAGGACAGAGTTGTTGTTGTTGTTGTTAAAAGGATGTTGCAGGTGAAGAGCAAAGCACAGTGATTTATCAATGGTGGTGACAAAGGATAAAGTGTGCACCCCTTTATGGGAGGGGTGGAGGGAGGTGGGGGTGCATGCAGCTCACTGACTTACCTGATTCAATGAGGAGGTCCATTATATGGACATCACCCACGCAGGCAGCAGCATGAAGTGGCGTACGGCGCTCTTGGTCCTGAACCACATGAAGCACATTTACATATACAGGGGGAGAAATTACGGTTATTGCTCAATGCTGATTAACTGGAATATCAGGGGCCCAGAAAAAAACCCGCTCTGTATTATACCCCTCTGTAAATCTCACATACCAGTGCATTGACATCCTCCTTTTTGTGCAATAATAGTTGAACTTCTTCAGCATTACGATTGAAGATGGCCTGGACCAGAGGAGGCTGCAACACAGAGACCAGGTGAAGTTATCATTACGATATCTTCTGCCTGAGATTACGTTGATCCGAAGCGACGGGTCGGAGGTGCCCATCACCCTGTACGACTGCCCGGTAATCTCCCGTTAAAGCCACCGACTAATCGCTGACACGGTTAAATATGCTACCGTGATGATAAATGTTGCAATCAGTGCGTTTACTATAAGTAACTGAATGTGATGTGTTTCCATCCAGTAAATACACGGAGCCCGGGCTGCGGCCTACAAGCCCCTTTTCTCACCACTTACGTCAGCTAGCTAAACGGCTTTAGCTAGCTCCGGAGCTGGCCCTGACCCGGAGCACGGCCTAGATCTGAGCGGCAACAACCTCTGCCTTTACCGTGAGATAACCACCGCTATCTGCACACAATCAAAACGTTGTAAAGCCGATATCAACTACAACAACCATGCACCGCGTATAAGAGAAATATGAGAGTGAGTCGTTCGGCGGTTAAGACGTAGTATATTGCGCACAAGAGCAGGTCTCTCCCAGCAAATAGACTGCGCCACAGCACAAACACGGAGCGCTTTTCTTGCAGCGTACCTGGTCTGCAATGTTGAGTACTCCCATCTCCCAAACTCAGCCAGGACGGAGCTCCTTCATGAGGATTAAACTTCGAGGTATATTGCGGTGCGCTACTGTATCCACTTTTCAGACTACACCCATAGCTGGTTGCAAACAGAAATGCGGTCTTGATCTGTCACTGTTGTTGTCTGTATCCAATGTCTGGTCTGACGATACTGGCTACGACGGTGCTGGTCCGCCTACAGGCGTGGCGGTGTGCTCCCGGCCTCTGGGGGAAAATGGCGTCGCCATGTGGTAGAAAAGAGTAACGCAGCTGCTATAACATCCAGAGACACGAGAGGAGGAGGTTTTAATGTTAACTTTTAATACAAATAATGTTGCTGTCATTGATTAGAGTTTATTTTTTGATATGTGAGTAATTGCAACTGTACTCCATATCAGCTGTTGAAGAGATCATATCACCTATATTCACCTGTCTCTGTCAAAATGGGGTAAGACCACAATCAACAAGGGTGCAGTGCAGCCGAGTCAGTGTGCTGTCAGTGCTCTGGACGTCAGAGAGAAAGATTCAAATTCATAGGAAATGGTCTGGATCAAATGACACTTCCCTTCACCACATCCGCTGCAAAATGGCTCATTGGCTGAATATTCAAAGTATAAAATATAAAAGGACCATTATATTATTTTCATTAAATTTATAATGTGTTTTTTCACATAATATACATAGTGGTGTCAAAATATTATAAACATCTCATTGGTAAACACATTAACACATAATAAAATAGATATTTTGGCAGAACACTATTATAGTGAATTGCATGAGACTGCAGCTAAGAAGGTGAACCTTGAGTCTGAAAGGAGATTTAATCACATATCAACAATTGCAATATCTTTCAATAGATAAAATAATTCTCTTTTTTAGTGCATATTAAACTACAGCAATGAAAAAAACACACACATTAAAATGGCTATTTGTTTTCAGCTGTTATCCTCCAACACCGCAGGGGGCAGCACTTCACCACGGAACCGTTGGGCCGAACGGTGACGAGCGGGCAGAAGAAAGGAACAGTTTGTCCCACCGGCGTTTTATTTAGCAGCAGAAGGTCGTCGGCAGCTGGGCGATATTTGACAGCACCAAAAAACACCAAAACCAGCGTAAATAACTGAACTTTGTTGTAAGTTTGGGACTCGAAACGTGGAGTGACATGAGCATCGCTGAAAACCCAGAGGGACGCGGCGGTGCGTCGCGTTTGTTCGGGCTCGTTATGAAACCGTGCTAGCTAATGTTCGCTAACGTTAGCAGTTGATCACCGTAACTAACGATAGTTACGTTGACAGCTCCGAAGGCGACCGGAGAGGCGGTTCAACTCAAGACAGTCAACTTTTTCTTTTCTTTTTTTCCCCTTAAAATTAACGCTACGTGTGTTTTTTATTAACCCGGATTGAAGCAGGGTGTTTGGACTGGAACCTTGAGTCCCACCGCCACCGGTGTTGGAGCAGACCCCCGGGGCTCAGCTTCTCAGAACCAGGATCGCTCTTCCTTGAACTGAGCGGCTGATTTGATGGCAGCCTCCGCCAGTGCTCGGCGGTTACCGATGGGTGTGCGGACATTCAGTGACTTTCTCCAGATCGCCACTGTGGGCTCCCCCCGCTCATGTCGTACACTGGTGCAGAGAGGATGCATTCGTCAAAACATCAGGTGAGCTGGACATTATTAATGTGACGACACCCGGCGTTATGCTAACGACACAGTGTCTCCGTCACATCTAACATTGTTAAAAGTTTAGTTAATCCTCCTGGGACTTTATCCAGGTCCAACAACCTGCACTGCTGCTCTGTACTTTGAGGCTTTATCAGCACTGGTGACACTGTACTCGTTATCAGTAACGGTGCAGGTATCTGACACTTGGATCTGTATTCACAATGTACTGAGGCCATTAAAACCCTGGTAGCTCTCCGATGGAGAATCGTCACACTTAAAGATGAGTAACTGTGATAGGTTGAGCTGGTGGTGACCTCTCACTTCTGTGTTATTGGAGAATTACACGGGTAATTTAGGAGGCAAAAGACGTAAACACAACCCCTGCTGAGCACATCCTCCGACGTTTTTTCACCTTTACTTTCGATTTTATGAACTGACAGAAATATTGTGAGCTGTGAGCATAAAAAACAAGTTGAAGTCTCTGGAAAGGCCTCAACAGTCCACTTACAGTAACATTACTGGATGTTCCCACACCAGGAGCTGACAGACTTTTAGTTGAGATCATATTGAGGTTTTTCTTATCTCAAAAGTGTGACCACCTCTAATACTGACTCAGACAGCGCACACCAGAGGAGACATGTGATGGTGATGTTGTGAATTCTTCATGTATTTATTTCATAATGACATACAACAGTAAAAACGCTGTTGAGCATATTCATATAAAAACATGGTAAATAAACAAATCTCATGCTAATTTATTGATTCTGTTGATCAAAACACAGGAAATGGGAACCAAAAAGATAAAACCAGAGACAAACAGAACTATAATTCATAATCAAAACTACCCTGTAATAATTCACTATAGATGTAAATGTAAAGTTCCCATCCCTGTAAGTAATGACGCCTTATTTCCTGAGTCAAACATGTCAGGCAGTTAAAAACATTTGTCCAGATTCCACAGGTTTCCAACTGGAAAACAGTGGTGTGTGTGTGTGTGTGTGTGTGTTACAAAACACAGCAACATAACAACTTAAGCCCAAATCAGAAACTACCAGCACAGCCCCAACACAGAGAGCCTTGGTTACTTCCTGATGCAGAGTGTCCTCTGTGCACTCAGTGACTGTAGTGGCAGCAGACTGGAATGTGGTGGGTCTTTATTGTTGAGCTCTGCGCCTGTGCTGCGTGTCACTCTTTCCAGAATCAGGCCAACACAACGTTTTCTCTCTTACCTTTTTAGACACCTGTCATCATGTGGCATTTTGATGACAAGATCTCCCAGAGTGCTTTGCCTTCAAGACTGGGACACAATGACGGCTGTTCCCCAAAGCAGAAACTTCATCAGCCTCACCAACAAAAGGAAGGAGTACTCAGAGCGTCGTATACTTGGGTAAATGTCCAGTCTGATTATTACGACATCATCTTTCAGTGGTTTTTCGTTGTTGTAATTGTATAACTTTGATGTACTTTCTGTTTCAGGTACTCCATGCAGGAAATGTATGATGTAGTGGCCAATGTTGATGACTACAAGCACTTTGTGCCCTGGTGTAAGAAGTCCCAGACCATCATGAAAAGAGCAGGTCACTCCAAAGCCCAGCTCGAAGTGGGATTCCCTCCAGTGGTGGAGAGATACACGTCTATGATCACTAGTGTCCGGCCTCATCTAGTCAAAGTAAGTGTCAGAGGCTACAGCCTGTCTGTGAGTGACTATATATCTGATTCTTTATGGACGCCGATCTTTCCAGTTAACATGTCAGCATCTTTGAGTTCTACCTGACGCGAACAGTGCTTGATGTTAAAAAGGACTCGTCTCTTAAACTTGCTGTGTCTCTTCTCGGTGACTTCAGGCAGTGTGTACAGATGGAAAACTGTTCAATCACCTGGAGACAATATGGCGCTTTAGTCCTGGCATTCCCGGTTACCCTCGCACCTGCACCGTAGACTTTTCTGTAAGTGGCCTCCAGCTGTGTGTCCGAGTGTGTGTCTGTTCCTCTGCCTTCCTTAAAGCATCATATGTAATTAACATTGATCAAAGAAAGAGTTTGAATTTATGAAGCTACAACAGACATTTAGCACAAAGACTAGAAGCAGTCAGAGCCAGGTTAGCTTCCTCCTACTGTTTCCACTGCTAATGTTAAGCTAAGCTAATTGTCTCTGTGGTTGTTGGATATAACAACATATGTATGTATATATGTTGGATATGCATGCTATTTGCATCGTGGATATAATTTTATTCAAATAGTTTCTATTTCATTCTTCCTCATTGATCTGAATACCTGCTGCTGTAGCACAAGTCGTTTCCTCATACCTCTTCTCTCACTGTCTCCCACAGATATCCTTTGAGTTCCGCTCTTTGCTGCACTCCCAGTTAGCCACCATGTTCTTTGACGAGGTCGTAAAGCAGAACGTCGCTGCGTTCGAGCGGCGGGCCTGTAAGATGTACGGCCCAGAGACTCGTATCCCACGGGAGTTAATGTTTCACGAGGTGCATCAAACGTGATCTCGGCAGCTGTGCGTCCTTGTTGTCCTCATCTGGCCTTAAACCATCATCACGCCAAAACCTTTGTTTCCTTTATCCACACAAAAACGTGCATGATGCTTCGTGATCACCTCCCCCCCCCCCCATGGCTACACAGACATCCAACTCTTGTAAGCATTATGTTGGGATATTAATAATTCTTCTTCTCCTTGTGTTGAGCCTGTCACTTTCTACCTCTGCTGGAGGGATCCTTGTTTCACGGAGGGAAACCACCATTGCTGTTGGTCCATCGTCGTTACAACCTGTACTTTTGTAAACAACAGTAAATCAGTGCAACATCACACTAACAATGGTAGAGTCGACTATTATTTTAAATGAACAGCACAGTGACACTGAACAAAAACACCCTTTTATTATATTTTTGTTCTTCACAGAACGTGTCCTCTTCTACAGTTCACTGTGTTCTCAAAGTTACTCCTCACACTGACTCGTAATCAAGTCCAAGTGTGTCCAGTTTTTTAGTTGAGCTTCTCTGATTAAAGGATTATTACTGTGTAACTTTGCCTTTTACTTTTACCGCTTAGTTTTATTTCAGTTCAGAGGAACTTTTAATATATTGTTTGACGTAGGGTCGTGAACTTGCAGCGAAACGATATTTCATTTCACCCTTTTAATTTATTCATCAGTGGTTTAATGCAAAGCTTTTTATTATTTTATGGGGATCCAAATAAAAAAATGTGCCATGTGTAGTGACGATGAGAGCGTTGTCGCTGTGATGTTGTGACAGTAGCTGAGGTGCAACATTTTGCTGTTGTGGGAGGGGGGGTTATGTCTTCATTAGTTTAGCTGTGTCCTCAATTAAACCATGAGGTTTGGGAACTTGAGATTTCTCTTGGCTGTTGTTGTTGCTGTGAGGATTTGTGTGTTTGGACAGTGAGACTTGGCCTGCCAATTTGAATAATGCCTTATTTTACAGCCCAGCAGCATGAGGGGTAACTATTAGGTGATTCATGGAGGTGGAAGTGGGTGCCGGTCGGGGGGAGGGGGGCAGTTAAACTTTGCACAAACAAGAGCACCTGAATGAAACAGACTGGAGAGTACTGTGAAATACTGTAAATGGGAGAACAGCAAAGATGTTACAGCTCATGTAGGTGAGCTACAGCTTTATGTTATATATATATTTTGGTTTGCAGACATAAAGATGCTTTTTCTGATGATCACATCAAACGCTACTTTAAATGTACTGATGCTAATGTGAGTAAAGTCACAGATAAAATAATCCTTTTAATTAGTAAAGCAGTGAAAAGAAATAAAAGATCTGTCTTATGTTCATTGTTAAAATAAAAAACACTGGTGGGCTGTAGAATAAAACATTATCATTTGTCATTGTCTGTGGGTTTCATGCTTTTATTTTGAAAGGTTTAGCTTTTTATTTATATTCATTATGATGCATGGATGTAACTAACAGAGGCAAATGTATAAGTGTTTTATGGTGTGAATGCCTTTTGTTGGGATTTATATTTCATAGCGAAGCAGCCTGTGTCTTTATTCCACGATCAAAGGGCTCGTTCAGTTCACGTTGATATTTATAATTTTGCCATATTTTACAGATGTTGGGGCACTTTTATTTCATCCACATGCTCCCGGTATCAAACTCCCAACAGCTGGATTTTTGCTTCAGAGTTGATGTGCTTTTATTTTCTTTGTTAAAAAAAAAAGGGGGGGGGGTTTGGAAATGAAGGGATATTTAATCATCAATGCATGAAGAATGTTAAATCCAATCATGGGCCTGTGAATCACTGTTACATCAAAAAAAAAAAAAAAAGTTAAACTTATTAAAAATATTTTAAAATGCCATATGAGTGTTATATTTTTAAACAATATAAGATGGATAAAGTTAAAGTCATATCATAACCTCATGCGCCATTGCATCTTCTTTGTTTTTGTTCTTGTTGCTAGTCACGTGATGCTGTGTACAGATTTAATTTAATGCCAAGTTTCTTCGAGGTGCCAATAATCAGAAAACAAAAAACAATGGGAACTATTCACAGAGACACTAAGAGCAGAAAGTGTTATTATTAATATCTGATCACCTCAGCTGTGAACGGTCAAACTGGGTGTAGGAGCGAGGCCTGGACTGTGCACATGGATGAAGAAACATCACCATAGAAAATATTGCCATTTATTTTTTTGCAGTTGTTTCAATTCTTATTTTGCAAGCTCAAAATGTATCTGTATATACTGTGGGTGTATTTTAAAGCTTTGTTATTTAAATAAAAAATAAATAAGGTTTAACTTATTTTGGTTTGGTTTTGTTCAAGGTTATTTGAAGAACCTGGTTTCCTTTGTGTAAGTGTGCGTTCGGCCTGCAGCAGCAGCAGCAGCAGCAGCAGCAGCAGCAGCAGGTCACTCTGTGCTTGTCTTATAATCCACTTGGAGTCTTTTTTTCTTTTGTGCTCTGTGTTTTTATGCCACTTGCCTGGTCCTGTTGCCACAAAGTGCAGTGAGACAGAGGGCAGACACACTGCGTGCTCTCCAAAAGGCAGCTGACCGGTGGGAAACCAGAGTGGGGTGATGGTATGTGGGCCAGTTATTAATAACAGCACATAGGAGAGGTGGCTGCTTTGGACCAACTTCCTTCTGGATCCTGTCGATGCCGGTTATTACGTAAAAATCGGGCGTCAGCACAATAACCTTGACACAATGGTAGAAAGCACAAATTAAAGTTGAAGCTCCACAGTAGCAGTTCACAGAGGAGATTGAGTATCTGCATTCAAAATCCAGTGACTTAAATTCAACCATCTGATGATGTGTCTTTATAAAAGTGAGTTAACATTAACAGAGTGAGAATGTGCTCATTCTTACTCAGTGTGTGTGTGTGTGTGTGTGTTTTTAGGTTGTAATGTTAACCTTGTGTTAGAGACATGACGGGAATCCTCATAGAACAGGTCGAGCTCATCCATCAAATGAGTGGACACGACACTGTGCTCACTCTGCAGTGCTGCTGCCGTCACCTTTGAGAGAACCGAGAACCAGCTGCAGTTACATCATGTAATGATGAATAAACAGTGAAGATTAAGAGTCACTGAACACCAGGAAGCCTTTAAACAGTCTGACCCTGAGGTCGTCTGTGTCAGAAACTGTCAGAAGCTGTTTAAGCAACTGTGAAAAACAACTTAGAGCTGATAAACAATAATTCAGCTGAAGAATGAAATTCATGTATCTGTCATATGACATAGATTTCTAATTAAACAATATCTAAAACAGGTGTAGAGTGGGATTAGCTACGGGTGCCTGCAGGCTTAAAGAAACCAGTGGACCTGATCAGAATGTACAGGACAGAGACACGGTACCCGGAAATGAGCTAATACGCTTAGTGAAGGACGTCAGCACCAAAATAAAAGCCGCGTTAAGAGAAGTTCCTCCGTCCACTGACACGCTATAGGGCTTTTAATTTGAAACGTCTTCAGGGAGTGTAAAAAATAAAAGCAAAAGTAAGATCAGACTTTTTAAATGTCCCTGAACGGACTTTATGATATGGATATCAGTCAGATAGAGAGCAGACTCACACTGACCACAAACTGGACAACACAGAAACATGGCAGCCATAAGAAAACATGCATGGAGGTGAAGTTGTGACAGATGTAGTTCCTGAATAATACAATACGAACAGTTTAGTTGTGTAACTCCACATGTGAATGAGCCAAATCAGATATGAAGAATAAAACTGTTCCCTATAAACGACATAGACGATCTCAGGCTGATCAAGTGACCGCACAGAGCTCTCCTATTGGCTGTTAACCAGACATGTGACGGCACACAGGTCTCTTATTGAACACACCGATGGACTCAATGGGAAGCTGAAAGTGTCCCGGTTTCATTGAAAAAAACTCCCAAAACAATCGCGTCTCTCTCCGAATGAGAGCGACGTAAAAGAGTATGACAATACCCCCGGCATCGTCAAAGATGGCGACCTCTAGGTTAATATGAAGGGTTAGGGGCGGGGGAGCTGGCCAAAGCCGGTGGTGGCGGTACAGTAGTAACACGCACCAGAGCTTGACCACTCCGGCCCCGAACAGAGAGACAGGATCAGCCACGTAGCCACTCGTTGCCCATAGACTAATACAGTGACCAGGAAGCGAGGGGCGGGCTAGCTGGCCAAGCCGGGGCTGGCGGCAGAGCACGCCAGAGCTTGACCACGCCGGCCCCGAACACACAGAGACAGAGTCAGACCAGACACACACGCCGCCCCATAGACTAATACAGTGACCAGGCTAGCTGGCCAAGCCGGGGCTGGCGGCAGAGCACGCCAGAGCTTGACCACGCCGGCCCCGAACACACAGACAGAGAGTCAGACCAGACACACACGCCGCCCCATAGACTAATACAGTGACCAGGCTAGCTGGCCAAGCCGGGGCTGGCGGCAGAGCACGCCAGAGCTTGACCACGCCGGCCCCGAACACACAGACAGAGAGTCAGACCAGACACACACGCCGCCCCATAGACTAATACAGTGACCAGGCTAGCTGGCCAAGCCGGGGCTGGCGGCAGAGCACGCCAGAGCTTGACCACGCCGGCCCCGAACACACAGACAGAGAGTCAGACCAGACACACACGCCGCCCCATAGACTAATACAGTGACCAGGCTAGCGGCAGAGCACTCCAGAGCTTGACCACGCCGGCCCCGAACACACAGAGTCAGATCAAACACACACGCTGCCCCATAGACTAATACAGTGACCAGGCTAGCTGGCCAAGCCGGGGCTGGCGGCAGAGCTCGCCAGAGCTTGACCACGCCGGCCCCGAACACACAGAGTCAGATCAAACACACACGCTGCCCCATGGACTAATACAGTGACCAGGCTAGCTGGCCAAGCCGGGGCTGGCGGCAGAGCACGCCAGAGCTTGACCACGCCGGCCCCGAACACACAGAGTCAGATCAAACACACACGCTGCCCCATAGACTAATACAGTGACCAGGCTAGCTGGCCAAGCCGGGGCTGGCGGCAGAGCACGCCAGAGCTTGACCACGCCGGCCCCGAACACACAGAGTCAGATCAAACACACACGCTGCCCCATAGACTAATACAGTGACCAGGCTAGCTGGCCAAGCCGGGGCTGGCGGCAGAGCACGCCAGAGCTTGACCACGCCGGCCCCGAACACACAGAGTCAGATCAAACACACACGCTGCCCCATAGACTAATACAGTGACCAGGCTAGCTGGCCAAGCCGGGGCTGGCGGCAGAGCACGCCAGAGCTTGACCACGCCGGCCCCGAACACACAGAGTCAGATCAAACACACACGCTGCCCCATAGACTAATACAGTGACCAGGCTAGCTGGCCAAGCCGGGGCTGGCGGCAGAGCACGCCAGAGCTTGACCACGCCGGCCCCGAACACACAGAGTCAGATCAAACACACACGCTGCCCCATAGACTAATACAGTGACCAGGCTAGCTGGCCAAGCCGGGGCTGGCGGCAGAGCACGCCAGAGCTTGACCACGCCGGCCCCGAACACACAGAGTCAGATCAAACACACACGCTGCCCCATAGACTAATAAAGTGACCAGGCTAGCGGCAGAGCACGCCAGAGCTTGACCACGCCGGCCCCGAACACACAGAGTCAGATCAAACACACACGCTGCCCCATAGACTAATACAATGACCAGGCTAGCTGGCCAAGCAGGGGCTGGCGGCAGAGCACGCCAGAGCTTGACCACGCCGGCCCCGAACACACAGAGTCAGATCAAACACACACGCTGCCCCATAGACTAATACAGTGACCAGGCTAGCTGGCCAAGCAGGGGCTGGCGGCAGAGCACGCCAGAGCTTGACCACGCCGGCCCCGAACACACAGAGTCAGATCAAACACACACGCTGCCCCATAGACTAATACAGTGACCAGGCTAGCTGGCCAAGCCGGGGCTGGCGGCAGAGCACGCCAGAGCTTGACCACGCCGGCCCCGAACACACAGAGTCAGATCAAACACACACGCTGCCCCATAGACTAATACAGTGACCAGGCTAGCTGGCCAAGCCGGGGCTGGCGGCAGAGCACGCCAGAGCTTGACCACGCCGGCCCCGAACACACAGAGTCAGATCAAACACACACGCTGCCCCATAGACTAATACAGTGACCAGGCTAGCTGGCCAAGCCGGGGCTGGCGGCAGAGCACGCCAGAGCTTGACCACGCCGGCCCCGAACACACAGAGTCAGATCAAACACACACGCTGCCCCATAGACTAATACAGTGACCAGGCTAGCTGGCCAAGCCGGGGCTGGCGGCAGAGCACGCCAGAGCTTGACCACGCCGGCCCCGAACACACAGAGTCAGATCAAACACACACGCTGCCCCATAGACTAATACAGTGACCAGGCTAGCTGGCCAAGCCGGGGCTGGCGGCAGAGCACGCCAGAGCTTGACCACGCCGGCCCCGAACACACAGAGTCAGATCAAACACACACGCTGCCCCATAGACTAATACAGTGACCAGGCTAGCTGGCCAAGCCGGGGCTGGCGGCAGAGCACGCCAGAGCTTGACCACGCCGGCCCCGAACACACAGAGTCAGATCAAACACACACGCTGCCCCATAGACTAATACAGTGACCAGGCTAGCTGGCCAAGCCGGGGCTGGCGGCAGAGCACGCCAGAGCTTGACCACGCCGGCCCCGAACACACAGAGTCAGATCAAACACACACGCTGCCCCATAGACTAATACAGTGACCAGGCTAGCTGGCCAAGCCGGGGCTGGCGGCAGAGCACGCCAGAGCTTGACCACGCCGGCCCCGAACACACAGAGTCAGATCAAACACACACGCTGCCCCATAGACTAATACAGTGACCAGGCTAGCTGGCCAAGCCGGGGCTGGCGGCAGAGCACGCCAGAGCTTGACCACGCCGGCCCCGAACACACAGAGTCAGATCAAACACACACGCTGCCCCATAGACTAATACAGTGACCAGGCTAGCTGGCCAAGCCGGGGCTGGCGGCAGAGCACGCCAGAGCTTGACCACGCCGGCCCCGAACACACAGAGTCAGATCAAACACACACGCTGCCCCATAGACTAATACAGTGACCAGGCTAGCTGGCCAAGCCGGGGCTGGCGGCAGAGCACGCCAGAGCTTGACCACGCCGGCCCCGAACACACAGAGTCAGATCAAACACACACGCTGCCCCATAGACTAATACAGTGACCAGGCTAGCTGGCCAAGCCGGGGCTGGCGGCAGAGCACGCCAGAGCTTGACCACGCCGGCCCCGAACACACAGAGTCAGATCAAACACACACGCTGCCCCATAGACTAATACAGTGACCAGGCTAGCGGCAGAGCACGCCAGAGCTTGACCACGCCGGCCCCGAACACACAGAGTCAGATCAAACACACACGCTGCCCCATAGACTAATACAGTGACCAGGCTAGCTGGCCAAGCCGGGGCTGGCGGCAGAGCACGCCAGAGCTTGACCACGCCGGCCCCGAACACACAGAGTCAGATCAAACACACACGCTGCCCCATAGACTAATACAGTGACCAGGCTAGCGGCAGAGCACGCCAGAGCTTGACCACGCCGGCCCCGAACACACAGAGTCAGATCAAACACACACGCTGCCCCATAGACTAATACAGTGACCAGGCTAGCTGGCCAAGCCGGGGCTGGCGGCAGAGCACGCCAGAGCTTGACCACGCCGGCCCCGAACACACAGAGTCAGATCAAACACACACGCTGCCCCATAGACTAATACAGTGACCAGGCTAGCTGGCCAAGCGGGGCTGGCGGCAGAGCACGCCAGAGCTTGACCACGCCGGCCCCGAACACACAGAGTCAGATCAAACACACACGCTGCCCCATAGACTAATACAGTGACCAGGCTAGCTGGCCAAGCCGGGGCTGGCGGCAGAGCACGCCAGAGCTTGACCACGCCGGCCCCGAACACACAGAGTCAGATCAAACACACACGCTGCCCCATAGACTAATACAGTGACCAGGCTAGCGGCAGAGCACGCCAGAGCTTGACCACGCCGGCCCCGAACACACAGTCAGATCAAACACACACGCTGCCCCATAGACTAATACAGTGACCAGGCTAGCTGGCCAAGCCGGGGCTGGCGGCAGAGCACGCCAGAGCTTGACCACGCCGGCCCCGAACACACAGAGTCAGATCAAACACACACGCTGCCCCATAGACTAATACAGTGACCAGGCTAGCGGCAGAGCACGCCAGAGCTTGACCACGCCGGCCCCGAACACACAGAGTCAGATCAAACACACACGCTGCCCCATAGACTAATACAGTGACCAGGCTAGCTGGCCAAGCCGGGGCTGGCGGCAGAGCACGCCAGAGCTTGACCACGCCGGCCCCGAACACACAGAGTCAGATCAAACACACACGCTGCCCCATAGACTAATACAGTGACCAGGCTAGCTGGCCAAGCCGGGGCTGGCGGCAGAGCACGCCAGAGCTTGACCACGCCGGCCCCGAACACACAGAGTCAGATCAAACACACACGCTGCCCCATAGACTAATACAGTGACCAGGCTAGCTGGCCAAGCCGGGGCTGGCGGCAGAGCACGCCAGAGCTTGACCACGCCGGCCCCGAACACACAGAGTCAGATCAAACACACACGCTGCCCCATAGACTAATACAGTGACCAGGCTAGCTGGCCAAGCGGGGCTGGCGGCAGAGCACGCCAGAGCTTGACCACGCCGGCCCCGAACACACAGAGTCAGATCAAACACACACGCTGCCCCATAGACTAATACAGTGACCAGGCTAGCTGGCCAAGCCGGGGCTGGCGGCAGAGCACGCCAGAGCTTGACCACGCCGGCCCCGAACACACAGAGTCAGATCAAACACACACGCTGCCCCATAGACTAATACAGTGACCAGGCTAGCTGGCCAAGCCGGGGCTGGCGGCAGAGCACGCCAGAGCTTGACCACGCCGGCCCCGAACACACAGAGTCAGATCAAACACACACGCTGCCCCATAGACTAATACAGTGACCAGGCTAGCTGGCCAAGCCGGGGCTGGCGGCAGAGCACGCCAGAGCTTGACCACGCCGGCCCCGAACACACAGAGTCAGATCAAACACACACGCTGCCCCATAGACTAATACAGTGACCAGGCTAGCTGGCCAAGCCGGGGCTGGCGGCAGAGCACGCCAGAGCTTGACCACGCCGGCCCCGAACACACAGAGTCAGATCAAACACACACGCTGCCCCATAGACTAATACAGTGACCAGGCTAGCTGGCCAAGCCGGGGCTGGCGGCAGAGCACGCCAGAGCTTGACCACGCCGGCCCCGAACACACAGAGTCAGATCAAACACACACGCTGCCCCATAGACTAATACAGTGACCAGGCTAGCGGCAGAGCACGCCAGAGCTTGACCACGCCGGCCCCGAACACACAGAGTCAGATCAAACACACACGCTGCCCCATAGACTAATACAGTGACCAGGCTAGCTGGCCAAGCCGGGGCTGGCGGCAGAGCACGCCAGAGCTTGACCACGCCGGCCCCGAACACACAGAGTCAGATCAAACACACACGCTGCCCCATAGACTAATACAGTGACCAGGCTAGCGGCAGAGCACGCCAGAGCTTGACCACGCCGGCCCCGAACACACAGAGTCAGATCAAACACACACGCTGCCCCATAGACTAATACAGTGACCAGGCTAGCTGGCCAAGCCGGGGCTGGCGGCAGAGCACGCCAGAGCTTGACCACGCCGGCCCCGAACACACAGAGTCAGATCAAACACACACGCTGCCCCATAGACTAATACAGTGACCAGGCTAGCTGGCCAAGCCGGGGCTGGCGGCAGAGCACGCCAGAGCTTGACCACGCCGGCCCCGAACACACAGAGTCAGATCAAACACACACGCTGCCCCATAGACTAATACAGTGACCAGGCTAGCTGGCCAAGCCGGGGCTGGCGGCAGAGCACGCCAGAGCTTGACCACGCCGGCCCCGAACACACAGAGTCAGATCAAACACACACGCTGCCCCATAGACTAATACAGTGACCAGGCTAGCGGCAGAGCACGCCAGAGCTTGACCACGCCGGCCCCGAACACACAGTCAGATCAAACACACACGCTGCCCCATAGACTAATACAGTGACCAGGCTAGCTGGCCAAGCGGGGCTGGCGGCAGAGCACGCCAGAGCTTGACCACGCCGGCCCCGAACACACAGAGTCAGATCAAACACACACGCTGCCCCATAGACTAATACAGTGACCAGGCTAGCGGCAGAGCACGCCAGAGCTTGACCACGCCGGCCCCGAACACACAGAGTCAGATCAAACACACACGCTGCCCCATAGACTAATACAGTGACCAGGCTAGCTGGCCAAGCCGGGGCTGGCGGCAGAGCACGCCAGAGCTTGACCACGCCGGCCCCGAACACACAGAGTCAGATCAAACACACACGCTGCCCCATAGACTAATACAGTGACCAGGCTAGCTGGCCAAGCCGGGGCTGGCGGCAGAGCACGCCAGAGCTTGACCACGCCGGCCCCGAACACACAGAGTCAGATCAAACACACACGCTGCCCCATAGACTAATACAGTGACCAGGCTAGCTGGCCAAGCCGGGGCTGGCGGCAGAGCACGCCAGAGCTTGACCACGCCGGCCCCGAACACACAGAGTCAGATCAAACACACACGCTGCCCCATAGACTAATACAGTGACCAGGCTAGCTGGCCAAGCCGGGGCTGGCGGCAGAGCACGCCAGAGCTTGACCACGCCGGCCCCGAACACACAGAGTCAGATCAAACACACACGCTGCCCCATAGACTAATACAGTGACCAGGCTAGCTGGCCAAGCCGGGGCTGGCGGCAGAGCACGCCAGAGCTTGACCACGCCGGCCCCGAACACACAGAGTCAGATCAAACACACACGCTGCCCCATAGACTAATACAGTGACCAGGCTAGCTGGCCAAGCCGGGGCTGGCGGCAGAGCACGCCAGAGCTTGACCACGCCGGCCCCGAACACACAGAGTCAGATCAAACACACACGCTGCCCCATAGACTAATACAGTGACCAGGCTAGCTGGCCAAGCCGGGGCTGGCGGCAGAGCACGCCAGAGCTTGACCACGCCGGCCCCGAACACACAGAGTCAGATCAAACACACACGCTGCCCCATAGACTAATACAGTGACCAGGCTAGCTGGCCAAGCCGGGGCTGGCGGCAGAGCACGCCAGAGCTTGACCACGCCGGCCCCGAACACACAGAGTCAGATCAAACACACACGCTGCCCCATAGACTAATACAGTGACCAGGCTAGCTGGCCAAGCCGGGGCTGGCGGCAGAGCACGCCAGAGCTTGACCACGCCGGCCCCGAACACACAGAGTCAGATCAAACACACACGCTGCCCCATAGACTAATACAGTGACCAGGCTAGCTGGCCAAGCCGGGGCTGGCGGCAGAGCACGCCAGAGCTTGACCACGCCGGCCCCGAACACACAGAGTCAGATCAAACACACACGCTGCCCCATAGACTAATACAGTGACCAGGCTAGCTGGCCAAGCCGGGGCTGGCGGCAGAGCACGCCAGAGCTTGACCACGCCGGCCCCGAACACACAGAGTCAGATCAAACACACACGCTGCCCCATAGACTAATACAGTGACCAGGCTAGCTGGCCAAGCCGGGGCTGGCGGCAGAGCACGCCAGAGCTTGACCACGCCGGCCCCGAACACACAGAGTCAGATCAAACACACACGCTGCCCCATAGACTAATACAGTGACCAGGCTAGCTGGCCAAGCCGGGGCTGGCGGCAGAGCACGCCAGAGCTTGACCACGCCGGCCCCGAACACACAGAGTCAGATCAAACACACACGCTGCCCCATAGACTAATACAGTGACCAGGCTAGCTGGCCAAGCCGGGGCTGGCGGCAGAGCACGCCAGAGCTTGACCACGCCGGCCCCGAACACACAGAGTCAGATCAAACACACACGCTGCCCCATAGACTAATACAGTGACCAGGCTAGCTGGCCAAGCCGGGGCTGGCGGCAGAGCACGCCAGAGCTTGACCACGCCGGCCCCGAACACACAGAGTCAGATCAAACACACACGCTGCCCCATAGACTAATACAGTGACCAGGCTAGCTGGCCAAGCCGGGGCTGGCGGCAGAGCACGCCAGAGCTTGACCACGCCGGCCCCGAACACACAGAGTCAGATCAAACACACACGCTGCCCCATAGACTAATACAGTGACCAGGCTAGCTGGCCAAGCCGGGGCTGGCGGCAGAGCACGCCAGAGCTTGACCACGCCGGCCCCGAACACACAGAGTCAGATCAAACACACACGCTGCCCCATAGACTAATACAGTGACCAGGCTAGCTGGCCAAGCCGGGGCTGGCGGCAGAGCACGCCAGAGCTTGACCACGCCGGCCCCGAACACACAGAGTCAGATCAAACACACACGCTGCCCCATAGACTAATACAGTGACCAGGCTAGCTGGCCAAGCCGGGGCTGGCGGCAGAGCACGCCAGAGCTTGACCACGCCGGCCCCGAACACACAGAGTCAGATCAAACACACACGCTGCCCCATAGACTAATACAGTGACCAGGCTAGCTGGCCAAGCCGGGGCTGGCGGCAGAGCACGCCAGAGCTTGACCACGCCGGCCCCGAACACACAGAGTCAGATCAAACACACACGCTGCCCCATAGACTAATACAGTGACCAGGCTAGCTGGCCAAGCCGGGGCTGGCGGCAGAGCACGCCAGAGCTTGACCACGCCGGCCCCGAACACACAGAGTCAGATCAAACACACACGCTGCCCCATAGACTAATACAGTGACCAGGCTAGCTGGCCAAGCCGGGGCTGGCGGCAGAGCACGCCAGAGCTTGACCACGCCGGCCCCGAACACACAGAGTCAGATCAAACACACACGCTGCCCCATAGACTAATACAGTGACCAGGCTAGCTGGCCAAGCGGGGCTGGCGGCAGAGCACGCCAGAGCTTGACCACGCCGGCCCCGAACACACAGAGTCAGATCAAACACACACGCTGCCCCATAGACTAATACAGTGACCAGGCTAGCGGCAGAGCACGCCAGAGCTTGACCACGCCGGCCCCGAACACACAGAGTCAGATCAAACACACACGCTGCCCCATAGACTAATACAGTGACCAGGCTAGCTGGCCAAGCCGGGGCTGGCGGCAGAGCACGCCAGAGCTTGACCACGCCGGCCCCGAACACACAGAGTCAGATCAAACACACACGCTGCCCCATAGACTAATACAGTGACCAGGCTAGCGGCAGAGCACGCCAGAGCTTGACCACGCCGGCCCCGAACACACAGAGTCAGATCAAACACACACGCTGCCCCATAGACTAATACAGTGACCAGGCTAGCTGGCCAAGCCGGGGCTGGCGGCAGAGCACGCCAGAGCTTGACCACGCCGGCCCCGAACACACAGAGTCAGATCAAACACACACGCTGCCCCATAGACTAATACAGTGACCAGGCTAGCTGGCCAAGCGGGGCTGGCGGCAGAGCACGCCAGAGCTTGACCACGCCGGCCCCGAACACACAGAGTCAGATCAAACACACACGCTGCCCCATAGACTAATACAGTGACCAGGCTAGCTGGCCAAGCCGGGGCTGGCGGCAGAGCACGCCAGAGCTTGACCACGCCGGCCCCGAACACACAGAGTCAGATCAAACACACACGCTGCCCCATAGACTAATACAGTGACCAGGCTAGCGGCAGAGCACGCCAGAGCTTGACCACGCCGGCCCCGAACACACAGTCAGATCAAACACACACGCTGCCCCATAGACTAATACAGTGACCAGGCTAGCTGGCCAAGCCGGGGCTGGCGGCAGAGCACGCCAGAGCTTGACCACGCCGGCCCCGAACACACAGAGTCAGATCAAACACACACGCTGCCCCATAGACTAATACAGTGACCAGGCTAGCGGCAGAGCACGCCAGAGCTTGACCACGCCGGCCCCGAACACACAGAGTCAGATCAAACACACACGCTGCCCCATAGACTAATACAGTGACCAGGCTAGCTGGCCAAGCCGGGGCTGGCGGCAGAGCACGCCAGAGCTTGACCACGCCGGCCCCGAACACACAGAGTCAGATCAAACACACACGCTGCCCCATAGACTAATACAGTGACCAGGCTAGCTGGCCAAGCCGGGGCTGGCGGCAGAGCACGCCAGAGCTTGACCACGCCGGCCCCGAACACACAGAGTCAGATCAAACACACACGCTGCCCCATAGACTAATACAGTGACCAGGCTAGCTGGCCAAGCCGGGGCTGGCGGCAGAGCACGCCAGAGCTTGACCACGCCGGCCCCGAACACACAGAGTCAGATCAAACACACACGCTGCCCCATAGACTAATACAGTGACCAGGCTAGCTGGCCAAGCCGGGGCTGGCGGCAGAGCACGCCAGAGCTTGACCACGCCGGCCCCGAACACACAGAGTCAGATCAAACACACACGCTGCCCCATAGACTAATACAGTGACCAGGCTAGCTGGCCAAGCCGGGGCTGGCGGCAGAGCACGCCAGAGCTTGACCACGCCGGCCCCGAACACACAGAGTCAGATCAAACACACACGCTGCCCCATAGACTAATACAGTGACCAGGCTAGCTGGCCAAGCCGGGCTGGCGGCAGAGCACGCCAGAGCTTGACCACGCCGGCCCCGAACACACAGAGTCAGATCAAACACACACGCTGCCCCATAGACTAATACAGTGACCAGGCTAGCTGGCCAAGCCGGGGCTGGCGGCAGAGCACGCCAGAGCTTGACCACGCCGGCCCCGAACACACAGAGTCAGATCAAACACACACGCTGCCCCATAGACTAATACAGTGACCAGGCTAGCTGGCCAAGCCGGGGCTGGCGGCAGAGCACGCCAGAGCTTGACCACGCCGGCCCCGAACACACAGAGTCAGATCAAACACACACGCTGCCCCATAGACTAATACAGTGACCAGGCTAGCTGGCCAAGCCGGGGCTGGCGGCAGAGCACGCCAGAGCTTGACCACGCCGGCCCCGAACACACAGAGTCAGATCAAACACACACGCTGCCCCATAGACTAATACAGTGACCAGGCTAGCTGGCCAAGCCGGGGCTGGCGGCAGAGCACGCCAGAGCTTGACCACGCCGGCCCCGAACACACAGAGTCAGATCAAACACACACGCTGCCCCATAGACTAATACAGTGACCAGGCTAGCGGCAGAGCACGCCAGAGCTTGACCACGCCGGCCCCGAACACACAGAGTCAGATCAAACACACACGCTGCCCCATAGACTAATACAGTGACCAGGCTAGCTGGCCAAGCCGGGGCTGGCGGCAGAGCACGCCAGAGCTTGACCACGCCGGCCCCGAACACACAGAGTCAGATCAAACACACACGCTGCCCCATAGACTAATACAGTGACCAGGCTAGCTGGCCAAGCCGGGGCTGGCGGCAGAGCACGCCAGAGCTTGACCACGCCGGCCCCGAACACACAGAGTCAGATCAAACACACACGCTGCCCCATAGACTAATACAGTGACCAGGCTAGCTGGCCAAGCCGGGGCTGGCGGCAGAGCACGCCAGAGCTTGACCACGCCGGCCCCGAACACACAGAGTCAGATCAAACACACACGCTGCCCCATAGACTAATACAGTGACCAGGCTAGCGGCAGAGCACGCCAGAGCTTGACCACGCCGGCCCCGAACACACAGTCAGATCAAACACACACGCTGCCCCATAGACTAATACAGTGACCAGGCTAGCTGGCCAAGCCGGGGCTGGCGGCAGAGCACGCCAGAGCTTGACCACGCCGGCCCCGAACACACAGAGTCAGATCAAACACACACGCTGCCCCATAGACTAATACAGTGACCAGGCTAGCGGCAGAGCACGCCAGAGCTTGACCACGCCGGCCCCGAACACACAGAGTCAGATCAAACACACACGCTGCCCCATAGACTAATACAGTGACCAGGCTAGCTGGCCAAGCCGGGGCTGGCGGCAGAGCACGCCAGAGCTTGACCACGCCGGCCCCGAACACACAGAGTCAGATCAAACACACACGCTGCCCCATAGACTAATACAGTGACCAGGCTAGCTGGCCAAGCCGGGGCTGGCGGCAGAGCACGCCAGAGCTTGACCACGCCGGCCCCGAACACACAGAGTCAGATCAAACACACACGCTGCCCCATAGACTAATACAGTGACCAGGCTAGCTGGCCAAGCCGGGGCTGGCGGCAGAGCACGCCAGAGCTTGACCACGCCGGCCCCGAACACACAGAGTCAGATCAAACACACACGCTGCCCCATAGACTAATACAGTGACCAGGCTAGCTGGCCAAGCCGGGCTGGCGGCAGAGCACGCCAGAGCTTGACCACGCCGGCCCCGAACACACAGAGTCAGATCAAACACACACGCTGCCCCATAGACTAATACAGTGACCAGGCTAGCTGGCCAAGCCGGGGCTGGCGGCAGAGCACGCCAGAGCTTGACCACGCCGGCCCCGAACACACAGAGTCAGATCAAACACACACGCTGCCCCATAGACTAATACAGTGACCAGGCTAGCTGGCCAAGCCGGGGCTGGCGGCAGAGCACGCCAGAGCTTGACCACGCCGGCCCCGAACACACAGAGTCAGATCAAACACACACGCTGCCCCATAGACTAATACAGTGACCAGGCTAGCTGGCCAAGCCGGGGCTGGCGGCAGAGCACGCCAGAGCTTGACCACGCCGGCCCCGAACACACAGAGTCAGATCAAACACACACGCTGCCCCATAGACTTATACAGTGACCAGGCTAGCTGGCCACGCCGGGCTGGCGGCAGAGCACGCCAGAGCTTGACCACGCCGGCCCCGAACACACAGAGTCAGATCAAACACACACGCTGCCCCATAGACTAATACAGTGACCAGGCTAGCTGGCCAAGCCGGGGCTGGCGGCAGAGCACGCCAGAGCTTGACCACGCCGGCCCCGAACACACAGAGTCAGATCAAACACACACGCTGCCCCATAGACTAATACAGTGACCAGGCTAGCTGGCCAAGCCGGGGCTGGCGGCAGAGCACGCCAGAGCTTGACCACGCCGGCCCCGAACACACAGAGTCAGATCAAACACACACGCTGCCCCATAGACTAATACAGTGACCAGGCTAGCTGGCCAAGCGGGGCTGGCGGCAGAGCACGCCAGAGCTTGACCACGCCGGCCCCGAACACACAGAGTCAGATCAAACACACACGCTGCCCCATAGACTAATACAGTGACCAGGCTAGCTGGCCAAGCCGGGGCTGGCGGCAGAGCACGCCAGAGCTTGACCACGCCGGCCCCGAACACACAGAGTCAGATCAAACACACACGCTGCCCCATAGACTAATACAGTGACCAGGCTAGCTGGCCAAGCCGGGGCTGGCGGCAGAGCACGCCAGAGCTTGACCACGCCGGCCCCGAACACACAGAGTCAGATCAAACACACACGCTGCCCCATAGACTAATACAGTGACCAGGCTAGCTGGCCAAGCCGGGGCTGGCGGCAGAGCACGCCAGAGCTTGACCACGCCGGCCCCGAACACACAGAGTCAGATCAAACACACACGCTGCCCCATAGACTAATACAGTGACCAGGCTAGCGGCAGAGCACGCCAGAGCTTGACCACGCCGGCCCCGAACACACAGTCAGATCAAACACACACGCTGCCCCATAGACTAATACAGTGACCAGGCTAGCTGGCCAAGCCGGGGCTGGCGGCAGAGCACGCCAGAGCTTGACCACGCCGGCCCCGAACACACAGAGTCAGATCAAACACACACGCTGCCCCATAGACTAATACAGTGACCAGGCTAGCTGGCCAAGCCGGGGCTGGCGGCAGAGCACGCCAGAGCTTGACCACGCCGGCCCCGAACACACAGAGTCAGATCAAACACACACGCTGCCCCATAGACTAATACAGTGACCAGGCTAGCTGGCCAAGCCGGGCTGGCGGCAGAGCACGCCAGAGCTTGACCACGCCGGCCCCGAACACACAGAGTCAGATCAAACACACACGCTGCCCCATAGACTAATACAGTGACCAGGCTAGCTGGCCAAGCCGGGGCTGGCGGCAGAGCACGCCAGAGCTTGACCACGCCGGCCCCGAACACACAGAGTCAGATCAAACACACACGCTGCCCCATAGACTAATACAGTGACCAGGCTAGCTGGCCAAGCCGGGGCTGGCGGCAGAGCACGCCAGAGCTTGACCACGCCGGCCCCGAACACACAGAGTCAGATCAAACACACACGCTGCCCCATAGACTAATACAGTGACCAGGCTAGCTGGCCAAGCGGGGCTGGCGGCAGAGCACGCCAGAGCTTGACCACGCCGGCCCCGAACACACAGAGTCAGATCAAACACACACGCTGCCCCATAGACTAATACAGTGACCAGGCTAGCTGGCCAAGCCGGGCTGGCGGCAGAGCACGCCAGAGCTTGACCACGCCGGCCCCGAACACACAGAGTCAGATCAAACACACACGCTGCCCCATAGACTAATACAGTGACCAGGCTAGCTGGCCAAGCCGGGGCTGGCGGCAGAGCACGCCAGAGCTTGACCACGCCGGCCCCGAACACACAGAGTCAGATCAAACACACACGCTGCCCCATAGACTAATACAGTGACCAGGCTAGCTGGCCAAGCCGGGGCTGGCGGCAGAGCACGCCAGAGCTTGACCACGCCGGCCCCGAACACACAGAGTCAGATCAAACACACACGCTGCCCCATAGACTAATACAGTGACCAGGCTAGCTGGCCAAGCCGGGGCTGGCGGCAGAGCACGCCAGAGCTTGACCACGCCGGCCCCGAACACACAGAGTCAGATCAAACACACACGCTGCCCCATAGACTAATACAGTGACCAGGCTAGCTGGCCAAGCCGGGGCTGGCGGCAGAGCACGCCAGAGCTTGACCACGCCGGCCCCGAACACACAGAGTCAGATCAAACACACACGCTGCCCCATAGACTAATACAGTGACCAGGCTAGCTGGCCAAGCCGGGGCTGGCGGCAGAGCACGCCAGAGCTTGACCACGCCGGCCCCGAACACACAGAGTCAGATCAAACACACACGCTGCCCCATAGACTAATACAGTGACCAGGCTAGCGGCAGAGCACGCCAGAGCTTGACCACGCCGGCCCCGAACACACAGAGTCAGATCAAACACACACGCTGCCCCATAGACTAATACAGTGACCAGGCTAGCTGGCCAAGCCGGGGCTGGCGGCAGAGCACGCCAGAGCTTGACCACGCCGGCCCCGAACACACAGAGTCAGATCAAACACACACGCTGCCCCATAGACTAATACAGTGACCAGGCTAGCGGCAGAGCACGCCAGAGCTTGACCACGCCGGCCCCGAACACACAGAGTCAGATCAAACACACACGCTGCCCCATAGACTAATACAGTGACCAGGCTAGCTGGCCAAGCCGGGGCTGGCGGCAGAGCACGCCAGAGCTTGACCACGCCGGCCCCGAACACACAGAGACAGAGTCAGACCAGACACACACGCCGCCCCATAGACTAATACAGTGACCAGGCTAGCTGGCCAAGCCGGGGCTGGCGGCAGAGCACGCCAGAGCTTGACCACGCCGGCCCCGAACACACAGAGACAGGCTCAGCCACGTAGCCACACGTTACCTATATGTAGATGACGCCAGGAAATAACATAACATTTGTTTCAGATTTTCTGTTCTTTACTATGTTAACAAACATATGGTTTGAATTTTCTATAGTTGATTCATGGTTCTGCGGTCGATCTGAGACCATTATTGTGAAGGGTCACTTCCGTCTGTGTGACGTATGTCGTGCTACAGTGTCGTAAGTTGAATGAGAAGAGGGAGAGAAAGCGTCTATCACTGGCTAGCAGGCGTACACGGTAAATTGTTTGTTTAATTGATAGAATTAAGTACTTTCTCTGTAAGAAACTAATTTAAAACTGTATGAAATGTGTTTGTTTACTGCAGTTTTCACGGTGTTCCATAACTGGAAGAAAATAAATTGTTGTGGTCATCAGTACGAAACGAGTCGTGTCGCCAGGGTAGATACACCATACACTATACAGGAAGCGAGTGGTGGTGCCACCCGTCGTAGTGTCGTCACGCTACTCACTGTCGCTGTCCGCTGCCCTGCCGTCTTCACTCATACATGCTCCACGCCAACCCGCTCCCCGCCGATCCCGAGCTCTTCCTGTCGCCGCTCTGTGGCAGTCTGTGAGGAGAGGAGTAAAGACGCCATACGCACTCGGCCTCCGCCCCAAGTCCACAGGTGTACTCAATTCCCCGCAATCACGCCCTCACGCTGAGAGGAGGAGGAGGAGGAGGAGGGGACACACAGCCCTGCATAGAACTCACACATACACACACACACCTGTGACACGCGGTACACCACGCTCACGCCAACTTGAACGAGCCTCAGCCACACACTGCGCTCACTCTGTACAGGAAGGAGGGACGGGGGCTGCCTAGCTGGTGCCCGCGGGACACCACGCCCACGCCAACCTGAACGAAACTCAGCCACTCACTGTGTAGAGGAGGGACGGGGGCTGGCCAGCCGGTGGTCACGGTACACCACGCTGCGGCAAAAGTTAAAATATTTTAACTCGGGTCGCGACGGTAGCCTATTGCCGTTTGCCGTTCCCGTGACTGTCCAAGGTACTTTTTGCCGACCTCCCTCAAGTTTTACCGTCGTTCTCTCGTCCGCTTGAATGGTACCCGGTCTACCGTCTGCTGGGCTCCATGTGAACCAACGCTCCTCTTTCTGGTATGTTACTTACTGCTGTGTCGACTGCCGAAAATAGTGGATCTGACCACACTGTTCACAGTGTTGGATCGCGTCCGTCATCGGCTTAACTTATAGTGGGCTGCTTGGTTGTAACATAATAATAAAAGAGCTGTCACTCACCTGTCACCTTGTCTTCCTCTTCAGCTCAAAATTTCCCGCGATTTCCACCGATACATGAGATAACTTCCTGCGAGCGCCGTGCGGTTTCAAAATAAAAGCTGTCCGGTGCGTTAATATGTTATGCTCTATTTATTTCTCTCAGAAATTTTTACCGGGGTTGTTGTGTTGTTGTGGTTTTTATCGCTTGTTTGTCACATTTCGGTCACTTCGGCACATGTCCTTGAGTGCTTCAAAGGCTCCCATAAAATAAATGTACTGTTAGTAACACATGGTTCAGTAGTGTTCACTTAAAGCAGCAAGGGAAAAGGCACCAGTGAAAATCACTGCTACATACATTCAATTATGCTCTTCTCCTTTTCTTATCATTTGAAGGTACAAGGGTCAATTAAAAAGTCTGACATTCAACTGGTCAATTGTGTAACTGTGTTGGCTCATGGCCGCTCCATCCAAAGAACTGAAGAGTAAAAGCAAAGAAGACCAAACAAGTGTTAATAAAAACCTTTATTTTTCATTTTTTGTTAGGTTTTCCAGTATTTGCTCATCAAGCTTTTCTTGCCCATTTGACCCATCCAGCCCCAGCCCCCTAAGTGTTTCTCTGATGAATCCATCTGCAACGAATTCTCCCAGTTATCATGTACAACCTTTGTATGCTCCTCTACGATCAAAATAACCTCATCCATTTTAACAACCCGCCACATGGAAGAACGCTACGATAAAACACAAGACATGCCCGATAAAGCCAGAAGGAAGATGGCAGCAGAGCAGAGAGAGAGATCTCAGTTCATCTGAGTGAGCTACTGACTAACACGGCAAGGAGGAGGTTTGGGGAAAGAAAAAATGCAAGAACTTAAAACTACACAAAAATGGAGTGTTGACAAACCTTTAGCTTAAGAGCAAGCTTGAGATGTTCAAGTGAAACAGCTGCAGAACAGCACCAGCTAAAGCCCACAGAGCTAGGCAAGAAATCATGTATGTACAAGATAGCTGCAGTTTCTTTTTGTTCGCTGTTAATATTTCACAGTGACCAGAGACTGAATGTTACAGCACAACTGGACACTACTACTACACTGTGGGAAAAAACTATGGTAATCATTGTGGTTGATACAAGCAAGTGATCGAGCTTATACATTCAAGCTTTACATATATATACCTATGTACACAAAAGTATAAATAAAACCACAAAATGAGAACCCAAAGATTATAATTTTTTATACATATTCAACACCAAAAACCCTCTGTAAAAAGAAACACAATCAATCTGGGGGGTGTCTACTGCTATCAATTAGGAAATCCAATCAAGCAAGTGCTGATTTTGGAGTAGTTGATGTTTTAAAGCGCTCTCTTGTCGGGATAAAGTAACAAACATACACTCAAATAAGACGGGACAAACGTCCTCCTCTCCCACTTCTCATTCAAGCTTGCTCTTAAGGATTTATACTGCAGGCTGCCAATTACAACACCCTTTGCTCAAATCTTTATTGTTACTGTTACTGTACATTATTCTTCTTCATTCTCCACCATTCATAAGACCATTTGAGCAGAGAGACCCATTACAAACAGGAAAGCATATCATTAATGAAAATAGACATGACAGTTATTTTGATCATAGAGGTAATACAGGTCATCATTTAAAAAAAGAAAAGAAGAAAGAAAAAACTACAGGTTGGAGAAGAAGGGGACACCAAAGATTTAAAGGGGCAGTATCTTTTAACTGAGTTTCATGCTTTTGAATGTTTGCGTTGAACAGCTTGTTCATGGTACTAATGAGGACCTTGTGTTTTCTAAACTGGAGTGTTCATTAATGGGAGTGAAATGCACTGATAGACTGGGTGGGATGACATCTGGGGACATTGCATAGAAAAAAAAACTTAATAGAGTCTTAATTTGGGGACGTCCTCTAAAACAAATCACTGCATCAGCCGAAAAGCAGCACGATTCAGATATTTAACTTCAGATCTTTGAATAAATACAAAGGAAGTGTAATTCACTCCCACAATTCCCTTTGAATGCCACTGCCTATTCATAGTTCGGACCCAGTGCTCAATGACAAACACACAGGCACTGCACGGGGCAATCTTAGCGATGCTAGCAGACTTATAATGGTTTATAGTTTGAGCCAACTGTGGGTTACATTTAAGTGTGTCTGGAGCTTTCACTTCACATGTCTCCACATACGGAGGAGACGTGCTGGGAAAACTCATCAGTGGTTAACTAAACACACTAAAACACTAATGGTGTGACAATTTAAAAAGGCCCTTCTTTTGTGAAATGACATTAAAAGCGTACTGTCTCTTTGAATCCCATTGAATCCCTTGGGTTGGAAATGACAGGGGGTCAACTTGTGTCTGCCTTTTTGATATTTCCACTTCCTCCCACCCTTCACACTAACCCCTAAGCTCCTTTTAGGTGGTTCTTCAGCCTGACTTTGCTCCCACCAGTGTCATCAGTCCATCTGTGCTCATGGACTTGGGGCGCTCCAAGGGGAAGCCTAACGCTCTACTCCACACCAGCTGAGCCAGGACACCGAGGGCTCGGGACACACCGAAGAGCACAGTGTAGTAATTCATCTCAGTCATTCCATAATACTGCAGACAGGAGAGGAGAGAGACAGACAGGTCATGGTTAGACAACTATAACATGGCAAAATGACTGATTTAAGCCACCACGTTGCATGTTACCTGAAGCAGCACTCCACTGTGAGCGTCCACATTGGGCCAGGGGTTCTTGGCCTTGCCCTGCTCCAGGAGCACGTTGGGCACAATCTTGTAAAGCTGGGCTACCAACTTGAACATGGGGTCATTGGGAAGATGCTTCAGGGCAAATTCACGCTGGCAGGTGTAGCGTGGGTCAGTCTTCCTCAGCACGGCGTGGCCATAACCTGGCACCACCTACAGCCAAGAAAAAAGGGAACATATTCCTCAACGTCTGAATCATTAAAACACAGTCAGCTAATTCCATGTCATTATGTTTACTGCAGCACCAGGCCATGCAAAAACAAAATAATGGCTGTATTGTTGTATATGACCCCTGACATCCAGGTTTACATACCATAAATATAGTGTGGTTTATCATGAAAATGCTGAATGTGAAATTAAAAATGAATTCACACTACTAACTACAACTGTTCAAGGAGGTGATGCTCCTTTACCCTTCCAGACTTGAGTGTGTTCCAGATGTAATCCCTCATCCTCTCATCAGACACTTCTCCTCCCAGCTCTTTCTGCAGGGCAGTCAGCCACACCAGCACTTCCTGTGAGACACAGAAGACACGTTGCATACTGATGAGTTATGACCTAAAACTGAGGAGGCTTTATAGTTATTATACACAATTGTCATTTATTCTAAAATAGCTTTAATGGTTATGACTGTTTTATATTACCAGAGCTTGTGTGGCCTTTCAGTAAAAATACTGCAGCAGCAGTGCAGCACAGGAGCAGAAACATTTCACACAGTTGATTTCTGTACGTGTTCTGGGAATTCTTCAATGTCAACATTTTTGCCAGAATCATCGGTACGTGAGCAAATTAAGAATTTAAACTGTCATCTTATTAACAGGAGCACCTTGGGCACTGTCAGACAGCTGAATGTTACAATTGAAACTAATTAACTAATAATACATCATGGCAAAATTTACTGAAGGTTGTACAGGGAAGTTGACAGTTAATAAGTTTAGTGTAGTGAGAGTGAGCTCCCCTGAGCTAAGGCAAACACACCCTGGGGATTAACAGTCATCGAACTCCAGAATATATTTTACACCGAGGCGGCCTTTAGTTTCAGTTTTACCCTGAGAGCCGTGCAGTGCACTGACATGTGCCACCGTAGTGTGGAGGAAAATAGAGGAAACACCATCCTGAGGTGTTGTGTTTTATATGACAACATGCTTTTCTTCCATTAGGCTGCAGGTATAACATTAATATTCAAGTGTCCAAACCTGCGACACTGTAAAACTGTTACTGTAAAATATCATGCACCATAGTAACTCTAAAACAGTTGCAAATATTAAAATTTACTATGCGTAGCATCTGTGCTTTTCCTACAGTGACACGTCAAACCAGAACTTTACAGCAACTTCTGAAGCCAGAGAAACTACATTCTCCATGTTTAAACACAGGAAGGAAAAGGTGATGTCCTTGGTACGAACCTGATTGGCCAGACCGTGCAGAGGACCAGCCAGACCATTCATGGCTGCACTGAAGGACAGGTAGGGGTCAGACAGGGCACTGCCCACCAAGTGGCTGGTGTGGGCACTGACGTTGCCTCCTTCGTGATCACTGTGACATAAAAAAAAAAAAAATTAGAACGAAGTTTGAAAATCATGTAGAAGTAGAAAACCACATAAAATGCTGAGACACTCATTTAAAAATCAAACTGCTTAATAATCTGTATAAAGATGCACCTGTGGATGGTGAGGTAGAGCCTCATCAGCTCAGTGAACTGGGCGTCAGTGTAGCCCAGCATGTTGGTGAAGTTGTGGGACCAGTCCAGGTTGGAGTCGATGGCTCCGATGCTGCTGCCTTCGCGGTACAGGTTGCGGTAGATCTTGGCAGCGATGCAGGGCAGCTTGGCAATCAAGTCCATGGAGTCCTCGTAGACAAACTAAGAGAGGAAAGGTAAGAGGATTAAGAGCAAGAACAGGAAACCAGACCAAAAGTCTACCGCCATGCTAAACTGTCCTGTGAGACTCTAACCTCAAAAAACAAAAATAAAATGTTGGATGGTTGTAAAATAGACTAATTATCTGATGGTGATGCCATTAAACTGTAATCAATCCAATAATCAATATATTTCCACTGAAATCCAGACGAGTGTTTCTATCCTTGGCGCCACGCTGTGAGACTCTTTAAGACGAGATGAAACAGACGTAAACTCACCTCCCAGTACTTGGTCTTGTGGACGCCCTCGGAGTAAGCCCGTGCAAAGCTGCTCTCGCTGTTCAGGGCTGTGATGGCAGCACTGAACTGAGACATGGGGTGCAGGTTTGTGGGGAAATTATCCAACATGGTGACGACGTGAGAGGGGAGGGCTGCTCTCTTTGCCCACTCTTTGGACACCCAGTTCACCTGGAGGAAGAGGAACACACAACATAAGGGACTGAACTCAGAAACTGTTGGTTTTTATTTTACAAGCTGCGGATGAGATGCTGCAGACACATGTACAAGTTAGTGAGGTAACTTTACTTTCCTCTCAAATAACATGTACATCGCTGTGGCAAATAAAGGAAAAACTTTTTGTTCAGCGGTGAAGATGCAGAAGCTAACACATCACTGAAAAGCTGTAGTCAGCTAGACAGGTGCAGGCTTATCACCTTATCACAAACATAAAACAATCTAGTTCATATCAGAAGGTTTTCTTGGGTCATGTCTTCTCCTTTACAGTGTTCAGGCTGCGAAACATCTTGTGATTCACATTTCCCTTCTTATATGAAGGTGACAAACCATGTGATGCCTCACATATCATTTAGTCCACCTCCCAAACAGACCTGTGGTAAAAGTCACCTTCATCTGAAACTCATTACTCACACTGCAGGAATACTCTGTTTTGCTAATGCAGACACAGTGTGGGGACATTCTGTAAACCCCTGACAGTATCTGAGAAACCAGCCCCGGCAGCAAAATGGAAAAGATGAACAACTGCATTATGACTCTTACAGCACAATAAATAGCTCCAGCGCTCCTCTCCCACTCACCTGCTCTTCAGTGGGCACCTGTCCTGTCACCAGCAGCCAGAAGAGGCCCTCGGGCAGCGGCTCCTCACCTCCTGGAGCTTTAGGCAGCAACTTCTGACACTCTGGGATGCTGTAGCCCCGAAAACGGATACCCTGTTAAAAAACGGGAGAGAGGCTATAAGGACAGAAACATTTTGAATGCAATGAGCAGAGACGGCCGAAATCTCCCAAAATGCACCGTCAAGTGAGCGTTGGCCGAACGCCAGAATGAGCTCCAGTTCTACCAATGGCTTTGGATGATTAAGTATCACGGTCCCTGTGGTGATCTGCTAACAAGATATATTTGAAAACAAATCCAATACGCCTCTGAAAGCTCTCGGCTTCACTAAGAAAGCAATCAAGGTAAGTGCCCGTGAGACAGCTGGACTCCAAGGGACCATGAGTTCAAATTAAAGCCACTGTAACCATGCCTGAAAACAGAATGAGGCTTCTACACGCTGATATTTGCAGGTTAAGTAAATATCCTCCCAATAATCAGCCAGTTTGTTCTTGCAGAGCTCGAATACTGACCTCCTCAGGATCCAAAACAGAGGTCTCGTACACCAGACCCTTCATTCCCCTCATACCTCCATAGACCTGTGGATGAAAACATCAACAAATACATAAAGATAGTGACATCACGAACTGAAGTTGAAATCTACAGCGAGCTTTATCATTAGATAACATTTTATCAAGAGCCGACAAGAGTTGCACATAAATGGGAAGAGATAACTTCATCTGCACATCACTTTGCGACACCATGCGCAGGAATACATTTTTATGATAAGGACAGATAACAGATGAACTTAGTGAAACAGACCTGGTGACCTGACTTTTTTTTTTCTAAAATCCCCATGGCAACCAGTCGGATGTCAGAGGTGAAGTGAGAGATAAACAAACAGGTCTTACAGTCATGTGTTTGTGTGTTTACGGCCGCTGTGCGAGGCTCTAACAGTGTGCAGTGGAGGTTTGAGTGACTCAGCTAAAATGTGTCTGTTGGCAGGAAACAGTTCGTATCGTGACCTCTGAGGGAGACGAGCGAACAGTGATACCTGACACAGTAAATACGGCAGGACAGGCCCAGATGGATTAGGTGAGGCCATCGTGCCACGTCTAATCTGCATCATGGCTGACGGACCACACGCTCATCTCTAAATTAATGTAATGCATAAGAACCTCACTTCATTTCTTCCTGGTTCGGAGTTTTATTTTATTACAATCCTTTGACACATCTCGGCGCATACTCACCATGTCAACAGTGATCTGTCCTATGTTGGTTTTGCCATATTGTTGTTTGAAGTTCTTGATCCTGCTCTGTTCTTTAGGGATGAGGTCTGCCAGAACATCCTTCAGATTCTGTAAACAGTGACACCCCCGGATCAAATATTTGGTTTTAATCACAGGGACACGTTTCTCTAATGTGAACTAGAGTTCATTCAAATGGAAAAAACATATCCATCCATGTTTTATTAATCCTGAAGGCAACATTAGTTTAGAGTTTATTCTACCTTCTTGTTAACCACTTGCAAAATATCACTGTAAAATAAAAACATGGACAAAAAATGACCAGATGACCGCGGAGTTACTTACTGTTGTTGATGCGCTGGCATTTCTGGCAGCCACAAGGAAATAGGTGGCATTCTGTGGGACAGGGAGAGAAATTAAAATATGGTTTTTACAAGACATGAAATGACATGACGAACAGCACAGTACGTTTGTAAGTGAACTGACTTTCCAGTTTTGTTAACATGGCGCGTTGCCGCACTGTTTGTTCACTGCCTCTGTGTTCAAAGCACCCATGACCTTCACTGGTTTCTCTGTGGTATCATATGCACAGTACAGTACAATAGAAACTGCCTGCAACTCTTCACAGTATAATTACAGGTCCTTTCTGGTTATTTTACATCGAGCGGTGACTGACCATTTACCCTGGAGAACGTAACCACCAGTAATTCAAGAAATTAATAAAGTTATTTAAGCCTTTTTCCTTTTTATTGCCAAGCGCTGCGATACTTTCATTCTGCAAAGACTCAGTTCTTCAGGGCATCGTCTCAGCAAAGGTTCATTTGCTCCCTGTTGTACTAGTGAGCTGCCTGGTGGTTTTGTTTTCACCACTATTTAAAGTTAAAATAAACTAAGAGGAGGCGCTGGGGCAGATCACTACAAACAACTGCAACAAGCAAGTATTGGCATGATCAGACAGTCGAGGATTACCCAACTGAGACCGGAGACTTGTTACAGTCTGCTCTGAGTCATACACACAACAGAGGGCGTGTCATTAAAAGACATGTGTGTAACAATTACACGACCAGTTTGTCTCAATATGTACCATTGATTATGTGGTTTCCAGTTTTGGGCCAGTGTTTCCAGTCTGATTCTTCTAGCAACAACACTGACATGTACTATTGTATGAGATGGCTAAGAAAACAACACATGTACGTCTCAGTGATTTGTGCCTTTTACAGATTTAACTCATGGCCAAAGACAAGCCTCAGCCTTGTATCTCAGGCTTGTAGGTTTTCAAAGCTACAGTGAGTCAGCCCGACCAGTCACAACTTATGAATGTCAGGTTGTCTGTTGCTTAACTCCTTCCTGTCAAGACGGTTTCCAAATCGAATATTTATTCTGATGACTTAAACGGACCCTCTGTATTAACACGCTGCAAAATGTGTCACCAAAAGGAAAATGCTCAAACTGCTTCCTTCCAGACGGACGTTCATGAGTGGTTGGCAGCTGTGTGAAATAAAAAAATCCCACATTACACTAAGAAAACAACCTGTTGATGTAATTGATTACTTTTAAAGCCATATACTGGTTTTTAAGCCTTAAACTGTTGCTGGACGCGGGACAAGATGAGAGGATGTAAGAGAGATTAAAAGCGACTGGGCCTGGTTATGAAAGTGTTTGGAGGAGAGTAATCTTGTTGGAGGCTCAGTGACACTAGTGACAAATCAAACCTGCTGCTGCTCACCACTGTAACAGGACTCCTCGGCCAGTTTGTTAAAACCATCAAGGGGTGAGGGACAAGTCTCTAGGGGAAGGGTGACAGCTGGCTCTGCTCCCAGTGGGATCCCCCTTCCCCAGACCACCACTTGTGGGAGGGGATAAAAGGCCGACAAGGCTCACCGAAACAAAAGGTAGGATCCTGCGTCACGACACACACTCGGTCTACACAGCTGAGAGAGATTACGTAACAGCTCAGGGTCTTAAATATAGACCGCCAGTTTCACTCTGTCACTCCCAGCTTCCACTGGCCTGGGAGAGAGGGGAGAGCAGGTATACTGAACACAAGGAAGGAAGGAGTCAAGCCTGAGGCTATGTTTACAAGTAAAACAGGAAATATCTGATTCAATAATCACATAATATCCTCACAAATCAAAACATACAAGGCTGGAGGAAGGAAGACTGTTGTCGTAGTAGGTAAATTCATGTGTATGTTTACCGTATGTCAAACCCCATACAAATCTGAAAATGAGTATTTGTATCATTTCTGGACTTAATTCTGCATTTTTCTGTTTTGATGGCGCAGGTACATCTACCTACAGGTATAAATACTCCCAAAAAATCCTGACACCAATAATCTGAACATCATGTGGCATCCCCTTTTCAAACCCTCTGTGCTCGCACCATGCAAATCACGTGACTTTCGGTTATAGCTCAGGGTCAAAACATTTTATGACCAAAGAGTGTTATGCAAGTACAAAAAAAAAAAAAAAAGGGGCTTACTAATAAATCTCCTGAGCAAAGATTACAACTGATAAGAGAGAGAAAGGGTGAGTGTGACATAGGTTAACTGCCCACACTCCTAATTACCAGACTGATAAGTGGTTTGGTTTGTACAGAGTTCAGAAAAGGATACCAGTCATTGATTACTTACTATGGGAAAGAAACAGGGAGGAAATACATAGACAGTGACTTGAACTGATATGAGGGTCATGAAGTGTGAGTAGTCTAGGCTGAGAGGTCAGTGGAGTAAGACAGTAGTAGGTTACAGTCAGAGGAAGGCTACTTACTGTATCACACTAACCAGTGAACTATTAAAACCAATTACCAATCTATAATCACATGCTAAAAATGGAAAGATCTGCCCAGCAGACATTGAGTCTTTTAAACTGATGTTAGATGCCGAAATCAACACTTAAAGACTTACTTGCACAGTTAATATCAAATGTTTAATCCCCTATTAAATTCAGATGATCATAGACGATATTTTGAACGTCATTAAATGATGTAGCAGTGGATAATTTCATGAAATCTTGACGTGAAGGTCAACGGGGGTGGGGAGGAAACAAAGTGGATGCAGGATTTCAACGCTAACACTGTGTATGGAAAACGGACGAATACACTTATTGCTTCCTATTAAGGAAGAAAAATGAGAGTTACCACGGTCTGGTAGCTGATGGTTACTGAAACATGGTCCGGGCTGTGACAATACCAGGCCGGCAGAAAGCTCATTGGTACTTCAGCTAACGTTAGCTAACAAGGCATAAGTTCACAAACAGCACGGCTCAAACGGTTTAACATCATTTTACATAATCGTTGGCAGTTACTGCGACTATTCACTCAATTAACACTGTTGTGCCAGTTATTAGCCATGGTCTTGGCCAACTGCATTTCACAATGTGGTTGACAGGGCTAAGCTGGCTAGCATGAACTAGCCTGCCGTTACGACGTTAGCCGTTAGCTTCTCAGGTAACGGCCACAGCTTTGACAGTGAAAGTTGCATTGAGGCTGTTTTTCGTCGTCTTACCTTTGAATTGAGGAGTTTAGGCGCTAGCCTGCTGACACCCAGGAAGGACATTGTGTCTGTGTAGAAGTGTTATTTCCACTTATTCTTCACAACTAAAGACGCCGCTGCCAGTGCACCGCGGAGCTGGTTGAAGGTGCCCCTCCAGAAAGCAGAAGGTTGAAGAGGGATTCAGGCCTGTACGTAGCGCTGTTGTTGATTGGACGATGAGCGGCTCGCTACAACCGCGTAGAGGGATCTGATTGGCTACAGTGCTATTGGGTCGACGCTGACTGGATAGAGACCACCCTTCTGTCTGTGACGACAGCAGGTGATCAGGGTCTGTTCAAGAGCAAGTTTTATAAAGCCTGAGCATTGTCCAAATGAGTTTAATAAAAGTACCGCGATACCGAGCAAGGTCCACGAGGACTCTGTTAATCCTATCTGTATTTGTCCGGTGCCAGTGCACGTTCTCCCTCTGCTCGGGTGTAATTAAAGCGCATCCTGCACTTGATTTCAATTCAATGGATTCTGAGCCCAACCCCTGATATTCATATGTCTAGGAATCTGAGAATCAAAATCTTACATGGTGGTTGAAAGACAAAATATAATGTAATCTGAAGTATTCTACATGTTTCTCCAAACTGCCATGATGGCATTTTATTGGCAGCAGCAGTTCTTCACCTCAGTCCTGGCAGGGACTACAAAGTGATCCTAATATCATTGGCCCTGATCTTTGTAGCCACTTAGAGCAATAATTGCAATATTTATGAATGTTAATGACATGGTGACATTACAAGGAAGTACTTACCAAATGTTAGCACACACCAGATTTCATAATTATTTGTCCAAATGACTCCTGCTGTGGTGATAAGTGAAGAAACCAAAGTAGTTTTTTTTTTTTTTTTTTGCTGTAAAACAAGAAGATCAAACTTTATTGTTAAGGATTATTGGAAAAAGAAGAGTAGCTGGTTGTCTAGAGTCAGTGGCATTCATTTCCAAACCAACTGCATGCAGTTAACCAGTATGGTTTGGCTCATAGTTTGATGATCAAGCCCACTACCTCTGCAGGCTACGACGTGATGCCTGAACAGTTTGTCCAAAGAAATTTAATTCTGCAATACACAAGAATGGTTAAAATGCCAAGATGTATAAAAACAGAAACAAACTGTGCCTCCAAGTACAGACGACAGACAGACCTACATAGATGTTGCAGTTTTTCTTGAGCTTGTGGTGTTATTATTATTATTATTATCATTTCGGTTGCATACTCATTTTTAATCACATGATGCAAGTAATGCTGATAAAACCAGTGTATAAAGTCCACAAAATGTATTTGGCACATTTAGAATGATTCATATGCTCCATCTAACTGAATATAAGCCGGGAACACACGGTACAAAAGACCCAAAAAGGATTTTTACTTAAAGGTTGGGGTAAATATGACATATAGGGGCAGTTAACATGTCAATATTTAAGGTTAAGATTCAAATCTCTTGTATCAGACTTGTCGAGTTAGATTTCATATGCACTGCAGTCTGCATGAATAAATGTGATCTTTCTGTCAAAGTTGGCTTATTCAAATATAAGTTAGCTCATGTACTATTTATGCAGTCACTAAACGTGTCACATTGAGTCTTCTCATAGCATCAGCACTTTTTTCTTTTAAGTCTTCTGGTGTGTTCCCGGCTGTTGGCAGATTTTGCACTTTTAACCCTGATGGGTGATTTTTAAAACCTGCAAAACACAGAAAATGCAGTGTAAACTAACCCACGTCATGCAGCCATTACGACATGCATGTTTTTTAAAATCTGTAAACTTTTGGCAGAATCAGTAGCCTTCTAAGTCCACATCATCTTAAGTGACATTTGTAAACAAACAGCGTCTCAAACATACAGTTTAACAGAAATAATCGTGTGCAACAAGGTATACAGTACAGGACATAAAATTTTCCAGACTTTATAGGAGGTGATCTGATGTGTTTGGTCCCCACTCCTGTGCTCTTGTGCCTGGTAATCCGACCCAAGGTAATGCATAAGATGGCATACAGTCCTAAGAGAGTCTTTCCAGAAGAAGGAAAGGGGGAAACTCTGGGCTCAGTCGTCTTCCTCCTCTTCGTCCTCTATGGGATCTAGGAGGACGCTGTGCTTCAAGCAGTTCTGGAGGTAGTTGGCCACTGTCCGCTGGAAGTGCTGGATGCTGCGGGGCTCTCTCAGGATGTGACCTTCGTCTGGGTACAGCTGCAGCGAGTAGTTGGCCTCCACCTTCACCAGTCGGCTCAGGAGCTCAGCACTGTGCTGGAAGTGTACCCTCGCTTTGGCCGGAAAAACACACACACACACACACACACACACACATATAGGTGTGAGAAAGATAAACCCACATCTGAACTCATATGGAGCAGAAAACTGAACAGAAATCTCACCATCAGCAGTTCCATGTAGAATAAGGAAATTCTCATCTTTCAGCTTGTTAACCTCCTCCAGCAAAGAAGCAGTCTGAAAAGATACAGCTCAACAATATGAGCTCTTTATTGGCTGCACCTGTCTCACTAAAATGAATGTAGTCAAACACAAAAGCTCTGCAATAAATCCCACCGTCATAAAAGTTTTAGTGTTCGGTTTTTTAATTGAAATTGTCTTAGAGCGGCGTTAACTGAACTTTATGGGCGTCATGGAGGCTGCAGACTGTGCAGCTGAATTGTATTGCATTATACTGACTGGTGGTATTTGTATTGTTTAGTCTGCACTCACTGATTTAAATGAGATGGACAAACAATTATGAGCAGCTCCAAGTACAACACAAAACAATTTGACTGCACCACAAATTAAAACAAGCTGAAATAGAAAAAGTAGAATTGACGCCTCTCTAACAACAACAACAACAACAACAACGAAAGCTGAACTTAATCACCATCGTGAAAACAGGATTTATTAGAGGACTCCTGTGTTAGACTGCATTAGTTCTGGGTAATAAACTTACAACTGAGGCCAAATCCACAAGCATGAATATTTCCTCACAAAAACCCATTTACACCTGAACAGATGAAGTCAGAGCTTTAGAGCCTCACCGAGTAGGCGTGCTCCTCCTTCGCTGGGAGGCCTAGATATCTCTCGGAGAATGCTGCACCTGAAAACAGTGGAACAACTCGTATACCAAGACACGGACTGCTTCTTTGATTCACTGCAATTACCATGGCCTCGCTGCATGAATAGTTGATGATATGAGAGCAACTCACTATAAAGCCTGAAGTCAGTAATTGGGGCCACGGCGGCTGTGCACTGAAAGAGTTTATCTGTTGCAGCTAACATCTTGAGGGTTAAGTAACCACCAAATGCCTGCAGGGGAACATGGGAAATGACACAAACAAAAACAAAACATGTGATCTCTGTCATGGCTTCAGCAGAAAAGGAATGTGTTTATAATTTTAAAATATGCTGTAACCTTTCCATACAGGGCCATCCGTCGGTCGTCGATGTACGGCAGCTGCATCAACAACCTGGGGAAACATCGTAAAGTCCTGTTTAAAAGTTTATCAGTTCACTTTATCCACACGTGTCAATAAAACTGTATATGTTGTTGCATAACCACACTGACTCCACAACTCCCAGATAATCTTTGACTCGCAGTGAGCCGAGCTTGCGTGGATCCACCGCGGTGGTCTTCTGTCCACGGCCGACCCCGCTCCTGCCGTCCACCCAGGCCAAGGCCACGCTCTGTGTGCTGGAGAGGACCTGAGGCCAGTCCAGGGAGAATTCCTCTGTCACTGACTGACTGCCGGGAACGCCGTCTCTGAGCAACGAGACCAACAGGATCAGCTTGTGTGGTCACAGTGGGTTTTTTTTTTTTTTTTTAAAAAAGGCGAGGGGGGTGGGGGTCACAGGTTGCAAAATAGGTGACATTACATGTCCCTGTTGTTCAGTGGCACTTACACAATGATGAGCAGAGGGTGCAGGTTGGCCTCGTAACCCTGAGGTAGAGATAGTTTCAGGTGCAGGTCTGATGAAAGCAAACGGATTTGTACAAGGTCACCATAAATCACTGCAGCTACGGAAATAAACTTACTCCTTAAAACATTCACTCCCACCTGAGGGAACGCATTACTCACAACCTAATCACCAAATACAATAAGTGATTGCTTTAATTAGTACTTAACTATATTTGTCTCTTGCTGATTACAGTCTGGCTGCTTGAGAAAAGGTCTGTTGGTGATCTGTGAAAGCCTTGTGGCCAATATCATGAATTAACCATCTAATTTAGCTGCTGTATAAAGTTACAAGAAAACCAACTCATTTTGGTTTATACAATAATGCAGCTACAGTTTCTCTGTCGTACCGTGGTTGTCTGCAGGGAGAGTCCTGAACAGAGTCTCAGGGAGCCTCTTGTCCTCCAGAGCTTTAGACAGAGGACTGTTATCCTCCAAGACGACGTATCCTACAGGAGATAAACACAACACTGTTATATTCTTCTTCTTCTTCACACACACACACACACACACACAAAGCAGCCATTAGGTTGTGAATCAAAACCTTATCTCCATGTGAACTAACTAAACCCTAACAGAGCCCTGCAGACAGAGGGCAGTGTTCACAAGCAGGAGATCAATGAATCCACATTCATTGTGGCTACATGAACAAATTGCCCCCTGCTGGCTGTCATAGGACACTGCAGATAGACGATATGTGAGTGTGTGCATACAGTATGTGTGTGTGTAGATTATTATTCAGACAGGAAGATGTAACACTCACTGTAAGGGTCCTTTGTACTGTGAACTGTCACTTTAGGGATTCCAGGTCCTGGGGGATTTTAAACAAAAGACAACATAATGAAACCAAGTGTGTCAGCAGTGTGATGCTTTCTTTTTCATCGCAAGTGTCTTTGTATTCTCTGAGTGTGTGTGTGTGTGTGTGTGTGTGTGTGTGTATCTCATTGACCTAAGCAGTAGAGAGTGAAGTGAGTTTGATTGGGACTGAATTCAGATTTGAAGAAGCCACATCCATCTAAGAGGTTGCAGGAGATGCAGTGGCGCTGAAACACTCCATCCAGGTCGACACTGGGGAAAACAAAAAAGAAAACGGTTATTGACCACACACAGAGGACTAGGACAGGTCTAAATCAGACGGGACCGCTCCAGGAGAGGGTCAATTGATTGCTAAGATATCAAGGAAAACTGTCAGTGTCTCGAGACAATCTGCTCAGGGAGCCGACTTTTCAGAAACAAACGTGGTTCAATAAGGTGAGACATAAAAAGCCGTTGTGCAGATTGCTCTGTTAGGGAGTGTTCGCTCTCTAAATGTGCTCCACTTGCTCCACTGCTTACAAATTTCATACAGGATTAACCACAGCTTTTAAACAAGCCATCTTCCACCACACCATAATATTGAGCTGTCTCCTGAGACTCAAAGCTGCGTCAAGTAATAAAAATAAAGTGAAACCTCAGAGGTAGAAAGAGAAAGAGCAGGTGAGATCGTCACAGCACGATAAGTCCCTGTGACTCCAGCCTGAACAGCACGCAGGGCTCTCTCCCACCACTGAGTGGGGTTTTATGTGTCGCTTTAACTGCTGGCCTGGAGCACATATACAGCACACAACAATAAAGGTTTTCATACCAACACATTAGAGTGCAGTCTCTCCTCTGATTGTGTTTGTTTTTTGGAGGGTGTATGAGCAGCGTAGCTCTGAGGATGGGGACGGTGCTGTCAAATATCAGTCCAACACAATGGTTCAGACTGGTCTTGCACCATCATGTGGTAAATATTAATGTATTTTAAGTGAATTATGTCCTTTATGACCTTGAAATTTGGTACAGGTTGCATCCTGTTGACTTGACTTATTCTGTAGCTCCACCTTAAAGTTGATAAGTGGAAACATCCCAGATTTTTAATATATATATTCAGCAAACACAGTTTGTAGGAGACGCTTGCACACGTGCTTTTATTAGTATTGGTTTGTGTGATTTTATGCATCTCATGGGTTTGAATGTGTTTTTCATGTTTTGTGGCATTTTTATGTTTTGAGCCATAACTGAAGGCAAGTTTCTGTCACTATGTGATGGACAATAAAGTTTATTGAATCTTGATATATCAGTGAAAACCCGTGATATTCCTGTTCCCTTCAGGATGAATCTGTGGCTCCTCTGGCTTTTTAATTTGGCTGATACATTTTTATGTTTAAGGGCAAATACCAAGAAAACACTGATAACATTCCCATGAGCCTCAGCGCTGTGCTTTGTGTTTGCTGTTAATTAGCAAATTCGACCACGCTCCTGCTGACCTCAGATGGTGAACGTGAGTAAAGCTTAAACCTGATGAACACAGACGGGTTTGCTTTTTCACTGTGAGCATGTAAGAATCTGAGACGGAGACTGTTTAAAGATGTAATACACAAACGCTTATACTCACAGACTTCACACCTCTGTCTATAGAGTCTGTATTCAGCTGAGGTTAGGCTGTTTTCACACGCTCACCTGTAAAGGTGTCTGCTTTGTCGGGATTCCTCCGTGCTCAGGAAATAGCTGATGGGGAGAAAGAACAAAGCACAGACGCAGCAAAGTTATTCAACACTGACAAAGAGCTGCACATCACCTTTGGGCATCATAGCTTCATCCTAATTATCCCAAGATCAATAATTCATGATGAGAACCGATCTACACATATTTACATAATTCTGGGTGTTTATAAAATCAGCTTTTAGTTTGCACAGTGGGTGAACATCACAATGTCACGAGGTTCAGTATCTACTTCTATACAGCGTTGTGAGGCAGAGTGACTCGGAGCAGATTGAAGCTTGGGGACTGGAAACAATTGTCTAGATCTACATTGACTTTTTCCTTGATTGTCTGTGATGCTCACACACCTCAGTCGATGCGTTGTCGGGGGCTTTCTTCGCCCCCAGCAGGATGAAGAGAGATTTAAGCAATAATCTGCTCTGGTCAAGTGTAAGTAGTCCTTTTGTTCTTTTCAATGGCAATTCACACTGCCACAAGCAAAGTCAGAGTCAAAGCCTTTTCCTCTGGCCAAGATCAATACTGCATTTTAAAATGGGATTTTTTTTTGCCATTTTTTGAACAGGATTTCTTATATGAACCATTCATGTTCCACAGTTTGAATTTTCCTCTCCAGCTGTCGACATCATTTTAATGACTGTGGTAATGATGGGCATTATTCTGCTCAACCTCCCCGGTCACTTGTATATTCATAGAAAGGAGCGAGAGGCGGTTAAATGCACTGAGGGGGTGATTGAACCCGGCTCCACACACACACACACACACACACTCGCTGTGGCTCTCACGTACATTTTTCCAGCCTTCTCATCTAAGGCGCAGAGCGAGGTGACGTCCCAGCTCCCCGATGTCAAGAAGCGAGGGGGGACGGATGGGATGGCGGGCTGCGTTAACACAGAGACAGAGAGAGATGTAGAAAGCAGCCACATACACAGAGTAAAAATAGGAGCAGCACATACAGTATAGCGTGTTAGAGGAAGAGAGAAAGATGAAGATAGCTTCATAAAGTTGAATCAAATCATGGAGCTGGAAGAAAGTTCAGGAAAATAACTTTTTAATGATTTGTCTTAGAAGTGTTTGGAAACTTTGGATCTAATCCTGAGCCACCAATGGAGCCCAAAGGTGTGTGTCTTAAGCTGCAAACTGCAAGACACAAACTCTATTCACTTGATTCTTTCATGAGGACAAAAAAAAGCACAATAAATGTTTTTAATCACCCCACATGGGATGAATGAATCGTTAAACTGTGATGAACTGAAATGGAAAGGGCAAAGGACCACTAAAATATTAATCAGCTGAAATGACTCCTCAGATAAAGATGCTGTTTAGGTAATTGTATAATTAGGGAGAGAATGAAATAACTCAAATTGCTTTGCTAATGACAGAGGTGGAGTGGAGGAGGCTGTGGAGGCTTCAGGCTGAGCTGCAGAGATCTGTAATCACACGCTGTTTTATTTCACCATCGCCGAAATGTTAACAACCTGTTCAGTCAGAAATTATCCAAGGGTGACACCAAGTAGTAAAAGTTAAAAGCCTCAAAAGAACCGACCTGGACTGAGAGGCCGGCGATGTGGTGAAACTCTCCACGAGCTCCCTGCTTGGCCGGCAGGATCGTATAAAACACAGATCCGTCTGCTGTGAACAGTGGCACATCCTGTCGAATGGGGGAAAAAAAAAACTAGTTAGATTAAACGACGGTGGCAAGAAACAGGTGTAAACATGAGCAGCACTCACCTGTCGCTGGTTTTGCATGATGTCCATCGCCATTTTGTGTTTCTATGGATTTAAAATGGCACAATATAGAGAGGCGCATTAGTCATGATATTTAAAATGCACTTACAACAAGATGTAAGCTGATTTAAATAGCATTGTATAAATAAAGCTTATTATGTTTATTATTTATGAAGTAGGCTATTACATTAATAAATAATTGGCGTGTGTGTGTGAACTGAAATCTATGAGGATTTACAGGAGGCGAACAAGCAATAAAATCCTGCAGCACATCAATGAAAATTCCTCTCATGCAGCAAATGACCTTAAATATTAATCCAGTCAGTAGAGATTTGAGAGCTTAAGCAAATCAATCCTAACTCCCAACACTGTGCAAAAGAAGCATAAAAAAAAAAATCTATTAAAGCTGTATGTTGCATCAAGGGGCGTTTGGATTACTAATGTGGAACGACTGACGACTGCTCACCTCTGAACAGGCCCCCGTGGTGGCCTCACACACGCACAGCACCGATTGGTTCTGGGCACGATTCAGCCAGCGAACTGCGAGCCGGGTGCTGCTGATCCAGGTCACCATGGAGATGTAGCTGTCTCTGAAGAGGAGGCAGTGCAGAAAATGATACATGAGGAAAAAGATTGGAAAGTGATGCAAAGAGATGGAGAAGGTGGGGGGGGGGCGAAACAAAGCAACGCAGTGAAGGGGAAAAAAAGGAGTTTACACACATGTAATAATTCCTGACAGGTGGAGTCGAACGTCTCAAAGGTTAACTCTGTGTGCGTTTACATTCATGAAGATGTACTACCTGGCTCTGAGGGAGTCTGGAGGCATCATCTCCAGAGTGTGAGCTGGACCGTAAAGGTTCACCACGAACAGGCTGACTGATGGGATACTGGAGCCCGCCTTTAACCACAAGGAAATGAAATATCAGATAAACTCATTAAAAATCTGCATGTAGTTTCTTTAGACAAATCTTTTAATCCACACAGCAGCACAGGCAGCACTGGCCCACCAGTTTAGTCTGGAGGAAATATCTCCGCATCTACTGGATGGATTGTAATGAAGCTGAAGGTCAAAATGTCATCTCAACATTCATGTTGTAAAGACATTCATATCTTTAAAGGAGCTATTTGATTGATCATTGATTTCCTCTGCTGGCGAATCATGTGGTTTCTTGCAGGAGCCAAAGCTAGCTGTTTAGCATGCTAGCTTCAGTTTCAGGCTGCTGTCGCTCTCCTCCACTGGAGACGGACAGTAGGGTTGAAAATGAAGTTTGATGCCAAACTTATTAGCTGAAAATAGATGTTAGCAAAACTTACAAATAGCTACTTTAAGACTTTGGTGATCCCTCGACCTTTCCTGTGTCACGTCCATGAGGTTGACAGCTGTGTTTTTAAATAAAATATCTTTGCTGGCCCAATACCTGCAGAACAGCTGTAGCTAGCTACCATGTGTTTCGGGCTAATTAGCAAATGTTAGCATGCTAACACTCTGATGGTGTGTTCCAGTTTTAACTTGTTGGAAGTTGGTATTTCTGAGCTCCAACTTGACATTATAATCTTGAATTGTTATTTTCCTCATTATTGTTTCACATTATTAAGTTAGCATGTACATAGTCATGTCCCTTGTTATCAAAACAGTATAGCTAACAATGGCTAGCAGTGGCTAACAGCTCGTTTCATGTTTTTGTTTCAGGCTTTTTGAAAACATAATTTAACTGCACTGAAACACATTCACATTTACAAGTATGAAATTATTATATTTTTGTTTTGTTATATTAATTTTCCATTTTTCCGACTGCCATGTTTGTTTTCAGAGTCAATGTTGTTCTTCCAATGAAAGTCATTAGATGGTGAACATTGTCAAACCTCAGTATTGTCAGCTGTGAGCATGTGTGCACGCTGGTATGAGTATTCAGGTCAGATCAGCACCATGCAGCCTCATCACAGAGCCTGTATTGTGGTTTTAGAGACTTGTTTTAACAGGATTTCACCTTGGGGTAGGGGAAGACCACGTTGGAGGGATAGAGGCCACCTAAGAAGTGAGGTATTTCCATCACAGGTGTGGCCGAGTTGTTGATGCTGAGGTAGGCCAGCCGGGCCCCGTCCATAGACCACCAGTGGGCGTCGTACGTCAAGAGCACCTCCTCTGTTTTAAAAGACAGTGACAGTTTTCTTTTCAAATGTCAATATCACAAAAGGGCGATTTTGTTTTTCATGATCGTAGCTGCCAACTGGAAGACGTCCTACCCTCATACGTCCAGTCAGACAGCCCATTCACCACATTCTGATCCGGTTCGGTGGTTGTCAGACGCAGCGGTTTGCTGGTCACGCTCGGCTTGTAGTAGATATCGCCGTCAAACACATAGGCCTGGCAGGAGCAGCACAGACAAGACAGCGCCAGTTCATTATCACAGACGGTTTGGTTTGCAGGCTTCAGTGCTGGCTGCCTGAGCTGTGCGTCGGACGCCATCCAAGACTGAGAATGAATCACTGGCCAGCACACAGGCAGCTGAGAGCTAATACATCTTTACTTGCCAGTTGATATGCTGCAGATGAGCACTGACATAGCACCAAGAACCAATTACATTACAGTGAAGGTAGATGAATTATACTGTGTGTGTGTGTGTTAAGCAACCCTATTATATCAGCACAGGCAGTGCAATAACCTGTGAGCTGCAGCTCTTTTTAATAATGACAGAGACATGGTACCACTGATGTCATCAATATGAAAAAGATGCCATTCATACATGGGAGGATATCTTATCCTGCAGACAGACGTAGGTGCAGCAGATTACAACACATTGATCAGGTAAAATGACTAAGTGCCTGGCTCACCAGCTGGTTCCCCTGAGGCCCCCAGGAAGCGTATTGAAGCACCGTCTTCTCCCTCTGCGGAGGGTTAAGCTCCTGCAGATCCCTGGAACACACACACACAAACTCAAACGTATAAGCTCCTCCATTAGGGACGGCCGCCCCGGTTAAAGCCCTCTGAGGTCCATCCATGCCCCGGCCTTGAGAGAGATACTGTGTACTGTGAGGACACTGGAGCAAGATGCAGCGAAGGAAAACGAAACAGAGAATGGGGGTTGCTTCATGCAAGAGTGCAATACTTCTTTTATCCATATATCTAGTTGTGTTTTTCTTTTTCTTGCTTCCTTGGGACAGGCAAAACATTTCCCCCCCAAGGCGTATTCAGGCAACGAAGGATGCTGCACGTCTTCCTGAAATCCGTCCCACTCATCAGAAGTACCAGGGATCAGTTTCTTCCCCCCTACTGATACTGATACAATGCAATATAGATATGAATCTCAGGCAGTGACGTCTGAAGTACAGTACAAACCTCACGCTGGGACATGGAACCTGGAAGAGACACTGACGAATGAATGCATGTCTGACAGAAATATGATTCAATGAGACACGCTTTTTTTTTTTTTTTTTTGGAAGGGGAGGGGGGGGGGCGAGTTTTTTCAATCCCGCAGGTCGGCTTGCATCGGTAACGCTCATGCCCAGTGCAGCCCATGCATTAGCATTCACGATTCCACCTACCCATTAGCCACACTGTAGATAGCATAGGAGGCTGTGAAGGACTGAGAGAACACCTGAAAGAGGTATATAGAGGATATCATGCACACAGGTATGCCACACCACATATATTTCAGTGCTCATTCACATGTGTAAATAAAGTGAGTGACAAACAGGCTGTGAAGGACGCCGCTGAGGCCCACCCTTACAATCAAGCAATAAGCAACAGGAAGCTTCTTAAATCGCTGCAATTTACTGCATCAAGTGGCTTATTGCTTTTAGAAAAGGGCAGCAGCACCACATTAAGCTACAGAATTAGAAAAGCACATTGATCACTGATCTCTAAATTAAAGGTCCCACGCTGTATAAAGCGCCTCCGTTCTGCATTAATGCTGTGAAAGTGTCAAAACACTGAGACACACACACACAGTCTGTGTTCAGAGAATGAGCCTTCCAAGGAAGCTCTGCAACTTTGTGATGTCACAATGAAGCAGTCCTGCCCACCCAGATGTTACACTCATTCACTTTTATATTATTTAATATGATTTTTTTTTGTCTTTTTAAAGTATTTTTTATGCTTTTATGTCTTTAACGACAAGAGAGTTGGAGACAGTTGGCTGGGGGAATCGAACCGGGGGCCGTTGCAGCATGGATCACAGCCACTGTACAGGGTGGCCCCGGTTAACCCAGTGAAATATACGACGCCCCACAGGACTTTACTTCTATTTTGTTTTTCCTTGGTTCTGACGTTTATTTATTGCTGTTTTCTCTTTTGTTTTAAAGCATCTTAAATCATTTTTATTTGCACAAGCGCCTTGTAGCCATGTGAAGAAAGGTACTTTATAAATAAAGCTTATTATCCAATACTTTCATCTGATTGCTAAGAAAACAGAGACACAACCTGAAGAAAGGGTCATGGGCTCAAAACTTCAAACATGTGGAACCTTTAATTTGAATATGGGGCCTCAAACAGGCCACATATTATATGTATGTCATTTTCAGTAGTATTGCGTTGATCAATACTCGGCCAATCACAGCCTAGTATAGATTTCCGTGAGTCACTAAACTGCTGTTAGCGATTAGCATCAGTTACGTCCCTATTGTGTTCACAAGTGCAGAGCGGAAATCTGGATGATGTGGATGTTTGCTTTGGACTTAAAAAAAAAAAAAAAAAAACGACGACATCAGAGACGTGAAGAAAAACACAGAAACCAAGACGAGACATTTTTACCAACCCTTACAGCTAATATCCTTCCCACTGAAATCTATGGTGTCTGGCAGCCTTTACACGAGCATCAGCCGCTCAATGAATAATTAAATTAACAGGCTGAAGAAGACAAAAGGCCCAGAGTCAATGGACATGTGCATGTGTGTGTGTGTGTGTGTGTGTGTGTGTGTTAACCATAATCGATCGCAGCATCACCTGACAAACTCTTGGTATTACATTGATTTCTACCTTTTTCTTTTTTTTGGTCTCAAACAAAAGGTTGGAACCAGGCGATTTGCCCCGCGGCCTCTGAAAGCCTCAGCCTCCAGGAAAACCAGTGCCTAAAGAAATTAAATGTCACATCCCCCTATACTGCACACTTAGCAGTGAAATTGGATTTCTCCTCCGTGTTGTTAGTCTGTTGTTAGGAAATGCATGGATGGAGTGACACAGGGGTAAAGCTGCAGGGGAAATGAATTCTAAGGCTATCTAAGTTAGATTGAAATCTGATTGCGCTGTAAAGTCTCAGCGTGAGAGAGAGGAAACACAGCAAAAGAGCCGTGTATAACGACAGGAAAGAAGTGCAAGAACAGGAAGAGGAAGGAACGAGTTGGTGAAACAATGTGAAGGGAAAACTGATGGAGAAACAAAGACAGGATGCAGAGTTGACAGCTACTCTTCAGGACCAAAGGGGGCAGCGTTGCTTTGAGCACCATGTTCGGTCAGGTGTTTATGGATTTGTAAAGAAACCTTCATAATTTACCAACCTGGAGCCGGTGGTGGAGGTTCATATACGTCATCGTGTGTGTCTGTGTGTGTCTGTGTGTGTGTGTGTCTGTGTGATGAACACAAAGATCCAGAGCATATGTCTCAGAGAAGGCAGAGTGAACTCTAATGTGGCTGCAAGGGGCATGTCATAAATCCTCCAGATTGCTCTGCACGCCCCCCCCCTTCTTCAACGCCTGCTGCCAAACCAGGAGGGCGGGGGGGGCACAAAGCACAGATTAAACACATTTAGTAGCTATAGCGTGGGGGGGTGGTGAGGTATATATATCACAGCACAGACTTTGGGATCTGTTGTACACACCACCACTAGAGATAACAGCTTCTTTTCCTCCTCATGAGCAGCCACCACAATGCACCGCCTTTGATACCAACACCCATCAGCGTTTGCTGCAGAGTGCAGACACAACCCCCCCCCCCCCAAATCCTCCTCCTCCGCCTCCCCCCTGGCATTTTATTTGTCCCTAAACTGGCACTCTCTTGGCAGACACTGTTCTGTTTGACTCTGCTCATCAATCCCAGAAAACCTCCGTCGCCTCTCAACTATCTTGTCATCGGTCTTTGAGAAACCCATAAGTCTTCGCTGTCTCTGATTCGTCAACCCCCCCTGCCCCCACCCACCACCACCTCCGCCACCACCAAACACAATCACAAACCGGCTTAATTCTTACAGGCTCTCCTGTAGGAAATCTGCTTCCTCTTGTTCCTATGTGACCAAATCCCCAACTCTCCTCTATGTGTACCTTCTTATCAAAATCCATTTATTTTCCCCCCACCAGGCACAAACCCCCCTAAAGCCTCCAGAGCTAATACAAAATCCAGAGAAGGCTTTTTTTTTTTTAACTTTACACACACAGCTCCGCTCTCTTTTTAAGCATCTTTGTCATTCTTTGATAACCGCTCTGATTAATGTGAACCGGGCCATGCGTCTGAGGCCAAGCAGTGCGTATCCCGCAGTTTCTCTTCACCCCCCCCCCCCCCCCCCCCATCACCAAGTGGCTCTTTGCTGGTTTTGTTCTCTCTCTGTGCTACTCTCAGCAGCAACGTTGTTCCTCCTCCTCCTCCTCTTCTGAATAGCGGCGGCGGCAGCAGAGCCTGGTGCAAACTGCTTCAGTCAGCACAAATCAACCCCCCCCACCCCCCCCCCCCCCCCCCCCGAGACAGACAAGAAAAAAGTGAGTGAGAGTGAGGAAGATGAGGCAGGAGGAGGAGAGAGAAGGAGGAGGGACCTAGAAGGAAAGAGAGGGAGGGGAGGATGGAGGAATAGCCTCCACATGAAAAAAAACGCCAACCCTGTTCAGACACACAAATACATTTCTGAGTGTGCAAATGATTCCAGGTGGCATGCCTGTGATTTCCTCGAGTGTGTGTGTGTGTGTGTGTGTGTACACCGAGCATGCAGATGAGAGCAGACAATTCCTGCTGATATCAAAGGAACTATGCTAATGACACGGCATAAATCAACCAAAGCAACCCACAAAACTGGGCAAAGATCTGAGGCCTCTCTCGACGCAGATCTGTGAGCTCTGATTGGATGGATGTCAGCGGCTTAATAATTCAGTTAGGATGCACTGTGTTTGTGACGAATGCTGCAACACAGCAACAGGCGCACACACACACACATACACACACACACATACAGATACAGAGATTAGAGCAGAAGCAGATCTATGTAAAGAAAACCCAGGGCGACAGAGGAGGCCGAGCGAATGGGAGAGAGATGGAGCAGCGAAATCTGCTTTCATATTTTTAATTTCCCCCCTAATTCTGTTTTCCTCTCTTGCCGATTACTCACACATTACACAACTTTGCCTGCCCTTTGAGGAAAGAGTCAACAATTTATTAGTGGGACGGGTATTTACAGAGAGAAGGAGAGGCAGATGCTGGTTGTGGTGGTGGTGGAGGGGGGTGGGGTGGGGTGGAGGAGGCTGAACTACGAGCTGCTGCCGAAGCACAGGGACTAAAAGATCTGTGTTGTCTACTGCAGCTCTTATCTGGAAGCACCTGCATGTGATTGTGATTCTTGTCAGCTTCTCATTAAAATTCCTCACCGAACTAGCAGGCCGATTTCATTATCGCTGCTCCAACTTTACCTCTTCATCTCATTGATTCCCCCTCCACCTCCTCCTCCTCCCCTTCCCCATCCCCTTGCAACCCAGTTCACACTGATCAGTCACTCTGAGCTTCTCCTCAACCCCCTGCACCTTCCACCATCAGCCAGTTTAAATATTCAGCTCCCCATATGTTATCCCAGTCATTTGGCCGGCGAGCTACAGACTGCTGCAGTAGCAGAAATCAGCACTCACACACACACTCAGACACACACACACACACACACACGTACACATTCTCCTTCATGTTTCGCTCCTTCTCTCTGTTACGTCTTTGGGCTCTGATTAAGATGCATGTGTAGACGTGTAGGTTTGTGCACAGTCACAGGTTGTCTTTGATATCAGTGCATCAGTTTATGGCTCTGGATGTTTTTCCTGAAGGTAAAAAAAAAAAAAAAAATCTGAGTCACCTTGGCATTCAAAGAAAACTCACCGGCTGGATGTTGTACGCCAAGAGGACGAACCTCTTGTCAGCTGACACCTGGAATTTAGTCGTGGTCAGATCCTGAAAAAGAAGAAGAAGAAGAAGAAGAAGAAGAAACACTCAATCAACATCTTTCATTTAGTTTCCTGTGGAGAAAGTGCAGTGGGATATTAGATATTAGATGCAGCCCTGTGGGGGGCAGGGGGCGGGGGGGGGGTAGGCTGTAGTAGTTAACTTTAATGTGGAAAACACTTCAGAGCCAGAGCGTGGTCTGGACTAATTCTGTGCCAACAGCTGTTGTAGTGTTATGAGGATCCTAAACGGCTTTTTGCACAGAGAGAATCGGGACTTAGAGAATTCAAGCGATGTATAATTTGCTGAGATGGTGCGAGGCATGAGTCCTGTACCTGAGGCCCACAGGTGAGACGGTGTATTTTAAACAGGTTAAAGAAAACTTCTTCTTTTTTTCTCCATCTTTTTAAAAGCTCAAACCAATCAGCCTTTGTTCAAATGTCTGCTGTGCAATCAAAGATCCCCACAGAGTTTCTATATTACACCGGCGCTGGCTTTTTATGACCGGTAACTTATCAAGTCAAAATCCTTCTTATTAGGTGATTCGGCTTCGACAGTTTCCACTCTGCACTGTTCCTGCTCCCACACATTCAGTCCATTAGACCACTGACGTCATCAGTGGTTTGACGTCTGCAGCCGCCACCAAACTGACCTTTGCATCAATTTTCAGATATTTAAATTGAGTTGTTAACAAACTAAGATCCTACATCTGTGAGACTGACCAGAGAATCAGCGGTATTGCAGTCGCTGTACCGCACCATTGTGATGAAATGAGAGCTGAGTCAAAAGGCAAAGCTCTTGATCGACTGGTCGGTCTTTGTTCCCACCCTCACCTATAATCATGAGCGATGGGTCATGACCGAAAGAACGAGGCTGTTGGATACAAGCGGCTGGGTTTTGTCAGGAGGGTGGCTGGGGGTCCTTTAGAGATAGGATGAGAAGTTCTCCGAAGTACCTGCTGCTCCTTTGCGTGGAAAGGAGCCAGCTGAGGTGGTTTGGGCATCTGGTAAGGATGCCCCCGGGATGACTCCCTAGGGAGGTGTTCCTGGCACTGGGAGGAGGCCACGGAGCAGACGGAGGACTAGGTGGAGAGATTACGGTATATCTCCAGTCTGGCGTGAGAACGGCTCAGGATCCCTCAGTTAGAGCTGGTCGATGTCACCAGGGAAAGGGAAGTCTGAGGGGTCACTGGATGGATGGATGGATGGATGGATGGATCCTACTTCTTCCAAATGTTGCACACTTCACATAAATCAAAACCAAACATCTGCGAGACATCACGATGTCAGTTTTCAAATTGAACAAGAATTGATGTCTGACTTTAGAGTCGTCAATACATTTCTGCTATGACATGAACATCTGGGGCCAGATGTGATGGTGTTAATCCTGGTGACTGAGGCTGACGTCTTCTCAGTGATCAATAATCAAACCACTGCAGTTTGTAAATCACAGTAGAAAACAAAGCAGAAGCCTTTGAGTTACTGGTTCAGGCTCCGAGAAGCCAGGTTACGCGTTGTGAACTTCCTCTGGTGAAACGAGCTCTGTTCAGAGAGAATCTCATTTTAAAAACCTATTTACATTCTCAAAGGCTTTTTTTTTCTCATTGCTTTGGTTTGTTCTTATTCCCTGACCATTTTTCTTGGCTCTCATTCAAATATTTATTCAGATACCAAGGTTTTGAAAAGCAATTCTTCTTCAGAAAAAAAAGAGAAGATGTTCCTCTTGGTATTCATGGGAGAAAAATATCTTTTTCTGGAATAATCAACAGCAGCAGGGACGACAAATCAGATCACAACACCGAGGAGACACTTCTTCTCAACCTGACAACACAACCCTGCTTTAAGCTCCCCAGCGATGACCCATATAAGTCAGTCAGTGTCGCGCAGAGGCGGTGTTCAAAATGATGCCCTTGCTTGGAAAATTCCCTTTGAAGGAACATGTTGAGGGCTCACAGAGCAGCCAGATTGGGGGAAAATGAGCCGATACTGTCACTCTGCCAAATCTTTTTTTGTCTCAGCTGTAGGATGTGGAACAGTGGGACTCAACAGCTTCTCTCTTTCTCTCTCTCTCTCTATCTGCAACCACCTCCCTTAATGTTGGCTGAACTGCTCGTGCAGGTATTTGTGGGTATGTGAGCCTAATCAAAAGTGAAACCTGGTCCTCCGTCCTCGTGTGCTGTGTGTTGTGGTTACTCACCAGGGAGCTGTTGTCCAGCAAAGACGTGGTGATGTTGTTGTTGAGGCTGAACGACAGGACGTGTCCCTCTCTGGTGCGGAGAGCCACTTCGTTTTCTGGCGGTTCAGGAAACAAGGTCGTGTGTTATTAAAGTGACGACTTAGATCCGCAGAGGCAGAGAAGAAATATTTACTGCTGTGTGTCTGCAAACACAGTGGCTCAGTCTCTGGTGGGGTCATTAAAGGAGTCATTTAAAGGTCAGAGCCAAGTATCGGCCTCTCAAGGTGAAAAATGGAGCAAACATATAAAGTGACAAAAGCTGCACTTCTTTAAACAGCCATTAGAGGTCGGCTCCAACAGTGAGTCAGTCCCTATAGACTCCATGTTAAAGCAACACAATTTTACCTCAGATGATACTTTCATTTTGATCATTGCCTTGCAACAGAGAGAAACTTTGATTTCCTGTGCGACTCCCTAAGAAGCTAGCTAACTCACTGTTCTCAGTATGTTGGTGATGGCAGAGGAAGAAGAGACCAAAGAAGACACACGCTGTTGGAGGAATAGAGGAAGAGAGACGAGCTGGACAAGGCTAAATCTTGGACTGGGTTTTACAACACACCTTGCCATCTTGTTGTAAGGTCTTTGCTGGTTTTAGCTTGTGAACAAAAATGCACGTTTACCTCAGTCTGTGAATGCGGCTCAATTCACGAGTATATAAACAGTAGTCTACTATAAAAGGGAGTTACACTTTTTTTTTTTTTTTTTAAACCACAGTAGGGTTTTAGAATAACTAAAACACATTTTTGGTCTTTGCATCTCTACTAAGTCCGTCCCTCATGACATGTCCATCGACATCCGTCTTTATTCACAGTCTGTGGATTCCTCACCGTTCAACCATGCCACACTGGGGTCGTGAACTTTGAACTCGTCGTTCTCCAGGTCCTCCATGGTGAGATGGGAGCGGAGTAACAAGTGAGACTCATCTTTGAGGGCAGAGAGATTTAGTTTAGTTCATCACAGAGTCTTTCCTGTTTACACACAAGAAAAGCCTGAGTACATTTATAGCCTGGCCTATATTTCTGCTCCAGTCTTGGATTTGCATTTCCAATGTCATTGTTAATGTGTTTGTAGCATTTGCAGCATTTGGCAACAACAACAAAAAAAAAAATCCTCCCCCCATTTTAGGCCTGTTTAAGCATAAAAACTCTGACATCTTGTGCAACACTCTTTCTTCCTGATGCAGAGTTGGATATTTAGCTTTAATCCCGGACGCCGGGGAACAACAAAGTCCACCTGCCAGCACATCTAACTCTCACTAATTAACTCATTACATCTTGTTTGTTTACTTTTGAAAAAAAAAAAAAAAAAAGTATAAAAACATCTATTGCTGTTTTTTGGGAGGGGAGGGGTTATTATAATCTCTTAGAGGCTATTTCGTGGTTGCTTGGCAACTGCTCAACGGCAGGAAATAGTTGCTGAGAGTTTAACACTCCATAAAATGAGGAAACTTTTAAACTAAACTGTTTAATGTAGGAATAAACAAACAATAAATTAGGTTTTATAAAGTGTATAAAGATTCAGAGGCGCAGGTTGGAGCTAAAGCTAGCTGTTCTCACCAAAGCTAGGCTACGCTAACCAGCTGCAGCTGCCAGAATGGATCTGTTCTTCTAAATCTCTGCTCTATAAAGTAAATAAAGAGCAAATGATCCCTTCAACTCCCCACTTCACAATCATTCTCCCCTTTGATGCCTTTACTTCCCTCCGGCTCTGTCTCTGCACTCACCGGGCGTGAGGAGGATGACGGAGAGGATGACCAGAGACATAACAGCCAGGATCACCACCATGGCAATTCCTATGCCCTTCCAGTTCCGCGGGGGGCCGTCTGTACTCCCCAGGTCCTGATATTGTAGGGAACACACACACACACACAGACACACACACAAACACAGTGATGAATGTGTGCACAGCCGGGGAGGAGGACATTAGTGCTGCTTCATTTCCACAGTCTCACAGAAATTTCTCCCTGACAGGCACATCAGTGCAGTGAGCCCCCCCCCCCCCCCCCCCAGGAGAGGATTGAGACCAGTTTTTACAGAATCACAGGGACTTTGCTGAATTACGACCAATTTTCCGTATGAGAACTGCATAAAATTGTTGCATATGAGAGATGAGACTTTAATTGAGGTGGAGGCAATTCTGGCCCACACCGTCATTTCTCTTTGCCGTCGTCTCATTTCACACGACACATGAGTGATGGGGGGCCAAGCTGTCAAGAAATGTGCAGCGCCTGAAACTTCAGTTTGCCTTTTTACTTTTTTTTTGGGTGGATCAGGATTCATTCATCATCCAGCAGGTCTGGATGAAGTTGTTAACAAGGCGATAAAAAAAGAGGGGACGGCTGTATGTTACTATACAGTGAGTTATAGCTGAAGCTGCAGCTGCCAGGAGAGCAGCAGAGCTTCATGTTTCAGCTCAAGTCTTTGTACGCCATCAGTGATGAACGAGCCAGCGTCTGCATCAGTCACAATTAAACACAAGTGCGTGCTGCTGTTCCCATGATGCACTCCTGCTCCCTCATAATGAGCAGGCTGCCTGCCACTGCCGGTGCCACATGCCCGCTGGAGTGTGAGAGTTCAATCATAGAGCGGACATAAAACTCAGCCTTCGTTATCGCTGCCCGTCCCTTTGGCTTTAACCCCCTTCTCAGCCTTGTTGGACCTAATCACCTTCCTCCAGGCCAGGCCGTGGATGTGGGGGGGGGGACGTGTGAGTGGGTGTGAGTGGAGTGGGGCAGCCAGTGGAGGGAGGGCATCTCTGTGGTTCACTGGTCAACAGATTGCTGCTCCTGCACTCTCCCTGGGTGACACCAGCTGTCCCCATATCTGTGCTGTTGGACACACTCGCCTGAACAGACCCCTCCGACTGAGCACTTCCTCTCTAAAAACACACACATATGTTCATATACACAGTCACACACACACACACACACACCCCTCTACCAGACTATACCTGACTGTCTTAAAGCCTCCGGCGTTTGCTTTATCAAAGACTTACATAACCGGAGTCAAAATGTCTTAAAAGAACCCATTTCAGAAAAGTGAAAACGGAGAATTAAAGGTCAGCTCAGCCAAAATCAGGAACACCGAGATCTTTCACAAGTCCATGTTGTTGTTTTAAGTCCTTGATACACATTTTAATCACTTGAGAAGTCCTCACCTCTCATGCGAAGGCCGCATCTTTTCTCCATGCACAAGATAAATGAATGTAAGACATACAAGGTCTGTTTTATACCTCCACCACCGGTTGCCAGCGCAGGAACTCCTGCCAAGGTCTCATCTTTAATAGATCGTCTTGGCTGCGGTATCATAACATGTTCAAATTATAACCACTACCACTTGCACCTGCAGGGACAACTTTTCAGAGCAGAGCCGGGTGATTGATGTCCAACTCTATGGGCTTTCTAACGCTCAGTTTTATCTCGCTCTCAGCACCCAATCTCTCCGCCAACCATGTGTAATCCTTCCATCAGATAAAGAAACCTACAGTAGTCTATGAATCTTTGATAGAATCCAGTCAATACTGCATCACACTGCACCCTCAGCACTTTCTGTTTGACTGAACAGGTACAATTTATTTTTGAAATACAGAGAATTTCGAAGTGAATTTCATAACACACACACACACACACGCTATACCGTGTATATAAGAACTACTATCCATGAACAGCTATGGCTCTGTGTATCCTGGTTACATTATCATAAAGCAGATTATAAAGAATTAAACATCCTGCTTCCCAGGATCTCATATAGTTGAAAGACACATTTCAAATTAAAATCCTGTGCTTGACTGATTCCTCCGCACACTATTTCATTTCCAAGTCCACCCTCTAATTACAGCGTGCAACACGAAGGCTGAACATCCTCGTAATGGAAACAGCTCATTCCCCCTGAGCCCAGACATTAGACCGCGCTTCCAATTAAGGTTGCATCGTTGTCAAGTCGGACCGCAAGAATCACCACAATTGTGCGAACTGAGGAGTTTTGTCACACTTTGCAAATGAGGTACAGATGCGTGGAGCAGCATCCCCTGGGGTAAACAAACACTGAGAGAGCCGCTGCTGGTTCTTGCGGTGCATCAGGTGAACCAGATGATGAGCTGGGCTGTGCGGGACGGACTGGTAGCGTATCTCACCCAGCAGCACACACATGGACAAGCGTATCTCAGGCAAGGTTTTTCTGCTGACCCAGCTGAATACTGAACGACATGTACAGTCTCCTTCCTCACGTTCTTCAGCCTGCCGGGTTCCCACAGGAGCTGGATGGAGTAGCCTATAGGAGCCTGGATGAGGTGGTGTCAGTCAAACACTAAATGCAATGCAATGAATGCAAATCAAGGGTTTCTGTGTTTATGGATAACCCTCTTGAAGGAATCCTCTTGAGAGGATTTCCTTTTTTCTCTTCTTTGGCAAACCATGCAGAGCTGCATGAGAGAAAGGAGAGCGTTTACATTTTCCAGCAGAGCTCTGGGATGTTTCACTCTAACCAAAAAAAAGGGGGAATCGATAAGTTGTGAGTCCAGAGGAAAACAATTAATAGTGGGAACATACAGCTGTTAGGGAGACTTTTAGATAAACGCCGTCTTTTCTCTTCAGGTGTGACACCTGCATGTGGAGTATCACGTCCAACTCTGACTTCTCTCTCTCTGCCACCTCAGCTTCAAAACCTCACTCGTACCAACTGGAAGCATTTCTCCAACTAAGAGGCACAGCACAGAAGAATCAAACAAAACAAGTCCAGCTGCATTGATTTGAGTTTGCACAGTAAAGAAAAGCAAAAGCCACACCAAACACAATTACTCAATCTGCACGGCTCGGTTTGCGATCGAGTCGAGTCGAGGCAGTGCTAAGAATTCATAAATTAGGCTCAGGAGACCTCCTTAACTTCATCTTCTGTGTCTCTTTGAGGTGCGGAGAATCCCACAATAAATCACATGCGGCAGAATGAGGGGAACCACTGCATGCTGCTTTGGGGATCCTGGTTCTGGATTTGCATCTCTCTAAACCCTCCCTCCCTCCCTCCCTTACCCACCTTTTAACGTCAGGCAGTGATGTTTATTACATGCATGACATTGGCAGAGGCATCAATGAAATAACCACCACCATAAAAAAAGGTGGAGATCTATTGGCAGGCACACGCAGCCCTCAATATATAACCTATATACTCCTGATTTTAATGATTTGACCGTAATTGCTCACAAGGGAAAGCTGTGTATTAGTAAGTAACCCACGTATATATTACCCTGTCAATATCTCTCACTGCCTCATTTAAAATGAAAGGCATCATTAGAGCAGGCTGTAACTTGAGCATGGGTGGAGGAGATGGTATAACCAAGCAGCTTGTAGTAATGAGATACTAGAGCTTCGCATTGATTCATATCTCGGCCATCTCTCATCACATCCACAGGAATTTATGTGCCTTACACACACTGCAGCACTGATTCTCCCTTTTGAGCTTCTTATCTGTAAAAAGCAGTAGGTGGCGTGTGCAGTACGACACCACATGGGACTAACTGGGCAGTTTTTTTGTTTTTTTTTGCCCTCGAGCCCATTGCCAGACGATGCAGCACAAGCCACGGTGAAGTGAAAGAGCTGCTGCCACTTTTTTAGCCTCTACTGCTGCTGCTGCTGCTGCTGCTGCTGCTGCTGCTGCTGCTGCTGCTGCCTTCACTGCCCTCTTTCCTTTTCACGCTCTCCATCAGGCATAAGAAAATGTAGATACTGTACAAAAAAGCGTCCCGTACTAGAGAAAGAGAGAGCCTTCCCTCAGAGTCCCTGCTGCTGCTGCTGCTGCTGCTGCTGCCGCCTCGGGAAACAAGAAGCATCCATAAAACACACGTGGTGGAGCTGAGGGTGACATGTTGTATAGAGTTAGAGTGATATACGACACAGAATACATCACTTTCCCCCTGTGGCTCAGACTCCCTCCTGAAATACGCTGTATCAGCAAATTATATGCTTTATAATATTTGAATTCACCGTGTCATATTGCCACATTATCGGTGCTGAGAATGAAAATTAAAAAAACAATGGCGTCTTAGAAAAAAACCAATTACACTTGTTTATTTTCTTCCTTAATGCCAGGGATTAGCCGAGCCAGGACTAAAGCATTATGTTGCTGTGGCATGGCAACTGCGATATTGGATTCAGAGTTGCACTTAGTTGCACCTGCAGCACATCATGTACATGGCACAAGTGGCAGGACCACATTATCGCCTCCATCACTGCGTCTTCCCACCAAACAGGGGACACTCGGCGATCTGCAGATCCAGAAAAGCCTCGGCCTTTGAATGAATAATCTGCCTCATTAATTGTTTTTCTGGGTGTAAAGTGTATTGATTGGAGGCAGTGACGTGAGATGGTGCGACATTTGCAGGTAATGGATTGTCTATGACAATAACGCTGCAGGATGATTCTTATTACACAGACAAGTTTCACTGTGATGTCATCACATTTACAAGCTGAAGGTCAGCGTGTCACTTAACGTCAGACATCACTGGGTTCATGTTACAGGCGTGAACTCATCGACGACATAATTCAACTAATGACTCAACTCTGCTCGTCCTGTGGAGCCCCTCGAACACTTCCCTCCAGCCGAGACCTATAATGATCGCCGTGATTGAAGCTCCTTCCCAAGAAGGGTGGCAGTTTGATGAGATCTTTTAATTAGTCGACTTGGCACCGTCTCTCTTTACTTCGTTTCACTGCCCTGTAGATAAACAGAATCACTACACTAACATTTGTGAAGTGCGTCTGAAGGTGCAGGAGAAACTTCTTCAACACTGCTTATGAATTATTTCTAATGCAAGGAGAAATATTTGATTAAATGATCATGGATAATTAGGTGATAACTCTGAATAAATCATGCTTTAATATCATTAACGATGCCTGTGTTCAACCCAGGATGCTTCACCACAACATGCTCTTGGTGTAGTATGTGAAACGGTGCACTCACAGTCAGATGTGACACATAAAGAGAGGAGAAACTGAACCATGAAAGAACACGCTGTAGTTTCAGTCAGTGTTATGAGGAGGGAGGTGGATGATACTGTAGAGAGGACAACACATGACTGACTGACTGACTGAATGCATTTGTCTTTATCTCTGCTGATTGTAACGTAACCATGTTGGTTCATAGTCTTTGTTCATTGCCAATACACCTACACAGCAGAGGGATAATCAATCATCCCCCCCCCCCCCCCCCCCCCCCCCCCCCCCCCCCCCCCCCCCTTTTGTCGGAGTGCAGGTCCTGACACTGAGTGAGTCTGCTGGGACAAATTATTACATCTGATTAGCAGAACAAAAGGAGCATAGATACTGATGCAGACATCGTGCAATAAAAGTATTGGATGGGACAGAAAAGCGATTAGAGAGAGAGAGTGTGTGTGTGTGTGTGTGTGTGTGTGGGGGGGGGGGGGCTCGCGGACGTCGAGTTACTACAGCAGGCTGCACCGCAGTGCACGGACCCAGGGTGTCCACGAGATTGATATTGACGAGAAAGTCTGAATGGGCGAAATGGCTCAAACACGCTGATCGATAGCCATAGCATTGTGGCCATAACATGAGGAGGAACCCCCCCCACCCCCAAACCCACCCCCCGCGCTGCACAACATAGCACCCAAATCTCACAGACTACACACACACACACACACACACACACACACACCTGCTCTGGGTCTGATTAAAAGAGAGACAACAGCAACAACTAGGGACGAAACAATTTAAGGAAAAAACAACAACAACAACAACAACAACAAACAACACACACACACACACACACACACACACACGTACCAGCTCCGTGGTCATGTTCTGTTGAGTTGTGGCGATCATCGTTAATCCGCAACAAGCTCCGCCGCCTCCTCTGAAGCCTGGGAAGCCGCCGAGCAGCTGCACTGTTGCACCGTCGTCTGCGCGGAGCCTGTTTCTGCTCTGCTACTTGCAAGTTTGTTCTTCCCTTGGCTGGTACTCTCTCTCTCTCTCTCTCTCTCTCTCTCTCTCTCTCTCTCTGAGAGCTTGAAGGACTCGTTCACTCATTCGCCCGTTTCCACTCTGTTTATAGGCTATCGATTGGCTCAGAAATTAATCATGACACGGTGGTGTTGGATGTAGTCGAGGACTTGGGTCCTCAGTCCCACCGCCACACACAGTCAACACATGAAGTGATTACACGCGAGCTGCACAACACAGCGAGAGATTAACTGCCATGTTTTATGCATATGATAGTTACATGTTGGTGCCATGACTGACTGATCGATTCAATTACATTATCGTGTTACTTATAAATGCATTATCTAGATGCAAAACAATAATATGATATTATGAAGGAATATTTTATTGATGCAGAGCACCTGACCCCCATTTACTGGGGCACTGAAGCAAAACAAAAAAAGCAAAACTGTTGTTTGGCAATAGTACTAAAAAGCACTATGCTTCCCATATTGCTTTTGTTTATGTTTATCTTTGGGATCATTACTGTTGGTAAGACAAATTACTTTATTTTATTTGTCCTATTTATCACCAGCAGCTAATTATCAATAACAATAATCAACAGTTACAAAAACAAGAAATGTAAAGTGGATTTAGTGGTTTACAGTTTGGGCAGAACAAATGTGTGATTTGTATACTGAAATAGTGAGGTCGTTATTTTTCCACCTACATGCCCAAAGAATACAAGAATGAGTTCATTCATTCGTGCTGGTTTTATTTTGAAAGTTGTAACAGGAAGTGTAACGTTTTCTTGTCTTGATTCCCTTGTTTTGGTTCGCAATTCGTTTATTCTGTGGCTGTTATGTAACTTACAATATCTTACTTTTAAATGACATTTAAGATTAACTTTTGTACTTGTCTGTTAGCGCGAAGGTCCAAGGTTAGATTTTTTATTATTATTATTTTGAAAATACACCACCGGAAGTAGCCTCCCCTGGTTCTCGGCGGTGCTCGTCACTCATTGGCTGACGGCGAAATTTGAAATACAACGCGGTTCAGTGAAGCTGTGGTTGCGGAAGGATGTGGCTTGTGGTAAAACAAGCTGCTCACTAAACAAAAAGAAAAAAAAAAAACGACAGACAGTTCAGCTAAACACCGGGGAGAGGATTTTTACACCGTAACGTCTCCGCGGACCGGGATAACGGTAGGTAACACTTAGCAGCTAATGTTTGCTAACACCGGCGACAAGACGAACGTTAACGCCAACGGCCAACGTCTGATCGGAACGTAAGCGCCGGGTTGTTTTTTCAGCGGTACAGTTTAGAGAAGTGTGTGTACGGTTATTAAATGAGCACACAGGCCAGAGATAAAAGAAATGTGTTAAAAAAAAAAAAGAGAGATGAGATGAACTATGGTGGTAAATGAAGAATAGATAATGAATATTAAGTAAACCGGTGTGTATAACGCAGCTATGGGATGTTTTGATGCCGTTAGGTTTTACGAATGAAAAATCAGCTACTTACCAGCTCATTATATGCTTATTTATTATCTTATGGGGGCTACAATGCAGTGAACAGTTTATATTTATCAACTGGCATCATATAAAAAGCAGTTAACGGACAAAAACCTAAATAAAATCAGTACCAGCCGTCACTCCCCCCTGTGCCTTTTTAAAACAGCACCGATGTCAAAATACCTGCAATGAAACCACTTTGTTGATTGATCCAAGGATCTTGGAGAAGCTGTCCCAGTTTTTCTGTAAACTGAATCTGTCCCAGTGTCTTGTGTCAATTCATGTAATCCCAGACTGACTCCATGATGTGGGGATCAGACCTCCGTGGGGATCCCCCCATCTGTTGCTTCTTCTTCTTCTCCTTCTTCTCTTCTTCTTCTTCTCTTCTTCTTCTTCTTCTCTTCCCTGTCTCTGATTCTAGTTGTGTACATTTGGGGTTGTTTTCATGTTGCTAGTTGAACTTGGGAATGATTATGTTGATGGTTTAAAGTGAGTTAAATGTATTTAAATTATACTGTATGTCTTTCAAGGGTCTTGGGTCATAGAGCATCATGGAGACTGCTGTGCTGAACCTCCAGAGCTTACATGATAAGCTGAGGACACAAGTTGACCTCCTCAATGAGAACATTGAACCCAGTGAGTACTTTATGGACATGCCTTTTATCTTTACTACACATCGTTTGACTCTGATGCTACAGATCCCTGTACAGGAAGCTGCCATTTTAATGTGTATGCATCTCTTTTTTCCCCAGACTTCATTCAGATGGTTCAAAACTTTGATGACTGCCGTCGCAAATGGCTGCGGGCAGAGCAGGACCTAGGATCCTGCAAAGAGATTCTCACAAAAACGGAGACGGAGAGAGGAGCCCTGGAGGTGAAACTGAAACACGCCCGCAACCAAGTGGACGTGGAGATCCGACGCAGGCAAAAGGCCGAGGCTGACTGCGAGAAGCTGGTACGTCAGATCAAGCTGCTGTCCCTGTGTGCTGATAGCGCTTTGAAGCAGTTTTTAATATATGCATTACTTTGGATTTCTTTAATTAAGGACCGTCAAATTCAGTTGATCCGGGAGCTTCTGACCACCGAAGGATCCAACAGCATCCAGCTGAGCGCGGAGCAGCGCTCAGCTCTGGCCTTCCTGAACACAAACTGTCAGGCAGCAGCCAATCTGAACACCAGCCGGAGGTAAGAGACTCACAATTACAGGATGTTTATAGCTCCTACCACATATTGTTCCTGTTTCAGGCCATGAAGAGCTTCCAGTGTTGTTGTTGTTGTGTTTTTTTTTTTTAACCTCCCATATTGGTAGTGTGCCCACGAGTTTAGCTGTTTTTTGGAGCCATCTGGCAAAATAGCAGCAACAACACTGATGGTGGTTCACCCCTGTGGGAGAGTTTCATTTGCATGTGGGAACATCTGACACCTGAGATTTGGATGCAGTACAGCACTGTATTCACAAGCTAACTTTAAACTGAAGGTAGTCGTCCTCCCCATCTGTTTTCATCTCCATCTATTTATCACAGGACAGAACTTTAGCAACACTCTGAGCCTTCGACTGCATTTTAATTGGATCTTTGAAAGGATGGTATTAAAAATAAATCTGTCTGCGAAGGGGCAAATGCATCGGAGTTGGTAATCAAAATCCTAAATGAGGGAAACACTGCTGACTGACTAACATCTTTTCTGTCCCCTCTGATAGACTGATGACGATAGATGAGTCCGCCTCTATCTTGTCAGACATCAGCTACGACAAAACAGACGACTCCCTCGTAAGTAATTCATTTGTCAGCATCTTCCGGAGTTAAAGCAGCATGAAAGTGCAATGACTTAACTCCTGAAATCTGATTATGACGCTCTGCTTGATCTGTGACAGGACTGGGACTCTTCCACTGTGAGGACGGTGCGACTCAAGAAACGAGAGAAAAGGGTTTGTTTTTAACCACATATGGGTTTAACCTCTCTCAAACTTTGCTTGATTTTAGGGCTGGTTTTACGTCCACTGGAGGTTTAGTTGTCATGTCTGCAATATTTATTCCAGCGCTCCTCGAGAAATCATGTGGATGGTCCTCCAGTTGCCTCCAAAAGGTCTCGATCAACAGGCAGAACTTCAGAGATGGTGGGGCTTTTGTTTCAGTCTGTATATCATCTTCATCATTTTTTAATCACTGAAATATGTGTTTTGTTTTGTTGTTTGTTTTTTTTACACATTTGGACTTTGACAGTGTTTGGTTGTTGGTGTTTTGACAGCTCTTTAAAAATTGTTGTTATTGTTGTGACAGGGAAATGAAGCCCTGGTGACGAAGACCACAGTGACTGTCCCTGCTAATGGAGGACCCGTTGAGGCTGTCTCTACCATCGAGACTGTCCCCTACTGGACTCGTAGCAGGAGAAGGACTGGTAATGTCTCTATTATGATAGAGAATATATCCTTGGGTACTTTTTCATCCAAACTAATGGTTCTCAGCTCATAATCCATTATCCACTTAATTCTCATCCATCTAATTTAGTTGAGGAGTAAAAAATTAATTTTTAGGGAAAAGAGACCTAATTTCTATTGAGGACAGCTATATTAAACAATGTTAAAAGTTAAAAATCAATGAGTGAAAACCTCGTCATTTTTCTGCCCCAAATGATTTTGTTAATCATGGATGTAATCTATGATAATGACACTTTGATTTGAAAGGCAAGGTGATGCACCTTTGGCTATTTTGAAATGACCAGTTATTGCTCATATTAAATCCACCATCCACCAAATCAATGGACTGTACTTGTGTTTCTGGGACACACGATGTAGCCAAAAAAAATTAAAAGATTAATGCTCGTCTGCATTTGTAAAAATCCTCTCTTTATTTCCATGGATATCTGAATGTGCAGCAGCAGAGATTCAACAGTATTTTTTCTGTTAACTGCAGGATGTTTATGGTTTGTAACACACAGATATTGATTTCCTATCTTTACTGTTCAGCTGCCATGGAGTGGGACTCTGAATCTGTCAAGTCTGAGGATGTCTTCAAGCAGCCTGCCAACCCAGAGGGAGAGATAAGGGCCCAGCCCAGCACTCCGCAGAGCAACGGAGGAGTCCGACTTCACGAGTTTGTGTCCAAAACGGTGAGAAAAACAAATTTTCTTTGTAGATTTAAGAAAAATTCCTCCAATAAGTCGGATAAAATCTGTCACTAGAGTTTAACTTATTTGTTCATCATCTGTTTTCAGAGTTTTACATAATGATTTTTTTCAGCCAAAGCGCATTTATTAAAAACTTCTTGGCACCACTGCTGAACCGTTTCAAACTGCTGCTCGTGCTGTTTGCAGTGCATTTACTCTGGTTCATAAATCAAATAAAATGAAGTGTAATCTGTGGGTTTAGCTGTGGATCTACAATCTCTACTCGTCTCCTAAGTGCTTTCTAATGTCTTTCATAGGTCATTAAGCCTGAGTCCTGTGTGCCCTGTGGGAAGAGGATCAAGTTTGGGAAGATTTCACTGAAGTGCCGCGACTGCCGCGTGGTGTCGCACCCCGAGTGTCGCGAGCGCTGCCCTTTGCCGTGCATCCCCAACCTGGGCGCCACGCCGGTCAAAATCGGGGAGGTGTGTGATAACACAGACACATGTACAAGTGTAGCTTTTTGTTTTTAGCACAGTTCTCACAGCTGTTCCAATTTCTCGTTGATTGCCAGGGCGTGCTCGCAGACTACGTTCCCGACATGTCCCCCATGATTCCTCCTCTCGTGGTCCACTGCATCAGCGAGATCGAGCAGAGAGGCCTGCACGAGGTGAGCTCTGTTTTCCTGTCGTAATAAACTGAGGAAATATGAGACTGTGAAGCCTCACGTTCCAGGAGTGGTTTTTAACGTCTTCCTCTTAAACTGAGAAGGAGAGTAGCTGAGATTTAACAATCTGTTCCTGGGAGATAAAATTTGTAATTGAGCCGTGGAAGGACTCCAACTGTGTTGATGCACCGTGTGACTCTGCTGCTATCTCTTCTTCTTCTCTCTGTTGTTTTTGTTTTGTTTTGCATCTGTCCTACTTTCTCATTTTCACTCTGTGGTATTTTTCTGGTCATGTTCCCTTTTGTTTGTTCCTGTTGATTTTTGTTATAAGATATCTATGATCTTCATCACTCGTAACTATACAAATAGTGTTTCTTTGATGGGCTTTTGTGGTGTTTAGTAATGAGGGGAAGAGGCAAATCATTTGGTCAATTGATAGAATCAAATTAACTTTATTGATCCCCGGAGGGAAATTTGTCTTCTCCAATAGCAGAAAAAATAACCATTAAAAAAAAAAAATACTATTTTCATATTCACATATAAAACATACAAGGTTTAAAAAGCGAGTATACACAGAGTACATGGTGTTGGTGATGTTCAGATAATGTCAGGATTCAATACTGTCTTTGTTTCCTGTCTTTTTCTTAATATTGCGTCATAAACTGACGGTCTGACTCGCCGGCTGTAGGCTTTGCCCTCATCACACTTCCTGTCTGTGTCCAAGATTAAAGGTTTGATGGACCATGCAGTCACACATCCCATATAGATCAATACATCACACTGTTTTTGTGGTGTTGTCTTTGTGGAGATTTAGCAGGAATAGTGACGGTGCTCCACTGCCTTCAAGCAAAATTCCCACCAAGACAACTGGACTATTGATTGACTATTGAGTACAAGAGTTACTTTAAACACGTCACTTTGGACTGTGGGAAAGTTTAACCTCCATTTTTGTGATTATTTTCTGACATTTTACTGACGAACTATTCAGAAAATTCACATCCAGGTTAACTGATGGTGAAAACAACCATTAGTCGCAGACATAGTCTGGGGGCATGAGTTCACTGAAGAAAATTAAACTTTAAATAATTAATGATTGTATTTTTTCTCTCTCTCTCTCTCTCAGGCTGGACTCTACCGTCTGTCTGGTGCTGATCGCACGGTGAAGGATCTGAAGGAGAAATTCCTCCGCAGCAAAACCGTCCCCGTGCTGAGCAAAGTGGACGACATCCACGCCATCACCGGCCTCCTCAAGGACTTCCTGAGGAACCTCAAGGAGCCTCTCCTCACCTTCCACCTGAACCGCCCCTTCATGGAGGCAGCCGGTATGTGTGTGTGTGACTGGTTTAAGAAAAGACGCTCGTGTTTGTAGTCTCCGTCGATTGAAGAGCTGCACAGTTGAAAGCACCAGCACACAGAATGAAAGAAATCTATAATGGAGCTTGAAGTAACAACAGCTTTGTGTAGCTTCTTAATAGACAGCAGGAATGTACCCAGCAGACTCATTAAATGCAGGTTTCTACTTTGTTTTGTTCTGAGCAGTGAAGGAAACTTGAGGCGAGAAGTGGCCTGGAATAAACAAAAACATTGATCTTAGTCTCTTAGCATTTTTTAGTATTTGTTTGTAACTCAGACCCAGATACATTTTCTTTCAAGTTGTTATCGAGTTCGCTCATTCCCATTTTCTCGGTTTCTGCTGATAAAATTGTTTTCTTTTGTTTGCCTCTCAGAGGTTTCAGATGACGACAACAGCATCGCTCTGATCTACCAAACCATTAGTGACCTGCCGCAGCCCAACAGAGACACGCTGGCTTTCTTGGTCCTTCACCTTCAGAGGTTTGGCAGCTTCTCTCGCCTCTAAATAACACACTGAAATACCTAAGTGAGCCGCGTGATGCATCACGTCCCCAGTGCAGCTGGGGCATTCACTAGGCTTTGATGCCTGGCATGTTCCTGCCAGACTCACTCCCTGTAATTGACTTTTTAATTTTGCTGTATCCTCGAAATTTAATTGGGTTAAATCGCTTCAGGCGGAAATAATGTGCTCAGAGTTTTATCAACAGCTCGGCCCTATCTATTCATCAGATTTCTTTTTTTCTTAGAAATTCCTGTTAACACACTGCAGATTGCGACTGTCTGGTTTCATGTATGAATGAATTGAACCCATTCCTGCAGAGTTGCTGACAGTCTGGACACGAAGATGGACATCAGCAACCTGGCCCGAGTTTTTGGTCCGACCATTGTGGGTCATGCAGTTCCCAACCCCGACCCCATGACAATCCTCCAGGACACCAAACGACAGCCTAAGGTAGGCCGCAGCGACGCGTCGCGTCTGTTGCGTGATATATTTCTTTATATATATTTCTTTAGTTGTATTCCACTGGAGACACCATGTTACCGTGGTAACAGCATATGGGGTTTGATATCACACTTGTTGAGCAGCTACCCTGTCAGTACAACCAAAGAGCCTCTGTGTGTGTGTGTGTGTGTGTGTGTGTGTGTGTGTGTGTGTGTGTGTGTGTGTGTGTGTGTGTGTGTGTGTGTACAGCTCAACCAAACAGACTGGTTCTGTGTCTCATGCCCTGAGCAGTCGAGATCTGAAGTTCACAGCACGATGGGAGTCGTTTACAACACCGCAGTGAAACGTAGTTGGTTACCAGCCTCGGGAGTTTTGCTGTCGTTGCTCCTTCTTTTCCATCACAACCGTGGAAACAAAACGACGACTGCCTCGTTTTTTTTTTTCCACACAAGCCTCATTAACGAACAGTCCCTGTTGGCGCTCACCTGTTACAGATATATTGCGTTTGCATTGTCCGCCTCATCGCAGTAAAAGCAACCCAGTGTTTTGCCGGTGATTGCTTTTAATTTGAAGCACCTGGTGGAAAGAGTGAGGCTGGATATCACTGTATCGCTGCTCATTGTGAGTCCCCTGTGTGTGTGTGCAGGCAATCTGACTGCAGCACAGTGAAAGCTAATAGAGGAGTGTAAATCTATTGCATAGCCTCTGCTGGAAACTTGCAGATTGGGGAATAAAACTCAAATTTAACTTTCTTTTGCTTTTCGAAACTCACGTCTTACAGTCAAGATGGCCTCTTAATATTTTAATAAAGCATTAAAGTGTTGAATAATCACGATCACAATTGGTGGCAGAGAGATTTGTGCTTTTTAAATTGAACCGGCTCACAGACCCCACAGTCAGAGACCACCGAAAACCTCTCTGCTGTATAATATTACACTGCAGAAAATCGTCACAGGACTGTTCACTTGATTTTTATTTTTTTTAAGTAATTTCCCTGTGTCTTGCTCCCGGCGTCTTCATAAGCTGCGTGTCGCTGCTGGGAGAGAGATGATGCAACACACAGAAACATCCCTCATCTTTTTTTTTTTTTTTTTATTCCTCATTTCTTTACTTAAATCCGTCTCTGCTCAGGTTGTGGAGCGTCTCTTGTCTCTGCCCGTGGATTACTGGGCCCAGTTTGTCATGGCAGAACACGGCCACGCTCCCAACTTGGACAATCTGATCATCGAGAACGCAAACTGCTACGCCACCCCCGAGAGAGGTACGCCACCCCCTCCCTGCCAAACTCAGTGTGTGTGTAGCTGTGTAGTACAGTTGTGCAGCGTGGACTCAACACTTTGTGATGTTTGTCCTGCTGCAGTGAGCATGCTGGGACCTCTGACGACTCCAGAGCACCAGCTCAATAAAACGCCGTCCTCCAGCTCCTTGTCTCAGCGCATGAAGTGCTCTCTGACGCCCAGGTAAACACAGCAGCTCCGTCCGCTCCTGCACGGCTTTCACTGTTTCTCTGATCAGTGACCTATTGATTAATTTGCTTTAGAACGACTCTTGTTATTCTATAAGCGCCGACTTCTTTGAGCATCTTTTATATACGTTAATCTACTGCACAATATTTCATTATGCTGCAATCACCCTGTTTTATCCACCGTGAATCCTCATGTCATTAAATGTCACGTTCATTCCTTGTTGCAGATTTGGGAGCAAGAGCAAATCTGCAGTCGGATTCTCTCGTCAAGGGAAATTCTTTGCTTCTCCACTCCTTAAATAATCCAAAGCTCCATGTAACGACCTTCATTCATACTGCAATAACGTAACAAGGTACTGCCTTTATAGCAGCTGTGAGCACCCACATCGTAGTCTTCCTCTGTGTACTTATACTTATAATATTTCACAATGGTAAGAAGTTGTATTTTGATTTTATGTGTTTGTAAAAGGATTGTTTTACTCTTTTTTATTTTTTAACCGACCAGTAGGTGTATTTTTTATCTATCTATGCACACTTTGTGGCTTTTATAGAAGATGCTTCTGCTAAATATTTAACACAAAGTTCTCACCTCCCATCATGACACAGGAGAACGTGCTGTACCTCTGCTTCAGTCTGAGGAGTGTGCTCACAGGTGGAAACACGTACTATACTGTATGTGCACAGCTCTGTTGTGTTGTGTTGTTGTGCTTCTCACATTTTAATCATTTCTTTTGACAAGTTCTTCAACTCATGTGTCACTCAGAGGTTGGAGAGCTTGTCCGTAGGCATTTCATTTCATTTTTAGGTCGTGATTTGAATGTAATTGTTGTTTTTTTTCTTTTAGTTTTGCTGTTATGCATTTCATTTCTGTTTGGGCTTAGACTCACACACGAACCTTGTCCTTTTCATTTATTAACTACTTAGCAGAATTTACAGGACGTCAGTGGGAAGGCCTTGATCTTCCTCTGGAAGCTTTACTGAGTGTGATACTAGTGATTGTTATCGGGAGGACAAAAATTCGAAGTCTTGAAGGACAGTTTATCGTGCAATGCCAGTGATCACCAGGAACACTGTCGACTGGTTTACGTCTCCTGCTGTGATCTCTCAGATCTGTTTCTGCTCTGTCAATGTTTAAAGCTCTTTGTTATGTTTGTACAATGGGAGACAAAAAGGTAATTACTTATTAAGATTAGCCAGTTCAGTTACTGCGGCATTATTTGATAAACTACTGGTGCACATTTTGTGCACAGATCCGCTCTTTGAAATCCATGTCATTTATAAAAATACATTTCTAACAGTCACAATAACGTCTCCTGTCCTCTCTGTGAAATCCTCAGGGCTGTTTTCAGACCTGAACATCCTGAGTCTGAGGAAGACGGTGGTTCACACTAACTTTAACCTGCTGTCGTCCGGGGCTCTGTCTGTTTTGACCTCAGCATTGTGTCTAGTTGCAACATAAAATCCACCTCAACTGAAGATGTGGCGGTAAAACATCAGAAGAAACTTGACTCATGATGACGATGACGGGCTTCCTTCACTCTTTCAAAGTAATTCATAATCGACGCCAGACGCCTTTTATTGGAGAGAGGCTCCAGCGACTTTATAGTCTTGACACAGCACAGACATCTTACACAAATCTATTATGTAAAGACCGATTTACAGCATTTACTTTACACAGTGAAATGACAGCATACGTAAATTATAACCACACACTCAACAGAGGTGTGTAAACCTTTTATGTGAGGCAGATGTGAGAAAATGTTCGTCGACATCAAAACCTCGGCCAGGGCCAGAGCAGAGGGGTGTTCCTGACGTAGCTCTGGAAGCCCGGGTCGGACCCCCACTTCTTCATGGCCTGCTTCTCCAGGATGGGGATACCGCTGACGTACCGCAGCAGGAACCAGACGAAGAGAGGCGACGCCACGCTCAGGTACTGGGGCCCCTGCATCACTGACGAGGCCGAGAGCCACAGGCCCGACCACTGCAGGATCTCTCCAAAGTAGTTAGGATGTCTGCTGCAGGCCCACAGTCCGCTCTGGATGAACTTCCCCTGGAGGCACAGGAGGGAATGTGGGCAGTACAGCTTGTTACTCGAGTGAAACGAGGCATTAATTCAGTTTTTTTGGGGGGGGGGGGGGGGGGGGGGTGTTGCACAACATGAGGGCTACATACAGCATTATCTGGGTCACTCTTGAAAAACCATTTCTGCTGATCAGCAATTGCCTCAGTAGCAAAGCCAAGGCCCCACAGAGTCCAGCCGACGTAGTCCCTGGTTCCCAGAGGCACATCCCGCCTCTCGCTGTTCAGCATGAGGGTGGGCAGGAGCGTCACAAACACCCACAGAGCTGAGGGAAACAGCAGAAGATAGATCATCCACAGTCAGGCTTTTCCTTAATGCTGCCATGGAAATAATGCAGTTAACTTCCTGTAACCAGGAGCACCTGCGTGGACCACAAAAATGAGCATAAAGAGCTAGAAAACGAGACAGTGATTTATACACAGGAAACCCGAGTCAAGGTTTAACAGGAATAAGCCCAGTGTGTGTGTGTGCGTGTGTGCATCACTACATCACAGTACCTTGAATAGTCCAATACACAAAGAAGGTCCCTGGGCTGTCTCTGACATTGTTGAATCTGCGATCATGACCGTCCTTCAAGATCCGCATGAAGAGGAATGTACCCAGCCTGCAGAAAGAACACAGTTAACATCCGTTCACATTAACCAAAGGTATTATTCATTAACCGGTTTCTCATTCATTCAGGCTCTGCTGTGACCTACTAGTCAAGGTCCCGCTCTGTGACCGAGCCTACACAGGATTTGGTTGGTTTTTAATGCAGAGGGAAGATACATATGTACTCTTGGTTAAACGTCTGTTGGTGTTTTATTGAACCGTGCAGGAGGGGGGGGAGGGGAGGGGGTCGCTGCAGATAACACCGGGGTTCACCTACCTGAGGCCCCATGCTGTCACCAAGCCAGTCTGCACCTTCTGACGGACGTGACCGGCTCCTCCCCAGATACGACTCAGGTGGGCGAGCAGTATAAAAGTGCCAGATCCTGCAAGAAACAGAGAGAGACAGGGTGTGTGTGTGTGTGTGTGTGTGTATATATATAAAAAGAGAGAGAGAGGCTGGTGGGGACGTGGGCACGGCAGACAGCTCCTCTCACTGCGGATTAAGGCGTGTTCAATAAATCTTTTACCCAGGATACTGCAGACAATTGGTTCCAAAGTTCAAGGGTAAGAATAACCAGGAGCACAGAGCAGGGTGGAGAGGGCCGAGGACGAGAGGACGAGCTCGAACCAGAGAAGTGTCAAGGTGATTCATTGGTGAAATTACAAAAAAGAAAATCAGTCACTCAGGTGTCGACAGGTAAGACCGCACTGCTCTACATACAAGCAATCAGCTGTTAACGTGGCTGCAGTTAAGACAAGCGGCACTTTTGTCCTGATTGATTTAATTTCATTTGCAAATTCTGTGACTTCCTCATTGGTGGTGTGTCAGTCGTCACGGGTGTCAAACAGATTTGAATTTACTAATTATTCGCTCACATAATTGATTAATCATTAAGTCTGTAAGACGTCTGTGAATGGTGTCAGTTTTACTAACAGGTAAAAAGTGGCGCCTTTTCATTTCTGTGTACAACCTATAAAACTAAAGTTGCTTAGTTTATAAGACCAAAAAGATTTGAACTGAGAAGCCAAATCAGTTTGTTTTTGCTTTAAAAATGACATTATTGATTATCAGATGGTTTAATGTTGTGAAACTGAAGTTGTTTCACACAAACACACAGCAACTCTTCGACTTTCACGGTCTGTGCTGCTGTTAAACCAGCTGTTAAATAGTCTTTTACAACCCAAATATGTAAAATTAGGATCAGGCTGCAACAGATTTTACAGTAACATTTGCTAATTTATCAGCTGAGGCCCCTCTCTTGTATGGGGGGGCCGCTGTGGTTCACCCCGGGGCCCCAGGCTTGCTCTGAACGCCCCTGCTGACACATGACGTTAAGCTGATTGGATCCAGGCTGCCGCTTCTTAATCTGAAGGAGGAGCCGAGGAGGAGCTGTTTCACAACAATACAACTTTAGATAACACGCGAGGGTTTGTGTAACGATGATGATTCAACATCTCAGTAACAACGTAAACTTTAGTTTTTAATTTATATTACAGCCCCACAGCTGCAGCGCCGTGTTTAATTAACTCCCCTCCTGCAGGCTGTTCATCAGTGACACGTCGAGTTTACACCAGTTATTCCTGCTCGGTAACAAACCACCATCAGTCTGCACTAAACACTCAGCACATGGTCCACAACCAGGGTTCACAGAGAGGAGTTTACCTGCCAGGTCGTAGAACTTCTCGGTCCGCAGAGCTGCGGCCACGGCCCAGCCGAACCACTGGATCCCCAGGTCGGTGACCGCGCATTTGACCAGAGTGCTGCCCATGATGAGCTCCTGCAGCCGGGCGAGCAGCAGTGGGATCTGACCCTCTATCATCCGGCCACTCCTCTTACACCCAGAGAAATACATAAACAGTTCGGTTAAAGTTCACCGCTGCCATTCTACCACAGGGCGGGGCTTGGCCGCAGGGCACTCTGGGTACTGTAGTAATCAGAGGATCAGCAGCAGCAGGGAGTGTCTATGTGAGGCCCTCAGACACTTGAGGGTTTCTGCTGGTTTTACACCATTATATAAAGAAGGGAACATTTGTTTGTGTCAATATGGAAAAGAAAAGATATATACAATACTCAACGTACATTATTCAACATTATGGACAAACACAGGGTGGATTAAATGTGTTATTGTCCATGTACAGTGTTCACCACAGGGTCCAACGCTCTGGATGTTGTCGAGTGCAACCTATAAAACACCCTAATGTTGAAGTTCACAGTGCTGTGATGTCTTTTCTGTGTCTCCCTCCACCTTCAGGTCTAAACACAAACAAGACAAAACATGTCGGACAGCACGAGTCCAAAAGGAAACTCTGGACCATTTTCCAAAAAAATCCAGAGACGACTGAGTCGAGGCAAAGAGAAGGTGACAGAAAGGCTGCAGCCTGATATATACTATATGAAGAGATAAAGACGACATCAGCTCTTCATGTCGCTCCTATAACATGTGCTTGGTTTGCAGGTTCTGCAAAAACTGGGGAAGTCAGTGGAGACCAGAGACGACCACTTTGAACGCTTCCACCAGCAGTTTAACGACCAGCAGGTAATTAACACTCCTGCTTAATGAAGCCATGAGGAGAATGGACTTGACTTTGTGTGTGTGTTTATCTGGACGGTTTACACCGACTCTTTGACTGTCTCAACATTTTTATAAACACTGGGACGGTTTGTCGACTAAATCTAAAAGCTCTTGTGTGTATTTGCAGACCGATGGGAACCGGATTTACAAAGACCTGAGGAACTACATCGGCGCCGTCAGAGGTGAGACAAGCTTTTCTACTTTGCACCTGTAAAAAAAAAATCAGGTCGCCGCTATAGGTCACTGACCTGGAAAAGGGTCAAATTCAGCAGGAGGAGAACAGATCATTGAGTCGCTAAATGTGTGTTTTGTTTATTGTTGTCTGTGGGTGATGCATTTATAGTGTGTGTATGTGTATACTGTATGTGGATGTGTGTTTGTACGGGTTGGTGAAAACAAGTTTCCTGCAAAGGACAAGTAAAGCTGAAGCTGAAGTGAAAGAGTCCTGTCTCCTTCACAGACATGCGTGAGGCATCGAGGCGCCTCTCCCAGTCTCTGTTTGATGTGTATGAGAGCGACTGGGCCGGAGAAGAAGACCTGGGAGCCATCGTGGAGGTGAGAGGAGGAACCAGTGTGATCATCATCATCATCATCAGACTCTCTGACTTCCACTGCAACACTGCACAGTTTTGTTTTACACAAGTACAAAAAGCAAGGAAGCAAGATCCATGCATCACCAAGGGACTACATCCCCTCCCCTCTGTTTCCACCCTCTCCTCATACATAATTAATGCAATATTTATGCTGTGCCTTTTAATAAGGGGGAGGATCTGCTGTGGAACGACTACGAGGTGAAGCTATTAGACCAGGCCGTTCGCACCATGGAGTCCTACGTGAGCCAATTCCCAGATGTCAGGGTGAGGAAAGAGGAACAGTGTGTGTATGCAAACAAACATAACCTGAATACACACACAGTCCTGAGAGTAAACACACACACGCACACACACAGAGAGTATATCCTGTGTTTATTTTTCAATCTTTAGGAGAAAATTGCCAAGAGAGGAAGAAAACTGGTCGACTACGACTCCTCCCGTCACCAGCTGGAGGCGCTGCAGACTGCTAAGAAGAGGGATGACATCAAGATAAACAAGGTCATTAAAGATGAAACACACACACACACACACACACACACACATGTCATGTTTTACTGCTCATTTCAGCCTCCAGTTGTCTAAAGTAAGTTTGTCTTCCTGCAGGCCCAGGAGGAGATGACCTATGCCAAAGGCGTCTATGAAAGCATCAACAGTGACCTGAAAGAAGAGCTGCCTGCGCTCTACGACAGGTCTGACTGAGTATCTTTATTTCTAATATGATTTGTTTGAACTTCCTGTTGTTTTTATTAATGTATGTTTTGTCCGTGTTTCTCTCCTGTAGCCGTGTCGGATGCTACGTGAGCGTCTTCTCAGCCGTGTCAAGTCTACGAGAGATCTTCTACAAGGAGATGCGCACAGTGTGTTGAGCAGCCACATTCAGACAGTGTGTACGGTACTTATTGTTATGAAACTGTATTTTAACTGTCTGCTCTGCTTCTTTCAGTTCAATCTTGATCTGCAGAATGTGATAAAGGAGCTGCAGGCCCAGCATCCAGATAAGGGCTTCGCAGTGAGGGACATCCAGCCGTAAGTTCACCATCACACATCAGGACACATCTGTTGTCTTGATCTTTTCCTAGAAGAATCCAGATGTTTCAGCTGCAAACCTCTGTAGACCTACGACATTTTCTTCCTCACTTGTCTTGGAGTTCACATTATCTCAGATCTAAAGCTGTGTTGTTGCTTTATTTTCTGATATGATCCCCCTAAACGTTGCAGTTATGGTTCCCTGAGAAGACGGACTCTGATGTCCCCCAAGGCCTGGAAGACCAGCTTCTCTGAGTTCCACAGGAGCTACAATCCTAAAGGCAACCAGAGGTTCAGTTTCAAGTCCCCAGACAAACCTCGCCGTGAGACTCTGTCCAGAGAGGGCAGCTCCCTCACTGTCTCCCCCTCCGAGTCCAGGGACCTGGACGCCGAGTCGACCCGCAGCTGCACTGGAGAAGAAGTGGATGAAGCTGGGAAGAAGTCAGGAGGAGAAAGCGGTCAGGTGGTGGTGGAGGAGGAGAAGGGAGGGAAAGACGAGGCGTCTGAAGCAAAGCCTCCTGCAGAGTCTGAAGACAAGGGTGGGAAAGCTACAGTGAGTGAGAGCAGCTCCGAACCGACCCGCTCCTGTGACTCAGAGAGTTTGGACGTGAAGCTGTCGGCTCTGGACAACGGCCCGCTGCACATCGACGAGGGAGAGGAGGACGACCCAGTCGGCCTTGACGCTCCCAAAGCAAACGGGCTGGAGAATGGAGAGGTTTCTGGGTTTAACTCTGAGGTCCACCAGGTGTGTCAGGAACAGCAGACATGATGCTGCAGGCCTTTATATCTGTTCACCATCACTTCACACCACGACTCTGATGTCTCACTATATTTGCCCTCTTCTCTGTGTCCTGTCTAGGATGCTGCTGCTGCTGCTGCTGCTGCAGACTCCAAAAGCACCGTGGTTTAACATTCTCACACTGTGATATCAGGTTTGTTTGACTTTCATGTGCACAGCCTGTCTCATTTTGTCCGCACCCTTCTCTGTCTGTGAGTCGCTCAGCTTGTTGTGTCATAAATCTTTGTTTGTCAGAACAGCAGAGACTGAAGTCGACAGCTGCACAAGAGGAGGAAGAGATGTGGAGACAGCTGCAGGGAGACGCCCAGCTGGTGTCATGAGTGGAGTTCTTCACATTCATTCCTTGCTGTTCGTTTTCTTATTTATCTTTTATTGAAAATCAGTTGTAAATACACTCCACTGGGTCTTTAGGTTTGAACTTTTTGTTTAGTTTTTTAACAGTGTGAACCATGAAGCGCATTACATTTTAGACTCAGAGTTGTTCTCTGTTGCACTTTTAGGTTTACAAGGCTAGAAACAACTTTTCTTTCTGTGTTTTTAAATTGTTTTTTTTTATGTTATATCTGGTTTTGATGGCAGGATTCAGCAGGGATTTATTTTTATGAACTTCATTTTACATGAAATGAAATGCACATTTGATCCTCTCTCCAAAATGGGAATTAATTAATAACACTTAGCTGTGCACTGTGAAGATGAATCTTTTTTTTTTTTAAATCCCATTTACACTCAAGTTATTTCTCTACAGTTCATTTAATTTTTGGACTCATTTAATGAATATGCACTTCTTAAGCAAAGACATACTGAGATTATGTGAAAAACAGAAGGAAAATTGTACGTGCAAAACAATTAAAATGCATTTAATTTAAGTTTTGTCTCAGTAGCTGCGTTCACTTCCCTGCAAATGGACTTTTAAAGTGATGAGGGTCAAGTGTCCTTCATTCAAAAGAGATATTGTTAAAATATTTGATTTTTGATTGATTGATTGGACATGACATGAGAGTGTTTTTACTGATGCTTCAGTCATTATTGGAAGAAGACGTTGTGAGTTGGAGCAAGGATTTGTTGTACAGTGACTCTGACTGTCTATCTGTCAGTGCAGCTCCTGCTTCGATGCCCGTTTGTTGGCGCAGCTTGACAGTCGACATGTTTGTGTAAAACTGTAGATGTGTGTGTGTGTGTGTGTGTGTGTGTGGACTGGAAAAAATATGTTTTTATTATTTACAAAAACAGACAGGAAATAGGTTTTGTATTGAGACTGAGCAATAAAAAAAAAAATCCATGCATCTCTTTATGGAGATGCAGCTGGAACAGTCAGCAGGAGGTCGACGCTCGTTCTGCAGGAGCAATGAATGTAGAAGAGAAGTTCAGCTCAGTGTGGTGGAAGGAAAGACTCACCACCACCACTGCCACACTGAGTTTACACACAAACACCAGCTCACTCTTTGAGAAGTTTGTCTTAATACCAGCGTTGGGCAAGTTACAGTTACTTCTTTCAAGCAGTAACTGAATTTCTTTACAAATCACTCCTTCGTTAAAGTATTCAGTGACAAAGGAAAAGCAACTTTTGTGTTGTAAGAGTTGTAAGTGCTGTGACCACGCCCACCAGTCAGGTGATCAATGATCATAAACAGTATCAGTGTAATTAGTTACACTACTAGTTGGTGCAAAAAGTAGTGGAATTACATGAATATGTTACTTTTAGTGCGTTCAGTGTCCAAACACTAGAGTTGACCTTTGTGACGTCGACCACAGGTTCCTACAGTAAAGAGTGGTTTTGAGCTCAGAATGGGCCAGTCTGCAGAGGCCATCTTTGCTGAACCTGGTTAATGTAAAAAAACAAAACAAAAACAAAAATAGCCAACCAACCACATGACCGACCAACTGACCAACCAACCAACCAACCACACGACCGACCGACCAACCATATGACCGACCTACCAACCAACCAACCACACGACCGACCAACTGACCAACCAACCAACCACACGACCGACCGGCCGACCAACCATATGACCGACCTACCAACCAACCAACCACATGACCGACCAACTGACCAACCAACCAACCACATGACCGACTGACTGACCGACCGACCAACCACACGACCGACCGGCCGACCAACCATATGACCGACCTACCAACCAACCAACCACATGACCGACCGACTGACCGACCAACCAACCACACGATCGACCAACAACACCACATGACTGACTGACTGACCGACCAAAAAACCAACCAACCAAGTTTTCATTATGGAGCAAATGACGCATAGATACTAAAATCGCATTTGTAATGGCCATCTTGTCCGCACTTGACAGAAGAAAGAAAGAAAGGAAGGAAGGACAAAACCCAAACAAACCAGTCTTCAAGAAGAAGGAGCAGCCATCTTACCTGTACCTCACTTGCCCAAACCCTAATGCATTAAAGTTTTGATGAAGGAGTGAATCATCCACAGAGACTCGAGTGTAAACTGTAACATGTTTATTTCTGCTGTAAACTTGAACACATGAACATTTCAGTCTGGGGCCAATGACCTGCTCTTGCAGTCCGCCTCGTGCGGCCACTCAGAGAATGTGGTGCTGTGTTTACAGGCCGCAGTGATACCTCCGCCTTCATAGAGGATCTCTGTCAGAGCTGGGGGAGGAAAGGGAGGGGTCGGAAATCGAGAGCGTGTCCTGCATGACTCACGAGTGCAGAGAAGAAGTAAAACTAGTGAGCGAGAGTCACAGACGCAGTTTTTTTGGACGCGGAGCGGAGTCACAGGGAGTTTCAGTTACAAACTCCGAGAGAGAGACAGACAGAGAGAGTGCGTTAGATTTCCTCACCTCAGGAGCCAACACCAGGGGAAAAGTTTAATCACACACAGACAGAGGGACACAGAGAGACGCCCCGCTGCGCCCAGGTAAGAGTGAGTCCAGCTGTGATGAACAATGTCTGACTGTTTGCTCAGGGCTGGGAGAAGTGCTGCTCACCTCGGTGTGTGTGAGACATGCGGCTGAGGCAGTGTGTGTTTCCTCAAAGGTCAAAGGCAGCCGTTGACTGAGACACTGACAAACAGCTGAGAAATGAAACATGTCGTAACAATGGAGGGGAGGAAGATGTGTCAGCCAGCTGTTTCCATTCAGAATTAAACATCTGGATTAAAGTGACATGATTGAGAAACTGCACAGCTGCACACACTCTGTTATTATCACCATTGTCTGTTCATTATTCAAACTGCAGATTATTGTCTCGATCGATCAATAACTGATAGAATCTATTTGTTTTTTTTAAAAAAAGAGGGAGGTGCTAAACATTTCCCACAATCCAATTTTAAGATGCAAAACGTTCAGTTCACTGCATCACAATCTGAGAGTTTTTGAGATTTTAACCTGAAAAGCAAATCAAACGATCAATCAGCCATCACAATGGTTCTGATTGATCAAGTCACAGGAGATATTGATGTCAGTGTTAAATCTTGTTAAATCTCTATGTCTTACAGGTCTGTGTTGAATCAAAAAGCAGCCATGAACAGTAAGTCTACATTTATTCAATATATAATGTTTATTTTGAGTATATTTTTTAAAGACAGTCGTTGTTGTTGTTGTTGTTGTTGTTGTTGTTTTTAATCCAATCACCTCACAGTCACTGATGAACATTAGAGTCTTAGATGAGATAAGATGAAGTGTGTGAATCCCACAGGGAGAAAATTTGCATCAGAGCAGCAGAAGAGAAGTGTGTGTGTGTGTGTGTGTGTCTGGCGGAGGCATTAAGTGGAGTTAATATACATAATTGGAGGTGTGTTATCAGTCAGTGCTGACATGATGTATAATACTGCAGGAGATCAGACGTGGTCAGACAGGTTTTACAAAGAAAGATACACACATTAGTCAATATATATATATGTATATATATGTATATATATATATATATATACATATATATATATATATATATATATATATATATATATATATATATATATATGTATTACAGGTGCTGGTGTGTTTATAGTCTGAGAACAACAACAACAACAACAACAGGAAGTAAAAAACAAACACACACAGTCTCTCTGGTTTAAATGCGTGGGTTGTGCCGTCACGGTGTCTTACACTTCCTGTCTCCCACCACATCAACTGTGTCCTGGGGAGAAGGGGAGGAGGGGTGGAGGGGTGTTGGTGGTGTCCCAGGACAGAGCCCTGACCTCTTGACCCCGTTCACTCAGTCTCTTCCTGTGTGGTGTTGAGATGCTGCAGTGTGAGTCTCCGTCTGTGTGTGTGTGTGTGTGTGTGTGTGACGGTGGATGTAATACTGATAGTTTGGAGCAGCTGGAGGAGAAGAGTCAACATGAAGACACGTTATAATCACAACATCCTTGTTTTTATTCCCAGTCGTACTTCCACAGTAAAGCAGGGAGTTTCTTTAGTGTTCAGTTGAGCAAGAACCGAGGCCTGGTTAAATATGAGCTACCTTTAGGGACACAGTGGTGTTTCCTTTATAAGCAGATGTAGGAGACGGGTGAAGGGTGAAGAGTCATCAACCACTATCAGAGCTGACGCTTCTGCGTGTGGGTGAGTGTCTGGGTGTATATGTGTGTGTGGGGGGGGTGGTGTACGGACCTGAGGGAATGAATCTGTCACCACCTCTTTCACTGTTTATTCAGAGTCAGTTGAACGGACACCAGCTGTCAAAGTCCTGCATTGACTCCTTATCGGCTGCATCAGTGAGGCAGCCAATGACAGTGAAGTTCCTGGAGTGACAGTTTGATGAGCTCTGGATTAGAGCACAAACAGGAAGTGGACCAGGACTGACACACAGACCATGAAACCTCTGTTACCGTGGTGATCTCTCCTCTGATGCTGAATCCACTGAAGAAGCCATGATTCGCACAGTAGATCCAGGGCTCTCCAGGAGTGCACCAGAGGGCGGAGGGAGGTCAGGAGGTCAGGAGGTCAGAGCCACCTGCCTGGAGCTGTGTGTGGCTCTGTTTGAGGATCTGGGTTCTTTAGCACCGGTTCCACACAGGAAGGTCTGGACTCTCTCAGGCAGCAGGAGCAGTGAGTCCTGGAGCTGACGCCCTCTGAACCTGCTGCTGTCGTCTGTTTTTAGTTTTCTCCTCAGCTGGTCTAGGAGTCAGGAAGTGCGCAGGAAACGTGATCGTCACCAGGACAGAGTGTGGGGTAGATATCGAGGTCAACAGGGGCCCAACTGCAGGTTTTTGCCCCCCCCCCCCCGGGAATTTTCCAGGACTTTCCAATCTGACTAAATCTGAAGTTATAGTTCAGTTGTTTTCCAGTGAAGTAAATCATGTGTTGACCAGAGCACCAGGAGGGAGATCAACCAGTAGTGAAAATAATAGTGAGCTGCAGCCATATTCATCATTTGGTCTGGAAAACATCAGCAAACAGTGGAAATGATAATGATAATGGTGGCTTTTGTCATTTCCTAAAGCCCAGTGTGATGCCTTCACTTGTCTTATTAAATGTGAGAAAGCTCAGTTCACAGTTGTGTAAAATGAGAAGCAGCAAATTCTCACGTTTGAGCTTTAAACCAAAGAACGTTTGGCTTTTTTTTTTACCTGTTTACCTGCAGCTTAACTCTCCATCAGCTGCCGACTGTTTATCATTGAGTCTCGTGTCTGTTTGCTGATAATAATACTTGTTTACTTCTGCTTTAGTTGGTTTCAATAGCCTTGTATTGTTACATTCACACCCATTAAAGCCCCTCAGTACTTCCTCTCCTCCTCCTCCTCCTCCTCCTCCACCGCCGCCGTTGTTCTCTGATTAACTCGCTGCGTCACTGAGAATAAACAGGAGGTTGACAGTTTTGTTTCTGCTCCAGCCCTTTAATAATCAGATTATTGTGTCACAACACTTAATATTTGGCCCCCTCCCCTCCCCCTCCCCTCCCCCCTCCCCCACCTCCTCCTCCCCAGCAGCAGCTATGCAGTTATACAAGTCTCACACACACATACATACATGCTCAGACACATACACACACACTGTGTGGGCTGCAGATAAGAGCACTGGGACGTTTTTAACATGCTTTTTTGATCTTCCAGGTTCAGATAAGGTGCTGTAAACAACAAACCCCACGACTGGTGCACTCACTGTGTTCACAGGATCATTAGTGAATCTAATTAACCTTCGAGTTGATGCTCTTTCAGTAACACACACACTCTTTATTTGTTTTTTTCTTCCCAGTATCAGATATGGAGCCTGTGACATCACCTCCCACTCAGGCGAACAGGACCACCACTGCCACCGCCACCACAATTCAGGGTAACTCCTCAGGTCTTCTTAAACCGGTCTCCCTCCATGACACTGGAGCTTGCGAGACACGGGACATGGGATGGCTCATTTCCTCTCAGACGCTCATGGCTTGATCTGTTTGCTGCCAAACTAACAGACTGGTTTTGTTTTGTTTTGTTTTGTTTACTCAGTGGTAACGACAGCCGTCCCCGCCACCGCAGACTCGGCTGTTATTGCAGGTAACTGTTCAGTCATGGTTTATTCAGAAGCTTTGTGTCACGTTGTGAATCTTACAGCATCATTTTTTAAACTCGTTTTATTTTTTCCAGTGGTTATTGTTCTCATCCTGGTGACAGTAGCTGTTCTGGGCTTCCTGCTTTACCGATACCTCTGCCACAATAAAGGAGACTACAGGACGACAGGGGAGCTGGCTCCAGGAGAGGACCCTGACGAGGAGTTCACCAACCAGGCAGCGAGCGAGAAGAAAGAGTACTTCATCTGAACGTGGTGCATGACTTAAGACAAGAGAAGAAGAAGTGTGGAGGCCTGGGAAGACATGGGACTGTGTGTGCTGCTGTGTGTGTGTGTTTTCTGTATCTGTCAGAGGAATACCTAGATTCAGATCTTGCCTTGAAGCAAACGCACACATGCACAAAAGAAAAAAAACCAAAGATGAAGTTAATACTGTGAGAGTGAAAACTGATGGATGTGGAGCAGGTGACAGACAACAGTGTGTGTGTGTGTGTGTGTGTGTGTGTGTGCACATTAGCAGGGCGAGGCGTGAAACAGGTGGTTGGGATTCTGTATTTCAAAGGCGACGACAGTCACAGACACATGATCAGTAAAAAACTCAGCAGCTCCACCGTTTATTAGCTGATTCGGTTATTTTCTCTCTCAACAAACTTTGTACCGACATATTCTGCTGCTGATGAGTGCAGTTACTTTTATATTGATTTGCTTTTAAAGTGATATTAGTGGTTTTCTATGCAGTTATTTGATAAGCTAGTTAAAAACAGCAAACTTTATTGGTTTGGCCTTTGGTTTTGTTTTTTTTGTATAACTCATTTCCAGACTTTGTTACTGGTGGCTTCCCTATTTCAGATAAATATGGAGGCAATAAAACTTGTTTTTGGACTCGTGTCCCTCACAGTGTCGCAGCCTGCAGTCGTGTTTCATCTGTTTTTAATGAGCAGTGTCAAAGGTCATCATCAGCTCCACAATGAACGATCAATGCACGTAGATTTCAGATATTAATAAAAGTTATTGCATGAAATGAGATAATGTCAGTTAGCTGTGGTTTAGCTGAAGAGATGTTTCAGGGTTGTTTTAGGGGGAATTTGCCTTCTTTCCCAGAGTCAGAAACTGTATAAATACTAACTTGGGACAGACTTTAACAGCAGCGTTAGATCATCTTGGCTCAATTGTTCAGTGTCTTTGGGATCAAGTAACATATTCACGATCCCAGAGGCACCAGGAACTGAAGTCAAGTCAAGTAAAGGTGACGGCTTTGTCCAAAATGTCTTTGTCTGAAGGGGAAACCCACAGTCCGAGACCTTGAAATCCCCTGTTTAAGCCTCGCTACAATGAATCTGTTCAGACACACCTAAATATTACATCCAGTGAAATCCCACACAACAGCAGTCCAGCTCTAAAGCTCAGCCATTATGTGCAGAAGGTTCTGGTTTGGATCTGTCGCCTGAAGCCTTTCTTTTTTAAATATTCCAGCTTCAGCCCCTCAACCTGAGACATTAACAGGCTTGGTCAAGTTCTTGACCCTGGATTCATCGAAAAATGGCACTTCGGGTCCAAATTCGAATATGTGGTCAGACGGGCCAAGTGCAGAAGGTCTGACTCAGATTAAGGCAGCAGTTTTTAAGAAAATGGCCAAAAAAAATCACCGGTGAGTGAAAAAATGTCTTGACCCCGGGGGTCATCGTGTCACTGGGCCCAAATTTGGATCTGCCCTAAAAAAGAATATGTTGTCAGGCAGGACAAGTGGAGCCCTGCGCAGAAGGTTTGGTTCAATTCAGGCCAGTAGTTTCTGAGGAAATGGCCAAGAACTCCACCACCGAGGGAAAACATTTCTTGACCCTGGGGTCAGCTGTGAGTGTTTATCTCTCTCTCTACGCCAGCGTCCTGCCCCACCCTCACACAGTTAGTCTATCAGCTGCGTGGTGCACGAATGAATGTTCAAGTCTTCGCTTGATCGTCTCCATCGGAAACAAAGAATTACAACAGACGTGAATCAAAACCTTTATGTCAGCGTCAACAACAAATATGAATGAATATGATGAAACTTCAGAGAGGTGTGTGAGTTCATGTGGAGTGGACAGTAACAGATGTGACCGAATGACGGCAAGAAGATTGATGACTTTACCCAAAAAATACAGAATCAACTTTAAACTCGGTACCTTTTTATATCAAAGTGACAATATTTGGGATGTGACTCGGTTCTTTTTGTTCGTACAACAAAATAAAAATAAACTGGTTGATGAGGATTACTTTGGATGACGGCTGAGTAAATAAGTTGATGAAACTTTCTGAATTACCCATGATGCAGTCTGGCCACAACAGTACAATAAAACCTAAATCCCCCTTTAAGTCATCTAAGTCTCGTTATCACAACCCTGCATTTAACTCTACCAATAATCAATACCTAATACAATGTACATGTAAGTAAAAATTAAAATGACAAAACATGCAACGTTTGAAATTTCCAAAATAACCTTTATTCTAAACTTACATTTTAAATTTTAAGTTTAGTATAAAAAAGTTAAGTGCACCTAAGTTCTTTTTTTTCAAAGTATTCCACCTTTGACACGTCTCAGCAAACTGTAGTGACACTCATCTCCTTTAGTAATCTTAAAAGATAGAATGTGTACCAAAGTCCATCACATCACTTTAGTACATACATCTATTTTTACAAAATATTGTCGAGAGAATCCCTGAACTATAAATGTCCATAATCCTTCACCAAAGAGTGATCCATTTTGCTGGCTGTGGTTGGCATAGCATCTACTGGTCAGCTGTAGTTTACAGTACTTCATATTGCTGGGACAAAGCCACCATTATGCTGCTTAACAAACAATCAGAGCAGAGATGGAAAAACAAAACAAAAACAAAACCAAAACAAAAAAAAAAAAAAGAAGAAAAGAAAACATTTGTTGGAATCATTTTTTTTTTTTTTTCCTTTTAGGGAAGTTTTGATAGCTGTGGCCTCTTCACCTGCAGAGCCGTACGAGACAGTAAAATGGTCAAATGCACACTTCAGACGCATCAGTCACGTATGTTACAGGAGCTTTGTGCACGAAGGAGCTTCATCAGATGACGAGGGTCAGCAGATGAAAGAAGCAGCGGCCTTTTTTAGACAGCTGCTCTTTTCTTTCTGACTGAAATAACACTGAGAAAAACCAACTGAATGCCTGTTCCCTGAAGGCCACAGCTGTTAAAACTTGAGATATATATATATATATCTATATATATATATGGTATGTCGGATACCCAGTGACACATTGACGCTACCAGACACCAAAATGAAGAACATCTACAGATATATCAGTCGATGGTATCCACACAGACTTACCTAGTTTCAGATATTTTATTTAAGTTTGCATGATAAATGTATGATGTAAATAGTCTAAAGAGGTTTAATTAGCAGCACAAAAAAAATGTCTTGGAAATTATCAGTTATGCTGACAGTGACAATAGCCTCACTGCAAAAAAAAAAAAGTTTGCATACACTTTTCAATCTACTGAACAACACGACACATCTTGACATTACTTTAAAATGGAATAGACTCGATGAAAAAGAAGCCTTTTTTTTCTTCTTAAATCTAAAAATGTTCAAAAATCTCACAGCTTTCCTTTTTAAAAAGACATGAAACCAGATTTTTTAAAAAAAGAGAGAGAGTAGCCCCTTGTCTGCAACTTCTCAAGATTTGCTTAGCAGTGCATCTCAGATAAAAAGTATTTAATCAAATTTGTACATAGCAAAAAGGTGCAAAAGTATGCAACAACTTAAAAAGATGCAAGTGACCCACATAAAGTGACGATAACACATCAACAAGTGCAGTCGTGTCAGACCCGGCGGCTCGAGGCGCCGACAATCTCCCTAGAAACTGCTCGCTTCCATGATATGTTTGCTTTTAAATTGTGACCTTCAAATTAAAAGTCTGCAGTCACAACCAAACATAAGTGCATCGTAAGACCAAATCTTTGGTACAACCAGCTCATTGGTTATACTAAACAAAATTGATTAGCCTAACTACTCATGTAAATCACTTGAATGTGGAAAAAAGTCATGAAGGAGGAAAAACAAAGAGAAGAAAAGAAAAGAAAAGAAAAACACGGAAACATTTTGAAGTCTCCTCAGCCTTTTAGAAAACGTCGACTAACCCTAATCACAAAGGTGACATTCCTCTAACTGGATGATACCAAATCATGCTCTGTGAGAGAGAAACGATGGAGGGAACTTCTTGAAACCTGTACAATAAACATTTAGTGTATAAACTCTGGGTATCCGACTGTGAAATAGAAACAGGAGACAAAAAAAAAAAACAGAAACAAAAACAAAACAAAAAAGCTAAAATGTTACACCAACCACCCCTTCCCATTCAACTTACTATTTGGATTTACTTTAAATTTCTTTCCTTTAAGTTTACTGAAGTTAATTTGCTTTAAATTAGGGCTATCCCCAGTGCTCTTTGGCACTTGACTATATTCATCTACAAGGTGCCCAACAAGGTACAGTAATTCACTTTGGATATTGCATGGAAACTTTACGTCAATTATTTGCTTTAATTCAATTTCTTTAATTTACAAGTGATTTCAATGTAACAATCTGTCAGATTGGCAGTTCACTGTGCATCAGATTGGCCACGTTTTTTTTTTGTTTTTTTTTTGTTAAGATACTGTGCAAAAGACAAGACAATTCTAACTAAAGGCATCCAAGATGCAGATTTTTTTTGTTGTTGTATAGTTGAGATGTCATTTCTCTTGATCATCATCGTCATCATCATCATTATCATCATCATACTGGTATTTACATGGAACTATTACACATCTATTAATTTTACTACACTAAAAGTTTTCAAAAAAGACAAGTGGAGATTTCTTCTTCTTTTTTTTTTGAGCTTTAACTGCAACTTTGTAACTGCGTTTCACTTTCACCATAAAGCAGCTAAACTAAATAATGCGGGTCTGATATTTCAACATTTCATTTACGTAGCTTTTACAGGTATACAAGAACATCTCAATGTAATCTGTGATCCGTTTGATCAAAGGAGACCAGGTCTCTTCAACAAAATGCCTGAAAGAGGTCCAATCTGGGATGACCAAAGAGGTTAGACCCAGTGAGGAGGTATGGCATGAACTCTACAACATTAAAAATTTGTATTTATCCTCTCCAGGCAGTGGCGTTTATCGTTTGATCTCTAGGTCACAAGTGGAGTACTGTACCTTTCACAAGGGCGCTAAAATATTACATTCCGTTAGGTGATATCAGTATTGTGGCATGGCCAAGCAGCCTGAAGAGGGTGGCATATGGGATGGGGGTAGAACTGGGGCATCATTTGGGACGGGGACACGGTTTAGGCATGATGAAGGAGTTGAGAAGTTGCTGTTACCAGATGGTATAACCTCCACTGGATCCACCCAGGAAGAAGTTACTCTTGCGCTGTGGCATTACAACATTGGCACCCTGCATGGCAGCCAGCTGAGCTGCGTTGGGGGGGTGTCCAGGTGGTGGGGGCTGGAGAAGAAGGGGGAGAAACAAACAAACACAAACAAACAAACAGACGTGAGATAAGATGCGACGACACTCAGCATCTCAGCAACATGCTAACTGCGGTCAATATGGCGTCTTATATCGTTGGGGGGCAGACAGACAGACAGACACTCACTGGGATGGAAACACTGCTGCCTGCTGTGAAGCGAGCACCAGCATCAAAGCCGCTGTCCACCATCACTGTTGAACCGTGCGGGTACACGGCTCCCATGGGATAGTAAGCCATGGGGACATTCTGGCTCACTGGTCCGACGGCCATGGGTGGCTGCATGGGCATAAACACCTGAGCACCAGGGTAGTGAGAGGACATCTGAGGCATCTGACCAGGCACCTGAGGTGGAAGCACATATCTGGGCTGGTATATCTGCAGACACACACACACACACACACAGAGGGTTAAAACTGTTTTGACAGGTCACCATGAGTTGTAATTGCGCCCTCATATGAGTTATGGATGTAATAATTACCTCAGAATATGCAGGTGGTGTGTCTGTGTAAGGAGGTGCCTGAGGAGACATTTGCATAGCAGGAGGGTATACAGGTGCAGTGCTCTGCTGAGGGTACACAGCCTGCTGTGGATACGAACCTGCAAAACAACATTTTCCTTTAAAGCAAATAGCTTGTTTACAGTCGTAACAGTGAGTGACACGCAATCTCAGACTGAGTGAGCGACTGTGATTTTGAGCTGCGACGCTTCTGTGTAAACAATGTGATTTTCAACTGTGATAAAAAAGGGAAGAATATCACTTTATTAGCAGCAATATGCTGATATTAAACATGGACATATAGAATAAGAATAAGTGAACCTGAGAAAATGTAGTTAACTTGACAAAACTGCACCAAAAGGGACTTATGATTTTTATTTCCATTATTGATTAATCTGCTCTTTACTTTGTTGATCAGTTCTTCTTTCTGTTCACAGAGACCCACGGTGATGCCTTGAGGAAGTAATCTTTGCTCTTCCTACACTAAATAAACCTCTAATAAGTTGCTGACTAATTTGACCAGTTAACCAATTAATTAACCAACTAATCTTTTCAACTGTATTTATTAGTCATGACGCTCGTTCTCCTTTTATGGTAATTACTTCCTGCCTCAATAATGAATTTTCAGCTCAAGTCTTTATGGTTGTTATAACAAATATAAACATAAACTTTTATCAAGGATATAATTATATAGTATAAGATTTAAATACATGTTAAATGATATCTAAGACTTTCTCCCCCACATTTCTGCTTTAGGAAATGACTCACACTGATAAAACGATTATCAGAACAGTTGCAGATTAATGCTCCGTTTCCATAAAACTGTGCGTTCAAACAAGTTTCAAATAGCATCAAAAAGATAAAATATACCTGTTAACTTATTTATACACATGTGAGTTAAGGAATAGTACATGGTACAGATCTGAATTCCCCTGCGTGGGTCTTACAAAACAAGAGGAAACGGTGTCATGTTTGCCTTTAAAATCGTCTGTTTTAGTGATGCTAATATGTGACTTGGCCAGTAACGGTCCGAGAATATGACGTGACAGTAAATCTAGACATTAATTATAGTAAGGGTTAGTATTAAAAGACAAAACTGGATGCCTAAGTTGAACATGACTGTGCTCCGTGTCCACCACAAAGCGTCCGTTTATTGTCATGTACGTAGCTAAACGTGAAGTCCTCTCCTTCAGATGGCCATAACGACAGCTCCCCGCTCATCTTTCACTCGTAACGTCCGCGTCCTATTTAACGAACAGTTGACTAATCACCCAAACAACGTCTGGACAAATACCTTTGTTGTTCATTGTTGTGGACTGATCCGGAGGCTGAGGAATATCAGATTAAAAGGGAGACTCTGCGTATGTAGTCACGGCCTTATAACAGGTTACGGCTGCTTCTTCCACTTCCTTGTTTTTCAGCTTCTTGTTGTTGTGGAAGTGGTGACGTCACTCGCTCTCCGTCGCTGGTTCGCTCGACGCACGTAGCGGGGTTTCAGCCAGCTCGAGCGCCCCCTACAGGACAGAAGGCGGAAGTGGCTGTTTTTAAAGAGAGAAGGTCAAGTGTTGTGTTTCAGGGGAAAATTATAAATGTGGCTTTATAATGTCATAATAAACTGTCGAAGAAACCGAACTAATTGAGGAAATGTACATGTACATTTTTATTTGTCAGTACGAACACCAGTACATACCAACAATGAACTCTTAGTGGCTAGTTCTGTATTACACTTCCTGTTTATAAAGTTTACATCCGCAAACACAGCTAGTTATCATTCAGTATATTTTCTTTATTCTGTTTTTAATTAACATGTTCCCCTACTTTTCCTTAACTTTCTCATACTCTCCTATACTTTGATATTTTATTTATATATATATATATATAAAAGAGTACAACATCAACACTTTATTATATATCAAATTTATATTCATTATGTAGGATAGAGAAATAATAATAATAATAATAATATAATATTTTAAATCTTAGTACGTTTTTATCTTGCATCAACATCTATAAAGTGAAACACACGCCACGGATCAAGACTATTGATTGATTGTTGTTACATGGTGATCAAATAACAGGAGACAAAATAACTTCTCATTAACACCAGTGACATTTTGTGGTACAACTGAGATGACAAAACCTCTAATTAGGCCCCTGTGTTTGCAGGAGGCCTGAGTGGTCAAGGTCTGATTAGCCCATTAGCTCTGCTGTTGTCAGGAACAGGGAATAAACACAAATACAACACTGAATACAATCACTCAGTACAGATCATTACTCATTATAATAACATAATGTTGGTTTTCAACCTCATAAATAGCCAATAATTCAGTATTTGACAAAAACAAACATACAAAACAGAAATTAGTCTGGGATATGAAAGCACACATTATCACAGTGTGTGTGTGTACAATAGCCACAGTATTTACTAGGCTCAGCTTTCTAAACTGAATCTGAACTAAACACATAACCACATATTTTATCTTAACCAAGTCAACAAAAGACACAAATTACAGCAGATATGTCACTGCAAACAGCCAGTGAAGGTATAAATCAGGTAGAAGGAGTGACTGAAGCCATTTTATTCAGCTTTAGATAAATTATCACAGCAAAATATAACAAAATGTGCCCCCCCCCCCCCCGTGTCGTGTATGAAAATGTGGCTGTGGACAACACACCACGAAGAGTTGGTTTTTCACTGATCCTGCTGAGCTGTTTTCACAAATTCACGGAAGTAAACAGCTCATTTGTCATTCACACACAAACACACAGTGTCATTTAAACAAAGAGCAGCATTAACACACGCTGTTCGTGTGTCTCATCCATTATTTCTCTGTGTCAGTGATTCATAGCAGCTCCCGGTGCTCAGCTTTTATCGGAGCACTTCCCCTTTAAGAGAGCCATGGCAGCTCTCAAGTCGAGGCAGACATTTTTCAATGCAAGATTTTTTTCTTGCATAAATTATGTTCATGACGTAGTGCAAAAGGCCAATTTTGTGGCAATTTTGTCCGACTTTACAGCTGAAATAGGATTTTGTGAGACACCTCGAGGATTTTTGTGGATGACCCGAACTGTTGCAGAAAGAGCATCGTCATTAAATATTAAGAGAGAGGAGATCCTAACATTGCAACCCTCCTTATCAATGCAAATACCTCTTTTGTGTGCAGTCACAGCGCCTGTCTGGGAGCTGAGATGAATTTTTAATTATGTGTGACTGAAACAAACTGTGACAAGGACCTTTATAAGAGCGGGGGATTACGGCAAATAAGCTGCATTTACGCGGTAAGTTGAATATAATAACCGGACTGTGCTCGATCCTGCTGCTCGCGCGGAGCAGCGAAATGGCGAGAGGAAATGAGTTTTGGTTAATATGCAATGTTCGTAATTAGCATAATTTATATATTTATGATAAAGAGAGGGAAATACATAATATTCGGTCTCTAGGCACGGGTCAGGATGATTCCTGTCGCCTGTGCTCGGTGGATAGTGCCCGTCTCCAAAAGTGGCCGCCGCGGCGAGACTTTTATTGGCCGGGATGGGGGTGGGGAGCCCATCAACACCCGCTGAAGTTTTGACAGATCCTCGTTTCTAACGGGGCATTGCAGCAGGAAACTCGTCCTCTTCGGTCTTTAATCGGATCCGAGATGATTTGAAACCACTTTACGTCCACGATCCGCGTGTTTCGTGCCGCTTTTCCTGCAGCACAAGTGCAACACAGTGTGGCCTGTTTATAGGCCCCTCCAAATAGTCTGGTCCTGCAATGACAGAAATAGCCATGAATAAAAAAGAAAAACACAGTCCTAGTCCTCTGCATGTGGCTCTGGGTCTGCAGCCAGGATTTGCCCTCTGAAGTGCAGATACTACATGTTTGCCTTGATCTCCAATATGAAACTTTATATATTTCCCTTTTACCTGAAGTGGCTGCAAGGCTGCAGAGCATGTTAATCAGGATCAGGTGGATGGTTTTGATGGATCTGTGTGTGTTTTGCTCAGAATGACAGGAGGACAGTGACCGTGGTGGTGGTGCAGCAGCAGCAGCAGCAGCAGCAGCGAGCCATGAACTCCCAGGACCTCCCTGCCAAAGATGCCCCACTTACTGTCAATGAGCAGGTAACACTCACTCACCTGTCTGGGCAGCAGCGAGACCCCCCCCACCACACACACACACACACACACACACAGCATAAGCCGAACCCTGATAACTCCAGTTGTCTTCCAGCTCTCTGCTGCTGTTTCCTCCCGTCACCCTCCATGTGCCAACATATCATGTCATACAGGATTAACTCCCACTTGCAGCAGTTCAATCAGTTCAGGATCCACTTTTTTGTGTTTTGATCGCCTAATAATAATTCCTGCTGCTCTATGCTTGTGAGTTACCAGCCTTTAAACTGCCATGCTTAATAATTAATTGTGGTTTCTCTCTCTCTAGTAACATTGTGTGTACAGTACATAGACATAGTCAGCAAACAAAAGCAATGCTCTTCACGGAGGGGATTTGAAGAAAGCATTGCTTGAGCTGCTTGTTGGCTGATGCTCTTATCATTGTTTTGTTGTACTCATGCTCTGCTCATTTTCTCTTTTTTTTGTTTTTTTGTTTTTCTGGTATTGTTTTTTTTTCCCTTTTGTTTTGGTTCATTGTGTCCTAATATGTGCTTGGCTTCTCTGTTCTCCTTAGCCATTCACTGTCTGACTGCAGAAGTCTTTTTTCAGCCATTTAAATCCTGCACTTTGAAATTCCCTGCCAAAGACAACCAGGTATGCATCCTCCTCTCTCCTCTCTTTCCTGCATTGTCTCTCTGCACTTTGTCCTCCATCCCAGGCTGTCTTGCTGCCTCTCCTCCTAGGTCTTTCATTACTGCATACCATAAATCACTGGATGAGCCCAAAAAAAAAATCAGATTCACTACATGTAGTTAGAGAGAAAAATGATGAGGGGGGTAAAAACTAAATTTAAACTTTCTTTTCTGACCCTTCAGGTTGTAGATGAAGTCAGGCTGTTATCATATTTATCTGTAATAGGATTACAATAAAAACTTCAACAAAAGAAGTGCAGTAGAGCAGACAGCTCCTCCTGCACTTCAGTCACTTAAAGTATGTTAAATGTTTTCAGAAATAAAAACAGAACCACATATTTTCTCTCAACTAAGACAACAAAACACAAAAATACAGACGTGACAGTGATGATGCGAGTCAGGTAGAAGGACGTCCAGTCCACAGATTCATTCAGCTTTCGATGAATTAAAACCAAAATATTCCTCCTTGTATTGGACGTAGAAGACACACACCACGAGCAGCTGCTTCTCAATGACCCTGCTGCGCTGTTTTCATAATGCTGCACAGAAAACAGGTTTGATTTCTAGTTAGACAGCAAATTGATGAAGGAGATAAACACTGAATTAAGACTTTCTTTTCTAAACCCAAGATAAAGTGAGAGTATAATCATATTTACCTATAATGAAGCTACAGAAACAAAAGAGGTACAACACAGCAGACAGCTGCTCCTGCACTAGACTCATCTCTGCTTTTATTCCCAACCACTGCGCAGGTCATTGTGATGTCCGGCCATGAGACTATTCGTGTGTTAGAGGTCGAGGTCGATGCGTCTCTGCCGTCATCAGTGACCGATGGGAAGAGTGAAGTCAAAGCTGAGGAGGGAGCGGCCCAGGCGGCAGAGCAGCTGGAGGGTGGCGGCGGCCCCACTGTGCCCCAGAGCACGGGGGGAGTAGGTAAAGCTTTGCCTTGCTTGTACAGTGTGCATATGACAAAGACATAGGAAAAAAAACACATGAAATGTCGGTGAGAACCAACACTGGCCTCTGCTCCTGCAGTGCTGGGCGAGCAGCAGGTGGTGTCTGTAGAGGCTTCAGCCCCCGCTGTCCAAACGCTGACTCCTGCTGTTCCCATCAGTGTGTCCATGCCACAGCCACAGGCCGCCATGCCCATCACTGTGCAAGGCTGTCCACAGGTATGAACTCACACACCAAGCACACACCTTCCATATTCATCCTTTGTCATTAGAGAGCGAATATCCTAGTGAGAAGTTTGATTTATTTATTTTGACCTAAACAAGGTGTTTGAGAATCACCGCCCTGACAAGTAATGAGGGCAGGAAGAAACCTCTATTTGCATTTCTCAGTTCTTGTCCAATATTCATGTGTCAGAGGGATTAATGTCGCTGTTGTCCCCCACAGGCGACTGTAGGTGATTTACTGAAGTCACCGTTTGAGACGGTCGCCTCCAGTAAATTGTGAATGAGAAAAATGGACCAAATTCGATCCTAAACACCTGAACAGATCGCCCGAGGATGTAAAAACAATTGTAGAGAAGTCAAACCAAAAGTACGACTGCAACAATAAAATAAAACACCAAATATCATAAAAAAGAAAAAACTAAAGAAAGTCAGTGGAGCAGCAGAGCAAAGACGGATTATCTGAGTCCAAAGGCAATGAAAATTTTATTGCTACTACTATTTAGCTTAGTTTTAAAATTGCCCCTGTAAAACACCAGAGTGACAGTAAAAGCAGATAAAGGAGGTTTAAGTACCCTCTGAGAAAAACATTACTCATCCCCGTCACAAATCCTGAAAGCAGATAATATCTCTCCACAACATCAGGTGCTGACCCAGGAGAGTCTGGCCACGCTGATGACGGGTATGATGGCCCAGACCGGGTCTCTGGGCCAGCCCCTGCTCATCCCCCTCAGTATGGCCGGCTCCATCGGTGGACAGGGCAGTCTGGCTGTTCTCACCCTCCCCACCACCAGCGTAGCCACTCTCCCCGGACTTGCAGCGGCTAACCCGGCCGGAAACCTCCTCAAGCTGCCCTTTGCTGGCCTCCAAGGTACAACACAAACTGTCCCTGCATTTAAAGTGTAATTTTGTCAATATCACAGCTGACACCTGACACAAAACACACACACATCCTCTCCCTTCTTGTTTACTATGTGCTCATGCTCATAAGAGCATCAGAGCTGCCAGTGTGCCTATAAACTCTTATTCATTCTGTAATGTGTGTTCAGCCAGTTTCCTCACATTAAACATCAGCTCAGGACATTAACAGATCGCATGTCCTTGAATTTTTCCCCCAGCTGCCACAGTCTTGAACTCAGTGCAGCCTCAGCTACAGACAAATGCACAGACAATGTTCCAGCCTCAGGCGGCCTCCATGCAGCAGGTTCAGGCTGCTGTGCAGCAGGTGACATCTCAGCCGTCGCAGGTGAGCAGTGCCCAGGCCACTGCAGTGGCTCAGGCAGCAGCAGCGGCGGCAGCAGCAGCTCAGGCCACCACGGCCACAACCACCGCGTCCCAGTCCAACATATCCGTGGCAGCGCTACAGACTGCAGGACTCTCCCTCAACCCTGCTATTGTAAGAATCACACAGTGTCATCACCTCTGCACTGTTCACATTTGGCTTATGAGTGTGGTGTGATTTTATTTTCCTGAGCTTTCTACAACATGTTGTGCTCAGATCAATGCTGCATCACTGGGAGCACAGCCCCAGTTCCTCAGCTCCCTCGCCTCCACTCCCATCATCACCAGTGCCATGTCCAACATGGCTGGCATCACCAGCCAGATCATCACCAATGCCCAGGGACAGGTGGGTGCAATAAATGAATCTGCTGCTTTTATTCTATTTCTTCAGCAATTATCCTTTTGTCTTCATAACAGCATGTGTCTGGTATAAGATCCATGTACATAGAGCCATTAACATTCTCTGCGGGTTTTCATAGTGATCTGTTTTGATTTGGTAATCACAGCCTCTCCAAGAACAATCAGTATTTTTCTGTTGTGGTTCTGTTTCTGGGAATAAAGGCTCCAGCCTCCAGTTGACATCAATCAGCAGTGCTATTTCAAGCCAGTCAAGCATAAGACAATTCCTGTGAAAACTGATTTGTCCCCTCAAACACTTCCATTACTCAGTCTTTCCATTATTGCAGCTCATTGCAGTGAGTAGTGCAGTGTTTAATCTTCAAAGACATGACTTTTATTCCAAGTGAACTGCTAATAGGACATTCTTGTTTCCCAGAAGCAAAAACACTGTCCTGGTGGGGGGTTGGGGGGTTGAATGTCCTATCTCAGCAAAAAAAATGATCACAAATTGTTCCATTTCAATTATCTGTGTGTATTTCTCCAAAATGCAAAACGATATTTACAGGTTATAGGAACTCTCCCGCTGCTGGTGAACCCAGCCTCTCTGGCTGCAGGAGCTGCAACTCCCACCCTCCCTCTCCAGGGCCTCCAGGTCCAGACTGTTACCCCACAGCTGCTTCTCAACACCCAGGGCCAGATCATCGCCACTGTAGCAAACGGACCTGCCACAGTTGCAACATCTGCTGCAGTTCTGCCCAAAGCTGCTGCTGCTCCTCCAACGCTCACCAAGCCCAGTGCACAGGTAGACAAACATCTGTCTTTAAGATCTGAAAGGACGACTGCATTTATCAACACAGGCATCATCTAAGACTGTTCTGTATTTGTTCCCTCCCAGGCTTCGGTAACTACTGTCACTCAGTCTCCGGTTGTAATCGCCCCGCAGCCGTCTGTACTGAAGACGGCAACCACGCTGTCCTCCACGGTACCAATCACCTGTGGAGACATCGCAAAAGTGGGCCAGCTTGTCAGCAGTACGTACACCTGCTTCTTCTTCTCCAAACATAGGTCCGCTATAAGTAGGTGGATATTTTTAACCCGACTCTCTTCATAATTGTAGAACCTCAGCAGGTAGCCAGCAGCGAGGAAGGCATTAATCTGGAGGAAATTCGGGAGTTTGCCAAGAATTTCAAGATCCGACGTCTCTCCTTGGGGCTTACGCAGACACAAGTAGGACAGGCTCTGACTGCAACCGAGGGTCCGGCTTACAGCCAGTCGGCCATTTGCAGGTAAATTTTCTCCGCTGTGCATGTTGCAGGGCGTGTGTGCACTGCAATGCATTTGATATGTGGCTGCACTCGCTGCATTTGCCTGAACACAAATTACAAATTCCAATGCTGCAGATGCAAACAACTACTCAGCTGCTGTGTTTTCTAATTGCAGACATGCTGCAAGTCAGATGTGTGTTTTTATATATAAACTGCATTTAGGGAACGCGATGATGACAATAAACAGCACTGTCATTAATCTGGCTACTTTCTACATAAAGATAAAGAGGTTTTCAAGTGTAAAAATCTTTTATCAGAATAAATAAATATATATAAATATAAATATGTTTGTTTACTTTTTGGCAGAACATTAGATGAAGAGATAGATACCACTCTCATGTCGGCCCATTAAATATACATTTACAGCCAGCGGCCGTTTGGCATAGCTTAGCACAAGGACTGGAGGGGAAACGGCTCTAACAGGTTAATAAAATCTCAGTCAGCATCTGGTTTAACAGTTTTTATTTGGATTAAACAAACAAAACATAACAGTAATCTGTGAACTGGTGGGTGGATTTTGTCTATGTGCTAAGCTACGCTGACCCCCTGTTGGCTGTTGCTCCATATTTGATGAGCCATATTAATCTCAGCAAGAGAAGGCTCTGTTCCTTTCATGCATTAAAGTGGATGTGGTCAGGAAATGTAATGGTCAATTACATTTTGCACTGACTGGGATACATTACATTGGGGAAAAAAAAGATCTGTTTGCATAGATTGTGAGAAATCTCCAAATGGTTCATGACCTCAAAATGGCATTTTAATATGAACAGCAATGGTCAGTAGTTAAATCAAGTAAAACAATGAAACATTTGGTGTGCAAAGTATCTGCTTTACTTGTCTTTGAATTGAATCTGTGTTGATTATATCTGTCTCCACAGGGACTGAATTGAGATATTGTGCCAATAAAGGGCACTCAGGAAAAACTACCGATTTAAATTTCTCTCGTACTGCAGGTTTGAAAAGTTGGATATCACCCCGAAGAGCGCTCAGAAGCTGAAGCCGGTGCTGGAGAAGTGGCTGGCCGAAGCCGAGCACTGGAACCAGAAGGGCCAGCAGAATCTGATGGAGTTTGTCGGCGGTGAACCGTCTAAAAAACGCAAGCGGCGCACCAGTTTCACGCCGCAGGCGATAGAGGTGCTCAACTCCTACTTTGAGAAGAACGCGCTGCCCACGGGTCAGGAGATTACTGAAATCGCCAGAGAGCTGAACTATGACCGAGAGGTTGTGCGAGTATGGTTCTGCAACCGGAGACAGACGCTGAAAAACACAAGCAAGATCAACGTCTTCCAGGTGCAGTAGCGACTTGTGTCTGGGAGAGTGGGCCGCTGATCTTTTATCCTGAACATTTAATACAATAACACAGATGTAGATAGTGTTGTAAATATGATTTAACCTCCTGAAAGGCTGAAAGAATATTCAACTTTTTGAGAAAACGATGGAAATACAAGCCTGAAGTCTAACGAACGAGTTACTTGTGTTTTAAAGGTGTTTATATGTACGCTACTTCTGTGGTGGGTACTAAGTCAAACTGCATGGTCCTCGACATAAACGGTGATAATATCATGTCATATTTAAAAAACATTTGAACTTTTATACAAGTGGTTTTATAGGCTAACATGAGTCACTTAAAAATGGACGCGAGCAGTGACTTACATTGAGTTTAATCACACTGACTTCATGTCACTTTGGTTCAGTGATTCTCATATTTGATATTTCGCCCTTTATCTACTTTATATTCACATCATATTCATTCTGCATGAGCAGCTCTGCAAACATAAGTGTAGGTGATGATTTCTCACCTTGTTTTCATCAGAAGTTGAACCAAAAAACACTTTGCCCTTTGTGGACTCTGTGCAGCAAGTGTTTTGGGACAATCATCAATTTGTGATATTTGATTGATAATCATTAAGACACATTTAAAATCTGGAGTGATTTCCTCTTGTTTGGCTTTGATCGTGGCTCTTATCAGAATAACTCAGTAGCTCAGGCTTTTTGCCCGTGATGATGCCAACTTAATTCAGTTTGTTTTCCTTTCCTTTCTCCACACAGTGAGTGTGTGTTTGAGGTCACAACAGTCGCTTTTCTTTTCACACTTTCACTTGAACGTGTTTATAATACTCTGGGAGTATTTTGTGTTTTCACTTTTCACTGTTGTGACTTTTCCCCTCAATGACTTGACAGTGCTGCTGTGACATTTTTCTCCCTCTCAAGTTTACATACGTTTGCAAACTAGGAGCTTAATTGGCCCATTATGAAGTCGACTTATGATCTCACAATGCCTGAAACATTAGTGCCAGATTTTTCTTTGTTTGTTTGTTTGTTTGTTTTTTTGGATATACTTACTAAGCCTAATATCAATCAAATTGATAAACTGAAGTAATTAACTGTTTTAGCCAAGGAAGGAGGTTTTAATGTGTTTTTTGAATTTCAGGCTGAATGAGTTGAAGGAGTGTTTGCATGTGAAGTGTGGAGTTGTTATATTTAGGGGGGGAAAAAATACTGTTGCAGTTTTTATTATCTTTGCCAATTCTTCTTTGCACTTTAGTGACAGCTGAGAAAGTTTAAGTGTTTCAACTGCTATACGTACGGTGCAAGGTTTCAGTTACGTTTTTGTTTCTTCATTGTAATGTTTTTCACACAGTGAGAAGCTTTGCTTTCCAAAATGTAGCAGTACTGGCAAAATTGCAATAATCAACTTGACAAGCAACATCTAGCATTAAGATTAATGTACTTTTTATGCAGATTAAATGTAAAATATGCTAATATGCATTATTCACATCTCTAATTTTATTTGACTATGTGAATGAAATGTTGAATGGGGCATTTTAAGTTCCACCTCATATTTACCTTTTTGAATGGCAGTAGGCCTGCGTTGCAGTGGACATACATACTGTATGTCTAACCATAAAAATAATTAATATTACAAAGGTCTTGCTTTAACATGTGTTTTACCTCCATGTTTAATATGGGAAGACAACATATATAATATCGTTTATCATACTAAGATATCAATAGAGAAAAGAAGAGCTAAATTAGAATAATAAGATATCAACTCTTTGTTTTTTTTTGACTCTGCAAAGCACACGAAAAGTTCAGGTGTTGGTGAGACAAGGGAAAAACAAGTTGGTTGCTTTTTGTCATTTTCTGTCAGATGAATCGAATAAAACATGTCTTTATTAATCACTCCTTTTTCTTCTTCTTCTTATTTAGATAGATAGATAGATAGATAGATAGATAGATAGATAGATAGATAGATAGATAGATTCCTTTGTTTAATCCAGGAGGCAACATTTCTCCAAGCAGTGAGCAACAACATAAATGATCAAACGGTCGCTTCATGTGTTACCAGCTACAGGCGGCGGGTGGCGCTAATGAACCCATACGTTCATTGTTGGCGCCGCGATTTAACCACGCGAAGAAGAAAGCGAAACGGAAATTACGGCAGCTCTTATCCCTGACGGAACTAGATAAACAAACAATAGCAAGACAATATATTACATATATTTAAGAACCAGAGACAATAGTAATGCATTTTTATTTATAAATATGTCTGTTAATAATAATTCACGCCCCTGAATCCCCCAGTAACGGCGCTTTAGCAGGACTAGCATCCTCGTAGCTAAGTTCGCTGGAAGGCTACGTCGCTAGCTTAAGAGCTCGACATGTTTATTTTAGTGCTGAGACGAAGGAGCGCGACATGATGGCACGAAACTGTCGCAGTGTCAGCAAGTAGCTACACGAATCTCACTTGAAGGTAAGCATGGTCTCTTTAACCGGATTGTTTGACTAAATTTTAAAACAGAGTAGATTTTAAAGATACTGTAGCGCGCTACAAGTTGTTTGGATCTCAGGAGAGCTGCGGTGCACGGTTGCACAAAACGTGTGCAGAGTACCGTTAACTTACCGTTAACCTTAAAGTGACTGCTGGTCACTCACCGTTATTTTGATTCTTTGCATTGATTTTGTGGTTATTTATGTGAAGAGTTGGGGCCAAAGTTGATGTTAATAAAGTTATTGTGTCACTTTCTCCGATTCAGATCGGAAGACTGTGGAGGCTCAGGTAGAAAACCCTGGCTTGAGTTTGATCCTGAACTGCACTCCGTAACGTCTCCACATCGCCACCACCACCACCGCCACCACCACCATGGCGTGGGCTCTCAAGTTACCTCTCACGGATGAAGTGATCGAGTCCGGACTGGTCCAGGACTTCGATGCCAGTCTCTCGGGGATTGGCCAGGAGCTTGGTGCCGGGGCATACAGCATGAGGTACGGGACCAGGACCAGGACCAGGACCAGTCCTGACCTGGTTGAGTCTTCTGTCCTCAGTTCACTGCTGTTGTTGCCTCATAAACATGTCTTCAGATGATCGGTTTTAATGTCAGAGCCATAGGATGTAGTATTTGTTTTCTTTTGGGATATAACTGATGCACACAGATGGTGCTGTAGCACTGAGGCTTAAATGTTGTTTGTTTTCATTAGTCCCAGAAGCTTTTAACAATCTAATAATCTATTAAAGTGGCAACAATTTGAATAATCAAATGGTTTATTGACAGAAAATACACTGGCAACTGCATTGATTTTCTTGTCTGGTAATTATTTTTATAAACTTTAAGATTAAACAGCTACAATTTACCATTCATGTGTTTTGCTTTGTGCAAATCAGCTTTATTAATGTTCAATATTCAACATTTTCTCTGATTAAAGCGTTGCATTGACACCAGTTCACAGTTAAAGCAGAGAAATCCCTTCACACTTTGAATATATGAGGTCCTGGGAAGACTCTTTGATGAAAGGTGATTAGAGAGTGAAAGTTTTCTTACAGATGACGCAGCAAAGTCCTGAATCACTCAAGTGTAAATATCCTGCTCACGGCTCTCTGGTGTTTAATTGATGAGGTTTTATTCACCAGTTTAAAATCCAGATAGATATTTAAGATCTCTCTGCTGCTCCGTTTTTCATGATGGAAATGATGTGAAATCCATTTAGGTTTTGCTGACTCAGGCTCTTGGCTCTGCTGGAGGAGGAAGCTCACTCTCTTTTGTGTCCTTTCTGTCTGGTTTAGTTCACCGCCCTGTTATACGATGCTGTACAAGCTGCAAAGTGTCTGCTGCTTGTTCCTTTAAAGTCTTTTGTTGCAAGGAGCAACGAGATACTGATTGGACACGTTGGTATTTAGTGATGTCGTCCAAATTACCACCATTATAATTAATGAAATGGAAAACTGGCAAACACAGTGACCTGCCACTCAGCGTCAAGGGTTTTCTGGTGATTGTAGGTGGTTTCATGAGGTTGACAATAATCTAACAGTTAAATATCACTATTTTATTTTCAATAATCAATGTGTCCCACACTCATGGCTTTTGTCTCTGCTTGTCTCTGCTCTCCAGCGATGTACTCGCCCTCCCCATCTTCAAGCAGGAGGAGTCCAACCTGCCTCCAGACACTGACAACAAGATCCTTCCCTTCCAGTATGTTCTGTGTGCAGCTACCTCGCCAGCTGTTAAACTGCATGATGAGACACTCACCTACCTCAACCAAGGTCAGCATCTGGATCACGGCCACGTTTCACCTCAGTGTAAATCTGTAGAGATCTTAGAGCATCACGTCGAAAGCCACTGAAATTCCATTCTCACGTTTTTTTTTTTTTTTTATTATTATTTTTATTACTTGGATGACTGTAAATCTTGTGATATCTGGCGTTTATAGGTGGAGGGAAACAATCAGTATGGAAATATATTGAAGTGTGGTATGTTTCTGATATATTAGCACCAATATACATCACAGATATTGCGATGTATCATGGTTATTTCGCAGTGTATGTGGTATTTTCTTCGATAGTCATACCATTGTTTCCATGGGCAACATGCTGTATGTACTGTGATTAGTATGACTATAACAAAGGCTAGATATCAACTTTTTTATTTGTGTTGTGGCACATCCATTTGTTGACATGGTGGTTGTGTTGTTACAGGGCAGTCCTATGAAATAAGAATGCTTGACAATCGGAAAATTGGGGAACTTCCGGAAATCACTGGTAAAATGGTGAAGGTAAGATTCACAGAAACATACTATTATATGAATGAATGAATAAATTAGCTTTTATTATGGTTCTGTGTAAAAGTGTTTGAGCATTTAGATTTACTAATATCTGACTTTTTCTGAATTTTCAGAGCATTATTCGCGTGGTGTTTCACGACCGACGACTTCAGTACACAGAGCACCAGCAGCTGGAAGGCTGGCGCTGGAACAGGCCCGGCGATCGCATCCTGGACCTGGGTGAGCGCTGACTGAAACATGACGGTTCCTCTCCAGATGTTCTCCTCTGTTGTTTTGGATTTATATATCTGTGTGTGTGTGTGTGTTCCTGTGCAGCCTTGTGTTGTATACATTAACCAACCAAGATAATAAAAATGGATTCAGGTTATTGATTTGTCAAAGTGAATTAAAAACTCTTGATAACGGCCTGTTTTGCATTGATCCATTGCAGATATCCCCATGTCAGTCGGCATAATCGACCCCAGGGCTAACCCTACTCAGCTAAACACTGTGGAGTTCCTTTGGGACCCATCAAAAAGAACCTCAGTTTTTATCCAGGTAGCATGACGGACAACTCTGTTGTTTTCCTGAATTACTTTCATTCATTAAAAGCAATGGCAGTAATCTCAGGCTCTTTACAGCACTTCTGCATTATAGCACTAAGCTTGTTAACATTTAGCGCACTCATCACTTCTGTTTGGCAGAACGTTTAGTAAAGTGAGTGTAAATCTGCAAGCAGAAATTACTAATACAAATGAGCAGATGTGTATTTATTTAATGATTCCACAGAGCTAAGTGTGACTTCATGTCATTATTCACATATAGATTATACTTTTATATCCCCTTTTCTTTTTTTTAGGTTCACTGCATCAGCACAGAATTCACCATGCGTAAGCACGGAGGAGAGAAGGGCGTGCCTTTCCGCATTCAGATCGACACGTTTAAAGAGAACGAGAGTGGAGAGTACACAGAGCACCTGCACTCTGCCTCCTGCCAGGTCAAAGTGTTCAAGGTTAGACCACTGACACACACGTGTTTTCTTGGTTTCTGCTTGTGTATTGTTCATGACCGACCACCATAATGACCCCCGCCCCCCCCCTTGTGGCCTGTGTCAGCCCAAAGGTGCAGACAGAAAGCAGAAGACAGACCGGGAGAAGATGGAGAAGAGGGCACCACAGGAGAAAGAAAAGTACCAGCCATCGTATGAAACCACCATCCTGACAGAGGTCAGCAGCACATGACTACACGTGGTGAATAATGGTGTGAAGAAGAGAGAGACGAGGGGTCATCAAAGGGAAACATGGCCTCTTAAAAGTGATGTTAGGAACGTATTATATTATCTTAACCCTTGGAAATTGAACCATTATTGGACGGTATAATACATTACATATATATATGGTTAATGTGGTTCCTCACCTTTTTTAACACCTTGTGTTTTTTAAAAAAAAGGGAGAATACATATTCTAAACTGTGCTTAAACTTAAATAATTTATTTAATGTGTCAAAAATAAGTTACTGATTAATGTGGTCACTTTCCCGATCGAGAGTTAACGATGGGAAAACTGGGAAAAGGAACAGAATCAGTTGTGTGTTGTGTGTCTGTCAAAATGTTGACACCCATTGATTCCAACCAGAGCTGCAGAGAGGAGGTTCATTTTCCTTGTCCAAAACAAAAAAGTTCATTTAACTCTGATATTAAATAGTCCTCACATGGTCAACGCTGTAGAGAGGCTGTAGCCAGGGAGTGTTTGGTTTGTTTTCTTGAGAATAGACACATGATGAATTCATCATTGAACCAGCTGACAGTGAACCTTCTGTCTGTCGTGAGTTGATTTAACAGTTTATCATTTCACCTCAAATTCCAACAAAGTTATGTAACAGCAGGAAATGAGATGGTGGGTGTCAGACAAACAGACCGAACCAAGTTTCTAAATGTGAGAGGGAGCTGCTGCAGCTCATAACCTGTTGCAGTGTGAATGTCTCTCTGAGGTTATTCAGATGTCACCTAACAGAGGTGTCGGTCTTCTGCAGTGCTCTCCCTGGCCTGAGGCGACGTACGTCAACAACTCTCCCTCTCCTGGCTTCAACAGCACACACAACAGCTTCCCAGTTGCAGAAGGGTATGAGTGATCGACACTTTTTACCGAGTTCACAGCTCAGTTTACGATAACACAGAGTGCCTGTGTGTGGTCGGTGAGGAGCACACGTGATGTTTGTTCTTCTTTATTTTCCTCCTTCAGAAACGGTTCACCAAACCACCAGCCTGAGCCGGTCGTTCAGGTCGTAGATGTAAGTACAAGTGTCACTGTCTGGATTCATATTGACTGTGTGTCTGTCTCCTGCTTCACTCAACCACTGAATATTAATATTCACATCTGGCATCTAGCTGCGAAACATCTGCCTCCCTTCACATTCACCAACACACTCAGGGAACATCAACAGGAATCAGCCAAATCTGTGTCATTTAAAAACCATAAATCAAAAAAAACATACAGTTTTCATGGCCCAGTGTTGCCGAATAAAACCTGATGTAGGAATATTTAATCTGTATGTCTGATATGTTACACTCAGTCACATACACCCACTGAGAAAAGAAAAGGGGGGGGGGTTATCTGAAGAAGAGTTAATAAAGCTGAATAAACCTCAGTGCTAATTAAATTGTTGCATAATTTTTTACCCACTAATAAATTAACTCTGGATTAAAAGGTTGAAAAGGTTGAGGAGGTGATTTCAGGCTGATTCATGCGGCATGCCGTCACTGTGCTGCTGAATTTCTCTCTTTTATCAGACTTTTGGAAATTCTTTGTTTTTGTTTGGTTGTGAAATGTTAAATTTGAGCAGAAAGGCCTCAGAGACAAAGACAAACACACAAAACAAACTGCATTCTTCTGTCAGCTAACTCTGAGATTGTTTCAGTTGTTTGTCTTGTTTTTTTGTTGTTGTTTTTTTTTTCCCCCTCTCAGAATTTGTTGCCCACAGCAACACCACAGGACGCACAACAGTGGCTTCACAGGAACCGCTTCTCACCTTTCTGTCGGCTCTTCACCAACTTCTCAGGTAAAAAGTGGCTCTTTAATACCGAACTGTGGCAAATTATATAAATAACAGCCATTTATTTTTGTGCTGTGTGGCTTATAGCTGCCAAAAAGACAGGGAGGAAGTCTGGTGTTTGTTAGTGACTGCAGGCAGAAAGATGGCTGCCTTGTCTGTACTTACTCGTCTGTAGCTCTGCAGCTTGTATAGTGACCTCTGAAACTTTATTGTTAATTTGAGTTCACCGCTGGGGGGCGGGGGTCTATTCTTAAACATGGTCGGTCCTGTTTGTGTGCACCAGGGGCAGACCTGTTGAAGCTGACCAGGGAAGATGTCATTCAGATCTGTGGGCCTGCAGACGGTATCAGACTCTTCAATGCACTGAAGGGACGGTGGGTCTCCTTTTATGTGATGTTTATTCAATTCTATAATGATGGGCTTCATTTATTTACCTTGTGTGGACGTCGTTCTTACAGAGTGGTACGTCCGAGGCTGACCATCTACGTCTGCCAGGAGTCTCAGCAGGCGCGGGAGCAGCAGCCGAAACACGAAAACGGAGACGCAGCCGCCAACACTTTCTTTGGTGAGTCAGCTTTTCCACGTCCAAAAGCCAAAGTGTGTGTTGCTAAAACAACAACTATTGTTAATTCATCATCCACATTAAAAGTACAGTGTAGAGTCAATGCAATGAAATGCATTTTGCCAGACACCTTCTCAAACCTTCTCAGTCTCACAAACTTTTTGTGACTTCAAAAATTGAATTTGTTTATTAATCCATTCACAGCAGCTTCCAAACAACTTTCTAAATTAACACAAAAATTCCATACATGTCAGAAAAAAAGACTTCGTGTGACCACATTTAACTCAAAACACACCCACATCACCTGCCTCATAAATCAAAGACAGGGCACAACAGGCCTTTATACTAGAAAAATCCTAAAAAAACAACAAATACACCCTGAAAACAAAGTACTTTTAACAGCTGTGACACCGTGTTTGTGCTCATACGTGTTTCAGAAATGTGCTTGAAGTAATCTTTGAATTCCTTTTGCACCAAAAGGCAGGACGCACCAGGATCAGATGATTGACATTTAAGTAACCAGGAAGCATTGTGAGGTGCGTCACAAAGTCACAGCATCATCATCATCAGCTATAAAACTAGAAATCCTCAAACAACTTCTTTATAAAGTCGTGGCAGGCAGCCTCCCCGGGGATGTGCAGCCGTTTGCTCTCCGTGTCGCCATGTTGCCGGTGCCACTGCATCTCTTCCTGCTGACATTTAAAGGAACAGTTTTGACATTTTGAGAAATACACTTATCTGCTGTCCTGAGATCATGAGAAGATCGAGCCCATCCCCATGTCTGTGTGATAAATCTGGATTGTGAAGATAATCCCTGGGGTCCTGTTGTCACCATGAGGCGTTCAGGGAACCAGTGGAGCCTCCTTGAAGTCACCACGTCTGGAGGAGATGAAGCCCTGCATATAATCCCTGTTTTTTTTAAAGGAATGAACGAGATAAAACAGGTTAATGAACGAACTTCAGGAGGAGCTGATGGTGGATATCATCACCTTTTCCCTGTTTAATCCACCTCCCAGCAAGAAAGTGTTACGTACTGATACTACTGTGTTGTAATGACAGAAAAAAAGTGTTGATCGTCGCTGCCTTTCTGTTTTGGCTGCAGTGTATCACGCCATCTACCTGGAGGAGCTCACGGCTGCTGAACTGACAGAGAAGATCGCTCAGCTCTTCAACATCTCACCCAGACAGATCAACCAGATCTTCAAACAGGGTCCCACCGGCATCCACGTGCTCGTCAGCGATGAGGTGAGCTGAGCTGAGAATGATCAGAAAGCAGCTGTAGCTTGTTGTTTCCCTCCTACATCAACATTAACTCTCTTTTTTTTTTTTTTCAAACAGATGATTCAGAACTTCCAGGATGAAGTGTGTTTTGTTTTGGACACAATGAAAGGTAAATGAGTGTGTGGCTGTAATAAATGTTGATGACGATGTTGTTGTTTCTATTTTCATCACAGAGCCTTGATGAGCCGTGTACTCACTCTTCCTCTTCTCTCTCTCTCTCTCTCTCCAGATGACACAAACGATGGCTACCACATCATCTTGAAGTGAACACTGCACAGGAGAATAACGTAGCCCGTCTCTAGACCTGATCCAGTCGGCCCCCCTAAAGCGCCATGCTCCTTGATGTTCTGGATTATGTGGCGATGCTCCCCAACAAACCCTGAGGCTGCAGAAGGAGAAACATGCGACTGAAGCACCCGGCCCTCTCCTCTCCTCTCCTCTCCTCTCCTCTCCTCTCCTCTCCTCTCCTCTCTCTCAAAACCTTATTGTCTTACTTTTAAAGGAGTGACTCTGTTACCACAGTGAAGTGACGCTCACCATGCTCTCCTATCCTGCCTCCCTTTAAAAATGGTTGCGTTTTTCCTCTGTCGCTTGTGTCTCATGAAACGGGGAGGGGGGGGGGTTAGTGGCACCACAGCTGCTGTCACTGTTTATCTGTTTGCTGTACATCTTGTGTGCCAAAGTCCTGTGCTTCAGAATCAACAATTTGTTGTCTCTAAAAAAAAAAAAAATCAAAATGGACAAAACAAATCAACCAAAAACAGCAAAAAGAAGAAATTACATTAAGCAGCACAGTTACATTGACAGGACTTTGATTTTCTGTCGTTCTGTCAGTGCAGCATGAATCCTCCTCGACATGCTTGGTCGCCTCGCAAGATCTGCTTCTGCTAGTTTGTTTTTTTTTTTTTTGTACATGGCAAACATGGAATCACTAACACAATCACCACACAGTCACATCCAGTAACCAGCAATCAGGACATGAAGGGAAACTGTGGGACTCCAGCTGTGTGTGTGCGAGTCTCAGTCGTTCACTGGTTTATGATTGAGAGGGAAAAGAAAAGTTTTTGTGAAGCCCCCCCCAACCCCGTCCCACCCAAACACTGCTCGGTCCCCGTCGTTAGTGTAGAGAGAGCGTGTACACGCACTCGTGGTTGTTACTTATGAATCTTGATTGGTGATGATGAAAACACCGTCTTATTAGTGATCACACCAGCAGACTGGCTCTGGTCCATGTGCTTCCTGTCCCTATCAGCTTGTTTAGCATCAACAACATCGTCCTCGTGGCCATTTCCTGTTTTTTTTAAGTAGATAATTGTTTTAAGATGCTTTCATGAGAAAACATAATTTTTGTTTTAAATTCTCGTTTTGTTTTGTTTTATTTTTTAACATACTGACATCTCTTCGTCATTGTTTTTGGATGTTTCCACCTCCAAATACTAATACATGTAATGGGGTTGTTGAACGCACCAGAACTGCATGTGGGGAAAAAAGAAAATGGTTCGTTTATGTTCAGGTCCATTGTACTGCTGCTTACATGAAAAGTGATAGCTTGACCTTGACCTTTTTTTTTTTTTTTTTTTTAGATAATCCATCTTTGCCCGCATCTCATCAGCATTATTAAAATACTTACCCATGCTCCAGTCGCCATCTGTTTCTGTCCTTCGCATTTTTGCAAAAAAAAATTCATATATATTTTTAACTCTTTTTTTTTTTTTAGTAACAACTAAATGTCCAAATGTGAGAAGTATTTTTGTCATTAAACACAGCTTTTCCTTTGTTTAACAGATGTGGAGGCTTAGTAGCTATGTGAGTGGACAGTCATTTTGTTGCCATGGAAACAAGGTTTTGTCATCCAGTAATATAAATGAACATGTCCACGTGCAGGTTCACGTTAAAACCCATCAAACATGTCCGTATTTTTTTTCCTTTGTGGACAAATGTTTCTGTTCAGTATGAACAAAGAAGGAAAAGAAGGAAGAGGAGGAGGAGGAGGAGAGAGAGAAGAACGTCACTCCATTTCCCAGCATGCCCCGGCGCAAGGCATGCTTGTGATGTCACAATAAGTATATATACGGCTACAGGGAAGAATTTCTTCCTCCATTGTTACATTGTAACAAACGGGGCCGGGGCGAAGCGGCGGAGAAAGGCGTCTTCTCTGCACACAATCGGCTCCAGATCGGACGAACCGGCCCGACGTCCGCGGCGAAACACGAGAGAAGACACCGAAGTTCAAAAAAAAAAAAAAAAAAAAAAAAAGCGTAAAAAAAAAAAAAAAAAAAAAAGAGCCGAGCGACCGAACCGCCCCGGTGCGAAGGAAAAGGGATAAACGAACACAGATGTCAGCGGATTTCTCCATTGCAAGCATTTCCAGCCTCCACATCAGGAAGATCAGACACCTCGGCTGTCTCTCTCCGGTTTTTGTTCACGTTGTTGCAGCGAAAATGTTGGGGAATAAATCGCAGCTAATCATATGACGTCCCTCTTCCTGCCGTGTGTCCTTTAAATAGACAGGCATGCAACATTTAAATAAAAGCTGCAGGTCTAACAGGCAGCTCCTGCTTTCTTTCTGCGTGATGAGCCTCCACTGTGCAGAACAATGAGCATGGAGCCTAAGTAGCCTCATATATATATATATATATGTATATGTATATATATATACAGCCCAGGATACCAGTGTTGCAGATTGACAATCACGCAGGCTGTTAAAGCTCCAGATCACTGTGGGCTCTTGTAACGTCGCTCCACGGGCTGCAGTCTGGATCCTCCCCGGTGCATGGATGTCGGTTTCTGGCACAAAAAGGCTTCTCGCAGGGCGTTGAAAGATTGATGTGCAGCTCGCACTGGAGAGAGAGCAACGACCTACGAGCTGGTTGGAATAAGGGTCCCTGTTTCTGCCCCAGGTAAGAGGGTTTAGTGTTTCATTAACCGGGCGGTTTGCCATTGTGTGTGTGTGTGTGTGAGTTAGAAAAATGTAGAGAGAGAGTGTATGTGTGTGTGTGTGAGAGAGAGAAAGAGGGCCTTTGGCTGTCAGACTGATAACATCCAACCTCCCCCAACAGTCTGGTCATTTGCTGCATTCACACAGTTAAACAAATACCTCATCCACTTTGCCTGTGAGTGAGTGACTGTGTGTGTGTGTGTGTGTGTGTGTGTGTCCCTGAAGGGAAACACACCAGCAGCAAGTCACAGTTGCCTCTAAACACACTGTGGCCTTCCACACCAGTCCAACTAAGAAGAAGAAGTCCTTAAAGGAACAGGAGGAGGAGGAAGAAGGATGGGAGGGGGGGTGACTCTGGTTTTCTTCAGAGAAATGAGCTCATTGTGAAAAATTCAGCTCCAACTCTATTTCACCTTTTCATATGTATATATATGTGTGTGTGTGTGTGTCTGAGCAGAAACAGGTCACATCAGCAGCGCTGCTATAATCACGCTGAAGCTGGAAGAAGCTGCACTTGTTCGTCACAACCTCCTCAGGGGTTAAATTTAGTTGAGAAGCTCATTCTCATCCAGAGCCACAAAAGGTTAGAAGGAGAAACATGAAATCTACATTTAAAGCTCAGTCCGAGTGGTTTTTTCTTCTCTGTTGTGTTTTTATTGTACAGAAAGTGCCTTGATCTCCCAGTGAAACCACTGTGGCTGCAGCAGTACTTTCATTATTCACTGTCCACAGAGCAGGATGTCTCTCTGTGACATCATCCCTCAGTTTAGCCAAAGGACAAAACTGCCCTGCTCAGTTTTTATATAGAAATCTACAGCATCACTCGTCTGTTTCAGACCCTAAATAACCTGAGTGGTTAATGTTGTTAATCATTTGAAACTGTCCCCTTTGATATTATTAATCTAACATGTTGCTGTCGGTGTCGTGTGACGCCGTGCACTTTACATAATAAACCAGTACTTACCTGAAAAGCGCTCTTACTCATGCCGCAGTGTAGGTTCCAATATGACAAGATAAGATTGATGGACAGGTTTGGACGTGGACACACTTCCTGTGTGAAAATATGCAAATGAGCCTCATGCATATTCATGTATTTAGATTGGAGTTTTGGAGGTGTAGTAACGTAAGAGTCACGCTCATCTGCCTCCTTTCACCTTGTCTGACCTCTCTCACACTGGTGTGATTGATCAGCCCCAGCCTTCATATTCACACTCATATTGAACCCCCCCCCCCCCCCCCCCCACACACACACACACACACACACACACACACCCCGACCCCTGCACTGTTTATATATCTGACTTAAGAGAGTGAGACAGAGGATATGAAGCCATAGAGATCATTTGCTTCAAGGCTGTTCACATAAATCGTGCTTGCCTAGTTGCCATGGTGACGTTTCTAGACTTGATGATTTCAAAGTAGGATTTCATGTGAGATGGAGGGGGGGTGGGGGTGGAGGGAGGTGGGGGGTGCAGAGAGAGGGAATGATGGAGATGGAATACAGATGAAAGGAGACAGGACCAAACAGCTGATGTCACCTCTTGGTTTGTGTGTTACCTAGTCATTGATTATGAGACTTAAACAGGAAGTGTGTGTGTGTGTGTGTGTGTGTGTGTGTGTGTGTGTGTGTGTGTGTGTGTGTGACACATCATGCAGCTGTGATTGACAGCTGCATTTTGTCTTAAAGGTGGCAAGTAAACATCACACAATGCAGACACAGACAATGTCCAAGCGTGTGTTTTTTTTTTTTTTTTGCAAATCTCCATCTCCTTAAATCTGTGTTGCAGAGTTCATCCGGTGTAGCTCGACGTGTGCTGCTCTCTGCCCCCCCCCCCACCACCACCACCACCACACCCCCACCCAGACACCGAGTTTCCATGGAGGCAGGTTCGTCCCTCAGCCTCAAACGACGATATGAAGAGGTGGACAACAGCTCTCCATTCTCTACACCTAAGGACTCAGACGATGACATCTCCAGCAGTGACAGCGCAGACAGCTGTGACAGCCTCAACCCCCCCTCCAGCACTGCATTTACCCGTAAGGAACAACAACACACACACACACACACACACATACACACACACACACACATTAAAAAGGCAACACACTCATTAGAAGCAGCACTTTCAGTCATTACTCATGTATAACACTGAGCTCTCGTCCTCCTCCTCCTCCTCAGCCACCTCCATCCTCAGACAGCACAAGCCGTCACCGGGGGGGAAGCGGGTCCGTTTCGACGTGGTGACGGTGTATTACTTCCCCCGGCGGCAGGGCTTCACCAGCGTGCCCAGCCAGGGGGGCAGCTCCCTGGGCATGGCCCGCCACCACTCCTCCATCCGACACTACACGCTGGGAGAGTTTGCACGCGAGCAGGAGACGAGCCACCGGCACACGTTACGGCAGCACCTGCGCCAGGAGAAGCTCAATGCCCGCAAAATGAAGGTGAGTCGAGTCCTGGGCTTTCATCCAAGACTGTGGGCTTCATCAGTGCAGTGAAGGAGAGGAGTTTTACATATTATCCACACATGATGCATCCTCTCTGCTGAAAGTAACTAAGTACATGTACACAAATACTTTGCTTTAAATAAAATTTTGAAACTAGTCAATTAAATCCGCTTTATGCAGCTTAATACCTCTGCTGTGCTGCAGGGAACTATTGTACGTGTTGCTCTGTGCTCTTTTATCTACTCCTCAGTTTAAGATTGGACATTATCTGGATCTCTTTTTGTGACGCCTGAGGAAAAAAACTGTGTTCATTTGGGTTTGCAGTTCCACCAAAGAGTGAGTTCCTATCTTAACGTCTCAGATGGGTTTCATTTTGTTAACTGTCTGAAGCCCAAAGAGGGAAAACTGAACAGAAAAATCTTGTTTTTTCTCCGTTTCTTTCCGTGGATTAACTCATGACCTCTCAGATTTACATTGTGATACCTGACGCTTAAATGAAATGTATATAAAGTAGTAAGAACTGGCTCCATCTCATTGAGCTCCAGCAGTGAAGGTGTTAACAATCTAATAATAATCTACTATACATGCACAATAATGTATGAATCACAGGGATCAGTGTTTTTATCTCGTGCTACTAAAATGAAAGATTAAGAAGGTTTTAGGCTTTGAGTCCACAGATAAATCTGTTTTTGAAGCATCAGCCTTCAGGATCATTGAACCAACCACTTGAACCAGTCTCATATGGTCCAAAGCTCACAGTGCTGCTCTATCTGTCGTCCACAGCTGACCAGGAACGGCACGGTGGAGTGCGCTCAGGCCGACCTGCTGACTCTGGAGGACGTCTCGGACGAGGACCTGGATGTGGACGGGGTGGAGGTGGACGACTGCTTCTTCCTCCAGCCGCTGCCCACGAAGCGGCGCCGAGCCCTCCTCCGAGCCTCCGGCATCGCTCGCATAGATGCGCGGGAGAAAGCCGAGCTCAGAGCCATCCGCCTCTCTCGGGAGGAGTGTGGCTGTGACTGCCGTTTGTACTGTGACCCCCGACACTGCGGCTGCAGCCAGGCTGGCATTAAGTGCCAGGTGAGGATTGTTGGTGTGTATGTGTGTGTGGATGTGCAGAAAGACGAGTGCCAGAGTGCAGCTTTCTGAGACTCAGAGTGAGTCAGTCTGCTCTGCTGATAAAACCTGTGCACGGCATCATTTTTAATTTGAAGTCCTGTGTGTAAGCATTTATTTTTACCATCAACCTTTTTTCTCTGAAGACTTCTGATTTGTCATGGCAGGAAAAAGAACAGGTGCTGCACATAACATAAAACAAAACTAAAATAAATGACGGCTGAAATCCACTGAACTGCTTCACTCTCTGTGCTCCTTTCTCACTGGGATAATGGAGCCGTCATAAATTAGGTTAGAAACTCCTGTCAAAATGTCTGCTTTAAAAAGAAAGGCCTAGTTATTGAATTGTAAGCAAATATTATTGTTGAGTTATGGCCTGATGTGATTTAGCCGTAAACCACAGTTTGATTCAGTGACTCTGCCGACATCGTTTATCCATGAAGTAAACACTCGGCTCTTCCACTGAGACTCTGCTGCTCTGTTTGAAAAGATGAAAACAGATCACTGCGCCACCTTAAACTGTGCTCACACTCAGATGTACCCACACAGAGCTTCATCACAGTGTAACCAGGTTTACAGATGGCATGTGTCCTGCTTTTTATTGAAGATCAAATAAGACACACATTTGCCTCTGCACACTAGATCCATGCAGATCCATCCTTTTTCTCTACTTTAAAGATGACACGACCAAAAAATAGCAGGTAACACAGTTTTACATAGAACAACTTACACCACCACTTTATCCCAGGCCATATCAGATAATCTATAAACCATAATCCATAATCTATTTCCATATATTACTTAGTAAGGAACATTGAAGCTCAGTCCAGAGGGGTCTGGCTGCCATCCACCTTTGTGACACCTCCCATGTTATCATGGAGGCTATAAGTCAACGTTTCCAAAGGGACTGTTCTCATTCGCTCCTTGTCCCGATCATCTGATGTAGGAACGTCCTTATGAATCCAGAATTTGAGAATAGTCTTTCTTGCTGTATACAAGAGTATGTCCAATCAGTTTCACTTTGTGACTTGCACTAGACGCCGTAGCTGCCAAAACGGTGATATGTCCCGGTTATGTCCAATCCAGGCATCCAGCTGATTCCTCACCTCATTCTACAATGTTTGCATCTTCGTACATTTCCATAGCACCAATGCCTCTTTATTGCAGTTGGAAGAGCCTGGACCAAACCTGCCGCCCTGTGTTTTATTCTAGCTGCAGGTTTGAAGTCAGTGCGTCTGTGCAGTAGTTTCCAGTGTGGAGCCCCGGCTGGAGGGGAACAACCTAAATCAGCTGATATATGAGAAATACGTGGGACAAAGATTTCAGTGTGAAAGAAGCTGCTTCCTTTTTCAATATCAATTGAATTTAAAAACAATGCAGTAACGTAGTTGACACAGTGGATGAGTTATGACACCATCATCTTTTGACCCACCCATTTTCATTCATCCATTTTTACTCCATTAACATAAAAGGAAACAAACAAACCTTTGAAAGCTACAAGACAAGATATTCATTATTTTCTTGTAAAGAAACATTAAAACTCTTTTTACCTTTTCATCCAGGTGTTTATGTGCAGCTGTGTTGACAGTGAAGAATGAGTTGTTGCATAATTAGCAAACAAATGCATCTGACACTAAAGACTTATGCAGACGAGTCATTTATTCATGTTAAATTAAAATGAAAGTGGAACTGATTGTTACCTCCTTCTTCCTCCTCAGGTCGATCGGATGTCGTTCCCGTGTGGCTGCTCCAGGGACGGCTGCGGAAACGTAGCAGGTCGTATCGAGTTCAACCCTCTGCGTGTGCGAACTCACTACCTGCACACCATCATGAAGCTGGACCTGGAGAAGAGGAGGATGCTCATCCAGGGGAACGGGGACCAGTACGCTGAGTCTGACCCCGTGTCCTCCCCCACTTCCACCTGCCCCACTTCCCCGGACATGTCCTCTGTTGCTGGTCTGGACTCGGAGCTGGAGGAGAGCGAGGTGCAGACGGTCGTGGAGGTGCAGGATCTCCTGGCAGAGCAGGACATACTGGAGCGGGAGAACGAGACAGCTGTGCTGCATCTGCAGAGCGCCGAGGAGCAGGAGAGGAGGGAGAGGGAGGAGGCCGAGGGGGAGGCGGTGCAGCAGGAGCTGGGCACCGGAGGTCTCGCAGAGCAGCCTCTCTGTCTTCTGCCTGGAGCTCTGGGAGCGGAGCTGCCCGAGCAGGCTGAGGTGCCGGGCGTGGAGCAGGTCCTCCTGCAGGGGCCGTTTCCCACCGGGGCCACAGTGTTGTGCATCACTGACAACCAGGAGGAGAGCCCGTCCGACCTCCTCAGAGACTCCACTTCTCTGCTCTACTATCAGCTCAGTCCTATAGAGCCTGGAGCCTTTGAGACCCTGCCCAGGGCGGAGGAGGCCGAGCAGGAGGAGCGCTCGGCGATAGAACCAGAAGCAGGAGGAGGTGAGTGTGGGGAGGGGAAACAAGCAGCAGGAGCAGGAGAGGAGCCCAAGGATGATAAGCCTGAAAAGATCACCTGCAGGCAGAATTTGGGCAAGTCTTTGACCGATGTGATTCTGTGCTCGGAGGAATGTGTGGCGGTGGCGGAGGAGAAGCCCTCGAGCTGTCAGCAGAGCCTCCCTGAAGAGCGGTGCCAAGGGGAGCCCTGCTCGGAGCAAGAAGCCAATCCACTGCCTCCTGAAGTTTAACTCTAGCTTCTCTGCAGATATTTTGCACAATAGCTTCATCTAAGATGAATAAATTACACATTTCACATTTATTACTGCTATCATCGAGGATGATTACAGGTTGCAATCTCTTGTAGTGACTGTCATTGAATTAGGTGGAGAATGATCTGGAGTATTAACAGTACATGAGGGAGGGGAGATGCTGAAAGCACACACAGATCACTCCCCAGATGTTATATGGGTGCAGTTACAAGGCAACATTGTATGCTATTCTGTCGGGGGGGGAGGGGTGGGGTGGGGTGGGGGGGCAGTGATGGATGGATGGATGGATGGATGCGGCCTTAATGGAAAAAAAAACATTACAACACTTGTGTGTAGGAGTCATTTGTGGATGAGAAGTACAGCAAGTAGTGCTTTGTTAATTCACACCACATCAAACAGAAAACACAAACGTGTGGATGCTGACATCAGCCTTTTGTCGTTCGGTGGTATATAAAGCTATCAACACTAACACAAATCGTTTCGCAAATGCGCGAGGAGCCGGCGTGTTCAGCCCAGTCGACCAGCTCGGTCTCCATCATTACAGTCTCCGTGCTGTAGTCAAGCCAAATGAAGGCCTCTGTTAGTACCCTCCGCTGAAACATAGACCTAATAATCCTGGAAATACTTGTTTTTGTGTACTGTATATGCATTTGCAATGTGCAAGACAGAGCCGACTCGAGGTTGCTGCTTTTTTTTTTTTTTTTTTTTTTTTTTTTTTGATGATCTGTATGCACATTGTGAACTTATAGGGCGGTGAGTGTGTGTGTGTGTGTGTGAATGTGGCTCTGCTGCATGCCAGACATGAAGGTTTGGCAGCAGACTCTAAGCACCGGCCTTATTAGCCTGTTTGCTCTTGCTCACCTCGGGCTGCTCGTGCAAAGAAACGCAGTCGAATTCGTCAAAAAAAGACAAAAAAAAAAGAAAAAATGAATGAAAAAAGAATAGTTTACCTGTAGTTACGATGCCTATGATATTATTTCTTTGAGTAATGTGTCTTTTGTGGATTAGATACAGTTGGATCTAAACTTATCACAGTCTTTTTTGTTTGTTTGTTTTTCTTGTTTTGTTTATTTTTCAAGTCAGATGTTGTTTCCTTCATCCTGCTACACTGTAATGCCTTGTAGCCAGTGTCGTCACGTCACGATGAAATGCCAGAATATAGATCCCCCCCCCTCGTCCTCTTTGTGTAGGACCAGGAGGAGATGGATCAAGAAGAAATCAGCATTTAAAGAGTCAAACAACAGCCTGTGCTTACTGAAAGTAGATGTAAGAGATGATGTGATGTTACTAATTTATGGAGCAGATTGACAACACACATGAATTTGTATTTCTTATGTTCAATCTGTATGTGTGTGTGAATGGGACAGGGAGGTGTGTGTGTCTACTTTACATATATACGTCTGTGTGAGAGAGAGGAAGGTGTGTGTGTGTGAGTGTGCATGTATGTCTATGTACTGTATTATGAAAAGGGGGTGTAGGGTGGAGGGAGGGGGGCATATTACTAGTGAGGATCCATATTTTATTCCTGAAAGGTGCTGATGTTACAGATTTACAAGTCACTGCTTTTTTCCCCTCACGAGAAATGTGATCAGAGAGGGAAGCTGTTTTTTTTTGTTTGTTTGTTTGTTGTTGTTGTTGTTATTGTTGTTTTTTTCCTCGGTGACTGATGAGAGTCTGTTCGAGTGTCAGAGAGCCTCACGCTAGGAAAACGCAATAGAGCAACTGCACTGCAAATCATGGATGTGGCTGTCATTAGAAATGAGTCGTCGTCCTGTCGTCGAGTCTGTAAAATGCAATCGTACATATATATATATAAAACAAAAACATTTCCTGGTCTTTAAATGTCTTTTTTAAAGCTGCGTCTGATTGATACTGATCTGCATTAAGTGTGCCGACTCTTCTTACACAAAATCACTCCTTTGTTTTGTTGCCCTAAGAAGATTTTTTTGCAGCTGGTTGCCTTCGGTGACAGCTCGCCTGACACAGGACGTGCTGCTGTGTATGAGATGTCTGATGTTATTTCTTTGCTTTTTTTTTTTTTTTTTCATTTTATTTTTTTTTATTATTGTCTTAATATAAACCTGCTTAAGAGTTGCACCAAAGCAGTGGTTTCAAGCCTAATTAACAAAGCAGTCTCCCTGTAGTTGTTTTTATGCGAGGCTGTAGATTTATTGTGGCCCTTTGTGTTGCGTGACTTTGCCTTGCAATAGTACCATCTTTGAAGTGATGATGATTACAAGCTGCCTATTGTTGAGCCTTTGTCCTCGGCTTTCTATTAATAGACTAAAGGTTTGGGACCACTGCATCAAATTAACTCCGTTACACTATGTGATTGTGTGTTTCTCTCGTGCGAATGGGCGGGGTCAGGGGAGGGGCGTGTGTGACTGTTGGAGACTGACAAGTTTTGACTTCATCTAAAAGCTGTGAGAACTACTCTCATGCTAACTGTTGCCTAAAGTGGACAAAAAGTTTTTTATACAAAAATAAAAACAATAAAATACTCATTTAAAAAAAAAGGATAAAGAGTTTATGTGTGTGTTGATTTTTAATGGTGCCATCAGTCACCTTTTATTAGATTATTAATTCACAGAGGTCACTGATATTCTCTGGTCAGGTTATAATACATTACATTTATTCACAGTTCTCATTCTGTCGTGACGGGGATACGTCATTTTTATTTGAATATATTACATGTATTGTCTTCAAGCGGTGGTTGTTGTTCTGGTTAAAGCAAAAACCATCAATGCTGAGCAGCTTTAACAATAAAAGCTGAGTAATATATTTTCCTTTTTCATATGATTTGATGAGAAATAAGCCTCAGATGTTTCCTGTTGTTGTTGTTTTTATTTATAATCACTTTACACAATGTCTGTCTGGTTGTTCAGTCTTTACAGATGGATGTGATGAACCTCAGACCTTTAAATGGGATGTGTGTGTGTGGACACTAAAGCAGAAAGAGAGAAGCCTTTGTTCTCTGTGGAGGTCATGGCGATGACTGGCTGCTGCCGCTGCTGCTGCAGAATAACTACTGACCACTAGATGGCAGCATAAACTCAGAGCTGCTTCACACAACCTGCTGTGTACATGCACTATCTCACTGTGAAATCTGAGTCTCTCTACATGTTATCCATGCTGCTCAGTGGATATATGTTAACACAGTCAGCCGTGAGTTATCTTTAGATGGCTTCTTTTCTCATGTGATTAAAAGCGGGACCTGGTTCCCTCCTTCAGCCTCGAGCTCCACTCTCACTCTCACTGGTCTGGGTTTTGATTCATCAGGCTGATAAGTGTCAGTATGAAAACACCTAGAGTTGTTCATTATAACCCTGCACAAGCAGATTATACTTTATCTCTCAGTTCACTGGACACAACAACTGATAGTTGAAGACACAATAATATTTGCTCTTTTCTCTCTTCAATAGCAGGAAGTTGTGAGCTGGATAAAGTGACACACTGTCTCTCCCCTGTATTCCCCACTGGCCTGAGCCAGAAGTGGTTTCTTAAGAGCGGCTGGTTGCCAGTGAAGCCCACACAGCTCCGAGGCCTCTGCTCTGGGCTGCAGGATGCAAAGTCCTGCTGCTCTGACATTTACTTCCTTTCTTCGACAAGCTTTGCAAAGCCAAACATGGATAACTGTGTTACCGGTCAATAACAGTCACATCAGCGATTCAGCGACTCTCTGAAGCTCTGCTGTTATCTTAAACAGGCTCATCGTCTCATGTCTGTTTCTACACTTACACCTACTTAAAGTTCATGTTACACGGTTTGAAGAGCAACGCTCGGCTTCTTCTTTTTCCCCAAAGACCCTGTTTTCTGCTTTTACTGTACTCCTGCAGTTTAACTGTGAACTACCTAACTTTATTTGACTTTATAGGTTTTGCAGGACATGAACATTGATATAATCCTTTCCCAAAGCTTCAGTTGTGTATTTTCTTGATACTTGACTCATACAATGAAACTGCACTTTCATTTGTAGGTTGCATTTTAAGGAAACCTAAAAGTCGAAGTTAAAGGGTGAATCTTATCAGGAACTGGCGACACTGGACTGAAAAACAAGGGACTGAATCAAAGCGTATGTCTTCACTACTGCTTCTATTCGACCCATTTGTGTTCAATATGTGTCCTGCAACATCCACAGCTTTGTGGAAAAATCACTGGTGTTCCCCTGTGTTTCCTCACGTCCTTACTGTTTTGTGTGTGTGTGTGTGTGCCATATTCAGGACTGATCACTTCAATTCAAGAACGTAAAATTGTCCACAGGCGGCAATTTAAAAGACACATGGAATAGACTTTCAAAACATAAACACACAACCAGTGCAAGATGAACTGTACGCATTAAGACAAACAATGAGAAGAAACCAATCACCTGTTACCTGATTAAAATTCCCCTTCCATCTCTGCCGGCCTCCATGTGTTTATGTTTGAACAGGGCCACACACACACACACACACACACACACACATATGCACTAACAAGCACCACAAACATGCAGAAACAAATTACCTCTGGAAACTCTGGAACAATTGTGGCATCAGTACACAGCTCTGAGAACTATGCATCATCTGTTTAACCTTTCCGGCCTTTGCTTTCCTATTGTTTTACCTCCCCAATGGCCGGAAGAAGTCAGCGGGGCCGATAGCTTCAGGCCCGATGACGGAGCACATCGGGAGCCTGTGGAAATATTTTAAGAAGACATTAAAAAAACATCACAATCAGGAGAGAGAATGGCTCCCACAGTCATCTCAGATTGTGTTGACAGATGTGCAAAATCGCTCGCTTTATCTGGGCTTCCATTTTACTGTTGTGACTGGACAGCGCCATGGAGAGCAACTGGGCATTAAGGAGGGTTCGGGTTAGCAGTGACGTAAGTGAGATGGAAAGCTGCCACACCACCTCAGTCCGATCTACCCGTCTGAAAGTGCTGCTCCAGCGCCTGGAAAGAATGCTCTCTTTTTCCCTCTCTCTCTCTCTCTCTCTTTCTCTCTCTCTCTCTCTGTGTGACGCCACCACTGTGGCATCATTAGGCCTACCCCCGAAACCAATCCCTTTTAAATGGCACTATTCATAAAACCGGCTCATGGTATTTTCACTAGTCTGCTGCCCTGCTCCCTGCTCACATGCTGGCTGAACCGAGGAGGGAAATCCAGATCCTTCAGCAACAAGTTCACTCTGTGTGCTCTGCAGACAGGATCCAAACGTCCTCCTGAAAGAGGGAAGAGGGAAACAATGAGGGCGGTGAAGGTCAACACAGAACAGGATCAGCTCAAACTTTCACTATGAGGCCATCAGTGAGATGACATACTATCTCCCCAGGCGCCTGCATACTGTATACTTCGTAATGGATGTTTATACAGTGTAAGGACTTTGCAGAATCTTTGGCATGTAATTTTTGCAAATCCCAGCTGACATGCAGTAAAAATGGACTGGGCCTGGTTTGTAAAACAACAAATTAATGCATAAATTCGATTAAAATACAAATTCATGAATTTTATAAAAGCTTTTAGATGAACGATCACTTGGTAAAACACATGCAATATTTAAACTTTGTTTACGCCAGTTCAAGCTGTAGTGAATGAAGCTGTTTTTACTACTCAGAGATATAATGTCAGCCATTTTCTCAACCGGATTAGTGGAAACACTAGTTTCATTAGGTACATTTCCAAGACGATAGTAACACATCCTCCTCATAATGTTTTACAAATAAAGCAACTCCAGCGTTTGTTTTCTCTGTTGTTCACTTCCTTTCTTTGTGGTTCTCGGCCATGTTTCGTTTCTACCTGTTGCTAGGAGACGCACTGCTCCTCCCCCTCCCTTCCTTAAGACTGGAGGTTAACTGCGTCATTTCCTGTGCGCCAACGCGGGAATGTCAACGGTCTTAAAGAAATTCAAAACAACAACAAATACCCGTGAAAAAAACCAGTGCTACTGACTGGTTTAATGAGTGTTGCGTTATCTCGTAGAGTCTATGGTCTGTAAGAGACCGGACTGGAACTCAGCCGTTAACGTGACGGACCAGGCCGGGGACACGAGGGCCCACTTCCCTTCCGCCTCTCAGGCCCTGAACCCTGACTGACTTAAACAAGGTCAGTTATAAATGAGTGAGTGTAACAGTCTGAAAGGGTCCAGATGCTGTGACAGGAATGGGACAGGACCAGGACCGTACGGGGCCGGGACCAGGACCACCAGAACCGGAACCGGTACTAGGACCAGAACCTGGACGTTATCGGAAACAGGACTGGTACCGGTAGCGGGACCGGAACCGGTACCAGAACCGGAATTGGTACCAGGACCATACCGGAACCCGAACGTTACCGGAACCGGGACCAGAACCGGGACCGGCACCAGGGCCGGTACCGGGACCGACTGGGAGCGGTACCTGTATTTGACTTCACATCACTATGAACTGTGGGTAATTTCCTGACCCTGAAAGACTGATGATGTCACAATGGGACACTCACACACTTCACGTGAACGAGCCTGTAGTAATGACGCGTACGTAACGGACATCTAACGGATAACGGACGTGCAGAAGTTACACGCTACAGCTTTAAAACCAGCGGTAAGTGTGGTTCTGTTCTGCACACAGGCTAACTGCTATGCTATGCTAACATAAAAGGCCACACAGGCTACATAAAGCCTATACAAGCTTGGGAGTGGTATCAATCTTTCATAATAAAAGCTGTGAGTCATCAGGAGGAGATGAGTTATAAACAGGAAGTGGTGGATCAATTTGTTGATCAGGGTGCAAATAAAAGTCAAGCAGTGTCAGATACAGAGCGTGGCTGATGGGTGGGCCTGAAAAATTATGGATGGGCCTAATAATAATAATAATAATAAGAAGAATGATAATAATTCATGTTTTCACAGTCAGCTGTGCAGCATCAAAGGTCTGAAACAGGTTTGAACCTGCAGAAACGCACTGAAGCCCAAACTAGAGGATTTTTTTTCACGTCATCCCACGTGGTGCAAGGTGGCACCGGCCAGAACAAGCAGAAAGGGGGAAAGTGAACAACAGCGACGCATGGCAGTGCAGCCCAGTGAGTCGCAGCCCAACCAGAAAAACAGCTGTGTGTCCACAGCTGTGTGAAATATGTTGTGTCTTGCTCGGCCGACTGGTCCCCAGAGACGTGTCATTCATCGCTACATCCAAGTTCCCTGACAACAACTCTGACACAACATACACCATGGAAGTTACTGGAGAAAAAAAAAAAACAACCCCTCAGTGTGTAGTTTGTGCTCCGTGCCTGTTTCCTTGTGTTTTTTATAATGCTACATGCTCTGGCTTCCTCTGAGTCCTCTAATAGAAACCATCCCATTAGCTAAGCAGCTGGCAGTGTGCCCAGCTTTCCTCGAGGTGGAGGTTTAAATATCTATATGCTTACATAGTCTCTTAACAACAACCAGTGGGTAACCTCATCTAAATGTTTTCTAACTCACCCGAGGAAAGAAAAGAGGTGACTTCATATCAGAGGTATCTGGTGAGATCTGCCGCTCAGGCCTTGAACCCTTTGAGGATGCGTTTAATTTATGGAAACAATAAGGTTGTATTTACAAATTGGCTGTTTTTAATTTGGTGAAAGTGGTGAGTAATTCTGGTTGTTGAGTGTCTTCATGTGTTTATTCTCCTTTTACTTCCTCAGCAACCGAACGCTGGAGGCGGATGATGTCAGTGGGACAAAGGGCGGCAGCCATCAGAGAGAGATTGACGGATGGATTGTGGATCATCCTCCTGTGGTGTGGTAAAAGTATCTCCTCAAAATAATGTTGCTCCAGTATTTTATGGAAACACAGCTCATGCTCTCATTCCTTAAACTGTATATTAGTAACATTAGCTCGGCCTGGCTCTGGGGGTGGCACTGTCATACTTTCTGTTGTGGTCTCGTTTCTGACCGTAAACTCTTGGTCCAGACTGAAAAATGTCAACAACTGTTTAGTGGATTCACATGAAAACTTCTACAGACATTTTTTCTGCCCAAATGATGAATTTATAATGATTTTGACAATCCATTGACTTTTTTGTCTGGTAATATCAGCTTGTCGAAGTTTTCCTTTCTCATCTACTTGACCGCCGTGGCACAATGAGGCTGATATTTATGATCTTAAATGAAACATCTATTAGACATTTTGTGCTTTATATGCGCTTTCTTTAACACATTTGACACAATCAAGCTCAGTATAAACCAGAGAGAAGCTGCAGATGATGATTTTATGCAAGTTAATCACCATGAGCATCTCCTCTCAGATCCTCCTGACCGTTAATTACCATGCCATCCCACTCAATTAAGATAGTGAACATGGTAAACACTGCCCCTTCTAAATAACAGCAGCTTGTTAGCATTTAGCTAGTTAAGCCTCCCAGTGGAGTTTCAACCCTCTGCTGAGGTCCGAGGTATTCAGACAAAATGCTCTTTGTCTAAATCCACTTTAATTTTCTGATGCATTTCTCACTTTGGTCTGCTTTTGATCCTGATGCTGCTGTCGCCCCCGGGCTTCGGTGATCAATAGCACGACTGTGGGGGAGAGGGGGTTGGCGGCGTGGAGGGGGTCGGACTTTCTAGCTGGAAGTGGTGGGAATAAGACGGATACGTGTTTTTGCAAATCTGGGAAAGGATGTCGAACTGCTTCCTGTCCATGTGCCCTATCCCCTTGTGGACAATTATGTGAATCATGTGAAAAGTCCCAGTTTGTGGCAAACGTCTAACCCCCCCCCCATCACTACAGGCAAGTCTCTCCCCAACCTTAATGAGTACCATGCTCCTACAGTACTTTTTGTGTTTCTCCATCCCTCTTGTGCACAACTGGCACTGACGCAGTCTTTCCCAGCAGGGCCCTGGCTTCATGCTGATGTTTACTATGGTTCATGTATTGATTGTTTTTTTTTTTTTTTTTTTTTTCTTCTTTTTTCCAAATATCCTCATTTCCTATAACAAAAGGCTTCACTGGTCACCAATCGCTGGTCTACCTGTGAAAACAATGCTTCGCCCTGTCGTCAGTGGGTCAGAGTTTCCACACTGGGCTGGACTTTTTCCTCTCTTTCATCACCCTCAGTGTCATGGAAACATGTATGCAGAAGCTGCAGTAGTGTGTGTGTGTGTGTGTGTGTGTTTAGAGTTATGATGTTGGAGGGTGGAGGGTGCTTTCCAGTTGTGGAATAATCTGTAAGGGTGGAGTTAACTAAGGAAATGTGCTATGTCAGGTTACAAGTGAAGAAAGAGCAGACTAGTTTAAAGCTGATAAGAAACCCAGTGTTTTTGTTCACTCCATTTTATTCCTTAGGAAAACATTTTGATTAAAACAAACATGGTGATGATGAGATTAACTTTTTAATACGGATTTCATGTTCATTCATCAGAAATGTTTCTATTATTGTTTCCACATAGTTCCTGCTTTGGAAAGATGATGTTTTTTTTTTTGCTTTGCAGGTCTTTTTGAATCACAGTTGTTCTCATACATGACTCCAGAGACTGGTGAGATAAATACATATAAAAAAAGAAAAGTACAGCAAAACAAAATAGACACATTAATGAATAAAATGAAAGAATAGTAAAAGAAGAAACAAGTAAAAGTAAATAATCCAAACTACTTCTTGTGGGTTATGTATTATAGGGTCAGTCCAGCCGTAGAAACAAACAGGAACAAATCTTTTTATTCTCTAATTAAAGAATTAATCGTCTAATGAGAGATGCAAAAGCTATCATCCTGTTTTTGAGGAAAAAACTAGGATTTTTGGGCTTAAATGAACAGAAATGATGAAAACTGCTACAAAAACACGACAATATACTTGTTTTTCTGTCTTTCGATCTTGTCCCACAGGATCATTATTAATTACCTGCTGTGTGACTGGTGCTGGTGTGTGCTGGGAATCAGGCCCGGGTCTTGGGTTACTGCTGGGAAAACAGGCGTAGCGTGACTCCAACAGGTGATGCGCTTGATGGAGGGGCTTGTCATAACACTGCAGTGCTTCATCACAGAGGGGGGGCCCGCTGCTGAAAATTAATTACCAGGGATGACTTCAGAAAATTATTTATAGCCTCTCTCCAGGGTTTTAGAGGAAAGAGGATCCCCCCACCACCCCCACCCACCCCTGCCCACCCCAACCCATTCCTCTGACAATAATCTCCTGTGGACACTGAGCAACATCCCATTAAGCGTTTGGAGTAAGGTCATCCAGAGTTTGGTTCTTCACCGCTCTGCTCTGCATCTGTGAGCTGATGTCAAGTTTTAAGTGTTAGCAGCAATCAGTAACAGATAATAGGTCAGTCCAACCACATGAACAGGAGGTTAAGCTCCGCGGTGCTCAGGAATGCTGAATCGGTTTCTGTTTACTCTGCTCTTCCTTTCTGTGAGGATGTTTTTAAAGGTTTATGTTAGAGATAAAACCACAGGAAAACAAAGCAGGTGCAAGATACAAACTCTGTTGTACACTTGTGTTTCAGATCTGGAGACATCAGTGCTGGTGTGCAGAGTCACCTGAGCTGTGTAAGAAGGGAGATTAGGGCAGAGTTAGGAGGTCACCACACTGCTCAATGTCAATTTGATCTTCTTCTTCTTCTGAATATGTTCTGGTTGAGCAGCAGAGGAACCTGCTCCCTGAGGATCCACTGCGTTTGTCTGGGTCTGTCTGACTCGACTCAGACAGACGGGGCGTTTCTGAAAAACATCAGACGTCTCTTCTGTGATCATGCTGCAGATTTACTTGACGACTATGTCAGACAACATCTGTGGAGCTGATAACACATATTCACACACTTGCCTACGCTCCAGGGCAGAGAGAGAGAGAGAGAGAGTGTGAGAGAAAGATGAGGAATTCAAACTGCCACAAATTCTCACCAAACTAATGCAGTGGATGGTTAATGATTAGAAAAATGCCCCGATCCGCCTCATTTCATCCTCTGGTGCTGTTTCCCACAGGCCCCTGTTTTTCCCCTCAGGTCGCTTGGTGTGGGCACAGAGGCTTAAAATAGCTGCAATTACCGTTGTCATCCTGGCCCGATAAAATGAGTCAAACCTCTCGGCCTGTCGAGGGACCTCAGGGAGCAGGGAAGTGGGTACGACTTTCTCAGGGATGTTTTGGCTGCGTGATCAGACACTTATTTTGTTTCCTTCTTCTGAGCAAAGGCCACTGGCTGATCCCTGCATCACATGTTCTGAGCTGGGAGGATTTAAAGGGTTACTTTATCCAAAGTGAGTCGAAACACTTCCCCTTTTCTTCTGCAGCGCTAAACCTTTGCAGACAGTTTTTTTTTTTTTTTCTACGGTTCCAACTGAGCAAATTCGATGAAACATGATCAGACGTTGGACCTTGAGCTGCGATGGTTTTGTTAACAGACAAGATTTCTGCCTCTGTCCCAGTTACTGGAATTTGAACTGTCGGTGCTGAATTGGAAAATAGAGTTTGTGAATGTTGATACGAACGTTAAGATGAATCCATGTCCATCAGGTTATTAGTGCAGCTTAAGTCTAAAGACTGGAAACAGTTAAATCAACTGTTTGGGCTCAGCTCAGCTCACATTTGGACAACATTTTAAAACTTATCACGTCTCTGCGTTCGGCCAAGAAATAGTCCCAGTCTGAAAACCCCCGTAAAACCACAACCTGACGTTTTTACATTTCTGTTGCACCCAGATAAAACAGATATGATCGGTACGTTTTAGAGGTGCTGGTGGATATTAAAAACAACTTTATGCTCCACAGACTGTCCGGTGAAGCAGACCATAGCATGACTTATATAATAATAAATGACATCTCCTTTTGTTGTATTGGCAGGAGGCTAGTATCCCTATGTGCACATATATCTGGGTAGTTTATGGTATAGTTATTGTAATTTATGTGAGCTACAATGCTAGATCATAGACTCTCTCTCTCACACACACACACCCACACGTGTCCGATCCACCCTGCTCTGTGTTGAGTATCACCAGATTAGAGGGCTGTGTAGTTTCTCAGCCTCTGACCCTGCAGGCCTCTCCTCTCATTCAGGCCCCTTCATTAGGCTCCTGCAGAGTGTGACCACTCACCCAAGGAGGCGAGGTCATGTCCCCACCCTGTACTAATCACAGCCTCCAGACCCCCCCCTCACCAGCAGCTGGCAGGTGAATCAACGAGCTCTTTGTCGAATCACCTGAGGGTTGGTTTTTTGCCCCCCCCCCTCTCCTCCCCTTCGTCTTCTTTTTTTTTTTAGCTGTTGTTGTTGCTGATTACGGGGCGAAAGCCAGTGAGTCAGAGATGTACCTTTATTGTGTCTGCAGGAACAGCTGCCCCTCATTCATTACTTTAATGCCCTCTGTCTTTCTTAGTCATCGCAGAGAGCTCTTGTACGGCACGTTCTTGTATTTATTGTGGTGAGCTATAATGTTCATGTTCAGGATCAGAGCAGGCAATCCTGTAATTTCTCTCCGTCTGTGTGATCCCGACTTTTTTGGAACAAGAAGTCGGAGGAAAATAATGAATCGGATGACGGATAAATGAAGAATAAAGGAAGAGTGGTGAGGGGGGAAGTGAGAGGGAGGAGATTATGATGAGTGCAGCATGTGACAGAGGTGATATATGAATGAATGTGGAAGGTTTAGGAACCCCGCTCGGCTGTAAATCACAGTTAGAGCAGCAGGGTGTGTCCCTATTAGAGAGTAAGGAAACTTTAGAGCTGCATGCTGTGCTAATGAGGGCACCCGGGGCCTCGGCCCAGCGTGGTGCTGCTGCATGTGGAGCAGGCTGCGGGAAAGTTGATGTCGTTTCACTGACTAGAGCTACTGAGATGTGTTGGAAAAGGTTTTTCAAAGGGATTGAATTGTGGGAAATTTGCTTATTAGTAACTTGGAAGCTCCGTGAAGCTGCAGCTGGTTAGCTTAGCTTAGCTTAGCTTAGCACAATATGAATAACAAATACATAAGCATCAACTTTATTTCATGTGGGTGCAGAACACAATGAGACAGATAGATAGAGACACGGTGCAAAATATCCAAGTATTAGATCACATTAATATCTGTCATTATCATTTTGGGCACACGTTAACCCTTTAATCTCTTAGCCAGCTACTGACACAGGCTAGGACTCTATGACATCATCATCACGCCGGAGACTGAGCTTTACATCCAGGCAACAAGAGTACTTAGTACTTTGGTTTGTTGAGGGAAGGACGTGGTTTTGTTTGAACGTAAATAAACATGTTGTGACTGAAGTCAGTGTTAACTCGTTCTGACCACAAGCTGCTTTAAGAGCTTGGACATAAACATAAACAAAGGCCAGTGATGCTGTAGTTGCAGATATTAACCTGCCAGATCAGAAAACTAATACATAGAGTAGATTATATATAAAGCTGGTTTTAACAGCAACAGTTGGTGATGAGTTCAGGTTGTTTGTCGAGGCTCTGCCTGTAGTCCGTGTGAACGTTTACAAATTCCCCGAACTGTCCAGAAAAACAGAAGCTGAGCAGGATGACAGAGACGTCATCTTAAACTGAGTGCCTCTCAAGGATGTGTCACCGAAACACAGGAAGAAACACACCCTTGGCTTTTAGTTTGTGTTGAAACCTCAACGAGAATGTGACGACTCTGTTTTGTAGTATCTGTGCAACCTCCTCACACTGAACTGTTTTTTTCTGTGCAGCATTGAATCTGGCAAAGATGTTATAAAACAGATTTTGTTACCTCTGGACAGGGACGGGACGTTTCCCCTCTTTACACACAATAATAACCAGCCGCTGGGATTATGTGAGTATTTCCAGTGAAGTCATGACGCATGAGAATGGTCCATTCGCAGTTGTAATATCCATACACACGTCAGATGTCCATGTATTACATAGAGGATACAAATATGTATAATGGAATTTAACTTTACATATTCACAGATATATCCAGGCAATACAGTGTTTACATATGTGCATATTCTTATTTTGCAGACATATACAAGAATATGGAGCTGCATGCATGTTGTTTTGCACATTTAGCATATGTATATTAGATTCATATTGATAACAGTTGTGGCTGCAACATGTTAGACCCATGAAAAATCAAGTTTTATCTTTGCTAAGGATATTTAATATGTTATGAACTTACATCTTCATATATCACATATATGAAGTGACTTCGCAGGAACATATCTGTCATATGTTATATGGGATGTTATGGATGATTCGATCTTTGCAGCTGCTCTTCAGTTCAGTCCCATGTATCATCACAGAGATCGTTTCCCTTGTCAGATTAGTATCTTTGAAACAGACGCGCTCTTCTCTCTGATGTTTTTTTTCTCATTTGAAAACAAATGAGACTTTGATTCATAGTTATCCTCTTATTCACTCTGAAGACGACCACAGCCACGACTCAGCAGCCTAACAGACCTCCCGAGGCTGCTGGTCCAGAAACAGCCACAGCGCACGACTTCCTGTAAAACCGCAGCTTTATTTGTGTGACATCACTGACGTGTGCGACTCAGCTGAATCTCCCCAGTGAACAATGTCTCGACCCCTCAGACAGTGGAAGTGAGTAGGAGTGGAGTCACAGGCTCGAGTTGTGCATCTGTGTACTGGAGCACTTCCTCATCGGCAGAGCCGGCTCTGGGACCTTTAACAAAGCCTTCAATTGTGTTATTAACAAATGATCTGACTGTGAAATCTTTTCTGTGGCAAACATGAGCTCAGAAAGAGCAGACCACCCTCAGATTAGTGGTAATGTGGTGAATAAAGACGCTGCAGATCCCGACAGTGGGGAACAGTTGGCTGTTGTTCTTCAGGTTACTGTTACAGCTTGTTCTGTGATGTGGAGTGAAAACGAGGCTGGTGTCTGTTAATCACACGCTTGTCCTGGTATCACCTTAAAGGTCCGTCCACTTGGCCTGGCTCCGCCCACCTACGTACATCCGCTCAATTTTAATTTCCCTTCAGTACTCCACCGGGGGTTGAAATGCTTTTTGCGGCTTTTCTCCTGCAGAGGATCTACAGCCCGATCAGCGGACAGAGGGAGTGGCTTAGAGCAATGATGTTGAGGTTATGTGCTAAGTTTGCAGTTGTAGTATGGTACTGGCAGCGGAGATGAGAGCTGCTTCCACTAAGGAAGTTCCTAGGAGGCAGAAACTTTACAGGAACTGTCCTCTCATTTAGCTGTTGCCGCTGCAGAGTTGGACCCATATGGCCTGTCGGACTCTTGAGGCAATGTAAAGATGTGCAAAGGTCACCATATAAAGACCATGCCACGACATTGTCATGTTTAATCGACTCTACATCGACAAGATGGCTTATACAAGCTGTGCCATTGATATGAAATGGTATACACTTCCTGTCTCCTAAGTGGGCGTGGTCACCCGTACCCCCACCATGTGGCTTGTGACAAATGACTCCAACATTTACTTTGTTGACTAACATTGCTAACGTTCATTTCTCCCATTGGAGTCAACAGATTCAAGACCTGCTGCTGCTGCTGCTGCTGCTGCTGGTGCTAACTGTCTCCTAAAGGGGCGGGGTCATAGAGAAACCCACATGACACCGATACAGGAAACTGACTGGTAGTGGGGCATCCTGTTGCACAAGCGTTCCACGTCTTCCTCTGTGTTTTTGGTGTATGTGCGTGGCAGCGTTACAGCGCCACACAAACGCTACAGGCCTGCGATATGTACTACAGCGTTTCAAGTTGTTTGAGGTGGATCCGTGTGTGTGTGTACGCTGACATTTCTTAAAATGTACCGTGTTCATGGAAAACTTTTTAAGAACGAACAAGAAAAAATTGTTTCCTTGTGGACAAGGCTTAAATCTTCTCTTATCAAAAGGTGCCTTCAGAGAGAGAGAGAGAGAGAGAGAGGGGAACACCTGGCTGATCGAGGTCAGAGGAGCCAGATGACACCTGTGGTATTCATCCTCCTCACCTGCTGCCAGGGTGTGCAGCGCCCGAACACCTGGACCAAGTCTGGACACTGAGTTCATTCTGTTGGCCCCCCCCTACCCCACCCCCCTCCTAAAAATATCTGGTATGGTCCGCCTGTCAGAGGGTTTATCAGACCGACTTGTGATGATAAGTGGGAAAAAAAGAAGAAAATCATATCTTCAGAAGCTCGTGCAGATTTCCAGCAGAGCTACAGATCAAAAAGATCTCTAACTGGAAGCATAACAACGCTTTATAAAAAAAAAAAAATCTTTTCATGTGTTTCGAATCAGTATAGATCCATCTCACATCTGAGGGTTTTCACAGTTCAGGGAGGTTTAACATGCACCGACTTCACCTCGTCTCTTCCCTGCTAAGCGTGTGGTGACTTTAATTGGCTGTAGGAGGTTGCGGTTCAAGACGTAAGGACGCCCTACATGACTGCTATGGAAATAGTACGTTATGAGCGGAGGAAAGCCTTACTCATACAGACACAGGGCTCCATAGCTGTGTCATCAACGTGCAGGACTCTCAGCTGAGAGAATGAGGCTCTGCACAGCCAGTATAATGACCCCACCCAGCTGCTCTGTGCCGTCCTCATCCAAAAAAACCTCCCCTCTCCACCTCTTACTAACATCATCAGCATGGCCTGCACCACAACTGAGAGACATGGAAGCAATTATAGCAGCAGGCACGGGAACATACAGCAAAGGAAAGGAAGGATGAAGTCAGATCTGCGCAAAACTTACAAAAATCAAAGCCCTGGCTCCGTTTGAACCTGAGCGGTCGCCGACCATCGAATCAGGAGACCGTCAAGCAAAAGTGGATTTGAACATATGTTGCCGAAGAGGCACCGGTTTTACACCGAGAGTTCAGTCCGACTCATCTCACAGAGTGCTCATCTGTCGTATGAAGTCTTCAGAGGAGGCTTGAAGGAGGTTTATAAAGTCTGATTAAAAATAACTGTGATGATGTCATGAGGGTTATCTCAACTTGGGCCGGGAACCGTGATGTTTTCAATGGAAAACCTGAGTTACCAACTTGGGGGTGTGAAGTCAGAAAGACGTGGGCGGACCCAGGCAGGGAAGGATTTCCAGATATTTGGAGCTGGACTCTGAATTATTATGTGAAAATCAGGAGGATATTTTAGCTTCTGACTGTATTTATTTCACTCTGTAACTCTGAGGAGACGTCCAAGACTAACTTGCTGTCATGTACACATTGTTTTCCTATTAATCAATGGGTGAAGGCTTCATAGTTTTTCCGAGTCTCGCTCAGATCAATAGCCAAGTATCAGTATCTGCTTTCTTCTTGCTTTAATGACTCCTCCATTAAAACAAACTTCCATTATAAGTGATGGGGACAACACTCAGTCCTCAGTCCATGGAAAATTATAATCTCAAGACCTCTGGAGTCTGTGTTGGACAGTTCAAATAAGTAATGCACTTTTGTCAGTCTCATGTTGTACGTCTCATCATTCGTACTGTAATGGCTTGAATCAAAGCTGCCCATAATGAAAGTATATCGACTGAAGACCTCTGTGCTTTGCAAATGGTCGACAGTAACGTAATGTGTGTACGCAATTCATACTTAATGGGCTATAAAAAAAAAACCTCAAGGCCAATGATGTGGTCTTTGAAATCACTTTTTCTCTCCGGATCCACACCAGCGGCTTTGATTCTCACAAGATCCGTGTAATTATTTCCGAATCCAGATGATAATTTTTCTCGCCATTTACTTCTTCACAGGCTCATTTGACATTTTCTCTGATCCTCCCTTTATAACTACATTTTTTTTCTCCCCTCCTCCTCCTCCTCCTCCTCTTCTTCTTCCTCTTTTCCACCCCAGCAGAGGTCATTACCGTTCACATCACATGGGGTATTACAAGACAACAAGGTATTTTCTTCCAACTCCTCAGTCAGCGGCTGTGTGTCCGGCCAGATCCTGATGAGCTGAGGTGGGTCCATCCAGAAAATCTGGACGCGCCCATGACAGCAGCTCCTCGGGGGGAGTCCGGCCCTCCTTGTTACTCAGGGAAACCAGTATGTTAACACACACAAGCTTACTGGGAGACTCAAATGTTCCGGGCCGTTCATGTCCCCACGCTGCAGGGGTAGGATAGCAAGGGGGGGGGGCAGCTCTGAATTAACACATTATACACATATACTGTATGTGCATATGTGTGAGTCAGAGTGAGTGAGTGAGTGAGGGATGGGGGGGGGCTCTGTTGTAAAAAGGGAAATTTCTGCCCTAACAGCTCCCGTACCTAAGCAGAAAGTACGCGGAGGCCTTCAGCCAAGTTGCTAATAGAAACCAGACACATGAGAGGCTTTCGCTGCTCAGCTCCCGAGGGAACCGCTGGAGGAGTGACGGAGGAGAGGAGGCAAAAAGTAAAAAAACAAAAAAAACAAGGGAAGACATACAGAAAGAGAAGTAACTGGATAGATAACAAACTTTTAACCGTGGTTTGCCCTCGGAGGCAGCCTGAGACGGGACGGTTACCTCCCTATTTAGTATCTTGAGATTTCTCCATCCACTTTCAAGTGGACTGATAAGGTGGAAGCCCACATTGCACTTAACTGAGATAATTCCTCTAAAACTAAGCCTGCTGTAAATGTGAGAAAATACTCTTCTGCTCGGCGTCTTATTGATTTGACAAAGCACCTTTAACTACAACCACATACACACACACATACAGATAACCACCCAGCTTCAACTCTGAACTCCCTGACAGCATCCTGACTGTTAGCCAGCCGTGTGGTAGAAGATAAACATGAAGATGTGAAAAGTTGAGTATGGTGTAATAGCGTGTGTTTTCATATGAGACAAACTGGGAACAGAGTGGGAAGAATTGGAGGCACTTGTGTAATTTGGGACATTGGGACGCCAGATCAGATGATTCATGGACATAATTTTGTGAATCAGATGTTTTCTCAAGACCACCAGACCCTTTACCCTCCTCTCCTCTCCTTCTTTCTCCATGCGGGTCATATGTGAGACATACAGCGAGGCCTTACTTCAGGCTTTTTTTTTTCTGTTGGAGGGACAGTCAGTAACAGTGAGGAAGGGAAGGAGGGTGCGTTCGCTGATAAACGCTACCGGGAAGCACACTGCCTTATTTAGAATCACAGTTAGAAGAGGATTTGAGTCACAAGGCGATCGGCAGCACGGTCTCTCTTTCTCCCTCTGTCTCTCTGTGGGGAATTCATTAGGAGGTCAGAGAATGAATCAGCATTTCAGCACAAACATTAGGTGTTGGTGTTTATGCTCGGCTCGGAGTTTGCGTGAGGTGTTAGATGGTGTTACCATGAATGGTCAGCTCTTTGCTGGGGTGAGACATTTAGTCTCCAGGTGGTGGCGATGAATCAGCGGTGAGAACAGCGCCGTCACTTCCCAAACGAAATGAATGTGTGAGAACAAAATGAACCAACACCTTTACCTGACCGAGCCCAGCAGCTCTGGTTTTATTGTCTCTCCCCCAGTCTCACTCATACTCTCATTAGTCTTTATTGGTTTTTCTTGAGGGAAAAGTGAATAATAACTTAACGGATCCTTTTCTTTGGCTCATCACTCTCTTTTGTTTGGTTGTAAATATGTGACACAAATGTTCCACTTCCTGTAGTAGGTTTATGGGAAGTTATCCACCAGCGAGGTAATGTCTTCCTGTTGTTTTCCACCTTGGTGTTCTTCTATTGAAAGTTTGTTTTTAGTGAAATAAGAGCATGTTAGCGCCGTTGTTAACAATCTCTCTCTCTCTCTATATATATATATATATTTTCCCTCTACACTGCTGCCGCTCCAGTGTGTAGGTGGTCCTTCACTAAGCCGAGCTCTATTACATTACCAGCTCTGCCTGTCATGAATGTGCGGTCAGGAAAATGTATTTTGTCAGAGCTAAAGCTATAATGCATTTAATGCAATTACAGCAAACGCCACATTAAAGCAACATCCTCAGTGTTTCTTTAATGCGGTGCGACTGTGTAACTCAGCAGCTGAGGAGAGAGAGCGGTCACTCGTGGAGACATCAACACATTTGTCTGTTGTGTTACATAAACTCTTTTATCTGTGAGGAGAGTTTTCACCAAAACGCACGAGTCCTCCACACAAACACAGGAAGGACCATGTTGTTTGGTGGCAGCATGTGCTCCACAAGATCCCTCAGTCAATGTGATATCCAGAAATTAGGGAGGAGAGCAGGCAGAACCCAGCAACTCTGGTTTGGGTAAATCTTCCTTTTTTACAGAGCAAAAAATAAAAAGACGACATGGAGAAGTTATTTTTAGCCCAGATCAGGCTGTTTGAATTATGGATACCTTACAGCCAGGAGAGGAGTCATGCAAGCTGCAGCAGCAGCAGCAGCAGCAGCAGCAGCAGCAGACTCTTCAGTATTAACGACTGTCCCAAAGCAAAAAAAAAAAAACACTCAACCACTAAAAAGATTTTCCATGGAGATGTCCCAGAGTTGGATTCAGGGGCAATAAAAATACCTGCACGAATTGCTTTTTCCTACTGGCTATAGCTTGTGTTTCAGCGATAATTTTAAACTACTACATGTTCATGTCGTCCCATTATCTACAGCTCACAACATAGCGTTCAAATATTTAAAGGCCCCTCATATTGAGCAAATAAACTCAGAACAGGTGGAGATCCTCCCTGGATAGTTCACGTGAAGTTTTGGGAGGTGGGGTGGGGGGAGGGGGTGAGTCCGGTTACAAGCAGTGGAAGGAAAAAACCTGCAGTTGAACCATAATAATGCTACTGACCTTGCACCCTTTCATTACAGAAGACACTTCGCTTCCCCTCTGCGCTGTTTGCTTGTGTGTCTTCGGTTTGTTTGGATGGTAACTCTATCCAGGCCGGGGACATGCTACGTGCCAACAACTCCTCGAAGGCCTTCATCAATCTTCAGCTCCCCTCTACCCACCACCAGGAAAAATGGTGTTACCATGCCAGTAATTTCCCAGCCTCCCCCCACCCCTTCGTCCTGTGTTGGATCCCTGCTCTCATATAAGGGATGAGAGTGAGGAGCTTTTGCTAAACAGCCTCACCAGACCACCTCGGGACGTGACCTTGCCGTGCGCTTGTACATTAGCTAGATGACAGAATTGCCCCCGCATGTTGGTTCACACCAGCTGATACGACTAATGCCCCGATCACAAACCTGCGATGGCTTCTATATAAGGCTGTGTGACACCTCGGTGGTCTGGACAGCATTAATATCAACATTGACTTATAAGGAGGAGCAGAGCAGATTAAGAGGAGCCAGGGGGGTAGGTGTAGCTCCTTTTTTTTTTAACGGGCATTGTGACTCACCATCCCAAACATTGTTTCTTGGTGTTTACAGAACATGACACGAGCTGAAGTATGGTACATTCTTTTGAGACCTCCGCATAGTTCAGGACCCACTATATTGTTCATCAGTCCTGCTGAGGAAAGTCTGGGCAGGACATGACACACAATACCTCAGGAAGTAGTCAGATGAGAGATATGGGAATAATAGTGATCACCAGAACAACAACATGTTTAGAGAGTTATGAGTTATGTAATGCGGGGGATGGGGTTGTCAAGTCAATTGTCACATCTCAAATGAATGTTCAGGGACCTCAGATGACGAATCCTAAAAACTGAGATGCTCCTGCGCCTCATACCGTCAGGTTTAGACGGCCTGTGAATCGTCATGACGTTCGATAATGATCCATGCATCAACTTTATGACCAAATGCATGCAGAGGTGTGACTAGAGAGGGTCTTATACAAACACACAGTTTGCAAAATGTGCAAACTCTACTACAACTACAAATGAAGAATCAAAGGTATTAACAGTTTGGATTGGATCGCTGAGGGTCTTGAAATTCACAAAACCGTGTCTGTACCCATGTGTGAAGAAGTGCCATAGTTTGGTGATAATGTAAAGGAGGAGCACACCCACACTTTCAGAATGGCCAATAGGAAAGCAGAGCATTTTTTTTTTGACGACTAATGACAAAATTACAGAAAACTATGAATGCTTAAAAAAAAAAAAAGCTATAATGATGTTTTTTTTTCCAGACTTTTCATTAGATTGGCAGATGAGTCCTCTGGGTGGGCAGTGCCCACCCCAGCCCACCCTTAGCCACGCCCCTGAATACATCCAAAAACCAATGACCTGCCTGTCTACCTCAGCTGTACGTTGATAGCATGCTAACAGGCCAAGCTAGCATGGTAAACATGATCAGCATTACACCTCCACAGTAATGTTATGATTGCAAACACATTAGCGTGCTAATGTTAGCTTTGTGCAGCACGCAGAGTGAAAATGAAAGCATAAGCATTAATCAGGCTGCGTTCACGGACTCTGCACTGCACGACGGTGTGAAACCGAGCTCAGCTACAGGAAGGAAAAGATAACACATTCACATTAACCAGAGTCGTAGATCAAAGCAGGATTAATGTGTTACACCCTTTCACATCGATACAGATGATACATGGTGATAGTAAATGACTCCACCTCAAGTGCTCACTTACCCTCCATTCTTATAAGTAGCACATACTGTAGAGGAAACATTATGGGAAAGTGTTGTTTGTGCCATCAGCCATCATTATTGTTCCATCAATCTGGTGTTGAAACGTCTCCAGAGGAAACACAACACTGAGCTGATGAAGTGCTGAAAGTCTCTGCAGTGCTGTTGTGTCTAGTGCCATCAGTGATTCGTTATCGTGAGATTTCAAGTCACAACACAGTGTGCAGCAGTAGCTCTTGTCTTTTTACTCCAGGGAGCTGCACCGCCTCCAGTCGTCCCGGTAATAGAAACATATATGTGCTTAAAACAGCAGTGCCGTGTTTGAAACAGTAACATCCGGCGGCAAAAAAACAGAACGAAGCAGATGTTTATGCTTTTGTCTGTGAGTATTAGAAGACACAGTGAGCTATACTTATGTATTTCCACTTTAAGTGCAGTTTGTTCTTACCATGGGAAGACGGGTGCGTCTGTTTTTATATGCATTGTGTCAAATGTGTTTGGCCAAGGGGAGTGGGTGTGGGAAAGCAAGAGCAGCAAATTGCAGGGAATGTGTGAATGGTGGTGTGTGTGTATATGTGTGTGTGTGTGTGTATGCGTGTGAAACAATAACCCGAGGCTCTCCAGTGATCACACTGATTCACTGCCCTCTCCTGCTGTACCCCCAGATACACACTTTTTTTTTTTTTTTTTTTTTTACAGCCGCATTCCTTCTCTCCAAGGCCTCGCAGCAGCAGCAGCAGCAGCGGCGGCGGCCGCGGCGGGAGCAGCCCCGGCCCCACAGTATGCACCCGCCCGCCCCAATAGCATAACACAGGAGGGGGGTCAAGGGCCACGCCATTACTCCGAGAGACAAATAGGCCATCCAAATAAAACACGACACCCTGAACACATGAGCTGAATGCAAAAAGTGGGCGAGCGGCTGCGCACACGTCCTATTGGACGTCGTCTTTCAAATCAAACATTTGTGTTTTAACTTGGTTTTAGAATCAGACCCTCTGCAGCTCATTTATTGTTGTTGCTTCCCGGTAACTCACCAGCTTTATGTTTCACTGTTGTTTCTGAGGATTTTGCAAGAGCCGACCTTGTGCTGTGTGTTTTTCAGCTGTGTGCTTGAATCTTGTCTCCCTTCGTCAGCCTGGCCACTCTGCCTCAGTGACCCCCCCGCCCATTAAATGATGTCAAGCATTTAATGCCACCTCTTAAAAAAGTTTCTTCTAAGCAAACAAAATCAGTGAGGCAGGACTGAGACTAAACACTGCATGAAACGCAGTGCTGGCTCTAAGTGCCGGCAGGGTTCAGTGGCTGTTTGGGGACACTTGTGTGTGTTATGGACTGTAGAATGAGGGTGATGGAGCTTGTGGTTGGATTGTCCTCCACCCCCACCTCGGCCCCCAGCAGCCCCCAGCAGCCCCCAGCAGCTTGCATACTGCTGCTTTACTGCCCTGCTCCCTCACACCGATTAGCAGATGTACATAAAAACAAAACCTCGCCTGCTCGTTTTCAGGCGTTTTGTAGGCTGTTCCTCCCCACACACGACGTCTCTATTTGTCTCTGGATTGACAGTTAGAAACCTCGCAGGAGGAAACCGTAATGCAGAAGGGCGGGTGATTGTTGCCTTGTAAGGAGCCTCCAGGATGATTTCTCCCTCTAAAACAATCGTATGATTCACTCAGCCGCTACGTTGCTAAGAGCTTGTGTTGAAAACAATGGACAGGCCACTCAGCAACACGGGGCAGCTCAGGACTTCCACCCCTTCATGACAAATCTGTCATCCAGTGTGCAATGTCTCAGGCTGGCTGGAGCAATCAGCAGCACCTCACCACCCTTCTCCTCCTGCATGTACTTGGGGAATGTTGCAGAAAACTTAGGGGGGGGGGGCAAAGCAGAGTGCATGTATGTATCATGTGTGTTTGTATGTGTGTGTGAGCGTAACAGAAAACACAAAGAGTAGGAACCTGGTGAAACAGGAAGCCCAGGCTGGCTTTTACATTGGAGGAATTTCCTGTCTGTAAGATGTGTATCACTGGGTTTCTACAGTTGAGGAGAGAGAGAGGAGGAGGAGGAGGAAGGAAGGAAAGTTCATTCTCTGTGTTTGAAGGCACAGGTTTCAGGCTCAGGATTTAGATTAAGAGGAGGTTTCAGCTCTTTGTCACAATAGTACAACCCCACGATTTCCACTGTTGACCCCAATTTCCTTTTTTTTGTGCTCACCTAAATGAATCATGAATCCAATGCATGTGAAAGGACCTGGTAAAGTGCTTCAAGGAACAAACAGAAGTTAAATCCACCTGATTCCATGTGTGTGTGTGTGTGTGTGTGTGTGTGTGTGTGTGTGTGTGTACACAATCCCATGGTGTTGGCTGTTGTGGCCTTTATTTGCTGTCTGTTCCCGAGTGGTAAAATGTGCTGTTTATTCTACGACTTAAAAGGCCTTAACAGTTGCCTAATGGCAGCCATCAGTGTGTTAGCCCCCCCCCCCCCCCCCCCCCCCCCCTCCCCCGACACACACACACACCATCAGTGTAAGCCCACTGTTTGTGCTACAGAGAGGAATGAGACGAGGGTGGGATGGAGGCCGGTGCCTCTGGGATTAAAGATCACTTGAAGGTGGCAGGTAGATTTAGGCCTCGTCCACACGGAAACGGAGCTTCTCCCAAAACGAAAACTTTTCCGTAAACACAACATCGTTTAAAGAAATATCTGCGCACAGGTCTAGCATTGCGGCTGAGGTTACAGGTTAGAGAGGTGGGCGCTGTGACATCATTGTTTCACAAAAGATCCATTTTGGGTGTCTACGGGAAAAACACTGTGGCGGCGTTTTGAGATTTACCCACTCTGGGACCTGTTTCCATAAAATAGTGTTTTCAGCCTCTCAAAATGCAGTTTCCATCTGGACGAAGCGCTGAAACTTTAAAAAAAAACAAAACTTAATCCTGAACCCGTGTCCTGAGTGACAACTTTTTGGTTTTAAAGTCTGAGCTCTGCACAGATTTCACATCACACGCCTGTAACACTGGCATCAGGACGAACAGTAAATAAAGAGGATGCAGCAGCGATAGACAGATAACCAGGCACCTTTATTACCCACAATGCAAGTTGAGCAGCAGGCCAGCGGGGTCTGATCAGGTCACTTCTTTATAACTTCATTTCCTGTTTTTTTTCAATCACTCGAGCTCATTTATCCGACTTCGCTCAGCTCCCTCAGGAACCATAAAAGGCTCCATGCAAACTTTTAAACATACGTGCGTCTAAAATCTGCTAGTGCTATTAATAATATAAGCTCTATATCGGAAAACATGTGCTCCGTCACCCAAGAGGAAGAGGGTCAGCGTGCATGTGTGTGTGTGTGTGTGTGTGTGTGTTTGTCCTTGCACGCATGTACATGTACTGTATGTACGTGGCTGTCCTTGCAGAAGTGCCAATGTGTCAGATCTATATTTAACATATCTGGCCAGCTGTGAGATGTTTCTATAAGTGTTTTTGCTGCACTTCAGATCCGTTGCCATAGCGGCTAAGTGATGATTTCAAAGCGGGAGGTGGTGGAGTAAAACCAACCCCCCCCCCCCCCTTCCCTTTTTTTTTTTTTCAACGGAAATCACAGACCGTTAGAGCGAAATGGAAAATACTGTGCCGTTAGCCAGCAGCAGGCCGGGGCTCAACGGCAACACACACACACACACACACACACACACACTTGGAGAAACGTGTGTGTGATGAAAAAGAGGAGGCTAAACACTTATGAGGGAATATCTCTGATAGTTTGAGGTTTGATAACGTTACAACTGTGCTGGACAGTAAGACAGACGCAGAACGAGACAGTGACTAAGAGCTTGGATCACGATTATCTGTCTCCAAAGTATTTGTGCTGAGGTCATCGGCCTATATGTAGGTGACTGGTTTGAGAATAAACACAAACCAGAAAGTGACGTGACGCCACATTCCTATTGTCGTGGCTCATCAGTGTGTTTGTGACAGTTACACAAACATGTTTGACATTGTACTGAGCTTCGCTCATGTTGTTTATTCTGAAAAAAACAAACAAAAACCAAATAAATCATGACTTCAGTGGGAAAGTTCTGCCTCCAAATCATTTTAACGGCCGCGATGTGATCTGTCAACCACGCCTTGAACTCTCGCTCTCATTCATCTTCATTCATCTCATCCCCAGGACCTAAAAACAGAGTGCGACCCCTTTCCAGGATTAAGGCTTTGACCCCATCAAGTGCCCCCGACAGCTGTGAACTGCCACCACCACCACCACCAGCCCCCCTCGTCTCAATCACTCTGGATCATTCCCATCACTCTACAGTCAGATCTCGCTCCCGGTTATAAATACGAGCAGCAGCACTTGACAGAGAGAGTTCATGTTGCTACTGGGACGTGGCTAAATTTGGCTCCCTGGCGTTCAGTCCCTTCGAGCTTCCAGTGAATCAGCTTAAACCAACAGTCACTAATTCCAGCATCGGTTTTTATTAAAGGTCCCGTTTCAGTGAGTTGCTTTTTCGCAGCCTGAACCGCTCACTGTGACTCAGAGGCAGCAGGGATACGACATCTTCCCACACCTCACACACACACACACACCCACTGAGGACGTCGTACGCCCCGAATCAGAGCGACACTGTAATTACATTGAAATCCATATGGATCACACATTGAAGTCCCAACTAAGGGTGTGTGATGAAGGTATAATTAGTGTGGAGTTTTACAAATAAGTCACTCGGGAAGTTTATTTGACCAGCGGAGCGGCGGCACTTGATGTTCCTGGGTTTAGCGAAAACAAAATTGAACACAGAACTAACCTTGTAATTATTGGACAACGTTTGGGTTGTGGCCAGTGGAGCTTCCCATATTTTACACTTTCCATATGTTGTATTTTGAAGTTTTGATACATAAGAAGATGTATTTGTGGTTTTAAGTACCCAAATCCATCTCCAGCAGAGTTTGTACTTCCCAAATAAACCCTGCAAAGACTCACTAACGTTGGAGTTGCAGTGACAAAAGAGAAGCATTTGCAATATGCAGGTATTAGTTAGCATTGATCTAAACACAACACCTGGATGAACTCTCAATATTTCACCCATTTCCTGCTCTAACGCAGTGGACACACCTGTCACCTGTGTGTTAACCCAGAAACACTGTGGCTCCACTGTGGTCGGCGCTGAAAGAGTTAACCCAACCTCCGAAATCAGTTTTAAAACACACATTAACCAAGTTTAGCCACTCAGGTTTATAAAACCTGCTCATATGCACTAATGAGTATCAGGATCAGGAAGACAGGTAACAACAGGTTGGTGTCAGCCAATCAGCAGAGAGGAGGCTCTGACTTCTCTCTTCTGATTGGCTGATTGTTTTCGGTTTGATGTGGTTAAAATACAAACACTCTGATAAACCAACTCCTGCAAAATTGGGTGGTGCATCCAGGTGGGCGGGGCTTGGGTGGGTGGGTGGGGGGGCAGTCACTGTTTCGTTGTGACATCACAAAAGTACATAAATCTCAACGACTCGCTTTAAGGCACAGTTTCTAAATAACATTCACTGTGAACTTAGTCTAGACACCAAGGACCTGATTTATAATCAATAAAAGACATGAGAGAAGATCTCACTTTATACACCGTGTGACCTTTAACGCTCGCAAACAGTCTGAATTCCTGACCTATCAGTTATCAGACATCCACAGGTCTTTATCATCTATGGAGACGGCCATGTTGGTTGTTGGACATGTGGAGTTTCATTGACCTTCCCATCACCCCGGGCAGCAGCAGCAGCGGCGGTGGTGGTGGTGGTCTGCCCTCCCTGTTGTCACCAGCTCCAGTCTCCAAAGGTGAAAGATAACTGGGAGATAAAGGGAGATTTTTGGAGCCATTGTTCTTTCGGTTAATAATCTTGATAAGTTCAATAAAAAAGTGCAAAAGTGACTCTTTGGTAAACACACACACACACACACACACACACTCAGAGATAGGTTAGTGGAGGAGAAGAGCCCTCTGCACTGTGTGTGTGTATGTGTGTGTGTGTTTCAGGGAATCACTGGCTCCTCCTCCTCCAAACTTTGTCACGGGTGTGGGAACTCCCTGCTCCATGTATCATGATTAGGTGAGCAGAGAAGGCGTGGGCCCAGAGAGGGAGAGAGAGAGAGAGAGAGAGAGGAGAGGACGCTGAGGAGCTGACGGAGCATTAATGAGACACTGGCCGGTTAGAGTTACAGCAGGGATGCAGTTTTAGCCACAACGCGCCTCTGGTGTTCAGGCTTCATCTGCTGCTCACTTCAGAAGACAGAAAGACCAAAAAAAAGCGCGCGGACAAAGTGGGACTGTGACTTTTGCTTTTTCACCATTGTAAAGAAACTTGTTTTGTCTTTAGTGGATTATAATTTATTGTCAACAACAAAATCATGGGACTGGAGCGGTTTTGCGTAAAGACGCCGAGGATGGTGGTGGCTCCTCTCGGCCGCTCGCTCCTTTGTATCCTCGGGCTGCTGCTCGCTTCTTCTCAGCCCGTCTGCGACGCGTTCAACTTGGACGTGGAGAATCCAACTGTTTACAGCGGACCTAAAGGGAGCTACTTCGGATATGCTGTTGACTTTTATTTGGCCGATTCCGCCAGGTGAGTTGAATCAAACACTTGAACTTAAAGTCACCTCAGAGCGAGAGCGAAACACACTCTCCAACCAGAGGTGTTGTCTTTTCCCAGCTGTACACGAGTCTGTTGCTGCAAACTTTTCCATCAGCTTTATATCAACTTCAGAACATCTACAACTCCCCCGTTAAAGACACAGAGCGAGTTTCCAATAGGCAGCAAACACACAATGGTCTGCAGGCTCTGATGTTAGACCAGAGCTTTGTGCCTCCTGGACGCTTTTCTTCTTTTACGCACAGCGCTCGCACCCTCAGCGTGCACCCAGCTCACTGTAATTGAATATACTCAGGAAATTGCATTTATGTTCAGAATGAGTCCTCTACATTAAAGCCCGGATAATGGCAGCAGCCCATATAACACGAGTAAGAGAGTGTGTGTTTCATCATGAAGCCAGAGGAAGAACAGAACCTCCTGGAATCTGCCCACAAATCCTAATCTCATTTCCTTCACAAAATGACATTTAATTCTGACCTTTTAATCTGACCTCGCTTTAAAGCTCCACAGAGAGAGAGAGAAGAAAGAGCCTGTTAAGTGCAGCAGTATGGGGCTGAAGTGATTGTGATGCTTCCTGGCTCTGTGGGGACGTGATCCCTGTGACACCCAGCAGCCTGCCACTGTCTCAGCACTCCTCCCCATGAGATTTTTCTCTGGTGTCAGTCTTCATGGGGACTTAAGCACATGCCTGTGGTCTGGTCTGATACTCTGGTTGTACTGTGGAGCATCCTGGTCTTTGTATGGACAGGGGACACAGAGATGAGACGATGCATGGGTTAACTTTGGGGAAGATTGTACATTTTGTGTTTTCGGTTTTCAGTGAGGCGTAGACCCTACTCTCTAATAGTTATAATCATTAGCAAAAGGGTCATGCAGCCGCAGACAAGGTCTCGCTCAGACTTCCTGGCTCACTCTGTGTCTGCTGAGCACCAGAGGTGTCTTGGCCCAGCGCCGCTGGAGCAGCGAGCATGCTGGGATTTGAGGAGAGGGCTTTGTGCCGAGTGGGTCGGCAGCAGCAGCAGCAGCAGCAGCAGCAGCAGCAGGGGCAGCTTCAGTTCCCCCTGTTTCCCTTCCCCTCATCCTCCCTGGACGACAGACACTCAGACAGGGGGAGACCTCCTCACTCCTCCCCACCCCACCCCCGTCTTCCCTGGCTGGCTGGCTGGCCCCCGCTGTCTCTTTAAAAGCCTGCTGCTATTGGTCTTCATTGGGAGAAGGAGAGCCGGAGAGCTTTATGATTTAGTATGTGAGGCCTGTATGCATAGACCCCACTGATGTCATCCTGCAAGGCTTTTTAATTCATCTACCTCTCAACCCCCCCCCCCCCCACCCACCCACTCACCCTCTTCATACCACCCCCTCCCCATCCTATCCCATTAAGTATAAGACAGTAGACGTCATCTTTCTGATGACTTAATCTGAACTTTTCTGAGATGAGACAGCGAGCAAGAATAATGTTGAAGTGCAGCTTCCTACAGCCCGGCGCTCTGTAATTTAGCTGTGGATGATATGTATTCAGAAGTCAAATGTCAAGCAAAAGAAAGCATGAGCGAGCAGATTTGAGACCATGAATCATCGCTTTATCTGCAAAACCACATGTTCGTGCCACTTTTCATCCACAGCTTTTCTTAGAAGTCGACACATCAAAAACATCAGCGCAGAGTCCAGAAATGAGATTCTGTTATCTGTTGCTATTTGCCATCACGACATCATCGCCCACGCTGCAGAGACGTGAGGGAGGAGGTGAGGTGGGGAGGGAGTAGCAGGAGTCCTGGAGGGGTGACGTCATGTGAGGGATGCACCAGGAGTTTATTCCTGTCAGTATGAGCTGCTGTGAGCCTGGCTCCGACCTCATGAGTTAGAAATTATTGCTGTTTGTATAAAGAGTTGTCTCCATCACCGGGGCAGACCGCTGTGCTGTGTTACGAGGGGGGCGGGGGGGGGATACATCTTCCTGTCAGACCTCTCTAAAACACAAAGGCTCACTTTCTCCTACTCGGACGCTCATCCCTGACAACAAATTTTATATACGAGGCGGGTCTGTCGTGCCCTTCGGCCTGCTGTAATAAAATGAAGTTTGGACGCTGGCAGCCGGCCCACCCTGGAAGAACGCCTGAGGATAGTGTCTGTGAACTGTGTGACGGGCGGCTCTTGTCAGATGCACACAGGAAGGGCAAGAGGGTATGTGCTCCCCTCACGTGTGTGTATCTGTGTTATTCCATGTTGAGAGAAGATGAACTCCTCAGAGTCTGTACTCTCTGTATGTCACTCATCATGGACACCCCCCCAAACCCCACCCCCAGGACAGTCTCCTTCAAACAGCTTCTAATCAAACAACAGTAACCGACTCTGGTTTGACTTTCTCTGGTGCCAGGCAGGGATAAGGGGAGTGGATCATACAGAGATACAGCGGGTCAAAGGTCAGGGAGAAGGGGGGGGGGGGGGGGGGGGCTGTAAATAATAACAGACCTGGCCTGGAGTGTATGAAAGGCTGAAGCAGCTTCTGAAGGCACCCCCCAGGTGTCTCTCTAAATGCATCGAGAAGTTGCATGACAGTGAAATAATGATGGAGGATCAGTCATATGTTCCAGTCTGTGCGGTGATGTGCATTAGCTCACGGATGGTTTGGCCATGACGAGCTCCTGCCGAGGTCAGCCGGTCCATGTAGGTCACTCTCCTCTCAAACAGGGTTAGAGTTGAACTAATATTGACACTGGATCAGTGGGGGGTGAGGGTTGGGGGGGGGTCTCCTTTGGCCACTAAAGCTGCAGTATTTTGTGTTTTGATCAGTGTCTACTCGAGTGTCGCTCTCCACACATGATGACTCTCGTTTCTGTTATTGTTTTCCGCGGTGTCGTTTCTTCGAGGGACCTGTTTCTAAATCAAACCGCTAAGTGTCTGAGCTGCGAGCAGCACAGCTTGTATATTTAGGCTGCCAAGCTTTTCTTCATCCAGGTTCTTGTAGTTGTGCGCAGCAGACAATGGGGCTCTTTGTCTGATGGCAGAAATTGTTGACTGTTTTCCATTGGAGCAGCTTTTTCTCTGTGACTCAAGACTTTCTTGATTTATTGGCCTTTAAGAAAAGCTTCTTTAATTTTTCTGTTGTCAAGCTCTCTGTGTGTGCTTCCACGATAATCAGGCCAGTAGGTTGGGAAACATTAGTTGTCTGGTGCTGGAAAGGTCGGTGGGGATAAAGTTAGCATGGCTTCGCTGCAGTCTGTCTCAATCATAAAGTGCCTGTCTAGCTTTTACTGGTCTGCTGTTGGAAAAGGGGGGTGGGGGTTGAATAATGAGCCAGTGTGTGTGCTCCACTGGAAAAAGATGTCAGTGTGGACGGTGACGATGTGTTTAAAGGGCCTGTGTGGACCCTGCCGTCACGTCTGCAGGATTGAGTTGGGAATGCCCCCAGGACGTCACGTCTACTCTGGAGCAGAGTTGGCCGTTGGTCGGGGTCGTCCTGACTCATACTTTGCTAGATTTAATCTCTGACTGCCAGCAGGTCTGGTTTGCTTTAACCCCCAGGTCATGAAATGACTCACATCTCTAGTAACTTGATAAAAGCTATTCTTTATATAGCAATAAGCAAATGACGCCATCGTCCGCTGGTGCAGTGAGTAGTTCTGCTGGCTGAAAGTCAAATTAGCATCACTTCTCATATCTGCGATGGAAATAAGACGGGACCTCTGGCCATTACTGTCTATGAATGACTGTGTGTTTGTATGCGTGTGTGTGTGTGGTGCGGCTATGGAGGTGGGGGGGGGGTCCTGGGTGCACAGACAAAGTGTTTCAGCAGCTGCTTCAACACCCCCGTCACCACGTTTTGATACAACAGCCTCCCTCTCCTGAGGTGAGAGGACTGGACCCCCTGACGTGGGCATTGTGGAGAGGTGTGAACCGCTGGCAGTTAAACTCCCCGCAGGAGGATTTTAGGGCGGTTGGAGTGTGAAGGGGGGGGAGGAGGAGGAGGAGGAGGAGGTGGGCAGCAGTTTGGTATGAGAATGTGCGACAAGCTTTGACCACAAGTCTTTTAGATACGTTACAGCAGTTTTTTTCACCCACCACTTGTGAAATCCTGTTTGTCGTGACATGACATTATCTGGTGGTTTTGACAAAAGCAGCCGCTGGTTTTCACACATTAACGAGGCCCGAGCTGTAAAGTTGCAGAACGATTCCTCTTCACTGAAAGGTTTGGAAGTTAAACAACAATAATTTCAAAATCAGCTCGGTGTCAGTTTGCTAATTCAGTTCCCAGACTCGTGACGCCCGGCAGCAGAGTTGCTTAAAATCAGCGAGTCCAAGCGGTAGTTTTGAATTTTGCCTTTGCATATCTACACATTTTTCTTGCAGGACATAAACAACATTGTTTGGCCAAACAGGCCCACAGCACTAATGCCTTGCAGGCCACCTGTTGCCCAACAATATTCTTCTTTTGAAGACACTGAGGAAATGATTCAGTGGTCACAGTGAGATCAGCTCCCCGACAGACTGGACTGTTTATCTGATCAGCGCTCAGATCCCAGTTCCTTTTCCTTTTCAACTTATCCCTATAGCATGTGGGAACGTCTATGAAGTTCAATAAAAGAGTCGATTTTGCCTCCAGGCCTGCAGAGCAGGATACAGATCCTTCATACGGTGCTGCGCCCTCGCCACCGTAGCATCTGACTGCTAGCAAGAAACGTGGCTGCGGCTCAGCACAGTAGACTCTCTGTAGTCAGCACACGCCATCCCAGCAGGCACTGCTACTCTCATCATCTTCAGGCTCCTGGACAGCAGCACTGAGAACATGTGTGTATGTGGTGGTGTATGCATATGTGTGTGTGTGTGTGTGCGTGTGCAGACAATCGTCCATATGGCAGCCGTAAGGAATCAAACAGCTTCTGTCTGGCCTTGGCTCTGCGAGGACGTGAGACTATTCATGTGGCTCCATGTGGTCTAGAATAAGTCATCACATACTACTGGTACCTCTCATTTCTGTCGTTCAGCTGATCTCACTCTTGAGTGCCCACGCAGGCTTTGAAAAGTCAATATAGCTGCAGTGAGATGACATCACTCCACAGCGTCCAGTATTCATTAATATCTCGAACATGTCCAGCTCCATATTTCCACTCCCACTGATCCAGGACTCGTTTCTTTCTGTCTTTCTTTCTTTCTTTTTTTTTTAGCTGGCAGTGAAGGTCAAGAGCTGCTTCTGGCTCCGATCAGGTCACCGCATCTGGGTTTACTGATATGGAGCCACTCCACTGTTTGAGCATGTGCTGATAGCTGAGTGTAAACTGCATGGGTCAGTGTACATGTTGCTGTTGAGGTTTGAAGGCCCTGCTACTCCCCCCCCCCCCCCCCTGCCGTATTGTTCACTGAGCCGTGTTTATGGCTGCAGATGGAGACTGGCATGCTCAACAAATGTGAATGCAGTTCACCTCTTCCGAGCTTAAAGCAGTTATAATAGTGTATAAGTGACATCAGCTTTCGCAGCTGGGAGGAAGACAATTAAATGTGGAATGGTGGGGGGCGGGGGGTTGGTGTGTGTGTGTGTCTGAGCGGGAGGGGGTACCAGAGGAATTTGCCCTCTGACAACCTCCTCCTGTAACCTCATCATAAACCGTATTACCCGTAGCTCCTCACGATAATGTCACATCAGCACGTTTCCAGCGCGGCACCACTCTGCTCTGCAGTGTCCCTAATTTCTCAGCCCCACATAAAATAGTGGTTGTCTGGTAATGATGGTGTGGCGAGAGACTTTTTTTTTTTTTTTTTGGAAGAGCGTCCTCTGATTGCTCGACTTTTCAAACGAGACAAACCTCAGGCCTTCAGCTGGTGTTTATCCACATTCCTCACTCGCAGCCCAAATCACTTACTGTAGTTTAATTAATGCGTAATTGTCAGTCGGGTCGTTAGTGGCTGCAGCTGCTGGGGTCGACTCTCCTCGACGTGGTGAAGACTTTAATGCTTCTCATACTGATGAGGTCTGAGAGTCGTCTCAGGAGCGACTTTTCAGCGCGTCAGCGTGGCTCTTCCTGTCGCCTGCTGTGGTCCCTGTCAGACCTGAGCTGGAGCGGACTGACTCACCACCATCATCATCATCATCATCATCATCACCAACAGTCTTTTGTCTAGACTCATTTGAGTCGCTGTGGTTTGAAAACAAACTCGGTGAGTTTGTCCTTCAGCTCCTGAACTAATTGCATACATTTGCATACCCCACCCTTAGAGCCCCCCCCCACACACTTTTTTTTTTGTCCTACAAAAGAATTTGTTATGCAGCACTTACCTGACTGCAGCTAAAGCTTCATTAAATGCTAATGATACGAAAGCTCTACCTTTTCAGCACAGATAAGGAGCAGGGGTGGGGAGATGCCAGCTAGAATTAGACTGATCCTCACCAGATAGGGACCCATTAAATGCTAATTCTCCCACTTTTTCTCCACTTTCAGATTACTATCAGTCAGTGTGTGTGTGTGTGTGTGTGGCAGCACATCTGTGTGTATCTGTGTAAGGTAGTGAAAACTTTCCTCAACTGCCAACTTGCTGATTAAAGCATGATCTGCTTGTTTTGTTATTTCCTGTATTTTTTTTTTTTTTTTTTTTTTCTCGAGAAGCTGCGGCGGCGGCGGCCAACTATGGCTGGACTCCTTTCAGATCTGATCCAACACAAGATGCTGTGGCTTCCAATTTCCTCGGGGTTGTTATTGTGTGTTGAGTAGACGGTCCTCCACTGGTGTCGTTTATTGCATACATGTGCTCGCCTCTCAGTTACAGTGTTTCTGGGAAGGTTTCTGCCAGCGAAGCATCAGCTGAACTCTGCTTTGTTGGAGATGAATCTCAGAGCATGGTCTAGTGTTTTGCACATACATTTGTGTGTTGAGAGAGAGTTCGGCAGGATGGAGATCCTGTCTCGTCGTGAGAACCTCTGAGCGTGGAACCCCTCCTGTGATTTACATTACTGTACAGGTGGAGCTGTGCTGCTCTACTGGGATATTCCTGCGTCTGCACATGTGGTCAGAAATAAAACGAGGAGGGGTGGTAGAGGTGGAGGGAGGAGGGGGACGACGCTGGTTCTTGCTCTCCAAGTCAGGCTGGTTTGTTTCTTTTTCTCTCTTCCAACACTAACCGGGAGTTTCTGCTCCACATTTGGAATTGGCACCGTGCTGTATCTCCTCTGCGGCGCTGCAACAACCACAGTCAACGGTGTAATACTAAACTCGTGCCTTCTTTCTCTCCGGCTCCTTCCCTTTGTTCTCCCACACAGTGCAGAGATGCTGAAATGACGTGAGAGCTTTGCACTGACCACCAACACTCCCTGGTCTGCTTTTTTTTTTTTTTTTTTTCCATGAGACATCCCATAATGTTTCATCCGAGGTAATAAATAGGTTCAGTGGGATTAATTATTGAGGATTGCACGGCCTTGGACTGCTGCACGGTTTAACTGCCGTTTGACTCATGCTGGCTCCCTCTGTCTTCCTCTCTGGACCCCGCTGAGGAGGAGTCACCCCTGGGGGCAGGATGCTAAGTTTAGCCAAAATGTAAACCTTCATGCACTAGTGGAAGATCTGGGGCAGGAAAGGGTGTTCTCTTCCTGTTTTGTGGAGACCCCCCCCCCCCAGACACTGTCTGTCTGGTCATGATGGTCCCTTGCCTCCTTTACCCACATCAGTGCCAGCAGTTGTCCAGAATGAGGTAATGGCTAAAACATCCACTTAAAACACATTATCTCCTTTGCCAACTTAACCATGCCCAAATCTCGGTTTCCTCCTTTAATTTATCGCCGCTCTCCACCCTCTCCTCTTCCCTTTCATCTCTGAAGTACATCCTATGTGTCTTCTTCGGTCTTGGACGCACCTGTAACCCGCACTGATTCTTCCGATGTCTGTTGAAGTGCTTGGCTTGCACCCCCCCCCCCCCCACCCCTTCCTGTAGCTGCACAGTGTAGCTCCAAGGACATGGATGTTGGAGTGTGACAGCTGTAGAAACAAGAGTGTGACTCCACTTAGCCTGTCTGCTCTCTTGTTTTTCCTATTGAATGTGCCCCACAGGGGTGCACGTGTGACTGTGTGAGTTTCTCTTTATGTGTGTGTGTGTGTCTGTGAACATCACGTGCACACATGTCACAGTAGAAGCACTTTCTTCAGGGTTGTACAGGATTATGTAAAACGGTGCTGCAGCCTGTTAAAATGTTTTTCTCTTGAGTCAGAATACTAATACTACTGCTGCGCTAAGCGGTAAAATGTGCGCACCGCATCACGTTTAAAGCTCAAGTCGAGTGGGAGGTCTGGTATGCAATTTTTTAATTGAGGCCAGGCTGGGAGCTACAGACCTTAGCAAAAGAGATTCAGGTTTATAAATGTCTAAATGTTGAAAAAGTTTTTTTTTTTTTTTAGATTTCACTCACAGCATGTCGTCTGTCCTGTCCTTTTCTCCTCCACAGTGCGAGCGTGGTGATCGGAGCTCCCAAGGCCAACACCAGACAAGTCAACATCACACAGGGAGGATCTGTATTCTACTGTCCGTGGAGCGTCGGCCAATCAGACTGTCACAACATCGAGTTTGATCCTGAAGGTAAGGCCTGGTGCACTTCTTGAGACTGGCTCCAAAAACAAAGTCAGTTCCCACAGACTTCAGTGTTAAAATGCCCCAACTTTAGTTTGGTCTCTGCAGCTTATTCATGAAAACTCACCTGTTTGAATTTAAAGTTCAGCATAATTGAGGATGCTGCCACACTGAATGACATGTGGATGAGCCTGTAAAAGCGCGCACCGAAGCCTGGACTCCTCGCATACTCCTGCTCTTCAGCAGTTTTTGAATTGACCGGCTGTCAGACAGAGTTGGACTCTGAGATTCAAACCTGCTCTTCATGTTTATGCTTTTTCACTCCTTGAATAGATGAAGCACAAAGTCTCCTTCTGTGCTGCAGGTTTTGTGTTGTCCCACACTAGTAAGTCACTTTAGATAAAAGCTATTTGCTAAATTAGTCAGTGTTATGTAACGCAATGTGGTGTTCAAGGGATCTGACATCCAGAGCTGAAGGAGAAATACCAGACAAATGCCTCTTTGTGCTCTTTAACTGTGCAGTTGGACTGATGGAGCCCTGATGTGCTTCTTGTTATGTGGCTCTTTGAGAGGATGAGAAACTGGAGATGGTGTTTTAAACTCTGAAAATGGCTGCTCTGTTGTTGCGTACACGTACACCTCTGCAGACCTGGATCAGGCGTCAGTGTTCAAGCTGCTGTTGGCGACACTGGTTCCTGGACTTGGGATGATCCCTTCTTCCTGTTTGTGTCCTCTCTGCTCTGTGGGGATGAAAAGGGTAATGGGGTGTTGAAGAGGTTTTCTTGAAGGATGCTCCTTCCTTCCCTCCAGGTCGTGTTTGTGTTGCCTCACCCCCCCCCCCACCACCCCTCCCCACCAGGAACTATAGAGAGATAAGCAACCAATAAACAAATAGTTTGGACAAAGAAATGTCCTGTTTGTGTGACAGGTGAAGGAGGCGCCGCTCGTCTTGACAATAAGGCCCCGAAGGCGAGTCAGGTTTAGGTAAAGTAGTTCAGGGAGAACACGAGGAAGTGTGTGAGTTTGGCTAATGAATGGATTCATATTTCAGTGTGTTGATGGAGAAGCCATCAGTGTGTTTTGAACAATGGCGCCATGGTGATGTGAGGAAAGGCACACAGGAACGAGACGCTGGCGTTTCAGCTGAACATGGCTTGAGAACACACACATGCACACAATCAGGATGAATCGCACTTCTGACTTTTTTTTTTGCAGGCGAACACAAGTTTAACGCAGAGTGTTTCACAAGCCTCGTTTAACAGCATCATTTTATTGAACACTGCCTCTTTGTACCTTTCCTTAGTTTTGCAACGTTTTTCCTTTTCGCAACATAAAAATGTGTTGTGCATCCCTGGGTGCTGGCTGCAGGCCACAGGGACTGATGTCATGTGCAAGCAGCGTGGCCTCATGCTTGAAGGTTAGTCCCCTGGGTTTTCAGAGAGCGTCCTTCATTTTTTTTTTTTTAAAAGGATCTTGCTTTGAAGGAGCTGATTAGAGTGCCAGAGCCGGTTCCGACCCGACATCTGGATCATGGCAGAGCGGCTGTAAAGTTGAGAGTCTCCGACAACTCAGTACACGGACATCTGCATGCAAATGTGCCGGTGCCAAACAGCTGTTACATGGAGGACATTTACTGCTGCGAATCAGCTATTGTAGCTTTGACTGTGCTCTCTGCCAATCCCGACGTAGTAAATGTTACAGCAATAAATAAAAAAAAAAGATATTCAAGTGATGATGCCGGACGTTCATATAAATATATTTCAAAACTTTTTCCACCATGAATGTCCAAGTGAGGGACGATGTCCATGTTATTCTCTATCCAATAGAGTGTCAGTCCTTCTTATATATATATTCCTGGTGTCATAGGTCTCGCTGCCTCTTGGTGAGTTTGAGCTCTGACCCACAGGACACAGACCCTCTTAATTAGCCTAACTAATTGGGTCAAAGTGGCCAGAGGCCCCCCCTCCCATCCACTTCCTCTTCCATTGAGATAAGAGCCTGTCTATGGATCTGAGCGGCACAGGAGGAGGAGGAGGAGGAGAGGGCAGTAGAGAGGGTGCAAGAGGGGCACATACAGGATGGGAGGGAGGGAGGGTAAGAAGGCCAGAGGAAAAGAGGGAGAAACCAGAGCCCTGGTCCGCGGCTCTGCCCCCCCCCCTCCTCTGTTCTCCTGCTGTCTGTACTCCCACAGGGGCAGCTGATGTGATGAGTGAATTTAGCCATTTGTCTTCTACTACCCCACTGACACACACACAAACACACACACTCACACAGAGAGCCTCTAACCCCACTAATGGCCGTCCTCGCACACACAGTTCAAAGGCGAGACTTAAGTCTATGGATGCACTCCAGACCCCCACACTCCAACTGCTGCTCCCACGGGGAAACTGGGCCGGGCACCGTGTCGCTGTATCAGCACACATGCGGCGCTAACCGGGCCTTCCCAAAGGGATGGGGGGGGGGGGGGGGGGGGGGCATCGGTCAGATGACATACTATGTGGCTGCTGTCTCTGGGTTTCCCTCCATCTCCCCTGTGCATCTCCTCAGAGAGCGTTTCACGTGACTCCAGCTGGACGCCTTCAGTCGCCTCAGACAGACACAGAGTCAGAGCTGGAAGTAATGCAGCCTCATGAGAACCTCACTCAGCTCCTATAGGTGTTTATATTAATGCACTTTATCACTTTTTAAGTGGCGAGATAACTGATCACAGTGCGGTGTAAATCACAGGAGGACTCAGACTAACACAGCCGGCGCTCAGCCTCTACCTTCCCCTGGTGGCTTTGCATCGGCCTTATCCAAACACAGACCCCTGAGTTATGAAAATATCAAGGAGGTGTATGCTTTAAGGAGAGGTAGCGTGCTGCTAAGGCAGATTAGTTAAAGTAACAAGCTTATAAGGAGCCGCTTGAAGTGCTGGTCGTGTTATTGCCTGTATGGATAAAGCACTTCTTTTCACACAAGGACTTTCTGAGTACTTAACACAACCGCTGAATAACTTCAGCAGGAAAGCCGAGATATGGAGATTACGCAGAAATACAGTTGGGTTATTAAAAAACTATAATCTCGCTGCTAACCGTCTCGGGTGAGGAGGGGGAGTGGGGTGAGGATGCTCACTGAAAGCTAAGGAGGGAAAGGCGACGTGGGAGAGATAGTGTAAGAAAAATGAGTAAGAATATGGAGATAATATTGAAAGTGCAAACAGAGGAGGAGAGGGGAGAAGTGTGTGCCTAAACAGAGATTACTGGGAGGTTGCTATGAGGAAGCCCAGGCCAGAGTGTGTGTGTGTTTTCCTTGGACCCGGGCCGCTTCGCTGTTTCCACAAAGACACAAGGAGGGAACGGGCCGTCACCCCCAGCTCAGCTCCAGGCTGCCTAGTTGGCTGGGAGAGAGAAAAAAGGCCAAGGGGTGGCGGAGGAGGAGGAGGAGGAGGAGTAGAGGCAGCAGGGAGGACAGGGAAGGCCCGACACGCAGCCTGCTCTCCTCACATTCATATAAGTCGTGATCGGTCCTCGGGCTCTGAAGAGATGCTGGCCCACCGCTGCTTAGCAACGGTTTGACGTTGAAAGTCTCGACGGGAAATGAGTGTAATGTAATGAATGTAAAAGTGGAGGGTGGAGCTGCATGTGCTGCTCTTCAGTTCAGTATAACTTCTCATCAGCTGCTGCCATGTGAGAAGTTTCCTCAGCCTCTTTAGGAACTTGTATTAGTACACTTTGAGGCCAGATAAGTGATCATGGTGCAGGATAACTCACAATAACAATAACAGGACTCCGCTGCCTTGGTAACATGACTCAAACTAACACAGTCTGTGAGTGTTGTCCTGTTCTTAACACATGCTGGTGGTTTGATGAAGTCTTGAGGGGAAATGAGTCTGAAGACTGGAGAATGGTTCCTCACTTCTCTGTTTGCAGCTCTTGAAACTTCCCTTATAGATGTCAGCTGATCGGCGTCTCCTCGCCAAATCAACTTGGTTGAATTTCATCCTCCCTTGCAGCACGTCTGTAACATCTGTCTCCCAATAAAGTTGTGCTTAAACCTGACTCCCCACACCATCTGTCATGTCACCTGCTGCTGTCACAGTGTTGTGGAGGGAGAGATCAGTGTTAGGGACTGACCAGGTGGTCAAACAGAGTAAAAGGTCACTGAGGGTTAAGCAGGGCCAAACCAAACCAAACCAAACCAAACCAAACGCAGGCAGAGGCTGTAAGAAACCCGCCGGTCTCCTCTAGTCTGTGGTGGCTCAGAATCACATACCTTCTTTTCAAATTCTCACTCTGATCGTGTTTGCATGAGAAATGGTTTAACTGGAGTCTTACGGCCTGTTTTCTGCCAAATGTCCAGATGTTTCCAATGGGGAGGAGGGAGAAGGAGGAGGAGGGGAAAGGGGAGGAAGGGGGGAGGCAGAGTGCATGTTTTATCACAGTTTCATCACTCAGTGTCATTTTCTTGTGTTTTTTTTTCCCAGGGGATCGCACTTTTTCACTCAACGACACACAACACCAGGTTGATTTCAAGTCCCACCAATGGTTCGGCGCCACCGTGCGTTCCCACGGTGACACGATTCTGGTAAGGCGACCCCTTTTTTTTTCTGGGGGAGAGGATTCTGGGGGTTGGGCAGGAGGACTAGGGTTTCAGCTCTGCTCCACACCACTGGCGCTCTCCACTATTATGATTAGGACTTTCATTGAAGCTTGGCCACATGGCCGTGAGGAAACTGTCTGGTTGAGGAGACATCTCACTCTGACATCATAAAGAGTGCGTGTGTGTGTGTGGAGGAATCTGTCTCTCAGATTTCTGTCCGTCGAGTTGTTGTCATTCTCCTCCAATTTTCACCTCCCGTCTCGACACCATAGAGAAATAGAGTAACATCAAAGTTGAGCCGCCCGTTGTTTGGTCTGATGGTGCTGATGGGGTTGTGACCTGGGTTGAGTTACGTGGTTACGCCGCTCCAGATGTACCACTGACCTCAGCCTGGGTGTCCTCCTGAGTTCACCAGGGTGTTGTTACAACTGGAAAAACATCTCCCAACCTAAAAGCTCACCCTGATCATCACCACATCTCCTATACACCTCCCTCCCCTCCCATCATCCCCGACTGTCTTTCTCCACCTCCCCCCAGGCCTGCGCCCCTCTCTACTCATGGAGGACCGAAAAAGACATCCCTCATTCTGACGCCACGGGAACCTGCTACCTCTCCGTCCATAACTTCACCAAGTTTGTGGAGTACGCCCCGTGTCGCACAGGTAACCATCACCTCTCCTCAAACACTGACACTTTTTTTTAATCTTTGCGGTGTGATGCCTCGAAATCATAAGTTCTGGTTCTGAAATAAACTGATGGATGTGTTTCAGAAATCAGCGAAGAGAGCGGACAAGGATACTGTCAGGGAGGATTCAGCGCCGACTTCACAAAGGTAAAGATCTTAATGAACAGCTCTGCTAACCTGGAGTAATAGCCTCTTCCTTTTCTCTGTGTAGTAATCAGCCTGGTTTATGTTTCAGGATGGCAAAGTGGTATTAGGAGGTCCAGGCAGTTACTTCTGGCAAGGTATGTAGGACACATACCACAACCAAACCACGTGAGAATATGAACCCAGGCCTTAAAATATCTTCAAAACAAATTGTCAACACCATTTATTTGTTTTTTTTTACTGTAGGTCAGGTGATCTCTGCAGCCAAGGAGGACATCATCAAAGCATACTACCCAGGATATTTCATGCAGGCTGTGGACGGACAGATTCAGACCAGACAGGTCGAGGCCATACATGATGACAGCTACCAAGGTGAGAGAGGCTGACCAAAAAAAAAAAAAAAAACTTATGATGAATATCCACATGAATGCATACCTGCCGTCATCTGGTGGCCATGCAAACTAAAGGAAGGTCTCTTTGACAGGCTACTCCGTCGCCACCGGGGAATTCAGCGGCGATCAGCTGGAAGGTAAGTCCATAAAACGGGGGGTCGTGTACCCACACGGTCTAATTTAAGGCGAGACGTTAAGGGGCAGTAACACAGCAATGTAAATATTACAAGTGACGTGAACATAAACTGATGTCAGCTACGATATTTTACATGATTATTGAACTGGAAATGTCATCATTGCTGGATTTCTCTCCGCCTCCTGCTGAGATTGACCTGTGTATTTTTCCCCCCTAAATCTTTACTTCATCTCTCTGTGCACCTATTAGATTTTGTGGCCGGTGTCCCGAAAGGACTCATGCTTTATGGTTCGGTAAGAAAGCTTAATCATCACTCTTACTTTGGCTTTCAGTTTTTGTCCTTTTTAGAATGGGAGAGCTTTGGAGATTTGGACTTGGGTCTGATACAGGAAAATAAAATGAGAAAAAAAGCAAACGGCCTTTGTGATATGGTCGCAGTGGGAATTATTTTTTCAGTGATTTCCATATCAGCTGCTGTGCTTATATTAGGATCTATTAAAAAAAAGACATTGACCATATGTTGCTGCTGTGTTGCAGGTGTCTATTCTGAATGGTACAGATCTGAAGACCATGATTAACTACACTGGCGAGCAGGTGAGTCTCTCTCTCTCTTGCAGAAAGCTCCTTCACGCTCTGCTTCAACCTGCACTTTCACTGCCCGGCTCCTCGTGAGAGCTCCTAATTTGTCAAGTCAGTGTAATTTCCTTTTGCTCCATTCTCTTTTTAATAGAGTTTGGTCTCTTTCGTGGTTTTGCTGTAAAGCTCGATTATTGAGAGGGAAAAAGTGCAGTGGCAATTTCTGCAAATCGTTGTTGGGGGTAGGTGGGGGGGGCTAAAAAAGCACCGGGCTTGTTTAAACAGCGATGATTGATTCAGCTGAATAAATAAAATCACAAGTGACTTTGTTTACGCTCTGCCTCCACTACGTCGTCGAGGTTCATGAAGACAGCTGGAATAGCTGGAATAAACCTGTAAAATCCATCAGCCGCTCATGTTTCCTTCAAACTAAGTAACGCAGGGAGCATCTCTGAAGATCGCAGTAGTGTGACTGCTCCGTGTGATCATTTTCTTTATGACTTTAATGCCTCCTGACAATGAGATCTTCATTCGCCAAAGTGATGGAAACAATTCTGTTTACAGATGGGATCATATTTTGGCTATGCAGTAGCGACGACTGACATCAACAGTGATGGGTGAGTGTTCGCTCTCGTTTTGAGTCTGTTGTCTCGTCTAGATTGGATGACGCCAGTGATTCATCACAGCTGGATTCTCTGGCGTCAGTATTTCTGATCTTCCTCTCTTGTCTGCAGCTTGACCGACCTGCTGGTGGGAGCGCCCATGTTCATGGTCCGCAGCTCTGACGGCCGCCTGGAGGAGATGGGCCGGGTCTACGTTTACCTGCAGCATGGCCCACTGAACCTGGAGCTACGCCTACCTCACCTCACAGGCACTCAGGCTTATGGGAGATTTGGCAGCACCATTGCACCGTTGGGAGATCTGAACCAGGATGGCTTCAATGGTAAGAGCAGGGGTTTGAGGGAGGGAGACGCAGATGCATCATGTTAAAGGTAGAAATACTGTAGTTGCTTGAATTAAAATGAATAAAATCAAAGTGAAATTTCAATAATGAGTAAAGAAACAAACCTAAATGGGAATGAGTTATTTTTGAATAGTTTGGCTTTTGAACGTATCTCACTTGGACAAACTGAACCTGACAGGAAGTGGTCGTCATAACGTATTATCTTAATTTAATAATAAAGAGCTATTTCCCATGTTACCTTTTTGTTTTTCTCACCAGACCACTGTGGTTTCAGGCTAAACTGCTTTTGCCAGAAAAAACTGATACAGCCTGCCAACAATATCTCATCAAACAATTGGACATTTAATCAAAACGGATTTAATATATTTTAAATGAGCTAATCATTTCCCGACCTCTTGCTCTGTGGCTAACAGATGTGGCCATCAGCGGTCCGTTCGGAGGGGAGGACCGGCAGGGACTGGTCTACATCTATAACGGGTACGCAGATGGACTCAGGGACAAACCGTCTCAGGTGATCGCGGGCCAGTGGGCTGCTGGGACGATTCCTGCCAGCTTTGGATTCGCCCTCAGAGGCACCAAGGACCTGGATATGAACGGATACCCAGGTGAGTCTGACTGATGTTACTGACCACCAGTTAACTTTTAAACCCTCTTGGTATGTTTTCTAATTTCTTCCTTTGTTTCCTCAGACCTCATTGTTGGAGCCTTTGGAGTTGATAAAACAGTTTTTTATAGGTAAGGCCTAAACAGAAAGATAGCTTGTCTCCTTAAAATATCACACTATTCCAATTTAAAGCAAGAAAAGCAGAAATCGAAGACTTCACTCTGACTTGTTGTTGTTTTCGTTAGGTCCCGTCCAATCGTTAGCACCGCTGCCTTCCTGACAATCAACCCCACCATGATCAACCCTGAGGAGAAGAACTGCATTGTCACCAGTGGAAACGCCAGCATTCCTGTTTCCTGGTGAGCGTCCAGTTTGTCCACTATCACACCAGTCTGTTTCCTCTTTGCTTTACAGTGCTTTGCTTTGTTGGTATTTGTTTGACCTGACAGCAAAAGAAGATGGGCTTCCCCATTTCCCCTCTCCACCCCCTCCAACCCCTCCATACATAAACATTTCTATCTTGGCAGGAAGTTCTGATAAGCGACGACCTTTCCATTAGCAGTCACGATATTAATTTTGCACTGAGAGCTGCTCTTATCTGACCTATTTTGAAAATGTCTTCATATCACGCTGCTTTCTGTTGAGCAGAGGAATAACGTGCTGAATAGCAGCATTGTGAGACGTTTTTGGCTTCCTCCGAATGTGCACAGTGTTTGGTTCCAGAAAAGTGGAGAGGAAACAGACGACGGTTGCTCGCTGCTCAACATGGTTGACACTGTGCTCATGTGTCTACTTCTACCCCCCCACACCCCCCCCTTCCCAGGTCCTGATCCATAAAGGAAACTGTTGTATACACATGTGTCTTGATTACGCTAGGTTGCCTGGTGATGAGGACTTTTTGGTGGGGGTGAAAGGAGAGCAGAGGGGATAATGGGGAGGGGAGGGGCTGAATAGTTTTTTTTTTTGCAGTTGCTTTGAATGAGATATTGTTTGGTGCTGGAGCAACAGCTGGGAAACATCAGGACACGTAGACTCCGCGAGCGTGCGCACACAGCCGTGCAGCAACAGGCGGACACAGGAGAATTTGCACAAAGTTAATACAGCGACTCGAAAAAGGAGTCGTGTGATTCTCTCGTGTCATTCGGTCTCATTTTTCCACTTCTTTTCCTGCTGCTTTTCTCTCTGCACACTCCAGCTTTTGCTTTCTCACTTCCAGTTTTTTTGTTCTGGAGGGGGGGGGGGGGGGTGTTGTGTAGGTTTACTAGTAACAGGGACTACAGGGAGGTTTTTGGACAGTGTTGTGCAGCTGATGTCATGGGAGAGAGCTACAGGCTTGTTATATATACAGCCATCGAGTGGTCAGCACTGAAACCTGAGTCGTTGCCCAATTTCACCCCTCTTAACTCTGCTATGTCTTTGTGTGTGTGTATGTGGGGTGGATTTGAGAGGAGAAGGCTGGGGGGGGGGGGCTTGAAAATGGAGAGGTGCCGATTTATCGGCCCGGCTGGCACAAGCACTCAGATGCCAGTGTGTCTTGGAGCAATTGGCATTTTCTTCATAGTCTTCATTGTATTCCCATTACGCCCCATGCCTTGTAATGTGAACCATGTAAGGAGCTGACACGAGAGAAAGTGGAGCACGAGAGAACAAGTGAGGGCAAGTGAGGTGTCTTGTGCGTACAGTGTATTTATTCTGAGCCTCTGCCATAAATGAATATGCTTCCCTCATCATGTCCCCCCCCACCCCACCCCCACCCCTCCCTCTCTGTCCAAAACAGTGTCAACCTGAGTTTCTGCATATCTGCTGATGGCAAGCACCTTCCAGACAATCTAGGTGAGCCAATTTTCCACATTTTGCACTTCACTACAAGTATAAGGAAACGATCAAGTAGCAGGCAGCCACTTCGTGATGTTTTAAAATCCACAGCGGTCTGTATGTAGGTTAAGCTGCTCTGGCAGGTGATGAAGTGCTTTGGATTTTCTTAAGACCAAAAAAAAAAAAAAAAAAGGGGGAGTTCACTGTGATTCACCTTTTTTTTTTTTTAAATGACCGAACCACTTCTGTTCTCTATCAACCCTGATTTATTATCTCTAATTACTCCTCCTTCCTCTTCATAGAAATGTTCTCTGAGCCGTTATGTTTAAGTTACACTGACTACATTGTGTGTGCTTCAGAGTATTTATGGAGGTCTTTCTTTCTCTCTCTCTTTCTTTTTTTTTTTTTTTTTTTAAAGCTGTCATTACACAAGTCGGAGACATTCATCACACCATGAATGCTCATTTGTTGTGTGCGTTATGTGTTCCAGATTTCCAGGTGGAGGTGCGGCTCGATAGTCAGAAGCACAAGCAGAAAGGTGCAGTGAAGAGGGCTCTGTTCTTTGATTCCCAGCAGCCCTTGCTCCAGCGGAGAGTGCGGGTGCGCCACGGCGATCGCGTGTGCAACCAGACAAAGATCTACCTTAGGGTAACGTGTGCCCCCCCCCTCCCCACACACACACCCCCTTCCTCTCTCGCTAATAATGTCATTATTCACCCTGTGACTGAGCCATTGTAACGACCGCAGTAAAACAAAGCTGCTGAAAACCTGATGAAAAGGAGGAATTCTAATAAAATAAGAATCAGCGTCCTAAAAAAAAAACCAAAACCCGCTGATGTTTTTTTTTTTGTTTTTTTTTTTTTAACCACAGGACGATAAGGAGTTCAGGGATAAACTCTCTCCTATTTTCGTGGCCTTGAACTTCAGCCTGGATCCAGAAGCTGCAGCCGACTCCCACGGCCTGCGGCCCATCCTCAACTATCAGACCACCAACGTCATCGAGCAGAAGGTAAATTAATGTGCACTGCAACTCCTCCGTCTTCTCTCCAACATGGTCAGCTAACCCTGGAGCAGTGGAGCCAGCGCTCCTCTAATAATGTCCTCTGCACAGCCCTTTTGATTGCTTATCTGATGATAAGCATATTCTCCACACTGAGTAATCACTCCTCGTATCACCGGCCAGCTACTCATCGACTCTCTCCTCTTTCTGATGAAAGAGTGAGTCTGTTTTTTCTAATGTAAATCCTAAACTACCCTGCTGGGAACAGGTCCAGACTGTCTGGAGAGCTGTTTTCTAAATGAAATGAGTGTGAGGCGTATGTACAGTGGAGCGTTTTCTCTTGTTTTTCCCAGCTCTGGGTAACATATAGGTGAGTTGTCCCACAGCTGCTGCAGACTTTATTAAGGTTGGTAGATATTTCAGGGTGGGGCACGGCCAGGCTATTTGCCCATCTGGTCGAAATCTTACGGCGTTTAGCCAGTTTTCCTTTGGCAGTGAGCGGAGCTGGCTCGACATGCGGGCATCCATTCAGCTGTGGCACCGTATGTGAGTTCAGCAGTGAGTTTTATCTCCTTGTCTTCTTGCATTTGTTTCTATCTTCTCTGCTGGTTGGATCAGGACTGAACCCAGTCGTCATTTGTTGTTGATGCCCTCCCTTCGATATCAAAGCTGCAGGGCCTCCTAACAGATGTGGTCTCTTGCTGAACCAAGACCTTGAGACGAGCCGGAGCTAAAATATCACCTTAAACCTGGAAAAGCCCCTTTTTGCCAAACACCCAAAGAGGGCAAACCTGATCTCTTATATGTGTGTGTAAAATGGGAGTGGGAGCAGTGTCAGGCTGCCAACATATTTCATTAATCTTGCTTTAGACTGTGTGAATGTAACAGTGCATAAACAGTGCTCCACCGCAGCCTTGGCCTTGATCAGACACACGATCGCCCTATTGATTTGCACATGTGCTCTGAGAATACGTGGAGGACCATGTTAACGTTTCACCGACTCGGCCAAGTTCCTCCTCAAGCTGCAGCAAGAACGAGAGACGGCCGATGTGCTCGACGCACTCTCACCCTCTCAACTTTAACATCTTCCACATGTTGCTATGAGGAGTGATGGAGTTATGATGGGCTGTTAATTACCAACATTTGCTGAGTCTGTATTCAAAACCTTGAAAGGATCCAGGTTGTCATGTTTTTTTGTTTTTCTTTTTTTAAATAGCTAAATGTGAGCATCAATGCACTCATTGTTCTTCAAACATAAAAACATATGACCAAATGAGTGTGACACTGATTAATAGGAAAACCCGTATCTCCAGCTTTGATAATTTGCCCTCATTATGTCACATGTTGATGTCAGTGTTGTTGCGACGAGGCCTGCAAATGTTGTTTCCCTGCACACGTGCACACGTTCAGATGATTGTGCACATGTGGCCGAGTTAGCATGGTGGTTACCATGGTGTCCATAATTAGAGCCCCTGGATGTTGTAATGACAGGGGGAGGGGGGGTATCGCCTGGCTCTCTCTCTCTAATCACCTCCTTCATTTCTATTCATTATCCTCATCATCGTGAGCATCATCGCACTGTCACAGTCGCAGCGGGATGCAATTTAGCCGAATCCGCAGGGCTTTCCCTGCTGCGGCGCTGCCACACGTTCAGCGGTCGTACACTTATCCAGTAGTGTTTCTGTGTCTTTCTGTTTCTGCTGCAAATCTCTGAACTGCTCCTACCACCCCCCCCCCAACCCTACCCCGCCCCCTCCTTCACCACCTTGCCCAGCTTCTGCTTTTTCAGGTCAACACAGATATCCTATGTCTCAGAAAGCTCCTTTGGAGGATGCAGGCTTTCCCCTTTTCCATATGATCACATAGCGCTGCGGTCGGCTGGGTGGCGTAGAGTGTGGTGAAAGTGTGGTTTGCCACAAAGAGCTGTGATGTGGGGCGCTGGTGAGAGCTGGCAGCTCCACAGGAGTGTGTCCTGTAGCATTGGACCCCGTTCATCATTTCCTTCTCTGACGTCGCAAACAGAAAGCATGTGTTTGTATATATGTGTGTGTGTGTGTGTGTGCCAGGACAGCTGGTTCAGACAGCAGTGTGTGTGTGTCTGTCATGACCTCACCCAGTCAGTCATGGTCCCCCCTGAGCCACAGCATTGTGTATGTGTTGTTAACCGTCTGATGTGCGGTGATGATGTCTTGTAAATAAGAGGGGGGCTGCAGTCCAGGTGCGTGTGTGTGTGTGTGTGTGTGTGTGTGTGAAGGGGTGGAACGTATTACTCATACCACATGTCGCATCTTGCTACACACATCCTGTTGTCTCCTTTAAACACACATCTGATTTATCTCCTGTGCCTAATTCTCCTCACGTGTACAAACTGTGTTTCCAGTCTGACCTTCTCCCACTCTCCCCATTAAAACCAGTATGGACTCCCATTTTGTGCATCTTTTTCTTTTCACAGGCTCAGATCCGTCTGGACTGTGGAGAGGACAATATCTGTGTTCCTGACTTGAAGCTGGCAGTGCACGGGTGAGTCTGCTCATTTCCTCGTGCGTGTCTAAAAACCCCTGAGCGTCCGGAAATATATTAGAATGTGATGGATATTACACAGTGAACTGTGAGCAGGGCTGCAGCAGACACCGAACTCTTCACCTCTGCTGTTCCAACAGGCCGCTGCGGCGTAAATACAGCTGTTTTTGTTGTTCCGCTGCTTTTGTTTCGTTTAGCATACCAGAGCGCGGCCGGTGCTATTAGCCACACAGACAGACAGTGTCGGTGTTACTGCGCTACATTACAGGAACGAGAGGCTCTGCTCCACAGGTGCTACGACAAAACAGTTACAGGGAGGTGGTGCTGGCGGAGGTAAGGGAGGGGGGGTTAAAGTAAAGACAGGAGAGATGAAAGAGTTGTGTTTGGAAACTATGGGAGTTGTGTGCCAGAGTCCCAGGAGCACCCTGCCACACTTTGATTCAAGAAATCTGTTAGCATTTTTCTCAAAAATAACAACCTCCCTGATACTCCCTTCTCTGCTCTGTCATTTTGATTTCACATTCCTATATTTATCTACCATCTGCCTCCATATTTTTTTTTTTTTAACTTCAATGTATGGCTGATGATCCGTCACATATGGAAGAACCTGCTGTGAGTGCAGGGTTGTTACAGCGCTGCGCTCCGTCCAAGTGCAACTGCAGAAATGTGAGATTAGGGCAATTAAAATAATAGCTGTCTGCTCTGTAGCAAATGATTGAAGTCTAATAGTCGTCGCAGGGGCTGATGGGACGGGCACGGTTTAGTGGAATTTCAGCCCCCCCCCCCAAAAAAAACCAAAACAAAACAAAACCTATCCATCATTCCTGCAATGTTGTTTCTTCTCTTCCGCTGCCAAAGCACATAACCTGTTAGACTGAGGGTCCCACAGGGAAGCTGTAAGGTTTTTTGTGTTGCTTCTAATTTTGAGCCGTTGTTTGGTTTTAAAAGTGCCATGCCAGTTCGAATCAGACCTCGACTCGACTGTCACGCCGAGAGGAGGAGGATCAGCTTCAGAAATCTTCCCTCTCTTCACTCCTCCTGCTTTTGCTTTATGAGACGCGATGGGATGGGGTGGGGGTGGGTGGGTGGGGGGGGGCTGTAATTAAAATCGTCTGTGTGCATGGGCCCTCGACGTGGAATTTCTCATTGTTCTTAGCTGTGGGGAGAGAGGAGGTGTTTTACAGTGCTACGCTCTGTACAGGACGTATGACTTTACTACCATGTCGGAAAAGTTTACATTTAATGGAGAAGGATGGAGGGAACGATGGATCTATTAGATTCCTGACTCCAAGGAAATATGGATCTACCAAAACACAAAGGCTGAACATTTATTAGATTCATTAAAACAACAAACAGTTTATTGGTCAGTCGACTGCCAACGACCAGGAACAATGGATGCCACTGTTTACTCACAGTATAAAAACCCAAACACAATTTTCTCTGTGTTTATTTGGCCAAACAGTCGTGACACCGTTTAACCTCCACAGACAGACAGACAGTGTGAGCCCATTGCTAATCTGTTGTTTCTGGTTGGGTCCTCAGGGACAGGAAGGAAGTCTACCTGGGCGATGACAACTCGCTGACCTTGACTTTTAACGCCAAGAACGAGGGAGAGGGAGGGGCATACGAGGCCGAGCTGTATGTGGTCCTTCCCCCTGAAGCTGACTACAGCGGCATCGCCCGCAATAATGAGGTGAGTGGGACTGCAAACACAGAGGGAAAACTTACAACCTGCAGGAAAACTAATACGTATCCTGGGATTGTGAGCTGTGGTTTGACTGGTTTGTCGTCCTGGTTCCCAGAGCCTGACCCAGCTGACCTGCAGCTACGAGACAGAGAACCAGACCCGATACCTCAGCTGTGACTTGGGCAACCCGATGAAGTCTGGAACCAGTGTAAGAACACCTCTGTCTGTTTTTTATGGGTTATAGTGCACGGTGCTGCACCTGAAGTGTGTTTTAATGGCAGTTAGCAGTTGTGCAATGTGTCATGGTTTCCTGGTTATTGTTGGAAACAAAGGTTGCATGCCAATCTGTGGTCGACTGTGAGCAGCTCAGGAAATGTTGGTGTGTTTGTCAGGAAATGTTGTGACAAAAGTACAAACTCCATCTGTGCCCTTCGCTCAGTGCTGAGCAAAGTTTCCCTCTTTAATGATGGAGTCGTGCTCCGGCTGTGAGGGATGATTGATCGTCAGCTGCATGTTAATTTAAAGACAAGGTCCCATATCATATACAGGTAGATTTTAATTATATATTTTTTTATTATAAGGCAGGTTTAGGTTCTATATTAATACACGGAGAGCATCAAAACACTCTATATTCAGCCTGTATTTATAAACTGAGCCTTAAAACGAGCTATCAGGACTTCTGTGTACATCATCTCATGGGAATAAGATGAAAACCTTCAAATATGGGATTTTTTAAAAACATGTTCTGGTCACAAGCTCTCAGTTTGTACCATCTGAGATTAAAGGGTAGAAGCAGAGTCTTGATTCATGATGGATGAGAAAACAACATATCGATGTGCACTGCAGGAATGCACACATACAGTATGCCCTCTCATTCACCATGTAATAAAAATTACTGTGCACAGTCCCTCAGATGACCGTGCATGCTGATTCTGTGGGAAACAAATGGATCTGAAATTATTACAACAACACAGCAAATGGAGCGTACAAGCTTTTATGTAGATTTTGCTCCTCTCCTCTGTAACTTGTTGGGTTGCAATGGAAAATAATATTGATTTTATGTCTAATTATGATAATTAATAAGTCTGATCTTCATCTTTGTTGCAGCTGTGGGCAGGTCTGCGCTTCACGGTGCCGCGGCTGAAGGACACGCACAAAACGGTTCAGTTTGACCTGCAGATCCGCAGGTATGAACGAATCACTGAGCAACTGAGAGTTAATGCAACATGTGTGAATCTGGATTCAGCAGCAGCAGCAGCAGCAGCAGCAGCAGCAGCAGCAGCAGCTCTCGAATGGTGATTTAATCACAATCTCTTTCTCTTCCTGTCTCTTTATCCACAGTAAAAATGAGAACAACTCCCACAGCGAGGTTGTGCCCTATAAGCTGGAGGTGGTTGTCCAGGCTGACGTCATCCTGCAAGGGTGAGTCTTCGGATTTCCTCATATGAACTTTAGTAACTTCATTAAAAGTGTCGGGCGCCTCTGTACACATGTTCTCACACTGTCTCTTCTTCTTCTTCTTCTTTTAAAGTGTGTCTCGACCAGATAAGGTCTTCTTCCCGCCGGCCAACTGGAAGGCGACCAAAAACTATGGGGTGGAGCAGGATGTTGGGCCTGCAGTGGAACATATCTATGAGGTAATCAGCCATAGCTGCACACACTCATTGGGGCTGAGGCAGATTGGGTTGGAAAGCACATCTACTGTTCATAAAGCAAGTCAACTTCCCAGGGCAGCACTGAGGAAAAAAAAACACAAAGGAAAATGTTCTCCAGATTATGTTGGTGCGATTTATTCTCATGCTGTGCAGATCCACTTCAGCTCGGGTGATGTTGAACAGGACTCTGCACTATTTGTGGATTAAGGAAATATGTCAGATGTGAATTTTTCAGCACTGGAGAAAAATCAGATGCAACTTTGCAGCAGCTGCAGTGCAGCAAAACTGCTCCTGAAGTTTTCTAATGCTTTGCATACTGAGCTTTCCTATTTTCATTTTGCAGCTGGTGAACAACGGGCCCAGTCGGATCAGCCACACCCTGCTCGAGCTGCGCTGCCCCCTCAGCGTCCAGGGTCACTCTCTCCTCTACCCCCTGGAGTTTTCCACCGAAGGCCCCATCAACTGCACCACTGACAAACACATGAACCACCTCCGCCTCAAAGTGAGTGACGAGCGTGTTTGCACACAGATGCACACACCTACTCAGGGTTCAAATGAGGCAAAAATGAAAAAGACGGTGAAGGTCTCCCACTGATCCCCCAGTCAGATGTATGATTAACTGCTGGATCCTCCCCGCTGCCAGGGCCCACACCCACCTCCTCCCTCCCAGTTTCACAGCCCCACCCGGGGACACTTACCCCACCACGGCTTTGAAGTCGCAGCTCTTCCCTATCCTCAGCACAGCTTGATTGAACCACCTCACTCAGAAACATACATACTCATCTTCGACATCCATACTGAGATGTAGCTTTGGGATTTTGTGGTCAAAACACGCAGTGCAGTTGTTTGTGTTTACATTTGAAGGCCTGACAGATGTTGAGCAGGGCTGTGAGTGATCATCTGTCTTAGCTCTGATTTAATGTGTGTGTTTTTTTCCCTGGTGAATTGCTAAGTGCGCAGTATCTCCACGGGAATCCATGCGGAGTAGGACTCACATGCTTCTGATTAATGACAGAACGCCTCAGGGTCATGCTAACATTAGCTCCAATATTGACTTGTGCTCTTCTGCCTGTTGGGCTCAGCACCATCCATGTCGTCCTTAACGTGTGGTGTGTGTGTGTGTGTTTGTGTTCTTCCTTCCAGCTCCAGCAGACCTCCACAGAACCTCCCATCCTGGCGCTGAAGGCCCATGAGCACCACGTGGAGAGGAGGGAAGTCCATAGGAACCAGCTCGCCCATTTGACAAACCTGGTAAGATGCTCCCAGTCGAGGAAGTGTAATGTAATCTGTGACTTTAAAGTGGAGAACGAGGAGCTTGAGTCCACAGTTCAGGGTAAATGTGGTTACAGGAGGAGATCAAGATCAAATTGAGCCCATGCACTTAACTGCGCCGCCTTAAGCGCACAAATCTGGACCTATTTTGGTGACACCGGCCCCGCGCTCTTACACGAGGCTCCTGGGATTGGGGTAATTAGCTTATGATGTCGTTAAAAGGGAGGGGTGAAAGGGCACAGGCCTCGTCCCTTTTGTGGTGATTAACATTAAAGAGCCTTTAGTAGTGGTGGATGGGTGGAGACACAGAAGATGTGATGCTCCGACTGACTCTCTAATTTTGGGCTCTGGGTGTTGTGAGGCCCCTGAACGCCCCTGCACACTGGGCCCCATTGATAAACCCACCTGTAGGTAGCTGCTCTCTCTCTCTCCTCTGTCTGTGGATACCTGCCTCGACCAAAGAGGCCTTTGTCCAAGCGCCTGTTGCTCTTAACCGCCCCTCGTTCATCAAGCATGTCCAGTGACACGTTGGCATGAAGGAGCCCATTCTGCTGTTTCGTCTGTGTCGGCACTTTTGTTTTTCACGCTCTGTAGGAGAAGACGTCTCCAGTCACAGAGTCTCTTTATTAAAGTCCGTCGGTGTTCAGCGGTGATGGGGTCAAGCTGTCAGTCTGAGTATGAGAATTTAAAGTGACCTGTTTTAGTCTTTGAGGAGCTGATCAATGCACAGAGAGCAATGAACTCACTTGGATACAGTGAGTAAAATCAGTTTCACTCTTCTCATTCTTCCCATGTATGGAGGTCATTGTGCAACAGTGAGTGATGTGTTTGGATCCACTTTTGTAAAGTCCAAGTATTTCAGTTCTTTATCCTGCAGCGGGACGTTTCTTTTCGTCTCAGTGTTTACAATGCATGCATGAATGTTTGATTACCTCATACAGAGGATTAAGGCATTTATACCAGCCTGATCTGATCTGTTTGATTGTTTAAGACCCATTTTTCATTCATTAGTAAAAAAGCAGAATAAATCATAATATTTTTCATTTCTTATAATAACATACTCATATGATGCAGGCTCAGGGATGAAACTAATGATTATTTAGTTTGATCAGAACTCCAGAACTGAAACTGATCAGATTAAGAAAAGCATGAAACCGAGCGATCCTCAGAGACTCGGAGCAGAAACTTCATCAGACGGTTTTTCCTGAATGATTTTCCATCAGCTGACTAATTGAATAATCAGCTGGTTATTTCACAGCGTTAACCTATTCAGGCCCTGTGTGTGCAGCAGCAGCAGCAGCAGCAGCAGTAGCAGCTGTGCTGTTATTATCTGAGGTTGTGGGAACATCCTCTACACCCCCCCCCCTCCTCTCCCCCCACCCCCACAAACTCCAGGTCTTGACCATGTAATCCCACCAGGGGCGAAATGGAGGACTTTTTGAGGCATCTTTGGCACTGGACCATGATCATGTCATTTTCCACAAACCTTCATGGCCCCCGCTGCTCCCATCCTCCACCCCCCACCTCCCCTGAGGTATGAAGGAGGTCTACCAGGAGGAAGTGGACTGATCCGCTCCCTGTCTGTCTGAATACCCTCATTAAGTCTGTCTAAGACCGAGCCTGAAGGGGCGAGGCGGGTACTCTGCTCCTGTGTTCGCCCCAACATGGTGTAATAAGTAAACTAATGCGCTCCCGCAGGAAACCCGCCGAAACCTCTCCATCTGGGGGTGGTCTGGCTTCCAGCAGCAGAAGCAGCAGCTCTGAAACATGCTACGTGCACGTTTTCTTTTTTTTTTTTTAAACAAAGTTAGTTCACCAAGCTGCATTATGAGGATCTAATTAAGAGTGTGTATTCGACAGTCTTGAGAAAAATGGGCTGGTTTTAGTGGTTGGGCAATAATGTGGAGAGCATGCTGCATTTTTACAGTCTCATGACATTCCTTCAATCTAATTCGAAGCAGGCATGGAATAGGGATCATAACATTGGACTCTTTGTTATATTTATTCGACCTGCGGCATTAACAGGCCTGTTATTTGTGCTTCCCATATTCACTCCGTCGGATTTGACTTTTTTTTTTTTTTTTCCCCGTATGTTAGTTAACTTTTGTGGGAATTAAACTCCATGCTGTTCTCTTTGTTTTTCCACAGTCCTGCTCTACTGTGGAGTGCTGGTCGCTCCAGTGTAAAGTGGGTCTTCTGGAGAAAGGGACGACTGCTATCCTCAAAGTGCGCTCCCGCGTCTGGGCCGAGACCTTCGTTGAGGTTTGTTGGAGATGATCCTTGCCATTACTAAACCTATTAGATATGTTCTGCTCATGAACATGTCCTCCCTCTGGAACAGGGGGGGAAATGCTGTGCACTTTATAAAAATGAGTGTTCTCCCACTGCTGTCTCTGTATTTTTTCATGTCAGGGTTTGGCAGGAAGTAAAAAAGCCATTTTTCATTATAGCATTAAACAAAAAAAAAAGGAAAAGAGAAAGAAAACACTGAGAATAAAAACCCCTCAGATGTGTGGCTAACAAAGACAAATAGCTGCAGTTGTCAGTCTCACATATTGGTTTGTGTTGACCAGACGTCAGCATCGGTTCTGGATCAGTTCTTAAGGCTGCCAGTTTGTGCATGTCTCACATGTTTTGCCTCGACAAATGGGACGACAGTTGCTGACTGAGCCTGCAGATTGCTCCAGACTGGCTGTGCAGATTGCAGTTTTTACCAGTTTACATTGCTGTCTTCCTGCCTGGTCTAAGATACACACAGACAGACACACACACACACACACACACTTTGCCACCCCCTGCATGCTCTAACACAAGGCATATGTGTGAATGTATTGAAAATTCATTATCTGGTAGTCACAGCTGCTCATGGGATAGGAATGCTGAGAGGATTTTCTTTGGCAAGATGCACCCGGTCTCTTTCGCCATCTAGTGTAGAGAGAGTGAACTGCATGTTGCAGCTTTGTTTTAATCTGATGGAGTAACTTGTGTTGTTTCCCCTCTGCAGAGGTCCTATAAACATTATATCCTGGAGTGTTTGGCCAGATACAGTGTGGAGAAGATGCCTTACGCCATCCTGCCCAAGCACTCCCCCAGTGGACACAAGAAGGTAGAAAAGATCTGTAGTTTTTGATTCGTCACTTTATTCCACCTCAGGTGTATCAGTCTCACTTTTTTGGGGGGAGGAGTGTTGAACTGAGATGAAGACAAACTGTGCTGTCGTCCTCAGGTGGTGACCCCATTGGTGTGGAACAAGCCAGATATAGAGAACACGGTTCCCCTGTGGATCATCATCTTGGCCATTCTGGCTGGGTTACTGCTTCTGGCTTTACTCATCTACGTCCTATACAAGGTCAGTGGAGAAAAAAAACAGACACATTTTTGATCAAACTGTGCACATTTTTGGTCTCTGGCTTCTCTTAACAAAAAAAAAAAAAAAAACGTTGCGTTTTTCTTTGTTTTCCACAGTTTGATTTCTTCAAACGATCTGTACCCTACGGCACGGCCATGGAGAAAGCACAACTGAAACCACAGGCTGCCTCTGAGGCTTGAGCGAGCAGCAGAGTCACCACAGAACCTGGCCATATGATTGCAACAGAGAAACACAATGGAACATGAAGAGTGGATCACAAAGCATTGGAAGAGTTGGATGAAAGAGAGAGAGAGAGAGAGACCACTGGAACTCCACTGTGCTGCACTAGAAGAAGACAAAACACAGTCCAAAGATCTTCAAATCCAGATGAATGTTTTTTTTAACTTATATATTTTTTGGCAGGTTGGGATTGTTACCAGGTAGAACTTTTTTTTTTTTTACTTTTTGTGCATCCTTGGGATGGAGAGTTCAGTGACACCCGTTTAAACTGCCTTATTATTATTATTATTATTATTGGTGCTAATGATACGATGCGTTCACGGCCTCTTGACAGGATAAGGCCACATGAAGCTTGTGGCAGCCAGGAGCTGTGAAGGTTTTTTTTTTTTTTTCCCTTCTGATACGTCCACAACACGTTTTTATTGACAGTCCATAGAAAAGGTTTAACTACACACCTCGATGCTGAAACCAAATCTGTCCAAAAATCTACTTTTATTTTTCTACACATGTGTTGATCTGTCAGAGGTGTTTCCCTCATTCTTGCCCATTGCATGCTGGGAAAAGGCTCCAGCATCCCGCAGACCCCATCCCGACCAGGACAAGCGGGTATTGAAAATGCTTGGATGGATGTTTCTCAACTGCCTCAGGACGGTGGACAGCGCTGGGTTGAGTTGTTTTTTATTTTATTTGCACTCAAAGGAAATCTACTGATATGTTTCCAAAGATGCCAAAGACTTGACTGATCGACCTTCCTTTGAGTCCAGACTTTTTTTTTGGTTTTTTTTTTTTGGCTCCTACTGATCACTTTGTTTAAAAATCCTGTTTGTTGTAAGTTCAGAGTTACCAACGCTGGCATCATCGTTGTTGTTGTGTAGTCGACTGGGAATGGGACTGGAACCACCACGGACCTGTTGAAACCCTCGCGTCAGGCTTGAAGCAGCAGTGTGATGCTTCTGACACACAAAAAAAGGAAATGATTTCCTTATAAAAAAAATAAATAAATAAAATCGCCTGCTCAGTTTGGGTTGAGCTCATACGACACAGAGATCACTGGTCAGCTAATGCCACTAAACGGTTGAACATGATGATGGTGTGATGACATCATGAGCCAAAAAAGACGTGACAATCAGCAACGTCCTTCACAGTCTGTGTGAGTGTGATGGATCCATTTTCAGCTCACAGTATATATGTATGTGTGTGTGTGTGTGTGTTTGTGTGTGTGTGTGTGTGTGTTACTGTGAGATACTGTATTCTTGATTGTGTTGCAGATGTTTAGACAGACACGTGGCACAAGTCATCCCACTACCAAAGGCTACAGGGACTGAGCATGTTGGTTTCTTCTACTTGTTGTGTACATAGATTTTTTTTTATGTGCCTTAAATGTAAATACTTCATGTCTGTGGGTTAGACTTAGGGCTGTGTGTGTGTGTGTGTGTGTGTGTGTGTTGCATGTGTGACCTCATGCATACATGCGTTGGAGTGAATGGAGTATTTATGAATGTTTGTTTTTACGTATGAATTTCTCCCGCTGCTCCGTGCTGTTTATCCCTCTTCACCTCCGTAGCTTTACATCGTTGAGGTTCAGCCATTCTGCATCACTATTGAACATTTTATAGAGTAAATACAGTCCGTTTTCTGGATTTAATTAAACTTAAAACCTCAGTGGAAATGAAAAAAAAAAAAAAACAATCACTAAAGTGCCACCATCCAGATGTTGGCCTCCTGCAGGATGTCTTGTACCTCTAACAAAGGGATAACGCAGCACAGCTCAGCACTGGGAACTCCATGTTGTTTGGAAGTGCAATATTTATATTCACTCTTTATTTTTTTTTTAAATATTACAGAGCTTCTTTCATTTTGGTTTTTATTTGTGACCAGATCATTGTGTGTCTAAAGTATGTGATAAGCACATAAGACTCCATCCCTCTGTAAGATTCTGGCTTTTTTCCACTCTCACCTGCTTTCTCACTAAACAGACTTCAAGTGTGAAACTTGTTTTGTTTTTTTTGAGATGTACTCACCACTTGCTGGACCACTTTGCTTTTTTTTTTTTTTTTTACATATACATATATACACACACACCACAGACCGAAACAGAACCGGCACCTGAACATGTCTGAGTTGAACTTGGACGTGTTGACGGTTTGATAATTCATGTGTTCTGCTGTTGCACCTGTCCAAACACACATCGTTATGGTAACCATATGTTTTACATTGCTCCTCTTCCTGGACAGTGATTTACTGTCAGTAAAATGGTCCACAAAATCATCCCCCCCCCCCCTTTTTGATAATCGATTAAAATCCCTTTCACATCGTCTTCATCACCGAACAGTCCGCCTCATTATTTCTAACGACAGGGGATTGTTTTTTGTTTGTTTGTTTTGTTTTTGAATACTTACCTGCTCCGTGGTCACATCAGGAGACGGCACTGGGTTTTCTAATCTTTTTCTTTCTTGTCTTCTCCCTTTGTCACTCTCCAGGACTTTTCAAAAAACAAGAAGTTGTACATATTTAAGTCGAGGAGAGTGTTGAGTTCAAATGAAAAAACTGATTTGTGAATTTTTCCTCACCCCATATTGGGGGGAACATGTTTGTCAGAGGGAGGGGGAGGGAGGGAGGGAGGGGGAGGTCAGTTTTTACCTGTTATGGTTTGTACTTTAAATAAAATATTTCCCTTTTTACAAACTTCTGTTGCTTTTTCATTAAATACACGTAACTGAGAAAATAATTTATTTAGAAAATAACAACATTGTATGAAATTATATGAATACCAGTTAAGATCTGATATAATACATTTAGTTTTTAATGTGAAAATACATGTGCACAAAAAAAAAAAACTGACCTAAAGTGAAAAGTGATAGCGAAGACGTGTGATGTGTTCTTATGGCCCTTCAGTGGAAACACCTGTGTCGCTCTCCCACAGTCACATAAATGAAAAATTTGACACCAAAGACGAGAACACATTACCAAACTGTACATATTGTAACGCTGCTGCCAGTGTGTGTGTGTGTGTGTGTGTGTGAGAGGTGATCAGTTTCCACCAGAAATGTTAACACACCAGTGTGCTGTAAGGCATTCGGATGGGAGGAAAAAAAAGTTCAATGGAGGGAGAATCAGTTTCTCTGTCTGAGCAGCAGAGGGCATCACTGTGCCGTCTGCACACAAGTGCCAGCTCCTTGAGTTAGAGTGAATCTCCTCCACAACCTCCCAGAGGTCCATCATGTCATCACGTTTACAGAGGTGTGGAGGTTTTCTCACTACGATCTGACCTCCAGCTTCAGATTCCTGCTACAGTTCTGCAGTCATGTGTGTTTCAGGCTGACGTTCCTAACACTCCAGTGTCCTCGATAGCTGCGTGAGCTTGCGCTGGCTGTCAATCACCTTCAGGTTCTGGATGTAATGACGGATGTTGCTGGGGCTCCGCAGAGGGAGGGCGTGGTCCGAGTCTGGATGAGAGGGACAAACCAGAATCAGAACCAGAGATGTGTATTTATTTGCAATACGTAAATCTTGTGTTGTTTTGAAAGCAGTTACTGATCTGGTGGATGCAGCTTACATGCAGATATCCGAGTGGTGGGTCCTTCCAGAAACATCCGATCTGCCAGACCCCTCTGTGGAGACGAAGGCACTGCAGAGGAGGAGCAGAGGCACGTGTCACTCATCGACCCAAACCTGACATCATCTATTTAGCTGCATGTGCAGTGTAGAGGTGTATAGAGACTGTGGCTCACTCACCGTAAGGCTGGCTCCTGCATCCTCGCACAATTTTAACTGTCTTGGCAATCATCCTCTGTGACGGTGGGAAGGAAAGGAACCATTTCAGGTCAAACTTGTATCAACATGATAAGAGACGAGAATGACTTCCTCAACAAACATCTCTGTATCTTACCATCTTCTCAAAATTGACCAGTTTTTCGACATAGTTTGGATTCCCCTCGTGGATGAATGTCATGTCTGTGGATGGAAACAGAAAACATGCCAATCAGTACACACCTGGTGGTTCAGAGCAGGACACCTGTGGAAAAGACATTAACATATACTGTAATGCTGCTGTTACCTTTGAGGAGCAGGGGCATGAAGGGGATGTAAGGAGGACTGAGTTTGGCCACAGCCAGTCTGTAGGCCCTGTGGTTACGTGAAGGATCCTGACACAAACAGAGAGTAAACACCATCAATGATAACACTGTGAAAATGAGGAGGAGACACTGCAGCAGTGAGAGCAGACACTGTCACTCACCATCAGCCTCTCGTAGGCACAGTAAATCCTTTTAGTCTTGCTGGGGATTCTCTGTAACAGCAAAGAAAAAAACAACATGAGTCACTGTTGTTCAGTAAATTATCATTCTGACTGTTGTCGTGATGCGTTCAGGGACTTCTCACCTCCCAGGTTTGTAAAGCCTCTGCACTGCGCTGTTGCTCAAACCAAACATCACAGCGAAGAATGAATTGAGATTCTTCTGCTCCTTCAAGCTACGAGAAAAGACACGAGAGAGTCAGATGAAATACTACGTGTTACTCTTATGGTGTCGCATCCACATGTGCTCAACCTCAGGATTACAAAGGTCAGGAGGCTTCACCCTCTGAGGTCCGTCATGAATAAATGATGTCATAAGACCGCTTCCTAAGACTTGATCTATCGAACTCTTACACTGCAGCGATCTTGATGAACTTCTTGAGCAGAACGGCTCGTTTCACCAGGTCCTCACAGAGACACAGCTCCGTCACCACCCAGTACTGCACCTCGTTGAAGCGACGCACAAACCGCTCCAGGTTCGCCGTGATGGCGCCGGGGAATTTGTGACGCCCGAATATGTAGTGGATGAGCTCCACCTGGAGAGACGAGGAAATGAAAAATTGCACGGAGGAAATCTTGAAATCAAAGTGAGGCTGGGTTTGTTTGTTTTTTTACAGGTGACTTCGTGAATGTGAAACATGCGGAAGTGTTGTGTGTGTCACGGGATCAGATGATCTGATGGTAACAACTGATGCTGTCAGATAAAAGAGCAACAACAAGTGTGACGCCAAACAGAAACCCAGTCCAGTTTCACCTGTGCCTGTAGTGACATACATGCTGAGTCACCTCATGCATGGCAGTGAACTGTGGCTGTAGTGAGTGTACATGGTCATATATGCTGAGTCACCTCATGCATGGCAGTGAACAGCTCCCAGTCATAATTGGTGAGCTCACTGGCGACGTCTTTGGAGCCCATCTGCTCCAGGGCGTCGGTCGTTCCTCGCTCTGGACCCTGCTGCTCCTTCAGAGGCGTCTGAGACAGAGAACAAGAGAAAAGAGTGTGAGTGTGTTGTTGTTGTTGTTGTTGTTGCTGTGAGGATTTGAAGCTTTTACTTTACTCCTCACCAGTTGCTCCACTTGGCTGCTCGTGCAGATGAACAGTCTCTCGTTGAGGCCCAGGGCGGTGTAGACTGCAGTCGCATCCAGCTTGAGCTGAGCTCTCTCTGTGTGTGAAGGTCATATATCAACATTCATTCAATGACCTGATAAACAACAGCAGATCATTGAAAAAACACACACACACAACTCAGGCTTGATGGGAAACTGAATTAAAACACAGCTCTGATCTGAGTCTCACCTCCTGTGGAGTTCATTTTGACCAGGATGTGATCGCTGCCAGGTTTCACTATCGCTGACATCACATCCTGCACCGACGTGTTCACCGGGAGCATGAGGGTGAGAGGTTTACTGTCCGGCCTGTAGATCTCATACAACACTGCACCGAGACAGGACAGAGACCAAAACATCAGGAGACGCCGGACGTTTGATGCTTGATAATGCTCACATCACCGTGACTCGCTCACCTTTATCCTGCGCTCTGATTGGCTGCAGCCTCCCCACAGGCTCCTCACAGTTAGAAAACCAGTCGAACTGCTGGTTCTGTCGACAGCAGACCACAGTGACTCAGTGAGTGAGAGACGTTAACCTGCAGCAACAGCTGCTTCCTCATTAACATGCATCATATGAATAGTGTGTGTCTGAGAAACGCTCACCCTGCTCATCGACTGGTATCCATTCTCCAGACTGTCAACATACAAAACAATGGAAACATGAAGTATGACTTATATTTTCCTACAATATATCACATTTATAGATCATGATAAATGTTTAATGTGATTATTTACACTTTTGTTCTCCTTCTTTCCCTGAATTGTTCTTTCAGCAGACTGATCAGACGGTAATCACCAGCCACCTCCTTCTTCAACATCTGTGTCATGAAAACATGGAAATTGAAAAAGCAGGAATTTAATATCCTTAAAAATAAAATATAGATTTTAAAATGCAAATATATTATATGCAAATATTCACAAATTGCACATGAATGGAAATAAATCACCCCCACAATCTCACCTCCAAGAAGTCCAGAGCGATGGGGTCTTCTTTCAGCAGGAGGCCGTACAGCGCCACCCACTGGCTGACCAGCTTCACTACCTTCTGCTTGGCGTTGAGGATGTAAGCGGCCTTCTCCTGGTCTGAGCCCTCGGAGAGCTCGGCCTGGTAGGTGAAGCCGAGGTTAAGGAGAGCAACATCATAAAAACAAAGAATCACAGACAGTTTCATGACACTGTGTTTCAGCAGGATGTAGATCAAAAACGCTTTGTTCCCGCTGTGGTGATCAACAATGCAGCGAGAGCAGCAGCGACACATTTTTTATCACCGCCTACATCATCACTGTTATCGGTATTATTGACTATCTCAGGATATTGGTGCTGCAGTGCAGGACACAGCTGGCTGCAGGGCATGAAGACTTTATAGGTGAGCAGGAAGTCAGTCACACAGGGATCTGCACAGACACACAGACACACAGTTAACTGACTAGTAAAAAAAAAAAAAACAAGTCTGGTTATTTAGTGTGAATCACTCCTGCAGGCTCCGACCTATGGCGTCATTTCCATTAGAGTCCAACTTCACTGTTTCCAGCAGGTGTTCGAGGATTTTCTCCGGCGTCCCTGACATGACTGTGTACCTGCACAGAGAGGGAGAGAAGAAGAACTGATCATTGTTTTCCTATTGCATGCAGTTTGTGTCTTTTAACTAAAGCCTGAGTACATCATGTATCTTATATCAATGACTGCTAATGTAAATTTCTTTATAATATGAGTGTGTGTCATCGATGCAGGTCCCAAACATTCACAAAACAGATGAACAGCACTGAGTCTGTGGCTGTGAGGCTGTACACATCAGCATGATATGATATGAAGATGGTATTTTCTAAGTTGCACTGAATAATAACTCCAGCTGACGCGCACACTTTAGTTTAAATAAACACAAGTAGATGAATGAAGGAATTATTGGAGGCTCCTTCATCACATCCTGTATTATCAGTAGGTCGACTGATAACCATCCTGGAAAAGAAGAAGCAGAAACGGACCCATGACGTCAGTGTGACCTGCAGACTCCTGTGTTTACACTCAGGAGAAGTTGGCAGGAGCGGAGTGGACAGAGGTGTTCGTTCTGTCACCGATCACACGTTCACTGTTCTCGCTTTTAACGCCTTGCCTACCATCGCCGCCACCTACGTCAGAAATGTGACGGCTCTTTGTCTGATGGCATCACAGCGCCCGAAATCATGCTACTGTTTGGGGCTTTGTAGATAATAAATCCTGTTTGGAGGTTTTTGGAGAGGATCATGTGTGTGTGTGTGTGTGTGTGTGTGTGTGTGTGACACGAAGAGGTCAGCGTTCAGTTAATCTCCTTCCTGTTTGCTAAAACACTTGAAGACTGATAACGAGTCATTCGACGCTGCAGGGTTGAAGTCCACTTCTTTTCCGGCTGTCAGATAAATGTCCATTAATAAGAGCTTTATTATGTTTGACAAAAAAAAAAACTCTTCAGACCTGTCGCTGCGTGTGTCACGGTGACCAACAGGTTTGATGTATTATCTGCTCACACCCATATAAAGTGTCTTAATGATGCCTGTGAGGTGACTGTTTAGTCTGTGTCACACTGTTTATTCTTACTTGCTGTTGTTCGCCGCTCCGCCTTGATGGGCGCACTCGACGCTCTTCTCCAGCACCAGCACCGACTTCCCATGTTCCTCCAGGCGCACTGTGTTTGCCTCCACATCCTTGAAGGAGAAGAGACACACACACAGATGGTAATGATGCAGTTTGTGGAGCAAAGAAAAACCAAAGAATCAGGATCAAACATTATATTTAAAAAAAAAACACACAACTAAAACCAGTATGTTACTGAAATATGACTGGACATAAATCAAAGTGAGTGAGTGAGATGTCACTGCAGCTGTGATGAAGTTTGCTTCTTTGTGCTGCCTTTCATTCAGGAGTTGTAATATTTTGCTTTTCGTGTTAAACCAAATGCACTCAGATACATTGATGATGTGTGTGTGGATGTGGGTTTGTGGTGGACACACACAGACACAGATGAGTGACTGTCACACCATCACACGTGGCCTGATGTGACCATCACCTTGAGGATGCGTATGAAGTCCTGTTTATCAACTCGGAGGAAGTGACAGTTGTCCTCTCTCAGGATGATGGTGGCGGCTCGAGGCGCATCGTTCAGCAGAGCGAGCTGCCCGAAGTCCTCGCCCTCGTGTAGTGTAGTTACCAGCCCCTGCCACACACACACACACACACACACACACACAGCACTTTGAGCATTACAAATACAAAAACAAGGTATTTAATGAGTGACACAATCCCACGTGTTGCACACGTACCTTCCCGTGTGTGATCACGTTTACGGAGCCTTTCCAGATGATGTACCACGAGGTGCCTTTGTCGCCCTGACTGAACACTGCATCCCAAACAAACCAAAAACAGAAACACTCAGCACCAACAGGTCATTTATCCCTCATTGATCTCTGCATGAATAACCATCATAATTGCACCAAGATCACCTTCATACAATGGGAGTTATTATGTATGTACGACTTTAATATTCAGACGCGTGACACGTGACACCTGATCTCTCCAGTGGACATGATGAAGCCATGTGAGCATTTACAAATTGGGTCAAGGATGTTCTTTACTTTCTCAAACTTGAAAATATAATAATAAAATATGGGGACGTTTGTACTTTTATTGTATGTCAGTTACTATAGTCAGTGTAAAAAATGACCCAGATATGTTCAAGTTGTAATCTGTAATCATGAATTGAAATAAAAAGAAAGAGGAAGGTGTTGATCAGGCATTTTCATGCACAATGAAACTGTGTGTGTGTGTGTAGCATGTCTCTCCACCAGTCAAGCTCGAACGTCAGCACCATGCTGTCACACTCACACACTGTTCCAGCCTTGGCGTGTGATTCAAAGACGAGCACCGCTGCCAGCTCCTTACGCACCTACACGAACAACAGGGCAGGAAATGAGATCGAGTTACTATGACAAAAATTGCAAATTAAAAAACACATTAGAGTCATTAAGGGTGACACTTTTATCTCAGATACGAAGCTTTTATTCCAGCTGAAAACTGGAGTCTTGTATCAAATTAAATTTAGCATATAATAACATCATCATAGAGAAAACTTTGAAAAATGAGATGAAACTTCTGCATCATGTGGACACAGACGGTGCAGGGAGTGGTGGTGACTGACCGAGGTGGAGAGATGAGCAGCAGCCTTGACGTGCAGCAGCTCCTCGTAGATCACCTCCAGGTCCTCAGCGCTGCGCTGACTGGGACTAAACACAGCGATAGACGGAGCAACATCAAGAATCAGCAACTGGATCAGTTCAGTCCAGTTGTTGTTTACATACAGTACATGTTCGTCTGGACTCATATGTTTCACACAGTTTCAATGTGGGCAAAGGAGGAAAGTTTATAGTGTTTCACTGTCTCTGAGTTATGGCTTTGACAAAACTGTAATGTCACAGTGAAGCTGACCTTTGACCTTTAGTATATATAACATCACCAATGTCATAATTTTACCCAATGAGACATCTGTGTTTACATTTTGTCATGATTAACATGAGAAAGTTGTACGCCACAGTTGCCTTGACCTTTGACCCTCAGTTCATCAGATTCCTCTATTGCTTCCTTTATCATAGTTGGATTAGCAGTTGCAATAAAACTCTCATACAGGATGTTGTAATCATTCGACATACGGACCATTTGCGTAGAATCATGGTGAGCAGAGCGTCGGGCCCGAGCTGAGACAGCAGCGACAGAGCTTCCTGCAGCTCGTCCTCCGACTCCTTCTCATTCGTCATGTGGTTCAGGCCGAACTCTGACTCTTGGAAGCGGAAGAACTGCGTGTCCTTGTCATGGAAGTTCAACTCGTGTTTCACTTGAATGAGGACACACACCATAGAAGAACCAGCAGATATGTATCAGTTAAAAAACGAAACACAGATGGAAGTTAATGAGTGTGCAATGGGATGCGAGTTTTTTTTCTGCTGCTGAACATCATCATCTACCAAATCTCCCTCCTTCTCATGATGAAGCATGTCCATCCTGATTGGAGGAGCCTCCTCCAGGAAGACAATGCTCCGTCCAAAGACCAACAAGTGGCAGCCGAACACTTCAGCGAGTGAGGACACATTGCGAAACGAATGCTTTGGCAGACGCAGCCACCAGATTTTCAAGCTGCTTCAAGCATCTCTGGGAAATTCTTGAGAGCTGCCTGAGACTTTCTAATCAGAATATATTAAAAAATACCAGAATATAACTGGACTTTCTTTTTTTGCTATCAGGAGTCATTTTCACATTCTTCTTTGGTCCACAAGCTCGCACACTATGTTAATAATCCTCCTAAATTTAGCCACAGGCCTCTGTCTGGTATGATGAACATGCAGGCGTTAAAAGGATTTCTACACTTCTTACCATGAACAAGGATCCCTTCATCCACCAGGACCTGCCACATCCCAACTGCCTGGCTTCTTGACTGCAGACCTTCGTTCTGTTTCATCAGCCAATCCACAAGGTCTTTACCAGAGCAACATTGTCTGTGACCGAAATCCAACACATCAACTTCCAGATCTTTTTGCAAACATCATCACACTTTAATAATGAAGACGACCAGTGTAGGTATCTACCTGTATGTTTTCAGGTGATACTTCCTGTCCCGGATCAGACCAGGGTTCCTCTCGATCATGACGCTGTACACGGATCTCGCTGCCTTCACAACACGATCTGAAAGAAACTGCAGAAACATGGAAAATAAGTTTATTGAGCATCTTCTTTATCTTTATTTGTTGCTACTTGTAGAAATGATCGTGCAGTGTTGTGTAGAAGAAGTGTGTGTGTGAGTGTGAGAAAAGTTTCTCTGCGTTTCCTACTCAGCGTGGAGACCATGTGTGGTGGCGTGCACGTCAACAGCGTGAGTGGAGATTTCTGTAGGTGTTGCAGAGTAATTTGTTTGTGTGTGTGTGTATGCATTTGTCTGTGTGTGTGTGTGTGTGTGTGTGTGTGTGGGAGGCAGGGAGGTGAGAAAGTGTTAAAAATGGCCACGTTCAACTCTCCCACACCTCGTCGAGTTTCCAGCCTCTGCAGCAGCTCACCCACTGGTGGGGTGGGCACACAGTGACAACAAACTTTCCCTTTCTGACCACCCTCGAAGTGTTTCCTTTCGATTCTTTCCCCCCTCACACACTCACACACACACACACATATACTAAACTCACTGGGGTCAGGTCTAAAACTGAAAAAGGCTGCAGACGGGAGTAGAAACCTGTCAGCCACTGATGCAGAAGCGAGCCCGGCTTATATAACAAGAATGTGCTTTTGTTTGTTGCTGCACTGTGGCCGTCCTCTTTCAGGCCATTTAATGCTTTATGCTTCTGCTTCTGCTTCAAAAACAAACCGGATCTGAATCCCACCCACTCATATTTACTCCCTTAGTGATTGACACAAGTTGCACATAAATATTTTTGCTCCTTCTTATCACACACTCCCCTGTTCCCCCGCCTCCCCCTTTTCTCTTCCTTCTCCTGCACCCAGTCTTGTGATTCCACGAGTGACTCAGACGCCTGTTTGTGCTTTGGATTTTCCTCCAGGCTTCCTGCTGTTTGGCCAGGGTGGTGGTCTTGAGATGCAGACGGAGCCCAGAACTGACCATCTGAGGAAGCCACAGACAGAAACTAGACGCAGTCTTTGCCTTCAGTCGTCCGCACCTCATTCAGGATGTAAAAACAAGACCCTGCTGAAATGTAGACCTAGACCTGAAGACCCCATCACCTCTGACCTCTGCTCTTCCACACATTATATAATACGTCTTAATTCAAGTTTATACGGGCAAAGTCATCAAACTGTATGACTATAGCCAAGAGCTGTGCTGCAGCCAGTTCCCAGACCTGACATCGTCAGAGTAAATGTGCCCTGAGGCGTCTGCTGTGCCCCTCTGGAGTTATGCTGTCTGGAGGTCACAAGTATTCCCAGGGGCCTTGTTCCCCCCCCGGGCCCCCTGAGACATGTCAACTGCAAATCTTGTTTTCTAGATGAGGAATTCTTTCCATTACCTAACCCAGTCCTTATCAAAACAATATCAAAATCCATATTTCTCTGGGAACCCTGGCAGTCATGTAAACATGTAATAAGTTGTGTTTTGTTATTGCCCCCCCCCCCCTTACATCTCTGACTGTGATTCAGCTGAGAGTCAGCTCTGCGGTGTCTGTATGTAGGCCAGCTAATCTCTAGGAACTGTAACCTTCCAAACTGAGTCAAGTTACAGAGCAAACACCCTTCCCACAGGTGCGCCATGCAGCCGACAATGACACAAAGTACAATACACACTCAGCAAATGTGGAGCGACCGACGCTGATGTATGGGCCATGTGTGTGTGGTTACACACACACATGGCCCATAACCTGGTTTATGACGAAGGTTTATTCTACCGTCGCCGTCATTTTACAGCAAAAAACAGACAATTTTATATGAGCATATATTCTTCACCTTGAGAACAGCTGCTGCTCAGCCTGCTGCAGTTTACTCAGAGGCAGATGCTCACTATCTCACAGCAGTGACAGGCTGTCATTTTCTGCCACATCACATATATGATGTTATATATGTATGCGATAGCGTTCTTTGACTTGATTCCTTCAGTTTCCTGCTTTTGAAGTGCAGTTATCATCAGTGTGGGTGAGTGCTCTCTCTCCCGCTCTCTGTGACCTCGTGGGCTCATCTGTAGTGAGAGGCAGCTGCAGATGAGCACGGCTGAACAAGGAGCTTAATGCAGCTTTGCGCACTGACTGCAGATACCTGACTTTTTCCACCTTTTTATGTGCGTGAGGAAAAAACAGCACCATCACATCTCTGCAGCCTGTCAGATTCTTAAAACTTCCACCCCAAGACCTACACCAAGAGTGACTGGGAAAGCAAAGAACCAAACCCTGCGCAACCTTTGCATCCCATAACACCAGAGCTATCTATCTTTATTACATAAGTGAAAAATGTTCAGCTCCCGATCAGTTCCGGCGAGTTCCTCTTCACTGTGTGTGCAAACTTGTGCTCATAAAAGTTGGAGGACAATCAAAGAGAGTTTATTAAAAACAATCTGTCTTGTGCACCGATATCAGAATGTATGATGCTCATTAGTGACTTTTTTTTTTTTTTCAGGATCTGGAGCCAACTCTTGCTTGGCAACCAAACAAAGCTCAGAAAGAGAGAGAGAGGGAGAGAGAGAGGTTAGCAGCACCTGCGTCCTGCAGAAACCGATTACCCTACTTCCCCTCTCCGCCAGCACAAAGGAGAATTCACAGGCATCGATCGAAATAGACTGTTCTCATTCTCTTTCACTATCTGCTTCTTTCTGTCTGAGGGAAACAACATTCACTCTCTGGTTTTAAAGCCTCTCTCCGTGGCCGAGATAAGGTGAGTGAGGGGCCAAGGGCTGAGTGAGGTATAGGACCTCAGGAGGGTCAATTAAGCGTGAACCCTGAAGTGCCCTTTAGACTCCTTGTGACTTCACACCCAGCTAGGAATGTGTTTTTTAAGACTCGCTTGAGTAGTAATGCAGGACATTATAACAACAAAAGAACAAGTTCAGCAGTTCGAGAGGATGCAAGCACTGCAACTCTGAACGATCGCTGAGGTCAGTGGTGCTGCAAAGAGAGGAAGAAAATACAGGCTGACTGCAGCTGGAAAGACTGAGAGACATCAAGGTCACAACTACAGTGTTAATTAACGTGAGGGGGCTAATTAGTGCAGCGACACAGATTGAGAGGTGAAGAAGCCTGATGTGTGCTTACAGACCTGATTATGACACTGTCGCTGAAGTCTCGTATAAAAATGACAGAGGATATAAAACAACTTAATATAAGGTGCTAAATCATAATTAACCCTGATGAACGAAGCTCGGAGACAATGACTCTTTTTCAATTGTGTTGCAGCAGCAGATGACACGGTGTCTCTTCTCCTAGGGTCCAGCAGGAGTTTAAAAACACACCAGTGGGAACATTGGATTAGGTTTAGCTGTGGTGGGAAGGTGACGTAGGCTACTAAAAAACATAAGACACCGTACACACACACACACAAACACACACCTGCTTCATCGTGTCCTTTGAATTCAAGGCCTCTGGCAGTGGAGTCTGGGAGAAACACAGAGAGAGAGAGACGTTATCACAGCACAGAGTCACTCCTGCATATCTTAAACCTGCCGAATTAAAAGCTGATAACTTTGCTTTTCCACAGGAACTGTAGCTGGTCTGGTTGTTAATGATAATGTTGTTGCCGCGGTAACACCAAATGAATAATAAACATATAGCTCTAACCTAAGCTGGACAGTCCAGATAGAATGAATCAGTATGTGTGTGTGTGTGTACGTCTTACCATTGTCTTCAGTGTCGTGTGTGTAGGTGTCAAAGTGTGTGTAATGAAGTGGGAGTGCACAGACATCAGCGAAGGAAAGTAGGCTACAGCGCTCTGTTGCTTTTAACCACAACAACATCATCCTGTCGAATGAAAGGCCTTTTTGAAGATGCCAACTGTTTTCTAAAGGTTAAACGAGGCTGCTGCAGCTGACTGTTGTTATCACGTATTATTTCAGGAGACTCCCTCAACGCTCCAGACTTATAACCGTGAGATCAGCCCCCCCCCCAACCCCCCTGAACTACAAAACCTGCTGGCCATGTACAAATATTCAACATTCTCATGCACTGCACTCGACTCAGCTCCAAGTTGCACTTCCTCTTTTATGTCTTTATGATCCTCTTGTAGCTGCCACTGTGTACTTTCATTCCCAAGGCAACTGCTTCCAGGGAACATAATTCAGAGACGTTTCAGCCGACGATTATAAATATAAAAGGAAATATCTCTCTCCAGATCTGGTAGCTCGGGGTTGCAAAGGACAACAAAATATTGACTCAAGTTTTCCTTTTTTTTTTTTGCAGCGTATGAGTGTGATGAATAGCTCGCAAAAAAAACTTTCCAGATATGTACTGTACGAGTACGACACACTGTTATTGATCAGGCATTGATACGCATCTCTGAAGCGTCCTTGCTGGTCCCTCTGCAGACAGACTTCTGTGGCATGCATGTGTTGTCTGGCCGGCTGTGCAGCCAGCTACGTCACATGATCGCAACGTGAATGGCACATCGCCAATGGGTTTAACCTTCTCATAAAAAAAAAAAAAACAGCTTTGGAAGAGTTTGAGAAGTCACTGAATTCTCACTGCAGCTGCACATCTCTCCATTAAACCATTTTTAACCACATTATATCAGTTATGACTGAACGTTGGAGGCCTGTGAGTGCCAAAGAGAAAATGTGGAAAGACCTGAGTGTGCTCCCAGCAGCTCTGTGGACAGTAAGTAAGACACAGTTGGAGGACCTATATATGAATGTGAGGTATTTGGCTCTGCTTTGTGTTCACGTCTCAGCGCTGGTATGCAAGAGCAGGAGGGAGGGAGGCATGGCATCTCCCTAATGATGACAGCAGAGGAATTAGCTAATGCTTCAGAGCCACTTTAACAGGACTCAGTGTTGATATATATGAACTGATAGACTGGGAAGTTTTGTGTGTGAGGAAAACCCTTGAAGCAGATCCTGCTGCTTGTTCTTGCGTGTGATGTCGAGTCAATGTATTTACTCGTTTTAAAAATGAGGCTGCTTCACACTTGAACTTTGCACTTTTCTTAATCTTGCTCATGCGGCTCAATCTGTGCCAGTGTTGTGTAATATACCATATCTGAGACACGCTGAATAAACACAAGCTCGGCCCGTTCACTCACCTATTCCTGTGTCTTTTAGGAAAACATGTAGCACGTTACACCAGATGGTATCAAGCTGGTGTAGCACATCTGAAACACCATCACTTATTAAAGGCTGAGTCTGTAGGTTTGTAAACACAACATTCAAACTAGGCCCCTCCTCGCGGGGTCAACAGCTCACCCCACCCCCCCTCAACACCAGCTGTCAGGACTGCTCTTCACATTGAACTTTCTCCACTTCAAACTTCTTCTTTGAATATTTGCTACGACCACCAACACAGAGACTGGACGCCGTCAAGCTGGAAGAAATGGTGGATACACACTTAGCGTAAAGTGTGTAGCCTTGAGGGCTACGCTGCAATGAGTAGGAGGACCACTGCGGGCCTGGGTGGAGCTGCCGCAAGGCCTTCCTAATCATCGTGGCGTTGCTGGTGACAGCTGGGTCCAACACTTCACTCGGACTGTATTTCCTTTTCCTAAGTGTGATGCTAAGTGCGTATCTGCCATTTCTCGCAGCTTGACAGCATCCAGTCCCACAGCGCTGCAGGCTCAGCTTCACCTGCACTCTGTCATTGGCTGGGGAAAACACCCCGAACTCCGCCCAGAAACGTCCCGACTACACCAACACATCAAAACACAGACTTGACCTTTAACAGTAGAATCATCAGTCACTCTATTATGGAACATGACGTCAGTATTTGGCGGTGAACAGCAGGAAGTCCAGGACACAGTCAGTGGAGATTTACGTCCTATGGATGTTTAAAAGTCAAAAGGTAAATTTAGAAGTTTAAGAGTCTCTGTGCTGCTGCTGCTCCGTCTCTTCCTGTGACCTGGAAACAAAAGGCACCTCCTCCTCCTCCTCCTCCTCCTTTGTGCATTCTTACACAGACTTCTGTAAACCGAGCAGGGCCGTTGTGGTGGTAGAAGGTGAACAATAAACAATACACTATTTATAACCTGAGTTTAATAAAAGAAGAAAAAAAACTTCATTGTTACCTTCCTGTCCCCCTCCACCTCCACCTCCACCTCTCCACCCGAGCAGCTACAACAATAGTTGTACACATTCTTCACATGTCTTTAACCTGCTATTCGTGAGAGGAGGTGAACTGAGCTGCACAGAGGAGGTGGGATTCGTTAAAGCTCCTTTTTAAGCTCGCTGTGATAAATAAGAGTCATTATCACTTCCTCCATCTCAGCACAAGATATATTGGGTGCAGCAGCTTCCTCCTGGGAGGTTGTCACTAGAGCTCCTCAGCCAACATCTGCCAACATCTGCACTTTAAATGTCCATCACAGACTAACATGAGAGCTGTGAATAATCCACTGATCATCTGTGACTCACTCAAGTTCAGCATTTTCCAAGTCATGTGGAAACAGTGAACTCCTCAAACTACTTCTATGATGATGATGATGATGAGGGTCTCATCCTCATCACCACCTGACAGCAGCCTCCTCTAACTCTGTGACTCTGTGTGTGTGAGAGAGATAAAGATGAAAGCAGCTGTAACATACCCAGCTGATGCCTCGTATGGTCGGTGTTTCCACCGAGTAGCGATGCGGGAACACTTGGTAATTGTGACTCCGGAACAGATGCATCTTTGCCGCGGATTAAAACGAGCACCACCAACTTTCCCGGTCAGAAGATCTGCTGCACACGGAGCCGCCGGCAGCACCTCCACACATGATCCGATCCACCAGCAGCACCAGGACCAGCGCCTCCACCACCACCGCCGCCGCCGCCTCCACCGCCACAGCAGCCGCGCACATCGACCTGACGTTAACCCGCAGCGCGTTAAAGCAGAGCGACGACACGACACGGCAGCAGCCTCGGTCCAGGACTCAACATGTTGTCAAAGATCAGAAAGCAGCTCCTCTGGATGGATCCCTGTGCTGGGCGGGTGGTGTGTGTGTGTGTGTGTGTCTGTGTGTGTGTGAGGCTCCTCAGTGAGGACGCACGGTGTGATAGTGCGCAGCCATCCCTCCTCAGCACAGGCGCACTTTGTTGCTGAGTTGCGTGTGTGAGAGTGAGAGTGTGTGTGTGTGTGTGTGTGTGTGTGTGTGTGTTTGGCAAGAAACCACATGGAGTCATCTGAGAGAGAGAGAGAGAGAGAGAGAGAGAGAGAGAGAGAGACTCCTCTGGCATTTTTACCATCTAACTAATGGAGTTTGAATTATTACGCTTGACATCGATGAACTCGTGTGTGTGTGTGTGTGTGTGTGTGTGTGTGTGTGTGTGGGCAGGTGCTGTTTAGACACTTTGCACTTTTGTCAGCAGATTGTAATAAAGTGAAACAGGCTCATAGATTCACTGATGCAGTGAATAAAAGAGAGATGCTGCTGAACACAACACCCCCCCACCCCCACCCCACGCCACCCCACCCCCACCCTTAAAAAAGCAACACTTCCTCACTGTGCTAGTTGTTGTCTTATTTAGCCCATCTGATGACAATCTGAGTGAAACCACACCAACATGAGACCGGGTCGAGGGTATTTCATGGTGCATAATGTTCTGTGTAACAGTGGTGTGGTCTAGTTTCTAGTTTCAGTGTTCAGTATGAGCAGCAGCCCACACCACTGTGCACACACACACACACACACACACACACACACACACACACACACACTTATCAGGTCGTCCAGCTGTCTGACTCGACCCGGTCTGTGGGCACATGGAGGGGCAGATAAACTGTCTCAAGGGCAGAACGTGTGGTTCAGGTTGGGGAACAACACTTGTTGTTTTTTTTATGTTGTAAGACAGGTGTTTTACCTTTGCACAGGTGTTAAACTGTTACAGACCCATTACTGATTTATGGATCCATAAAACTAAATGCTGTTGTGCAGTGTATTGTTGCAACAGGGCTCTTGTTCTAACTTAACCTGTGAAGCCCTTCAGGGTTTTTGGAGGTGATCTATACCCAGAATAGCTCCACAATTATCAGGTCAATATGCATCAATATGTACAGAGGTGCCACTGAATGCATTCAGCAACTCCTTGACTACAACTGGACCAAAGAAGATGAGAATATCACAAAGCATGTAGATCTTATAAAGGTTTTAGTGAGGACAGCACCAGACTGGCTCTTCATGTGGCCACTTGGGACAAACACTGTTTTCACATAACGCACTTGAAGTGTTGTTTTAGGGCTTCTTACCCCCCCTCCAACAGCACTTTATGAACTTTGTTATACAGGTGAATGTGTCAGGATAGCAACTTACTTCTCCATGATCAGGTGTGCAGCGTCTCGGTGGAAACCACATGGATTTGACCAAGTCCTCCATAGAGAGAAGCTGGTTTAACTTGTATCTGTGTAAAGGGACAAACATGCAGCAGCAGGGCACAGTCATTAGTTTCTCTGACAGGCTGCACGGATGCAATAATTGTCCGATGCAAAGCAAATAGGTGTAAATCTACAGAGGACAAGGGAAGTCTCTATCTAAACTTATTACCCATGAACCTCTAGTTATAACTGGATCGTGGTCAACTGTGTCTTGTGCAGCCTGGACACGTTATGTAAGACTTGTTTAAATCCCTGCTATTGTTCCAGTGCAGGGGCTGCCCTTCCTGTCCTGACCTCAATGACTGAGTCAGTTTACCATGGCTTTCCACAACACACACACACACACACACACACACACGAGAATCAATTCTGTCATGATTTCCATACTTTGGTTTGCTTGTTCCTCCAGATGACGGAAAGTACGAAGGCGACGTAAAGGGGCAAAGTGTTGCCTCTGTTTCCGATCCTACCGCTTCTGTCTTAGAGAGTCTTAATGCAGTGTGTGTGTCTGTGTGTGTGGGGTGCATGTGTGTGTGTAAGTGATTGATAGTTTCCTCAAAAGCCCGGAGACCTCAAGATCACCTTGAATCACAACCTTGGTTAATCTGCACTGTATATAACTGAAGGAGGGGATGTGTCTCACTCCCTGAAACTATTCTTATCTTTAACCAGATCTCTGAGAGGAAAAAAATCAGACTTCTTACCAAGTTTAGATCTCCATGGAGTCATGAGGATGCTCCAATCCCTGCTGCTGCTGCCCCCCCCCCCAAAAAAAGACCAGTATTACCAAATAGAAATGACTGTTTCGAGTTGTGTGACTCTGTGTCTGCTCCAGATGCCTCACAGGGAGGCTTCGCTGCCAAATTGAGAATGTTCACAATGGAGGAAGCCAGTTTAGCTTCTTATGACCTCCTCAGGGAATGTAAACACGATAGTTTTTGTAGATAAGACAGAGCACATTGCTACAGTCTTCTGATTATATCTTTCAAAGCGATTGCTCTGTGAGCGCAGCAGCGACATCACTGAGGAAAAGGTGACTGGTTCAGGCTCCTGGACGGTTAAGAAGTCTGGATGGAGATAATCTCAGGGATTGATTTCTGAGCAAAAGCCAGGAAACTCAACTCAAGAACTGAGGAGGAGGGGGGGGGGTTAATTGCATTGTGGCCCCGCGGGGGCTGAAATGAAAGCTCATTAATGCTGCTGATTTTTTTGCTGAGATGACCGTCGACTGTGGAGCTGCACAAGTGGCAAGTAGTTCAGTTTGAACTGTTGCAGTGAAACAGGTCCCAGGTCACTTTGTGTTGCCTCACCTCACATGTCTGTCTGTGCATTTTGTTTTGAAAAATAAACAGCGCCCCCTGTTGAGGACTGACACGATCTGCAATCTGCATTTATACATTCATATGAAGCTCTGGATAATTCATCATGAATCCTGCAGAAAGTTAGAGAGATTAGAGATTTATAAGAGGATAATGATGCTGAATGATGAGGCATTTTAGACTGATGATCCTTCTTCTGTGTGTGTGTGTTGCTCACGTCTGTGTTTCTGTCTGTATTTATTTATGTATGCGTGTTTCTATTTAGATCCTCCGGGAATGGGAGTGGGATTTCCTGCAACACATCTACGCCCATGGAATGTGCACATTGCCAACTGTCTGGTCGTGGTACACACACACACACACACACACACACACACACACACACATATATACAGACACACAGACACACACCTTTTCCTTCCTCTCTTCTGACTAGTTAGCAGTGACAGGGACAATCTTATTTTATCTGTCTGACCTCTTGGTCAAACGAGGACTCTGGCAGAAAGTAAAGTAAAGACGATCATTATGTATTTGACAGTAAAACCTTCTCTGTGACAGCAGCGTCACCCTCAGCCCTAACCCACACACACACATTCGCACATGGCGACATTTACCAACACGAGTAGTGAGTCATAAATACTAAAGAATAACTTGGAAATGTCACTCAACAGTTGAAGAGCTTCCATTGCCTTGCCAACTGTGTGGGGAAAAAAGATGCGTATACCACATCCTAAAGGATCTAATCAGACATTTTCTGATATTCAGTCAAATAAAACGTCATTTGCTATCAGACCATATAACACTAAAGTCAGTTTTCTGTCTAGATCAATACAGATATTCATAAAGTAATATAATAAACCTATGAATCAGACACTCACCCCTTCTTCACTGCTTCTTATGTGAATCCTCGGTCTGATGGTTTTGTTTACGTTTTGTTTTCTTGAGGGTTTTCTTCTTTTCTTTTTCCCTCTTTGCTCCGGTAATAAATCCAAGGATGATTTTCTCACTCAGTTGCAGTTTATGTGAGTTGAGGGGAGTGTTGCTGGACACGGCTTCCTGTATCTTCCTGATTGGTCATGAGGAGAGAAAGAGCTCGAGGGCATGGGCTGAGAACAGTAGTGAGAGACACTGTCATGCATCTGTGTGTGTGTGAGTGTGTGTGTGTGGGGGGGGGGAGTGTGTGAAGGAGAGATGCAACTGCACGGTCTTTGGTTTTCTGTAATTTCTTCTTAATTCACAGCTGTGAGTATATGCTGTGGTTTTCTGTGTGACATCTGTGACTGCAGCTACAGCTACAAGACAACCACAGGAAAACTTTGAAGCTCAGTTTCAGACCAGAGATTTCAATGCTTTGCATATTGTGTGTCATTGCTTGATTAATAGTAAATCTGTAAAACACTGAGGTGAAACAAATGAGGATTTTTTTTTTTGCTTTAATGTGAACTTTGTAGATGCATCTTTAATTCTGCATCTTTATTTTCGACTTCCAAATTGTGCATTTTGTTTACTGTCATTTTTTTCCCTCATAACACAGTGTTCATGTGCTCCAAGGCTTTAACGCCTAAGCTGCCTGACCTTCTGACTGTATGAAATTATGCAGCCCCAAATTCATTCTGTAGCATGACGATGACCCCGGACATACAGACAGAGTCATAAAGAACAAATAATTACTGCCTAAGAGCCTGAGACAAGAAAAACAAGAGTCTGGTTTCCACAGAGTCTTGGTCTCGATATCATGAGGTCAGTCTGGGATTACATAAACAGACAACAACAACTTTACCTGCACCTGCAATCTTGAAGAAGTGTGCACAAGTGTACTGATGAGAAAGAGTGGTCACACCAAGTATTGGATTGAGTGGATTCAACCCTGTTTTTTGATGTTTACTACACTTTGTTAATAAAATGTATGTTATCTGATTTGTGATTGAATATTTAAGTGAGTCAAAAGAAGCTGAGTGCTCATTTAACCCCCCCAAATCACCAAATAAATATGATAACTTTGGCACCGCTGGTGTAAAGGTGTAGTTTCGTGTTCTGTCCACTAGGGGCGCTGTTATGTTCAGTCGGGGGTTTCCTCACTGCAAAGATGTTCAGAGTGTAAGAGATCTGTAACTTTAAAGCAAAGTGTTAAAATACCCGTAGGAAATGTATTTGTCTCCTGCTGAACATCACCTGGTATTTTGTTTTTTCCTGTTTCTTATCATGATAAACAACAATTACGTACCAATAACACCGAGGAAACGTCATTCTTATCGATAAATGAGCTCCACACCGGGATCCGACCTGTTCGTGTCCTCTCGGTCACCTTTCGCCATCTTTGCGGCGGCTCTGAGATAAACACTTACCTTGGTATTTTTTTTTTTTTAGCTGTTGCTGTTGCTCAAAATCTAATTTATACGCCTACTTGCTGGAGAAGTATCCCAAACCAGCGACTCTTCAGCTGCTTCGTTGACCAGTCTTGCTAAGCTACCTGAAGCTAACCGTCGCTCAGCTGCTTGGTGAAGCCGAGAGGGAATTTCGTCTCGTCTCGTCGTTTTCCTGTCGTTACTGTGGAGGATATTACATAATGTGGCCATAAGCTGTTGATGTAACTTAATACTTTGCTTTTTTTTTCTAAAAACAAACCCAGCTTTTGTCGCTTTTTGCCGCCTGTTATACATTACAAGCTAGCACCGTTACTGTCTTACAATGGGAATCAGCAGGATCTACATTAGCATAGGCTATGCTACTTTCGGTACCCTGGTTGGACTGTCGGCTTTCCTGGTCTGGAATATCGCCTATAAACAGCCATGGACGGCGGCCATGGGAGGCCTGTCAGGTGCGTTAACACCTCCATAGTGTTAATGAAGAATATGAAATGTTAGTGTGGCTGGTAGTTTCTTTTTATTCACATGTTAATGGAGCATTATCTTGGATAATCCTACCACAGGCCTGTACTGTCAGACAACATCACAACACTGTCACAGTGTTTAATCAGAATAATGTTTTTAATGTTTGTCCCGTTTTGTGTTTAACCTCATTCTCATTGAAAACTGTATAACAGCCTGTTCTGTCAGTGTTTGCCAGTGACTTTGTGTTCTTTGTGTTAAATACCCTTAATATGGGTCACACTGCTGCACATGACCAGCTTTATGTCATGTCCCTTCTACCAGCATCACTTTAGCCACATTTACACCTTCATCTGTGTTATATGTTGATTAATGTGGGATTTTTGAGGCTGGTATCAACATTTGGTTGTGCAAAATATACTAAAGATAAAGAAAGACCACCCAGGTTACACTGATTTCTTGTTTTAAGTGAAAACATGATATTAAGTCAACATTTTACAACTGGAAAGTCAACTTATACCATTATACATTAGACCTTTGTGCAATAAGTAGATGTTCAGTCTAAAGCATGGAGACAACTAATTTATTGGTGCTTTCATAACTGGTTTCAATGTGTTTACATGATCAATCTAGTAGTTGAGTGACAAAATGCAAAATAAGTGACTGTAAAAATGTAAAACTTTCACCTAAAGTCACCTAAATATTTTCAATTTTCTGACTTTGTTTGATTAACTTGACAAATAATCATCAGTGTAACTGTGTTTGACTTAAGTTTAAGTTTTTGATGATGTGTGTGTCTTGTTTCTTTTGACAGGAGTGTTAGCGCTCTGGGCTCTCGTCACACATATCATGTACCTGCAGGATTACTGGCGCACCTGGCTCAAAGGCCTCAAGTTCTTCATCGGTGTTGGCGTGCTCTTCTCAGTCCTGGCAGTGGCCGCCTTCATCACCTTCCTCACTATCGCCATCACACAGAAACAATGTAAACCCTCCTTCTATTGTTTTTTAATTATCCTATATACTATTCAATATAACAGAGACTTTATTCCTTTATGAACTTATTCGTCATCTTGTTGTTTCTGTCCCACAGCTCCTACCGACCCGAGGAGCCTCTACCTCTCCTGTGTGTGGAGCTTCCTGACCCTCAAATGGTCCTTCCTCTTGGCCTTGTACTCGTACAGATACCGTCAGGAGTTTGCAGATATCAGCATCCTCAGCGATTTCTAGTCAGTACTCGTTTTATAGACTGCGATGGACTCCGAGGGGGTTTAGGCAGCCAGCCGACGGGAGCTGCTCAAAGAGCTTTTGTAACAAAGAGGAGGAAACCCAGAAATGGCTAGATTAAACAGTCATCTGACATTTACCACATGGAGTTGCACTTGTTGCACTTGCTTAACAAGTTCGGTATTTTCATTGTAACACCTCTTCCTACCTACTCTCAATGACTTGCATATTGTATTCCTGTCGTAGTCGTGAGTCTAAAGCTCTGAAAAAAAACTGGAACCGCTTCTTGAGGCTATTTATGAAGAGAGATTTTATCTTGGGATTGTTTAATCTTAAAAAAAAAAAAAAAAAACAGCAACAAAAAGCTAATATGTGAGAGGAAATCCCCACAGTAACAGGTTTTTATCCAATCCAAATTAGATGTTAAAATGAAAATGAAAATACTTGCAAAGCTAAAACCCACAGAACCAAAACTAAAACCACTCTGATAATACTGGGCTCACAGTTTTACGTTAGAGTGCTTCATACAGTTTTTGTTTGTTTTTTTTTTCATACCCAAATAAGCGTTTTTCATAGCTGCAGTCGTGACCTACAGAAGAGTCATCTCTCCATGCTGCAACTGTCCTAGTGTTTGCAGACTTAGTCCTTAAGCTCCATTTATCATCAGTGAAGCAATTTGAGAAAGTGATTCAATTATTAGAATAATTATGATTCACCCACCGATTTCAGTAATTGCATTATCTTTTAAAGATACTAGTCAATGCATGATCTTAAGAGGGAAAGTGGTGTTTGTTTAACACACATCATACACACTGCTTTTCCTTTCATTACGACTGAAGGGTGGAGTTGTGTATCATCATGCCTCCAGAGAACAGGCATTCCTGTGGAAGTTGTTGCTCTTCATCTGTTCTTCCACCAGGGGGAGACTCGCTTGCTCGCTTGCTTATATTCATGTCCGCAGTCAACAACACACATTCCTCTTCAGCGAGAAACACACATAGATTTGATAAATAATTGCACTTTAGTCTTTGATAATGATGCCATTGTTTTTTTTGCACACGAATCCTGATACAATGGAAAAGAAGAAAATTGTGTTTTAACACGTTCATGTCATTCATGTCTTACCCTTTTAAATGTTGAAATACACTATTTATATGTATCATTTTCTGTTACAGTTAGTATGATTTGTGTGAGTCAAGTTAAACTGGGCTTTGTGAGTGGTGGTTTAGCTCCAGCTGTAGCTTAGGTATGTAAAACCTTTCACCATGCAACATGTCAAATTGTATTTTTCATTGTTGTTGTTGTTGTTGTTGTTGTTGTTGATGAGAGAACGAATGTAAGAATGCTACATGTATATAGAAACTGAACCCATTAAAGATGAGTTTATTATTAATGACATCATGTTGTTCTCTCTCTCTCTCTCTCCTCCCACAAATGTTTCACGTCTAATGTGCCAAAGTTTCCTCGTCTAGATTTTTTTGTTTCCTTAGGCTCCACCCATTCGCTGCAGAGGGTCGACCTGAAACCTGATAAGAAATCGAACGAGTGAGTGATACACACACAGACAGACAGACACACACACACACCTTAGCCAAATGCCCTCAGACTTTGTTCTTCTACAATAAGGTACTGTGCTGTTTTTACATCTTTCTGTCTTATTGTGGTGACACTTTTATAGTGATGTCAGTGCGATGGATGTGTCGGCCTTTTACTTAACACAACTTTCATTTTAAACACTTTAATCAGTGAGTAAAAGTTTTTATGGATGATTTTTTAATTTGCAGATGATGTAGAACAGATGCTTTCAGCTAATGTCCTTTTTTTTTTTGACAGTGATGAAAATGTTATCTACTGTTTTGTGAATGGGAAACATTTTGTCACGCAGTGAAATCAAATCATCATCTCCTCGGTCGACCATCTGTTCACTCCAAACTTTAAAACGTCCAGATTTTATGTGACAATATTTTAATCATTTTGTTCCAAAAACTGCAATTTGTTGTTCGAGTTTCTTCAGGAAACGAAGGCCACTTTTTTTTTTTTTTTTCCCTGCATGCTGTCTGTAAGATCTCCGAGGACAGAGTGAACTTGTGTGTGTGTGTGTGTGCTCTTATTTACCAGGTGCTAATCAAATATTTTAGCAGTGCGTCAACCTGTTGGCTGCTCCTTCATCTATCAAGGTTAGATTGGGGTCCTTGTACTTGAAATGTGCCTCATGAATGTTAAACAAAATGTAATATTCAAGATCCACAAGAGGAAAATGAGTACATCTTTGATTTTCAGATCACTTGGGATATAATATAATGAAGGAAAGTCTTATTTTTCAAGGTGAAAAATGAGAGAACAAACTTTCTTGTGTATATTTATAGTGTAAAAGTAACATGATAGTGAAGCTGCCTCTGGTTTGTGAAATGTGACTCTTATGAAGCTTCAGTTAAAGTAATAGATGTGTTTGAAAGAGATACGTCCTATGGTCTTTGAATGTCTCACTGTTTGAATATGCTTCAGCCATGCAGCCGGACCACCCACGTTATGTGATTGACAGGCTGGCGTACAACCTCCCAGACTTTGACAGGGAGTTTGACAGGAAGAGTCGACACTTCCCTGTTGGAGAGAAAGTAAAGAAAGTCTTCAGGTAAAGAATTAGACACTCCTACACTGCACAGTCAACATTAGCTGCAAGTCTTCCTGCCTCATATCACAGTCTCCACCTCTGACAGACTCTGTGCTGTGATCAAACACCGGCAGTCCCCTGTAGCTATGACTCCACACAAACTTTAGACACCAGTTATGGACTTTTTTTTTTTTTTCCCCCAAAGTAACAACAACAAAAAGCAGCTTTTCAAAGAGTTTCTCCTGTTTGTTTCTGTCAGATGTTCTGTGCAGAGACTGAAGGGCTTGTTACTCCGGCATCTGCCCGTGCTGAGCTGGCTTCCCAAGTACAAAGCCAAAGACAACTTGCTGTGTGATGTCATCAGCGGGGTCAGCGCCGGCACCATTCAGGTTCCCCAAGGTCGGTCAGTCCTCTACTGCAGAGTAACGCCAGCTGCTGCAGAAAAATGTTGTTTTCATACACATTTCTCTTTTATTCCTGTTTATACACACCAGTAATCACCTTTGACCAGGTGCAATGATCACAGTTACCAGTTTAGATATAAGATACACACTATTTATCATTAATAAATCACATTGTCACAATCATTTCATGAGAAGAGATGAAAAAGTATTTTATTGCAACTTAATGGCAACTGTACTGTGCAAAAGTTTTAGGCACTATAAGTAAAGTGAAGCCTTGAATAGTCTTTATATAGATCATCGGGGCTGTTCTATCTGTTGCAGGACTCAGTCTTCTTCTTGTCAATTAAAATAGTTATTTTTGACGCTGGCTGTAATTTTTGGGTCACTGTCATGCTGCAGAATAAATGTGGGACCGATCAGAGGCCTCTCAGATGGTACTGCATAATGGACAAGAATCTAAAATAATAAAAATACTAAAGTCAGTCAGTCCAGTTTATCAGCACATACATGTCTTTATCGAGCACCTCACCTGTTTTAAAAAGCTTTCTCATCTGTTCTTTCCAGGGATGGCGTTCGCCCTCCTGGCCAATCTGCCCCCTGTCAATGGTCTCTATTCCTCTTTCTTCCCCCTCATCCCGTACTTCTTCATGGGCACCGCTCACCAGATGGTCCCAGGTAAATCAGAGTGATTTGTCTGCTGCGATTTTTAACAGCATGACAGTGACAAGTTGCTGGAGCTGCACAATGCAGATCAGATGCTCTCAGCCCGCCCTCTGCACAGGTTTTTATAGTATGGCATAGGAAATAGATGTGACACACACACACACACACACACACTGCTCTCTGTGTCTATGTCTTGTGTCCAGGCACTTTCGCTGTCCTCAGCATTATGGTGGGGATCGTATGTCTTCAGCTGGCCCCAGAGTCAGACTTCAGTCACTTTAATACCACTCTTAATGCTACACAAGTGGACACAGAGAGGATGAACGAGGTCCGTCTGGGAATATCTGGAACCCTGGCCTGCCTCACTGCCATCATACAGGTACCTGGGTGATTGACAGCTCGGCCCTGTCTTCGTATGAAGATATGAGAAGTGCAGTTAAAGTGTTACCCGCTCATGTCCATACAGATCGGCCTTGGCTTCATGCAGTTTGGGTTTGTCGCCATCTACCTGTCAGAGTCCTTCGTCAGAGGCTTCATGACTGCTGCAGGGTTACAGATCCTCATCTCAGTGCTCAAGTACATCTTTGGCATCAATGTGCCTCCTTACAGTGGACCGCTGGCTGTTGTATATGCAAGTATCTGTTTTCGTACAGTGGTTACAGAGAACCCAAAATGCTTTGGTGGTTAATCTGACGGTAAAATAAGTCATGTTTTATTCTTTGTCACAGACTCTCATAGATATAATCAAAGGGCTTCCTGACACCAACGTAGCATCGTTAGTGTTTGCTCTGGTCAGCAGCGTAGTGCTGATTATCGTGAAGGAGCTGAGCGCACGCTACCGCCACAAACTGCCCTTTCCCATCCCCATGGAGATCATAATTGTGAGTCATTTATCAAGACAGATTTCTTTTGCAGATTGTTCATACTATAACAATATAAAGTCACAGTAGTGATTGTGATGATTGCCTCTACTCCTGCATTACACAGGTGGTGGTCGCAACAGCCATCTCAGGCCCTCTGCATCTACCTGAGCTCTATCACATGGACATCGTGGGTGAAATCCCTCTGGGGTGAATATCAGTATATTTATTATCAATGGCTGCCGGTTCATTCATTAAAATCATGTTTACTACACATTTTATACTTTTCAAATGAGCTTTTTTTGTCTCTTATTTTCCAGTTTCCCGGCTCCAATCCTGCCAACAGTAAGTCAGTGGGATGACATGTTGAGCACAGCCTTCTCCCTGGCAATAGTCGGGTATGTCATCAACTTGGCAATGGGCAGGACACTGGCAGCCAAGCACGGCTACGACGTGGATCCCAACCAGGTAGAAAAAAACTCTCTCCTTTTTACAACTTCAAAATGTGAATTTAAATGCATTTTTGTAAACGCTGCATGTTCTCGTACAGGAGATGTTGGCTCTGGGCTGCAGCAATTTCCTCGGATCCTTTTTTAAGATCCATGTGATCTGCTGCGCCCTGTCGGTGACGCTGGCTGTGGACAGTGCTGGGGGAACATCACAGGTGTGTGTGTGTGTGTGTGTGTGTGTATGTTGTGTGATTATATGTAGTCTTTTATTTAATGTAATGCACTACAAGAAAATAATAAGACAACTGCACCTGCGTCCTCCTGTAGTTTGCCAGTCTGTGTGTGATGCTGGTGGTAATGGTCACCATGCTCGTTCTGGGAGCTTTCCTGAAACCACTTCCAAAAGTAGGTGGACGTAAACGTACGATACAACCAACACCGTGAATTATACACAACATTTAAATAGAGGTAAGAGGAAGGTCTTGGCATGATTAATAATTCATGTTTTCTCTCTCAGTCGGTGCTCGGAGCCTTAATTGCAGTCAACCTGAAGAACACACTCCTCCAGCTCTCTGATCCCTATTACTTATGGAAGAAGAGCAAATTAGACTGTGTAAGTCAGAGTGATGCCTTGAATGCAATATTACAGCGCAATATGCGTTATATTTTTGTCCATATTTTTTTCTCTTTTCTCTTTTTCTGTCTCAGTGTGTGTGGGTTGTGTCATTCTTGGCCACGTTCTTTCTAAGCCTGCCATACGGAGTCGCCATCGGAGTGGGCTTTTCCATCCTGGTTGTGATATTCAAGACGCAGTTGTGAGTAAACTGCATGTTTGAAACAATGCAGCAATGTATATTAAAAGATAAATATTAATTATAATGTGTTCCTGTAGTCGTAATGGCTCAGCAGTGGCCCAGATTATGGATACAGACATCTACAAAAACCCAAAAGTCTACACTAAGGTAGGAAACGGAGATATATTTGTGTATTTTTTGTCATTGCACATGAAGGAAGTGGACACACAACTGATGTTTTTTTTTTTTTGCAATAATTACACAGGTTGTGTCAATAACAGGTGTGAAAATAGTGAATTATTGTTCGCCACTCTATTTCGCAAATGCTGAGATATTTCGCCAGAGGGTCATCAAAAAGGTACGGTGAATAAATTACCTCATTTACTTTCCGCCTACCTTCAGAGAGAGTGTTCACGCAGTGTGAGAGTGTGTGTGTGTGAGTGTTTACATAGGTGTGTTTGTGTCTAGACTGGACTGGATCCCGGCAAACTCATTCTGGCCAGGAGGAAGTTTTTAGAGAAAGAACAAAGGGAGAAAACACAAAAGGAGAAGAAGGACAAAGGGATGAAGAGGAGGAAGCTGAGCTCACTGGTTACCATGAAAGTTCAGGTGGGATTGAAGATTCAAGTCACATCTCACACACACACACACACACAGACAGACATATTCATATTTCATCTCTCCGTCTGTGTGTATTCCCTCTGACCTCAGACCGTATCTAAGCTTGAGCTGCAGAACGACTTTGACAGCAGCAACAGACCCGACGCTCCCACCAGCTACGTCAACTTCCACTGTGATGACATCGAGCAGGCGCCTGACCCAGAACCACCCAGTCCCTCTGGTCTCACTCTGGACTCTCAGCCTGTGCCCTTCCACACACTCATCCTCGACCTGGCGGGGGTCTGCTTCATTGATCTAATGGGCATCAAAGTATTGATAAAGGTCAGAATCTGTTTTGCAGCACTAATAAAACTAATGGTTGAGACTGTATGAGACCAGGGTTCAATCAACCAAACTCCTCATCACTAATGACTATTAAATAATGATAACAATGATAATATTGATTACAATAATAAACTACTTCATACAGGAACTGTACATTATCTCCTAATAAGAACAGGATCAATAATGTTATGGTAACTACAGTCATAACCAGTAGTAGTATCATTAGATGTGTCTCTATAACTTTGTTGTTAGCCAGCATTAGTGCAAAGTAAGACATTATCCCTTCTAAAAAATACAGTACCTAGTTATTTCACCTAACATTACAGCTGGAGCTTTACATTTTCAGATTATGGTTAACTGACATTAACTGCAATGCAACGTGAATAATAACATCTCAGTCTAATTTGCCATTTAAATTGATGTACTTACTAATATTGATGCGAAAGAAACTCTTGTTAAATTACCAGAGACATGTAGAAATTGAAGTGCATGAAAAATTAAATGACATAAGCGCAGCTACTAACCAGGATTAGACTAAATTGGGTTAGTGCAGATGGCTTTGGCACCGGGCTGCAGATCTGCTCTCCAGTCGCTGGCAGGTCAGAGAACCTCTTAGTCATAAAAGCTTCTGCTCTCTGAGCAAATTCTTGCTAATAGCTTGTTGAAACATTTGTGGCTAAAGGTTATTTGATGTGGATTTAAACCCTGCAGTTTCCTATTGACCCTTTTTTATGAGAGAATTAATGGTGTGGCTGTATTCGATTACAGTTTGTCCAGCATGTGTATGAATGAATGAAGCTTCTTTGTTTTATTTCCCCAACACACAGATGAACTTAAGCTATGAGGCACTGGGCATTAAACTGTACCTGGCTGGAGTACAAGGTGAGGACTTCATTGGCTTTAGGTGCAGTCACACATTTTGGTTCTCCTGAAAAGTTGGCACTCAGTTCATGCAGTGGCAAGAAAAAAGTATGTGAAGCTTTTGAAATTACCTACTTTTCCTTCCCAAACAATTCGACCTTTTACAAAACAGTTTCCCCATAGAGTTGTGGAGTGTGAAGGTGCTCTTCAGGCATACAGTAACCAGTTCTAGTGATGTCTTCGAGTCTTTAGCTTTTACTCTAGGCTCATTGTTAACCTCACTGAGCATCCTGCGTCGTGCCTTTTGGTGTCCACCTGGCCAGGCGCCCACCTCTAGGGAGAGAAACCACAGTACAGAGAGTTTGTCAAACTGTGGACTGGTGAATAATGAAGTCTTTGAGATGACTCTGTAACCCCTTCCAGTTTTATGCAGCTCAACAATTCTTGACTGTAGATGTCTTATCTGCAAGCCGTGGTTCACATCAGCAGACGCTTCAGGTGAATAGCAAACTCAAAAAGTCAGAGTCAACTCCTGACTCTAAGTAGCTTGTAGTAAAGTCATCAGCCTAATGGTTCACTTACTTTTTCCACAATGCATGTGTTCAATAATGACATGTAATGTTATGCTTGTCTGTGTGGTATTAGGTTAAGCACATTGTGTTCGTTTATACTTGTGACTTAGCTGTAGATTGGATCACAATTTATGACCATTTAATGCAGAAAACTTGGTAAATCCAAAGGGTTCACATGCTTTTTCTTGCCACTGTAAACTCATATAAAGGGGATGATCCACAGTAATGGTAGTCTAATGTGATTGATCGCTTTAAAGCCTCAAATCTGTGTTTTTCTCCTGGCAAACACTGTTGTCAGTGTCTTTCTCTTTAAATACCAAATGAATGCCAGGTAAAATGAGTTTCACTGTGCGTGCAAGTCCTTGTTTGATATTTGTCGTCTTGCTGCCTGCAGCCCAGGTGTATGAGGAATTGGAGGCTGGAGGAGTTTTTGATAAGGGGAATATTTCCCGTGGTAATCTCTTCCTTTCGGTCCATGATGCCGTTCTGTTTGCTCAGCACACCTCCGGCGAGAGGCGAGTCTCCCTAAAGGTAATACAGGCCCGGCTGTAAGGAAATAACGTTATCACACAAATCCTTTTCATAACATCACATACAAACACCTGCTGTTCAAAGGTTCGGGGGTTATGGGTGAGAGATTAAGAACAACTACAATAGCATGATTTATTTACTAAGTAAGAATTTTTTTTCTTAAAGCACAGCCTTTGTCACCTTATCAGGTCCTACAAGGGTAAACAGAATATCACACTTGTGCTCGTGCAACACAGTGAGTGCAGCCACAAACAAAGTTGTAAGTTACACCAAGGTCATAGTGAGTGTGCACACTGAGGAAACTTAGTTCACGGAGGAGTACGTGCTTTAAAGCTGAGAATAAGTCGGCTTTTTAAAAGGTAAAAATATTTCTAAAATACAGGTCACTACAGGTCATATCACTTCATAGTTATTCACAGGTCAAAGGTCAAATATTTTACACTTATCCGCTGCCTGAATAAAAATGCAGCAGGTTTCAGGTGAGCACTCGGAGAGATTGGTTTGAAGCATGGCTGAGAGTGATGACTGGTTTGTTGTGACATCACAATGATGCAGACGTCCTCATGGCAGTTTCTAAAGGCAGCTTTCTATTATACCTAACATTACTCCATACAGAATCTATACCATACTTCATAATGGAAAAATACATGTTAAGCTCAATGCACCTTAGCATATTCTACCTCTGTAAGTCATGTCATGTGTGTGTTCATTTTGTTTGCAGCAGGAAGAGACAGCAAAACAGGAACATGGCTATAGCATTAATGAGGAGATGGATTTGGAGCAGGTATGTACTCGTTTGAATTACATATATTCTGCCTATGTGTTTATTTATCATGAAACCATTGATTTAAATCTAACAGTAGTTTCACTTTTTATAGGAAATGTTTGAGCAATGATTGCTGCAGTGGAGACGTGCAGAGAGGAAAAGGCTAAAATCAGTAACAATAATCCTCAGTGTCACTGTAATTTATGGAAATTTTTTAATTACATTGTTTTGTTTTTTTTTTGCTGCCCATCAATTATCCAAATAAAATGTTTAACTTTGTGTTTGTGTGCATGGTAATCAGTGACTCCGCTGACAGGGGGAGGTACAGACCAGCACAAGAGACCACGAGATGACAACAAGCGAGGCAGCGAAAAGATAATGAGGGGAACTCTTAAAGTCTCAGTTCGTGCAGGCCTCACAATGACTGCAGAGTGCAAACCTGCTGAGTGCGCAGCCGTACACAAGTGGTCCTGTAATTAACTGACTAATGTGCACGGCCACAGCTGTGAGGTGCAGCCCAGCTGAGCAGCCCGGTTCACGTCCCCGTGGAGGCAGAGACGTTGAGGAAGAAGAAAAAAAAAGAGGCTAAAACACGAACGTATTGCATCAGCAGATTTGAGGCTTTGTCGTCTTCTAAACTCCATTTAGCTTCCACAGTCTGCATCATTTCCCCCCTGAAAAAAAGAGGAAGAGGATGAAGCTACAGCAACCAAAATAACACTTGTAATTGTTGCCAGCAGCAGCATCAGTGGAGAGAGTGGAACAAAAAAGAAATAAGTGGGCCAGCTTAGCTAACTTGTGTTTGTGTTGTAGCAGGTGCTCAAAGGCCTGTGGTGTGTGTGGAGCCTAGCAGCAACAGCAGCAGCAGCGGCGATGGGGAGCTGACAGTGGTGGTGGTGGTGGTGCTGCTGGTGTCTGTGATGCATGAATGGATTTATGAAGCTATTAAGAAATCATCCTAAGGTATTCTGGCACACATCTGCTATTCTGCTTCTCCTCTCCTCTGCAGCAATTTGGCACCACAAGTGATTACAAGGTTTCTGTGGCTATCAGCTTTAATTTGGAGCTCTGGGAAAGTCTCTCATCACTTAATGTGTGTGTGTGGGTGTGTGTGTGGGTGTGTGTGTTTAATTTCATCACCTGCAGCTCATTCTTCTCTTTCTTTTTCTCCCTCATTGTTTCCTTAAAGCTTTTTCCTTGAGCCTGATTTAATGAATGTGAATCTGGGGGAAAATCCTGATAGAAATAATTTATTTGCCGATTGTTTGTCTCAGACTGTAGCTGCTGCTCTGCCCTGCATCGACATCACTGACTTCACATGTTCACTCCCACTTATATATAAATATATATAAATACTGTATACAGAGCTCATACTAATCACTGAGCAGATTTTCAGTATGAAGTGTTTTTTTTTTTTACAGTGGAGAAGTGTCAAAATGAAGTATACACTTAAAACAGTAAGTACATACTAAAATAAAACACTCTTTTTGGAGTGTGCTGTTGACGTACACTACAATTACACAATTCAACACACAAAGACACTTTTTTTTTTTTTTTACCACAGCAAAACAACTGACTCCGTTTGTGGTTACTCACCTTGTCAGAGAGCAGCACGTTATGTTGCAAGTCCTGAAACACCGAACAGTTGGACATGTGCAATCAAAAGTTTAGAGAAGGTCGAAGTCAGTTCACCTGCAAAGGTTATGGTGCAACAGAAATTTCATCCAGAAGCAGAATATCCCTGACTTTTTGTCAGTAGTGTCCATCCTTTCAGTCATTATGGTACAGAATTAGTAACATTGAACTTCATCCACAGGTTGATTTAACATCACTGTGAGGCCGCCCAGTGTCCCTCATCACCTCTGTGCTTCCTCATTACATCTTGTTCTTTTCATTTATCTGTAATTTACTTTCGGCTTCGGCCTGTTTCGCTTTTTTTTTTTTTTTTAATTTGACCTTCTCGATTCTGTGCCTTATACAATAATCCGTTATCAGTGGGGCTATAGGTAGAGCGAGAACCCCCACACCCCCCTCCACACCCCCTAACCTTTCTGTAGGTCAACCGGTGATTACATTGAATTATGAAATGCTTCTAGCTAAATCCTTTTTCATGAGGTACCGTTATAATGGACCAGCTTCTCAATCCCTGTAATTGCAAGTTCACATAAAAATTAATTTTACACCCTTTGCACATTCATTGACCATGATGGTTTAATTAACAAGGTCCCCTTTTTAAGAAATTTGAAACGGAGAGATTTATGTATTAAATTTGTTTACACGCCCAGTGGCTTCATACAATTGAGACTAATTGCACGGTGTCAGAGGGTATCTCCTCGCTGAGGCATGGGACCTCGTCATTTAGTGCTCGCCTGCTTTTATATGAGAAAAAAAAAAAAAAAGCCGCCCCTGAGACAATATTCATCTCTCTGACCTTTTAAGAATCAAGATTTGAATTTGGAGCACTTTAATAAAGAGCAAAGGAAGTCAAATTTTTATTAAAAGACTTGGGTGTGAAGGCTTCAGAGAGTCGTCTCAGGAAATGAGGATGATAGAAAAAAAAAACACTTCTGGAAATTTAAATAATGGCTGTTTGACATTGATCAAGCGACAGCAGTTGGTGCTTTGCATATGCATTTCACAGGGCCCTGTGTTTGACGGGGTGGAGGGATGGTGCACGGTGGTGGGGTGGTGGGTGGTGGGGTCTTTTTCATTCTGCTTCATTAACACACCACTTTGCAGCCAGGGAATCATAAATCTGGATTGTGCGATGTCAGCAAATTGTCTTTGGACAGGGGTTTATTTACAGAGTAGCTGAGGGCAAATCTGACCACTGATAACTGGTATTAATTAATGCTGTGTTTTGTCTCTCCAGTTAGTTCACCAATCAGCAATTAAACGCACCAACAATAGACCCTCCTCTGGTGATTAATTAAGGCATACATGTATGGAGTCAGTGTCTCTGGTTAATCATTTACAGTTCAAATTAAGCACCAAGTCTGATGGAAACATAAAGCACCTGTTTGCCTTTTTTTTTTGTTTTTTTTTGCTTTTCTCTTTAGCAGCTTGTAGATGGAGCAAGTTTATTCATTTCACGCTGCCATATTTTTGCAGTAAAAGCACATCACTGTGTTAATTATTTCCAAAGCCATTGACCTTTATGGAGTGATATTAACTACAAACAGCCAGAGTTTTTGAAACTGCGCCGGCAAGAAAACCTCTGAGAGCTCTCTAATTTTTTATTTTATTATTCATTTATTTATTTATTTGTAGGAAGGAATTAATTTAAAGTTCACCAACCAGTGTCACAAACCAAGCTGAAACAAGCAGATAAAGCCTTTAGAAAGATAAACAAATTTGACCTTCCTTCTGAACACACCGTCAAGACAAAGATAGATTTGCAGCTATCGCGTTGGACACATTCGCCAAGTCGGTGTGTGTCATTGGTTTACTGTCTTATCAGCCTCATCGCCTCATTAAACAGAGCGGCAGGTAGTGTTTGCTCTCCTGTCTTCTTATTAGATAAAAACTGCAGCGTGATGACTGCAGATAGCAGCTCCTCACTGAGCCGTTGGAATATCAGCAGGGAAATTAGACAAGACAATGCAAAACAGCGCAGTGTGGTGCAACGCAAAAGGGAACTCATTAGAGCAGTGCAGCCTGGGAGGAAACCACATGATGCTTTGCAACATGTCATCAGGGGTGTTGTGAGTGTTATTACACAATCATAATTTGATATCTTGTGCACGATTGCTTTATTAATTCTGAGCAGCTTGCATGATATAGACACAGGCCAAGAAGGGGCTTAGATGAGTAGATGAGCTCAGATGCAGTATGGTGACTTAAACCCACTGATGAATCATTTCAGAGGACGTGCGCTTGGATCCATCTGTACTATAGCTGTGAATATATGATGATAGCCATATGCATATAAACATGTTTTTTGCAGGAAAGCAGTGATGATTAGCCTAATGCACAGTGTATAAGAGCCATCAGTCACATCCAGTCACATCCAGTCCAGTCACACTCCAACAGGCTCTATTAAAGGCAGACTTGAAGAATTGAACTGTCATGAGAGGCGCCCTGTCTTGACAGCTGAGTAAGACTCAGGAGGAGCAAGACACCGGCCGTGCGTGTCTACAAATGTCTGTCAGATATAGAGTGGCGGCGGCGGCGGTGGCAGTGGTGGTGGTGGTGGTGGTGGTGGACCGAGGCCATTAACCACACAAGCATTAGTGAAATTGACCCCTGCTTCAACTGAGTAATACATCAGAATCATTAACGCAAATTAACTTTGCAGCCAGCTCCGCATGAAAGTGCCCCATGCTGTTCTCCATGCAATTCTCATTAACCTCAAAACAACACACACACACACACAGGACGTGTGTGTGTGTGTGTGTGTGTGTGTGTGTGTGCGTGCGTGCGTGCGTGTGCGTGCGCACGATTTAAAAAAATGATGGATTTGGATTTCAGTAGAAAAATGTTCTCCAGACCAGCTTTGGTTCAACTCTATTGTTGCCTACTGGTCCCATGGTGGCCTCTGTCTGTTTGCCTGCCTGTCTCTCTGTCTGTCTGCCTGCCTGTCTCTCTGTCTGTCTCTCTGTCTGTCTGCAGAGGAAACACACCTGTGTGAAGAAGCTCAGAGGAGAAATCTCTCGCTTTCATCTCAATAAACAGACCACTCGTCTGTTTATTGAGCTGTTGACTGCCTGCTTACCTCTCCATCATCACTCGCTTCTCATCAGGCAGAACTGTCGAGGTGATTATTAACTTTTTTTTTTTTATATATTAGTACTAAATTAAATCTGTTCATTGGATGCATGAAGACTTTTGACAGTGAGACATGATATTAAATTTCAGGACAGTAGATATTATGAAAACACATGCTCAGTCTTTAATCACCTCTTTGTCTTATGAAGTCGTTAAGTTCATATAAACAAATATAAGGATTTAAATTCCAGTTCAATGTTCTTTATTTCCTAACATCCTTAAGTGAATTCAAGCATCTTCTTGCACACCACTTAGGCTTATGAGGTGTTCTCCTGTTATTGTGACAAACACTTGTGTGTTTGGTGATTCACTGCACCTGGAGCTCTATAAACAGCTGCTTAACTGCAACACATTATGACTGCATACTCACCTCTCTTGTGCATTTTAATTGTCAGCCACTGCCAAACTTCTCCACAGCTGATTTTAGAGGTAGAGCAATAAAAACCATGTGCAGTATATGTCAGTTTAAATAAAATAGTATGAAATACTAGTCACTAAAGTGCACTGCAACTGTACAGCCCAAATAATGTGTTTTTAAAAAATGATATTTATTGCACTGACTGTTGATATATTTCCCTGCTATTACAGCACACAGCTTAATCATGGCCGTAAAAAAGTGCTCACAAGTACGAGTTATTACAGAATCTGGTTCTTGATCTCCTGCTGTAATGACCTGTGTTGACCACAGGATGGCACTGTGGCTTTGTCTGTGAAGCCGCTGGAGCTGCTCTTGTCTGATCAGCAGCAAAAAAAAAAAAAAACTTTGAAGAAGTCTCAGATTCCCCCAAAGGAAACCATGAAAGACAAAGTTGTGAAAGCTGGAGCTGAGGCGATTAAAAAAAAAAAAAAAAAAAAAGTATGACTTTAAAAGAGCTGGTGTTGTGATCTTGTTCCCTGTGATCCATATATATTGAGCAAAGGGAGAGTGATGGTTGAGTGGGGACTGCAGCACCTCAGTGGCCCCCGCAGATGAATGAAGATGCAAATGGAGGGAGGGGAAAGTTAAAGCCTTTAGTGACACTAAGCACACCCCAGAGGCCACGGTGCAGAGCTCCTCAGCCACGGCACATCAAGGACACACGGCCCCCCCTGTCTGAGCGTCCCCTCGGCACGCATCACATCCCCGTCCATCTACATTTTCATCCAGACAAACACTTGACTCCTTATGCCGAGCTGAGCCAATGACAAGAGACAGATGTGCCCTCCTCAGAGGATCCGGTTTGATGAGCTGCTGCTCCGCAAAACTATAAAATAACCCACAGAAACCAGTGGAGTGACAAAAAAGAGAGAGAGAGAAAGGCCTATTTTACATGAGAATAGATATACCTAGAAACCGTACCCTCATGCGCCAGCTTTTTCCTTGGCTGTAAATGTCAATTTCATGTCAGATTCTCTCTCTATTCATCCATGACGTCTGTGATTGCTTCATCCCTTTGCATGAGAATGGCTTGAAATGAACATTTGCCTATTCTGGCGCTCAGACGTCTGTAAATGAAATGCATCTTAAAGGAGCAGGTATGGCAGACAATCTCACCATCACAGTCTGCTTTAGAAGATGAAATTGTGCACTGTCCCTGTGTACAGACCCTGAAGTTATGCAGCATTAGCTCAAACAGACCTGAGGTCTTTTCTTTAGTTTTTCTTTATCCACTAAGAGAAGCTTTTTTTTTTTTTTTTTTTTCCAGGTGGGACCTCGGCTGTGCAAGGAAGAGTGTCACAACCATGATGCCGGCCCCATGTGGCATGTTGTTTCTGTGAGTTATTCAGGCATACAGTACTCTGGCTTTCCTCTCCACTGGTTACAGAAATACAGGTGAGCCCGCAGCAGGTGAACCTGTCATAGTCAGCACCTGCAAGATCCTAACAGCCAGCAGGGGAAAAACTGAAGGACAGAGGAAGTTTTGTCGTCAGGAGTTGTGCCGTGCCACCTGGGGAGCTCGCCGGTGAAGGTGAAACACAATGTCGTCCGAGGACACATGGTGAGAAAGACAAACTGCTCCAAGACATCACCACTACATGCATTAAGGTGTCTGATTTTCCCTTACAGCAACTTATTTATGCACTGTTTATTTAGAGGTACTATAGAACAACATGCTGTGTGTGTCAGCTTCATTATTAAGGTAATAAGTCAAAACTCAAACCCATGCTCTTTTGGCCTTTTCGAGCATCGCTCACACAGCTCTGCTCGGCATTATAATTTGTTTAAATGTTGATTTATGAACTAATTGTCTGTAATTGCTGCTTAGCTCCACTGTTAATCCAAGCTGTCTGCCTCCTGAAGCACATTAGGCCAGATTTGTATAATGAAGTAATTAGTTCAATTACGATGAAGAAAGTAGGGATAGCGTAAAGAAAGTGGGAACAAGAAGCCAGAAAGTACTTGAGTGCCACGGGCGTCTCGCTATTATGAAACTGTTTGTCTCAGCAGAGTGTGTGAAAACACCCTCATTGTAAACAAATGCTTCTCTTAATTAAAGCTCACACGTCAACAGAGTTAATTTGAATCTTCTAATATGGACATTTGCTGATTACTGATGCCGTCATCCTGGACCTCCCGTGCTGGAACGACTTATACCAGCTTGCTAACCATCGTCGCCCCTCAACACCTTCAAAAAAGCAAACAACTTCAGCTTCGTGTCTCTGTCAACTTCTGTCACCCACTAGGAGCTGCAATCACAACCCAAAGTGCTCCATTGTGTCTGCTAGCATTGTCATTGTTATTAGTCTTTTTGGATTGCCTGTGGAGGTATCGGCAGGCTCTGGGGAAGCAGGCGCCAGGCTGGATAATTAGTTGTTCTTCGATGCCAGACGCCGTCTCTCTTGGAGGGGAAATGGAAAGTGGCATCACTATCACAGTAACACCGGAACAACCTTTGGTGTGAGGGCTGGGTTCCAGTGCATCTGTCACACCACTAGTCATCTACCCCACTGGCAAGACTATAATGCTTATACCAGCCCGGCAACACACAGCATGGATAATTACTTTAACCGAAACAGCATTTATTCTTGTCGTATATGTCACAATTAGTTGTGGTTTGGTGGGATCGATACTGAGTCTTCGTATCGGCATCGGAGATGAGAGCCAGGTGTTAGGCAATTAAAATCTTCCATAAAAGATACACATCTGAAATGTTCGAGCGACTTTATCTTCTCCAGACTGTTTTTCTAAACTGCTGACCTCCCTTCTTCCACCGTGATGATACAGCTGGACTTTCGGCCGTGGTGTCTGCGTGTGATGTGGCCAACGACGAAGAGGATGAAGATGCCTGCCAGCAAGGTGCCGCTGAAGCCCAGCAGGAGGCCGTACAGGAGGGGCAGGACCACATCCAGAGGCCCCTTCAAGTACAGAGGGACAGGAGCCCGATGTACGATCAGATCCAGGTCACGCCATGTCAGATCTCCCACTGACACACAAACACACACACACACACATTTGCAGTTTAAAGAAGTCTGAAAGGACTATGGGAACATTTTTGTCAAGTTTTAACTTGAGTGAAACACCCGGAAGGATCAAAAAAAGAAAAAAGAAAAAGGTGATAATTACATTTTTGAATTTCTAGGTATCCTGGGAAATACTGCTCATGTAGTGAGAGTGTTGATGTTGAGAAGTAATGAGTTGGAAGCATGCCCACGGCCACCAAATCTAATCCGGCATCTCATCGCAACACTTAATACATTCAGGGTTCAGTGAAACATTACATAATTTGTCTCTCCGGCAGCCTCCAGAGGGATAACCTAAAAAATCTCCCCTTGACATCAGCGGCCTCAGATGTTTGGGATTAGACTTTGTTCTCCATCGCTTATTCTGCTTTATACCTTCTCTTTTCTTCACCCTCTGGTGTTTACGTCCGTGGCCATTCGCACCCGATGGGACGTTCAAAGAGCTCACGAATTTGTGATAATCGTCGACGTAGCGTTTCAGGTTCAGGGCCTTGTCCTGGTTGACGTTCTTCCCCACTTCTGTGGAAAAACACCAAAGGACAAGGGCTGATCCAAAAGTGTGTCCCTGCTGCAGAGTACATATGCCACCCCATAATAAAAATAATAATAATAATGATGATAAAAAAAAGTGTAACTTGTACTTAATTGTTGTTTTCTTCCCATGAACATAATTAGTTCTGGCAGGAGAACAACTGTTGTCCTTCAGTTCAGAATGAAACAACAAAACCAGCCACTCAACTTTCTACGTACGAGTAGATCTCCTCAGAACTGCAATCAAGTGCACGATAATTACCACAGTCTGCATCCAAACGTCGCCCCCCCCCATCAAAGTCACTACTGCCCCCCTTCCTCTCTCTCCCCTCATGTCTTATAACTCATCTCTTCCCATCCTCTCCTTGTCTTGTCTTTTTTTTCTCTCTCTCTCTCTCTCCTCCACCGACGCTGCTGATGAAAGGAGCAGATGGTTTGTTCTGTGGCTGGTGTCAGCTCCACTGAGTCCTCTGTCAGATCATTTACACCTCCCTCTATCCAACGCCACTCGGCTGTGGAGTTGTGTGCACACTGGACTGCAACACATGCCAGAGACTGGCAGCGTGCAAAATATGCCACTTTTTGAAGTTCCAATTAATACGGATCTCAAAGTGATGAAGCAATTATGCACCATTGTTAAAGACTCGAGGAGGCCTCCTTGACCGAAATAAACCAATTTTGAAAACACACCGCCATGTTCCCCCCAAAATGAGGCTTTGTTCCAATTTCCTTTTGTCAGGGGACATGCTGTGATGTCTGCTCATGAGATTTGCCGCTATCAACAACACCCGCCTGTACACAAGAAGTTAACTGTATTAAATTGAAAACCATTATGGTGGCATTAGACGAAATTGTTCAGTTTAAAATAAAAAAAAAGAAAAGAAAAGGAAGAAGAAATTATTCAGTGCTACAACAGGCGCGAGTTTGCCTCTCACCAATGGCGATGTCTGTTCTGCCGATGTGCTGCAGGGCGCGTGAAAGCCTGTCGTAGTAGGTCTGCCTGCCGTTCTGCAGCAGCCAGTCTGTCAGGGCCGTCCGGCACTGAGCCTCGCTATCTGCTCAACACAAAACATATGGCTCTCAGACAGACAGGTTCCTGCCAGAAAGTCCCCGAGCTGAGCTGGACAGACAGGTCCCTGGATGTACTTCTTATTTTTTACCTTATTACCCAGCTCATAGTGGTGCCTGTCTGCTCTCTGAGAGCTGTCTCTGACAACTCCTCTCCTTGATATTTATGACTGTAACTTTTAATGCATGAGACGTAACATCTCTGAAGTGTCTGTGGCGTGTCAAGTGCCAAGTCTCAGGTGAGACGTGTTTCAAATGACGATGATGCACGAACCCTCGGCGGAGGAGGCATCTCTCTTGGCTCGAGGCTTCAGATCGAGTTGATTTTTCTCTGGCGAGAGCCGCTCGAGATGCTGGAAGATGTTCTCCTCTGGGTGAGAAAGGGCGAACAGAAGGTCCTCGCACTCTTTAGACGTCAGCAACTCCACTAAGCGCTCCAGCTGATGGACATCAAGGTCTTCTGCCACTAGACACACACACACACACACACACACAGAGCACAAACTTGTTAAGAGCGTGTCTCATCTTCAGGAAGAGGAGAGATGAGATGACTCCAGAAAAGCCAATAAGAGGTGGAGAGAGTGCAATTTGTACAACGACAATCAGAGAGGCCGGCGATTTCTCCAGGGTGAAAGGGATCTGAGTACAGCACAGAAAAGAGCCGCAAGTGAACTAAATCCTAAAATCTATACTGATGTCAGATTTGATCCTCTGTCGTTTCACCCCTTAAGATTTTGCTAAGATGAGATACCCTATGATGTTTTATATAGGTAGGCTAATGAAATGTCAAGTTGGCCTTGAAAAAGATAGGGAGCGCAACCAGCTAACTAACATAAGCAAGTAGTAGCCTTGTACGGTGGCCCTGAAGGATCAACACAGTGCAACTTAAAGAAAACACACGCAAAAGGCACAAACATGACGTAAATTCAAAAAACAGTCACATATTAAATATATACTGTTAGCTTAGCATTGGTCTTTAGCCTGGTCCATCACTTTTGAGAAACGCCTCCATTGTTTCACGTGTTGTCTCATCGATAAAGTTTTTGTTTTGTTTTGTTTTTAAAGCACATGTCTCTTTCCTTAAGTTGTCACCGAGCCACTGTGCTAAAGTCAGAAGCTAATATTAGTTAGCTAAATTGTATTTCAAGCTAATGCTAGAAACCAGCAAACATAAAGAGTTCATCAGGAGCGAATCTAAATCGATAACTTTGAAGCTAGCAGAGTGTATTAAATGCTTTATTTGTGATTTAATATAATATTTTTACCTACAGTGCCACAATTAGCTCATGTGACGCACAGAGTGTTGAAGAAAGTCAGGCGGCTAAGATGTTAGCATTCAATCAGTCGGCTACAGGTGCCACCAGATTCTTCCAGGCTTATAGGAAATATAATGTGATATTTACACTTACAGGTGAGAACATTATGAAATATTTCAACGCCCCCCTTTACTCCACATCTTAATTAAATCACCATGGATTGAATTCGCTGGTCACGTTAAGGCTCGATCATATCAAGCCTGTAACTTCCAGTTAATGAGGCATCATGCTGACACCACACAACGTCTCTGCAGCACGGTGGTGCGGCTTTTCAATTTGCACGAGCTGCTCGTGTGTGGTGTGAAAACTGTCATATTGCATCTCTCAGCTGCAGAGAATAGAAACAGAAGAGTCAACATTTCACAGAGCAATCAACGAAATTCAGACTTTCTTCTTCTTCTTCTTCGTCTTCACTTGAATTCCTGTGACAACGCCGGCTGCTGATGTAACTGCACCTGCTCTATGGAAACACTCATTCTCACCTGTGTCTTCGCCAAGTGTCGAGCTCAGAAGTGGAAAGATGAAGAAGAAACAGAATTTCCAGACTTTCATGTTCAGCTTGAGGAAGTGCATACGCTGTTCACATGTCGGACATTAGATGAAGTATATGTTCAAAACTGACAAATGATCTAGAATTTGCTGAAGCGTCAACAGTTTGAACTGAACAAGGAGCATCCTTTGTTGTTTTTGAAACAGCCGGTCGCTATGAAAAAGGTATTCAAACCAGCTGGTCTGTTTGTTTCTCTCTCTGACTTGTAAACGACACGAGAAGCAGTGAATGTGTGACTTTATTAATGGACTGCAGCAGTTGATTCATTTTTCATTAAAGGCCCCATACAGTGACACAGTACATGGATATGTAACTATAAAGACAATGGGCAACACATGGTCTTCAGAGTTAACGTGAGCTAATGCAGATTTCACTTTGACGTATTTTCTTCATTCCTTAAACTTAACTTTATTCATTTAAAGCCCCTATAAGGAACTTTTAGCTGGATCTGCAAAGGTCTCTGGTTTCTGCTGATGTCTCTGTGTGACCTACGACAGCTGATGAGGCCATCGGTGGGAAGGTCAGCTGGGACGGGATTGACAAAGAGAAACTACCGTGTTTGTCCACAGGGGGCGGTAAAATCAACACAAAATGAAAGCTCCTTGTAGGGGCTTTAATGTCAGCATTTTCGTTCACTGCCGTTGTATGTGTGTTGTATGTGTGTGTGTGTGGATGTGGATGTCAGGACTTCCTGTAACTTTGTGATATCACAACGAAGCAGTCTTGGACATATTTTTATATGGTCAGCCTCTCTTCTGATTGACTGACACCAACCTGCTGTTTGCTCGAGGTCAAGTGGAAAGCTTGAGAGAGGAGATGTGAAACTACACTGAGAAATTAAATCATGTTTTGATCAGTAAAATGAATCTTCGGTCTAAAAATCATCCTCTTGTTGTTCCAGCTTGTGTTGTCGGAGAGACGCTTGTAGAAATGCACTTGGACTGTGACGTGTGACTAAAACACAGGACATCTGGAGGGGTGGTATTCAATGTCACTGAGATCAGGAGGTTGTGTTTGTACTTATATGAGAGAACCCACATGCGTATCCACAGGCCAACAATATGTTGGTTTGCTTTGCGGTATTTCCCATTTAAAAAGTGTCTATAGGGAATTGATTGTCAAAACAGACCCCGGCTGTGTGGAGACACGTTCACAAACATCCACATGCAAAGCTCTGTTCTACTGAGCTAAAAGCTTGATCCATACTGGGCGGGTGCCCTGCAGCTATAGACTCTGAACTTTACTAAACCTATAAAGCTTAGCCTACATATGGAATCTGTATCACTTGCATTGCAAAGCAGGGTAATTAATGCATGTGTTGTGGAGTAGAAAATGAAATTGTAGCGTTTGCTGTTTTGGAAAAGTGAAACAGCAAAGACTATTATGTTTGTCTTTGCCTTTGATGTGCACTATACTGGAGAGAAGTGAGCTGGGAGTAGGTGCATCCCTGTAGCAGGGAGAAACATGTTTAATGACATTATTGTGTGGGCTACAGTGAGGGCATGTTTTAAATTGTTAATAAGCTTCATTTGCCAAACAGTAAAGATTGTTTGTGTGGGCTGAGTCTCAAATTCTCTATGTTGTCTAATGAAAAAAATCGTGCTGTGGGGCTGAGAACCACAGAAAGTTGGGTGTGGGTGGTATAATGGCTCTGTAATGATTTGAAATGTTGCACTTACAGGAAAAAAAAAAACTCAACAACAACGCAACACTGTGCACAAGGTCACGAGATTTATTCACATTACTGAGTTGCTCAGGGAATCATCTTGAAGATACATGCATACCATCACATACAACATGCATACAGAAAGTTTTGCTCCATATGTCACACAACACAACGGGAGAATCTCGCAGAGTTCGTATAGTTTCCGATAATCAGAGGTGTGAAAGAGCGAAAACAAATGGATTTACTTCTTTGACTTCTGACTCGGATGCCCTCGTGTAGCTCGAGTGTTGATTTCGAAGTCGTATCCCCATGTCTCTTACACTTCACACCACTGAAATCTGGTTAAATACAGATACAGACTCCGGTGGAATGAAGGATAGAACACATGGAATATTCTTGCAGGAAAAAGTCTGAAATCGAACAAATACAATGTGCACTGTACTTTACAAAAAAAAAAAAGAAAAGAAATACTCAACCTTCTCTGGATTTAAACTGTGATACATCCCAGTTTCCCCAAAGTGATGCTACACTGTGTTTTGGCAGAGAGATATACTGAGTGCGAAAAGTTACATTAAGGAAAAGCCTTAAGCTTTACTTTTACTGTTAAAGCTGCAGGATGGAGGTCGACCCCGGCACCTGGTGCAGAGCCCGCGATTGGGACTGTGTGATTTATGAGGAAGCCTCCGAGGTTGAGGGGGTGGCGAGTGAGTTGGATGCCGGCCTCTCCCTTTTTTTTTTTTTTTTTTTTTTTCCTTGAGTTTAAGTCTGAGCCTGAGTCTGAGCGAGACCAGGCCTGTCCTGATCTGTGGCTCCAGGGTTTCAGGCTGCTGTTGAAATCCTCAGCTCTGGCACGTTATCACAGGCCCGAACTGAGCGACTGTCTATAGTCATCAGTGATGTAAACCCACTGCACGGCATAGCACAGCACTCCTGGAGCCCACCGCAGCCACATCACAGCCCAGTCTTCCTATCTGTCCGCCTCAGGGTGCCACTCCTGGGGAAACACTGCAGCAACTCCCCCCACACCTGAAGCTTCCTGATAATCAAACAGTTGTGCATTTAGACCTGCACACTTTTCACTTTATTTTATTTTTGACACAACACAACAACCACCCACCTACGCCCCAAACATCTCTGTTGCTTTTGCCTGTATATCAATACAAATGCTGCCTCCAAGCAAATGATTTCCCAGGTGATCTTGTCATTTCAACACAATGACTACAAGCAACAAACCATCAGCTACAACAGTGTGATTATATTTCTGCACTAACGCAGCTGTTTGAAGTATTTCCAGATTCGATTTTTAGCTGTTTTTTTTTGTTTTTAACATGCGTCACTCACCTCATTTCCTCCGTTTATAGTTCCTCGGTGACTTTATGAGTAAAATGCAAATCAAACAACACAAAAATGTTCAGTGCGATCTTCACGAGGGAGTTCAGGTACAACTGACAAGGTGCTACCTGTCTCCTGTCTGGCTTTTTTCTCTACCTGATGCAGGTATTGGTGTTTTAGAGAGGACTGAACCAACCAATAAGATGAAACCACCTGAGTAGGACCACCCCCCCCCCTTTTTTTTTTCTTTTTTTTTTTTACTTTAGTCATAAAAACACACCACACCCTGCCATGTGGCGCGGTTTCATTTATTTAAGAGTTGAAGAAAAATAACTGTATAAACCTGAAACAGAAGCAAAGGTGTATTCTCCAAACCAAAGAAGAAGAAAAAAAACCCATCATGTTTTTTTAATCTCCTATTAACATAACAGACACAACATCTTATCCTCTTCAAAGGCTTTGAAAGAAGACTCCAAGGAAAGTCATAAACTTACAAATGAAATAAAGGATTTTCATGTAATATTCATCAAATATAAAGGCACTGTGTTCATTATTTGATGAGACTCGCCTGTAATTGGCTCGTTTTTGTCTCGTTCTCTAGAGTAAACTACGTTCTTCATTAGGCCGGAGCATCTCTGAAGGATTTCAGAAGCCCCTCAAACCCATTTCCATAAAGATATTTGAAAGATAATTTGCAAGTGTGTGTGTGTGTGTGTGTGAGAGAGTGAGTGTGTGTGAGGAACAAAAAAAAAAAAGCCTTTGCAGTGAGTTGAATAGATGGCTCTGAAGTCTGGATTGTCATTTGCATCACAGCCACTGTAATCTGTTTTCTGACCAGACCCCATTGGTTTATACATACATGTCTTACAAAGAGACCGCCGCTCCATCTGCACATATACACCATGCCCCCCACCTCACCCACCTTCCCCCCTCCTTACTTCTTCCCCTTCAGCCTTAAATGAAAAATGGGCGACACCCAACATCCCTCACTGTGAAAGGACTGACTTTTTGAAAAGCATTCCTTCCCCCCCTCACAATGGCAGGGTGAGTGGGTGGGTGGGTGGGTGGGTGACAGAGGGGGTGGTGGTGGGTGAGGAGGAACAGCACCGACACATTCCTGAGGTGGAGAGGGGCTGCAGCCGAGCCCTGCCGCCTCACCTGACAAGATATTTCTCTCGAGAGCACATTCATTTGAGCCCAATCTTCTTTATATGTGATTTTATTGACAAGGACACCAATATCTTTGAGTTATGAGCTGTTGTTCTCCAGAGACACACTGCGCTTTACCTCTGTGTTCTGTGTGGGCCAGATAGCTGTGGACAGTGTGACTTGTTCGGGGGTAATCTTTTGGACCAGTGGAAGGTGACAGCTGAAAAACGAGCCTCTAAAAACACTGCACTCGAAGGCAACCCCCTGCGTTTGGCTTACTAACCACACTGACAAAGACTATACTGGCTGCTGCTGCTGCTGCTGCTGCTGCTGCTGCTGCTGCTGCTGCTGCTGCTGCTGCTGCTGCTGCTGCTGCTGCTGCTGCTGTGGACTGTGTGAACCACCACTGCTGCTTAGTTTAAAATGTTTATGCAAATAAACACGCAATAAAACCTATTCTGCTGCATGTCTCAGCTTGACTCCTCACCACACCAGCAGCCTGTATCAGTGAGAATCAAATGCAGTGCCTCATGTCTGCTTGATGTCTCTGACAAAAGGTGTGTGTGTGTGATGCTGCTTTTTTTGGGGGGGGGGCAAAGCTGCCTCAGATCAGATCAAAAAGCCTCTGTGTTAAACAGCGGCTTCCTCTCCACAAAAAAGGAACCGTGTTACAACATTTTTTTATTGATATTGCTAAAACAACATGCAAAATGTGAACATGAAGCACGGGATGAAAACGAGCAGCGCACAAAGCTACAAGTTCTGTTGACTACATCAGAAGTGGCGCTAGCTTGTGAGATTCAGATCAGATCTGTCTGTCGTAATCAACATCAGTTTCTAGAGAATGATCTCTTTGTTTACCAGATGCTTCATCGACAGGTTTAGTCCTGAGGGATCTGTTGCCAGCTTAAGATGTTGTATCTCATATACTGTAGAGGGCTATGTGTGTTTTAGTCCCAGTGGGAGGTGAAGCTCAAAGCTGACAGGTTGGTGACAGGTCAGTCCTCGGGTTTCTCAGAAACCTGCGTCTCCATGTTTTGGGTGGAACGAACAAGCAAGCGAGCAGGGAGGGAGGGAGGGAGGGTTACTGGTAAAAAAAAAACAAAAAAAACAACGCTTCATTCTTTCAGAGATGTTTTGAGTAAGCACTGACCCTTACATGGACAGATTTGCTGAATGAAGAGGTGCCGTGTTTCAGCGACTTTGCTCCCTGAAGGCAGCACACAGAGCGAAGGCTGCGTTCAAACACGTCACCCTGAGGAATGTGAGGCTTCATCACATGAGTGTGTAGATGTGCAGGGAGAGTCTCCATGGTGACGCATGCACGGACTGAAACGCTGTGTTACTACATGTTTATTACAGATAACTCACCATCTGGAACAGTGATGTACAGCGTTTGACACGATGCACTGAGCTGAGACTTCTTTCCTATTAAATGCAGTGATGCTTGTAAGCAGGCAGCTAACAAGGCCCAAAATGAACTTTCAAAATAAGAGCGCTGTGTCTAAATTCAGGGGCTTCAGCCTTCATAGGATGCATTTGAAGGCTGATTACATCACAGCGTCATGACAACAAGGCCTGTCCCAATTTGAAGGCTCCTCCAAATCCGGCCTTCTCATGGTTGTCCTAGGAGGACACACTACACCAAGATTCTTTGTGCACTGTTAATTACTAGCCACCTAGCATGCTAGCCATCAGAATGTTGATGCAGCTCAGCATTGTAGCCATGGAGGCGTTGGAGGCGTGGTCGCGCACTGAGCAGAGCTCCGCTGGTCACATACTCTGATGTGAGCAGCTGAGGAGCTGTTGGAAGTGCAAATACTAAGCCACGGCTTCCAAATGTTTGACGTTATGATGTTGATTGATTTCGGGCACAATGAGGAAATGCTCCCAAGGTTAGACCTTCCCATTTACCAATGGTTGACGTCCTGTAGCTGTCAGAGCTGCCACTGAAGCCGCTGCCCTCCGTAGACTGTGTAGGTTGGGATTGGGACACACTGAAAGCCTAGTTAGCACAGTGCTAACCCTGGTAGTCTCCACAGTGTTGCACTTGCACATCAGATGAACTGGTAAAGAAAAGGTAATATACTCTCAGAGACGGATGCTAATATTTATGTATGATGCCTGATGGTACAATCGCTGCAGAAATTTGCATCAGTGTGCACTCGCATTAAAATGCAAATTACAGTGTGGTGGTCTACACTACAGTATAACCCCAATTCAGAAATTTCTCTCCACTAATGACACATTAAAGTTACATAAAACAAAAAAAACATCACAGTTGCAGATGCTTATTGTTTATTCATGTGTGTGGGATGAAACATGTAGCATTATGATGAACCCACTTTATGCGGCACATGCGGTTGCTTCATACACCCCCCCCCCAATGAAACAACACAACAGAGATATACCTGAACAAATGCAGATAACAATCCTACCTTTGAATAATGAAACAAAAGCTCTTTTCATTTTTAAATGAAGGTGTTTACTTCAGAGAGCTTTTCGACATTTGTTGCAATTTGAATGTATTTGCGTGAGGTTTCCTGGGTGTCGGCCTCGTCTGCAGGCTCCGTAGCCCAAGGCCACCCAACAGCCTCTCTCTCTCTCCCTGTATCACCTTGATACTCCCCTCATCTCCTTCTCTCTCTCTATCTGATGCCTCATTGGCTGATGCTGTTCTGACTTGCCTGGGCAGGAATGCATGCACCTACCTTCTAATGCACTTTTATGTTCAAGCAAATTGACAATGAAGAGTGCCATCATTTTGCAGCATAAATATTTCATTCCCCATTTGGATGCAGATTTGAGGTGTCACACCCAGAATACAAATGGGGCTGTCTCTCACTGTGGGGACCCACAGTGTGAATATGATTTGTGTGAGCTCTTGAACAAATATGGTGCAATGTGATTATGTCTTATTGAGAATCGCCGTCACTGTATAGAAAAGCAAAAAAAAAAGCATGAATCGTAATCAAATTCAAGGATTTTTCAGAGATGCAATAACACAATTGTTCTTCAAAAATGACTTTTTAAAACACTGCTGTAGTCACGCGGGTCGTAATTAAAATTGACAAAACAACATTGACTCAACTTTTAAAGAAAAGAGTTGAAGGCGGATTCAGTGAACTGTGGATTTGAATCAGTGTCAATAAAGGTTGACTTCAAAGAGGAGGCTTTACTTTATCTGAATTGTCATGAGCAGAGCTGAGTGATCCTGGGTCACGCTCTTTCTCAGCAGGCCTCAGCTGAATGGATGGGTACTTCTCATTGTCCATGTTTATTAGGCTACGTTTATGTGTATCTCACCGGGTTGAGCGGGCGCCCAGTGTATGGAAGCTGTGGTCCTTGCTGCAGGGGCCCCCGGTTCGATTCCCCTGTCATTCCCCTCTCTCTGTCTCTCCATAGCTGCGCGCAGTCACTTTGATACAAAAACTGCACCGTAGTCTAAGAACACGTCACTTTCTACAATGTTCTTCCTTCCATTAAGTCAAATATCAAAAATCTAGTCTTTGTCCTGTGTGGATGCAGCAGAAACATGTGATCTTATGAAGTTAAAGCAACAAGATGTAGTTTCTTAACACGGATAGCATAGATATCGGAGCGGTGTTGTAGTTGGATTTTGTTCAACATCAAGCTCAAGCCCGGCCTCCCTGCTCCTCTCACCTGCACACGAGCGCCCTGTTCTGTTCTCATGTTCAATCACTTTCTCACTTTTTTGTTTTTCTTCGCCTCCTCCGACAAAACCCTCTTTGCTTTCCTTTGGCACCGGCTTCGTCAACAAATTCATAGACTGTGCTTCCTCGGCGCTACTCGTCAGGGAAGCTGGTCACACACTTCACCTTCCCGGCAGATGGCGGGGGGGGGGGCTGCAGATGAATTGTGCTGCTCAGGCTGCAGTGGCGGCACAATTCATCTTATTTTTTTCTATCACTTAACTTAAATGAGTTTGGAAACATTATTTTAAGGTCGAGAAATTACATAGTGTTGCTTTGATATGTCAGATTTGTTAGCATGCGTTTATTCATTCACTCCTCCAACAGTTCCAGCTTTGGAAACATCTGGCTCCACTAGCCACTAGCTAACTGCTAACAGCTCGACTTCAAGAGCATTGGGGGTGATGATTCTCTGTAGATTTGTTGCCCAGACTCAAGATTCATTGTTGTTAACAAAGAACCAAAAAAGAAAGAAGTGTCGATATGTCTTCCACCATTGCTATTGATTAAACCCAACCAAATCCTTGAGATGGATCCAAACACATCATGTCAAAAGTTGCTTTTTGCAAAATGAATGCGTTGGGGCAGAGGGAGCTGGATAATTCTCTCATTCATGTGTGAGACAGGGGGTCTGTCAGTACCCTGTGTTTATGCACTTCTCTGCCTGACATGGTGTAATGGAACGTGCAGTAATAACAGTGGAGGAATGGCATCGCAGCAGGAATCATTGAAAACACCCCATTTTGCTGCAACATTGTGTCTTATCTGAATATTACTGAGGCGTGAATGGCTGGTCGCCGCCGCCGCCACCGCCGCCACCACTGCTGCCAATGCCACCACTGCCGTGCACATCGCCACAGACGCGGTTTTCTGGTGTACAAAAACTGTCAGCTGTCCTGTTGCCATGGGAACGTCTCACATGAAATCATAATAAGAGGCATTGTTTCATTATGTTTGGCTGCATTCATAGTCAGGTTTTTTCTTTCTTTCTTTTTTTTTTTGCAGAATTTTGTGACATTTTCTTTTTGCCAGGAGTGTTTTCTCTCATTGAGGCCACTAATACAAAAGCTCCCAGCACAGCACTCCCTCTTTTTTTTTTTTTTTTTTTTTATAATGGTGCTCTGCAGCCTCATCAGTGAATGAGTCTGGGCTTGTTTTCTGCTCAGAATACCTGTCTGCTTTTTCACTAAGCCCCTCCACTTCTATAGAAACTGGGGACATTCCAGCTGGCTCAAGGTGCCGATTAGTCCTGGTTTGTTTTTGAATGAGAGAGTGTGTGTGTGTGGGTGTGTGGGTGTGGGGGGGTGTAGGGCACAAGGTCTGTGTTGAGGGAGCGAAGGGAGGGGTGTAGTAGCTGGGAGGTCAACACTCTCATCTATTGACAAAGGTGAGACAGACATGGCCGACACCCTTTGATTAGCTGGCCCATTAGTTAACCTGGTCACACAACAGAGCAGACATCAGACATCAAAAAAAATATCACCCTGCTGGAATTTAGTCCTCCAAAAGGTCTGATGATAATTAGGAGCAGGATTCAGACTTCTGTGTGCTTGTGATTGTGTCCTCCTGTGTGTGTGTGTGTGTGTGTGTGTGTGTGCTGCACATAAAAAACACCTCATATCTGATGTTCATGTGCAGCTTTGTCCGTCAGTTCAGCTGCAGCTTTGAGACCTGAATCCCTAACTTGTTTATTAAAGCAAAGGTGATTCAACCTGTAGTTCCTGAATCCTTGTTTTCTAATGCAGAGATTGATTTTTTTTTTTTTCTTAAACCTTAACCTTAGAGCACAGGGTTTGGGCTCCTTGACGCAGAAAGTCAATACATTGTCTAAAGGGACTGAAAGTGTGTGTGTGAGAACCAATTTAGCTTCTTCGGCTTCTGCAGTCAAACGTTAATCCAGAGACAAAACATGCTGCAGAAAAAGTGAGCAAAGTGTGACAGATTGCACGCTGCACCGGGGTCGTCTCTTTGTTGAGGTTATTGGGTCAAACTCTGCAGGCAGCATGAGACAAACACCACAGAGCATACATCAGAGGCGTGGTGGACTTGCATCAAAAGGAAAATAAAGTTTCAATGAAGCATCTGCTGTAAATGTGTTTAAAAAGGGGAAAAGGCTGCACAGTTAACAGGTGACAACATTCATGTAAGCAGTATTTCAGCACTGCATGAGTTAGAATAGAGGGTTGATGCTGTTGTCATTGCTGTCTCTTCACCTTATCTGCAACAGGAATACATGTGCAGCTAGTTTATGGTTTTTGGAGCTGAGGGAAGAATGAAGGATCCTTCTGCATGTGGCTGCAAACTCTAAATGTAGAGAGACCGCTGACGTGACTGTATGTTTGCTCTAGGAGGTCAGCAGGTCATGGATGTTTGAATCCTAGTTGTTATCGCACAAATAAGGTGAAAGGGCAGGAGCCAGTTAGCTTAGCATGTAGCATAAAGGCTGGAAACAGGTTCAACCAGCACCTCATTGTAAATAAACACTGTTGAACCTGGATTTGGGATGAAGCCTGTCTATTATTTCTACATGTTCTTGTCCTTATGCAAAGCTGAGATTATTAGCCACAGTCTGTAGTTTCATATTTATCTTAAAGTTATGAAAAAATGCATTGATGCGTTGATTGTACGTGTCGTGCCTCCAACACTAAGTGGCAATAAATGTTTGTAGGAGAGTTGGTGAAATTTTTAGCTCCCTTCATCAGGCTGCCAGGTGCTAATGTGAAGAATTACTGTTGGACTTCAACTCTCGTTTGTGTTAAAGAGACGTAATGATAAGTGATAGATACTGAGCATACAGTGGTAGCTATTAATTCCTTAATTGAATCAACACACACCGTCTCTGTGAAATGTGTAGGAGGTGTGAACATGGCGCCGTGTACAGAACAACGATTTAACTGCGAGATTTGTTTTTTTTTTTTTTTCATGGCAGAACAAACGCAGGAGGTAGCATCACGGTGTCAGGCTGCTCCCCAGCTCACCGTAGCCCACAGTCTCACCTGGAGGTATTTAAAGTTTCCTCAGAAAGCAGCAGGAACGGATCATGTGAGAAAGTGTCGCTGTGGGCTGAGTGCACGAGCATCTAGGTGTGAAAAGAACGAAACAGAGTATCACAATCTGTAAAGATTTCTATATGTGACTATTAGACACATGATGCTGAAGGAAAATTTTCTCATCTGGTCATTAAAGCCACCTGACCTCAACAGTTGTGTTAACAGTTAACAGTAACATTGTGAATTTCACAATAAAAGCCCTGTTTCCTGACCTGCAAAACAGTCTTAAATCAGCACATGATGCAAATGTTATAAAGTCAAAAGAAATACAGATGACCTGGTCAGATAGAAGGCTACGTGAGCATCTGCTTTAATTTTGATGAACACAGTCTCACTCACTCATCCACAGCAGACACTGCCATGGTACAACGCAGCACAGTGACCCAGCGTTGGCCTCCCTGCATACTTAGACTGAACGCCATCATGTCACTTGTTGTTGTGAGGAACATCATGACGGTGTCTCTGTCCCACCCTGTGTGCTAGATTGTAAACTCGTGTGAACTTGCAGGAGCCGTGGCTACGTGACTGTTTGAAACACACCAACGTTAGCAACCAACATTAAACCATTTAATCCAATGCCTGTTTCCATCCAGTCAAAGTATGTTTTTCTATGATAAACCTATAAACGCAGCAACAACGAGCAAACCAACAAGTAACATTTTTATTCATAAAACTGTAAGAACAAGACTTCTCCATGTCTTTCACTTTGATCGTATGAGGAAATCCACATCTTGAAAAGCCTGTTATACTTAGTCACAGTTGCTAAACTCTGATTTAATGAATGAATTCAATTACAGAAAAAACTAAATCTACCTGGAATATTTCAGGAAATTTACTGCTGACAACCTGAGAAGGTGTTGTGTCAAAGGTCAACGACAGCTGCAGATAGAAAACTGCAACCACAGAATAAAAACAAAACTTCTGTCACTCTGAGCCTCGTAATCTCTGAGAGGATTGGTGGACGGTCGCCACCACAGCTTTACGACATGTTGAAGCTTAAACCCGCCCTGGTGGAGTTGTTTTCCTCACAGCCTCCAAATTTCTGTTTTTATGGAGTTACAGGATTATCCAAGCTTAGCCAGCGAGAAGCACATCAGTGGTGACACCAGGAGTTTTTAGTGGCCGACCAGTTTAGAGGAAATGATCCCACATCAGTCGGTGATGAACATGGATACTGTGTGGAGGAGTGTTTTGTTTTCTGCAGAACGGTCGTTTTTATCCCTGCTCCTCTTTTTTCTTGTTGGCTTCACTCTTCTGCACTGAGGAGCCAGTGTTTTTCAGCTTCACGTTCAGTTCGACACATTTTCAACCTGTTTTATTCAGATGATACAGATGTTTAAAAAAGCACAACACACTATAGAGTTTCCATAAATGCAAAGCAGCTATATGACTTTACATCTTAGTGAAATATATATTTTGTGTTGGTTTTATGGATAATCGTCTAAAATTGTTAGGAAGATTAATTATAAGGATCCATCAGTGAGTCACTGTAACATTTACATGCATGGCTGTAGCCAGTGATGAGGTCACAGAGGTCTGGTGAAAAAAGAAGCCTGGTTCTGGTCCTGGTACCAGTTCCCGGCTCCGATGGTCCTGGTCCTGCTCCTGTCCCATTCCTACCACAACACTGACACTGACTTTGCTCTAGAAAATTACCCACAGTTCATAGCAAAGTGAAGTCAAATCCAGGAGATGTCGTCAGAAGCATTGGAACGGAACTGCTCCCGGTCCCTGTTCTGGTCCTGGACCCGATCTGGGTTCTGGTACTGGTTTGGGTTTGGGTACCGAACTAGAAGGTGGATCTAGAAGGTCGTATTCTAGAGTGCGAGCGTGACACGTCACCTTCTAGATACGCCTCCTAGAGGGGCTCGCGACGTGCTGCCTTACAGAGGGCCCCATTTTGTGTCTAGTGTACCGCTTGGGTAGTGTACTTGTGGTTGTAGGTGTTATTTGAGGAGGAGGAGGAGGAGAGGAGGAGGAGACCTCTGTAGATCATTGAGCTCCTGATTGATTGAAAGAGCACAACCTGGGGCTGTGGTCAGGAGACCCCTTGTTACCTTGCCTCTCCCAGCTTCATTTTGGATTAATGGCTCATCAGCATCATTTATAGAACAAGCAGGGATCGATTCTCTATTGTCTTGGTAACCAGTTGGTGAACACACAGGAGCAGGTGAAGACCATAATGCATTCAATGCAGTGGATGAAATACAATAACCACACTGTCCTGTCTCTGTGTCTTGTCTGTCATCTACGTTATAGCCCCACTCTCCGAGGTGATGATGTGTCAGTGCTGACGGGACCCACTTCCATTCAGCCGTCATTAATGCTGTAAGTAGCATCTGTGCTTCGTCCCACCATGACGTGTCTGCTCTGTGAAAAAGGCTTATTACTGAGGAGCAGGTTTTTAAGTTTGGATTCATCTTCTTCCTGCAGCTCTCCAGGTTTGATATTGTCGCTCTCAGCGGGGCCGTGATCCAACTCGAGATTGAATCCCTCATTCAGTTTTCTGTCTCTTCACGCTCATTGTTATGTTACCACAGAGTGCCACACACGGGGCCCTGAAATAAAAAACAAAAAAACAAAACCCTTAACTCTATTTATAGATCAAAAAGAAGACATGGGAACCGATTGAGTGATAATAACGTGTGTGTTCCCATGACTTAGGGGTGTGATGCTCGGTTCCCATGGGTGGAGGCGTGAATTTATTGTGAATGTGTGACACAGGGTTTTTCATTCACAGTAGTTTCCTGGGAGTGTAGTAAGAGAAGGTGTGTGCATGTGTGTGACAGTGACACTTACACACCCACATGGGCAGGTATTGTGTATGTGTGTGTGTGTGTGTGTGTTTGCGTGACATCCTAATGTCTAAAACTGTCAGAGTTGTGTTTGGAGCAAAGACAGAAATGTTTCCAGTGACAAGTGAGAATCGAACCAAACCAAAGGAGACAAAGAAAGAAAAAAAAAGTAAACACACTCCTGAACGACAAACACACAGACACAAGGTGGTTTGATATTTAGCCCAGAGACGATTCCCTACATCACTCTATTTCTAGAAGTCATTGGCTTTAAATTGAGAGTTTGTAATCTGGCGCTGGTTATTTTCTAGCCTCTGCTTATCTGAATAGAACACGAGCAGCAGAATGAGTTTCTGACTTTTTGAAAATAAGAGCCACAGCCGTCGGCTTTACATATTTATTTGGTAGCAAAGGTTGGATTACGCAGCTGGGAAACTAAATTATGTATCCGCGTCTAATGCTGATTCCTCTTCATAGGCCAAGCTGCCTGGATGAGGACGGGGCAACACGAGGATGGCAGATGTATAGCGCAGTGAGTGCCTGTTGATCCTGCTGAAGTACTATGTGAAGCCAGACACTAAACACCACCTATACTTTTATATCTGGATAAGAATGGTGTTATGGGTGTTTGGAGGGATGGGGGGTGGATTGAAAACACTTCGATCTAATCTGTGATAAATATTCATCCCGTTACCTTTTTTTTTTTTTAATTTTATTCATTTATTTGTTGTGGAGCCCAGAGTTAATGAGGTTTTATCTGGTCAGCTGCAAGATATGTGTGTGTGTGTGTGTGTGTGTGTGTGTGTGTGTGTGTGCGTGTGCGTGTGCGTTAGATTCATCAAAACTCTGGAGACTGTGTGTGAAGCTGATGTTAATGTTGAGGAGAGAGTTATATCTGCGGGATGCATTTTGTCCCCCCCCCCCGTTTTTTTTTTCTCTTCTCCACCGTCTTTCAGGTAGGAATTTTCCAGAGGTGTTTCTGCAGAGCTGTGGTATGTCGACAGGATGGAGCATGTCTCTGCTGCAGAAAATGTTCTCAAGTGTCTCTGCAAACCAGGTCACACACACACACACACACACACACACACACACACAGAAAACAGGTATAAAGTTCACTTTCCTTTGATAAATGAAAGTTCATGCAATTATTCAGAATGATTGACAGGGTAATTTTAATAGAGACTCTTGACATTATAAATCACAGTCAAATGTAATTCATGCATGTAATGGGCTATAAGGGCACTAATAATAATAATAATGACTTTGTTTATATAGCACCTTTAAAAACATGAGTTTATAGAGTGGTCGACAAAACAAAAGAGACACACACGCAATATGAGAATCCTACAACAAGTTGAGACCAGGAGGAGCCAGATTAAATGTTAGATTCAGTTAATTAGATGAAGATAAATAAGACGGGGGATAAGAAGAGACAGAGGAGTTAGAACAAGTGAAGGCATGAAGGTGAAGCTGAAGGAGCAGATTTAATTAAAAAGGGAAAATAAACAAACCAATGAGGGCAGATAAAAGTGCAAGGTGGAGGAGATGTACAACATCATCATCATCATCATCATCATCATCATCATCTGCTGATGTGTTTCTTCAGGTCTTTATTCAGAAGAAGAAGACTGAGCCACAGAAGTCAGACAAAGCTCCACATGTGCTTCAGGCTGACTCACAAATCAGTGTTTAGCTTCCTCCTCCTCCACCTTCATTCCTCACATACTGAAGTATCCTACTGAGGTTACTGCAGGAATCTTGACAGAGAGGAGGAGGAGGAGGAGGAGGAGGAGGAGGACCCCTTTATTTTCCCCTCTGTCGATGCTAACATGGGGCAACATGAGCTGCAGCTTTTGAAAAAAAAAAAAAAAAAAAAGCTCCTCATCCTCTGTGATCAGCTCTGGTTAAGTCACTGGACCTGCCTGCCTGTGAAACCTGATCCACTACTGAGATTTTCTTTGAAATGGAAAGGTAATACAGTTTGCCAGTCTGCCTCGAGCGTAGATAACAGTTTGACGCTTCTACACACTCTCTCTATTATGTGGGAGTACCATCAAAATGCATCAGTGCAACACATCTCCGTGGAGGTAATGGGGATCCGAGTCCCTGATAATGGTGCACAATCTGAAACCTCATTTCGTTGGGGTAGTTAAGCTTTAACACCAGCAGCAATGCTTGACCATTATCGGCCTCGATGCTGATGGAGATTAGGAGAGATCCCTGAATTAGACAAACACGACCGCAATGTCCTTTAATAGGACAAATACTTAGTCAAGAGCCTTCCTGGAGTTACCCAATTTATTCCTCTGGAAAATAAAACAAAGTGAATTGCAAAAGGAAAAAAGAGAGGGCAATAACAATCTCTGCAATCTCAGCAGTGGAGCTGCACTGATGACCTGCAGGAGGATCATCAAATATTTGTTTTGCGAGGCCGGATGAGAGGCAGAGAGGACTGAAGAGGACGCTCTTGTGCGCCATCTACTGAATCAGAGAGGGAAGCAGAAGAGCAAATCGACAACAAAAACCACCTCAGTATGTGAGAGTCCAAGTTTCTTTTTTTTTTTTTTACTTGTTTGAAACAGGTTAAAGATAAATGAGCTTCTGTCCTTGGAGGATGAACCAGGAGCTGAGGTGTATAAGGATGTCCGTGATATCACTGAAGGAAGCTGGAAAGAATAACAGCAGGAACTTATCAAGAGAAAACATCAATCAGGAACAAAGTATTGACAACTTCGATGGTTCTGTCCAAGTCTGATGAACCCTCGTAGTGAAGGTTTTCTCTTTTGACTTGGAGGGTGTTGTTTTTTTTTTCTTGGAAATGCATGAGAGCACATGATGTTACTGCATCTGCTGTGCTCATCTTCTGCATGGTACATACATGCACCTTTATATGACTCTATATGCTGTTGGCCCTTATATGTGTTTCTACATGTTACTGTTTTAATGACACGTGCTTTGTTGTAGTGATAGACCATGTGATTTGTTCACAGTATGTAATGACAGTCAGGGACTACAGTTGGAAACTAGCACCTTAGCTAATACTGGCACATATACAGTGATGTTGATTAATGTGCACTGTCGTAAATAAAAGTAAAGGACATTGTTGGAACAACGGTTGATAAGCAGCTTTAAAGTAAAACTAATGAAACTAAAGTGATGGACAAAAACATGTGAATCCACTCGGTACATAACTTCTGTCGTGTGTTTACGTGGTGTTTTTGTTTCATCCCTGCAGCTACATTCTGTGGGTTTTACAAAGTGCTGTTTGTGTCATATCGAGGCATCTTCTCTACGTCATCTCAGCCGGTTGCAGAAAACAGTGGAGCTGAAGGAGACAGATTAGATCGCTCATCTAAAACCAATGTTCTGTCGAGCCAGATGAAGGACATATTCTCTGCTCCTAGAATCTTAAAGAAACTTCCGTCTCAGTATTTTTGTAGAAACTCAGACCTTTGCTTCAACACGCTCTCCGTCCTCCTCCGTGAGAACATCTGTGCACATCTGTGTGAGGACTTTCCTCCTCCGTTCATCAGCCTTCGTCTGCTGCCTGATGCCGAGCGTTGATCGGCTCCTGGATTGACATTTTGTGACATTCTGTGGAGGATGTCTTTCTGCTCGGTGTGATTCACCTGCAGCTTCCTTTTACTCAGATTGTCTCAGGATTCATTCACTGTAACTCCGGAGAAATTCATGCTGTGCACCTGAACAAAATGGGAAGTGACCAGTCTTCATCTGCCCCTGTTTAATAGCTTCCAACTACTTCTTCCTTTGTTGACATCCAATTTAATTTCGCTCCCTAACCCTCCCACTCTTATTCAGACTTTTCTGCACTTGATATTTTTACAACAGTCTGTGGTGTTGGTCCAGTCTCATATTTAACTCTGACATGAGTCAAATGTCTGTAAAAATGTTTAATAATAATAAATACTAACTCATTTTCAGGCCTATAAGACCAGCGTTACCATGGTAACAATCAGTGACTGAACAAACAGCAATTACCAGGGAAACATGGCTCATCATTGGTGGTTTACAAACATCATTTCAGGGAAAGACAGCGAGAAGGAGGGGTTTTTTTTTTTTTTAAATGTCCCAGTAAAATGTCCTCATGTCTGTTGAATAGAAGACAGGTCCTCTTCATTTACCCAGAATTCATTGTAGCTACCACCTTCCAGCTGAAGGTAGACAAGAATTAACCTGCTTTAGCCTCGCAGGACATGTGCAGCTCATAGAGTGTCACAGTCATCCCTGTCCCCTGGAAACAAAGTCAGATGGGAACCAAAAGTTCTCCATTCGTTGTTGTCGTTGCTGTTGTTGTTATTATGTGTGAACCTATAGCTCACTAGTGTACTATAGTTCAAGGTAAAGTTATAGTTCACTATCTCTTATAGTGAACAATCGGCCGACTACACGAGTAAATTAACTTCATCTGGCCCGGAGTTTAACAAAGTTCCTCATCGCTCTCGTCAAACAGACTTGAACAGCATCAACTCAAACAGGTCAATATGACGCTTTAAAACATCATCTGCTGTATTTTTTTATATTCTTAAACTTCAGGGAGATCCCTGTGTAAGACCAGATGAAGAGTGGTGGAGGTTTGTAGTAATAATGATGAGGCTGCTCTGTGTGGAGCCTGCCTGCCCCCCCCCCCCCGGAAGCTCAGATATAGATTTCTGGAGGAATGTGCAGAAACTAGATTTCTGTAACTTTTGAAAAGTTACAAATGGTTTGTGTGCAATCTCTTTTCTCCATATGAGAGTGGGTGAGTCATGCGGAGGTATTTTCTACAGCTTGGGGGGGGGGGACACACACATAAAAAAAAGAATGTGGGCAATATTATTTCTGAAACCGAGTTGACGTTATTGCAGTTTTATGTGTCATGGGAAATCATTGTGTCCTGGGCTGCAGCAAATGATTATTGAGAGCTAATAGTGTGCGATGTTTAATATAAGGGAAGGGAACAGACAAAATCACTCATAGCACCTCAGGGAATAAATTAAGGGTGAGGGAGAGTGAGGGTGTGAGGTGGAGCATCTTTATTACCACCTGCCTGGCTTTGTGTTGTGTCATTACTGGGACACAACAAATTTCACACAAACTGGTTGAAAACTCTATTCCCAGACTCTGCTGGAATGAGCTGTGTGTGTGTGTGTGTGTGTGGGCCGCAGTATTTACTGAAGCCAATACATCCAGCAAATATTGACCTGTGAAATGCAGTGAGGAGCTGGAGCGCCTGGCGAGACTCTGAGGGAAAAGAAAAAATCTGCAGACTTACTTCAGTTTCTTCCGCCATATGTTTGACTTAACAAGTCCACTGTCCTTTCATTACACACCTCATGTTCTCCGGTGTACCAAGCCAAACAAGGATATATTTTGCTGTCTGCAAACTAGATCATACATAATTTACTTCCTTAACTCGTCGGACTCATGCAGCCCACTGGTCTGTGGTTTCAGGTCATTGAGTCTCCTCTACATCCCGTTCCCCAGGCAGATTTCTCTCTCGTTGACCTTCTGCAGGGCGGACTGCATGCTCGGCGCGATGTGGAGAGAAGCAGTGTGGTCTCAGGAGGCCTGCCTGTGCCTGAGTGTGCTTATCAGCAAGCGGAAGAGAGAAACTACCCCCCCCCCCCTCCTATCCTTCAATGAAGGGCACCTGAAGAGGCTTCTGCACAGGTACGACTCACTGCAGAGTGCACACGGCTTAAACACAGAAACACGGACAGAGGATACATTAGAGCAAATGAAGAAGAAGAGGAACACAAAACACAGTTGTTTATCATGTTTTTGCACACCACATCTGACGCATGTCAGAAGAAAGTGCTCGGTATGTTTGAGGACGTATTCGTTGTAATTATGAGCATGATGAACATGGTGGTTATAGAGCCTGAGGAAGGAGGAGATCACCCCCCCACACACACACACAAACACACACACCCCAACCGCAGGTGTGTGGTCAGAGAGGTGTTACAGAGACCTCTCCTCACGCTGCCTCCACCTCTAATCTCCTCCAACCAACTGTATGAAGATTCATGTACCTGAGCATCATGAGGTAACACCACCTCTCTGAGCCCACTGACTTCCTGTCACGCCCTCCGTGTGTTCCCCTGTTTCGTTTCGTTGTTTCCTGTTTTATTTTGAAGTTCAGTGTCCTGTCTTCCTGTGTGAGCCGTGGTGATGTGATTCCCCACATGTGTCTCGTTTCCTCGTGTACTTAACCTCAGTGTCCTCCTGTTGTCTTTCTCAGATCGTGTGTTGTCTGTGCTGACACGGCTGCGTTTTCCTCCGGTTCCTTTTGTGAGGTAAATCAAATCATTTTTGTTTCATCTACCTGTTTTGCCTGCGAGTCTACATTCTGGGTCCAAACTCTGAGCCACAACACGTGTAAACTGTTTACACCAGATTCTAGCTCTGTGATGTCTGTGGTTTAATTTGGCTCAACATTTTCTATCATAGGTTTTTAGCATGTTTATCCTGCGTAGCACAACCACAGTTAGCTCTGGGCTGACCTTCACAGAAGACCACCAAACCTGGTCAGCGGAGCAGTGTTTCCTGTTTTGCTGACCAGCTCTGACGTGTGTGTTTGGCCTCATAATCGAATCTACACCACACCATGGCCTCCTTCTGTATCTATATAGGTCTGTGTAACAGTTTAGTTGAGGGACCTATTAACTAACTAAACTGTATTTCAAACTGATTTAGTGATCAATGAGTGAATGAAAAATCAAGTCACCAGACAACTGACTCAATCCACAGCTGTTCATCGTGGACTTTGCTTCTTAAATGAATCAGAAACGTCTGCTATTGTTCCGTCGGCTGACGTCTGTCCCACCTCGGGCCTCGCCCTCTACATCATCTTCTCGCAGAGCTGGAGGTCTCAGCAGAGCTGCAGTGGAGCGAGCGGTGATTAAGTTGGAAGGTCAGGTGGAATTGATTCTTTCCCCCACGGTGCATCCTCGCAGCACTTAGACTGGAGACAAGTGCCAATTTGTTTTGGGAGCATAGGATTATTTTGGAAACACTCACTCTTCTTTTCCTTCCCCCCTTTTTTTTTTAACCCCCCAACCCCCACCCCGCCCTCCTCCTCTCTCCTGAGGTTTCCATCTGCTCTCATGGACCCTCTGAGGTGACCCCTCCACCCTTCACCCCTCCCTTTCGGTCAGACAACTCAACAGCCTGCTGGAGGTCAGGCAGACAGTGGTCAGACGTTGGGAGAACAAGGCGAGCCCTGCAGAGATCGGCTTAATTGAGCTCAATTACTTCCTGAGATGACACACTCTAACCCAGAATGATCTCCTCTAATGATTCATTAGTGCATTAATCACCCATTTAGCTAATGGGAATAACCCTCTCTATTTTAATAGCTGCTACAAACAAAGATCATTTGCCCTTGATGTGTTTCCACTGAGTGTTGGACACGGTCATGAGAGCACCTCACAACTTCAGCACTGTGCAGCAGATGCTCTTTAATATGAAACAGTATAATTGTTGCAATGTAACGTGTCACTCAAGCTGTTCTCCTCTTCTATTATGTTTTTCCCATTAAGATGTGTGGTCTGTAATATGGTGGGAAGCAAAGGCAGGCGTCGTGTGTTTTATGTCACGTATACAATATCTGACAACTTGTTCTGTTGTCTTCATGCCTCATCAAGAAGTGACAGGGAGCTGTAATTGTGGACCGAGCTTCTTGTTTTCGCCCGAGCTGACTGACACAAAGCTGACAGCGCGTACAGCTGCCATCAGTTAGGAAGCCGGCGACATTGTCTTATGTGTTTTTATTCGGGCCGAGCTGATTTCAAAGACACCTGAAGTGGATCGAACAAAAGCTAAAGCACAAAAAGCACAGAAAGAAAAGGGGGCCTCTTTAAACACATGATGTGTTCAAGTCTAACTGGGAGCTTCCAGGACATGTAAAAAGGTTTTGTAGATATAACAAAATCTGATATTTAATGATAAGTAATAAAGAAAGAGGTGTGTGTGTGTGTGTCTGTATGAGAAAGAGAGAGAGAGAGTGGAGGAGGAGAGAGGTCCACTGGGAGTGGGTGTCATTCTTCCTCGCTTTTTCACAATTCATCATTTTCCCTCTACAGATTGCTGTGCAATAACTGCAAGTCAGCTGGCTGCCCCAGCCACCCCCCCCCCATGCACACACCCTACACCTCCGTGACGAGCAGTGATGGAGCCACTCTAACTGTGGAGAAGGTGTGTAAAACGTGCTGCCACTAAACGCCTCTCCACACGTCCCCAGGGAGATGCAGACGCTGTGCTCGGCCTCACCTTGCATGGCCACATCCGTATACAGGATATAGGAAGTGTGTGGGTGGGTGGGTGGGTTTGGGGGGGGGGGGTTGGTTAGGCAGAAGGTTGGAGGAGCAACAAATGCAATCATGACACAGGTAGCGGCTGCCTGGAATGATAATGCTATTATAATGATTTGAAGGGAATGTCTTCATAAATGTCTGCTCTCTGGGGAGGCCGAGCCGGAGACGCAGGGGCCCCGTCGTTGCTGTGCCGGACGGGGGCTCTTTTCACCATGAATAAATTCATGTCCACTCCCGCGTGCTGCTGTAGCCTCTGTTTGCTCATCTCGTATGCAGCTGGCTCTGCAGCCCCCATCCCAGGGGATGAAAGTTTGTAAACACGAATAATAATTAGGAGCAGGTCGACGGGCAGGTAATCTGCATGTGGGTCCCAGAGACGTGCCTGCCCAGTATGCAGCCATTTTGGTGCCCCCCCACCCCTCCCCAGCCCCCTGCATTAGCATTCAGTTTGCTCAGAGATGCAGGTAACGTTTGATCTCTTATCAAGGCAAACAGAGGAGATGTCATTTCTAATTGCTTTTAAAAGGGATTAAAGCTCATATAAAGAGGGGGATGACTGGCACGTCGGTTTTTAATGACCTCTGGGCGTCGTGAGTTTGTTTTTGTTGGTCACCAACCAACACAAGTTTAACTGTACTCTCACTCCAGAAACTTCATGATCATCTGCGGCCGCTCTGGTCGCATCCTGCCAGCTTTAGCTAGCAAGCACCTGCAGGAGGCGGCCACAGGGGCGGGGCTAACCCTGCTCACCTAGCTTAGCCTTACGTGGTTTGCATTTTATGTGGTCTTTTTCCAGGCATCTATCTTTTTCCTAATATCTCATGGCCGTCCTTTTAGCTTTTCATTTTCAGACGCTCACCGGCCTCCATGTGCAAAAGTAGAGAATTGCATAAGAGCAGCTCAGGGAGCAGGCTGCCGAGCATCTGGGGGGGACGGATAAACTGGAACTCATGGGTTTTATGGATTTGATCGAGAGCCTCTTGTGGCACCAGGTTCCTGACTTGTTAATATAATGACAGGATGCTAATGATTAATTAAGAGTCTGATTTTCATTATTACTGTGGAAGAAGAGAGGTTTGATCTTGAAGTGACTTTGGTGCAGGGAGGAGAAATCGAGGCTGTATAGCTATTCTGCCGTCGTACCTTCTCCTGGCACTAACAAGCCCCTGACAGCAAACAAATCTTTGACAAGTCCCCCCTCATCGCCCGTCCCACTTTATAGATAGTCTTAAGACTTTAATCCGGATCCAGTGACGGGCTCATCCTCAGTCAATAGGGTAAAGAGAAGCTCATGCGAGGGATGTGTGCACTTGTCCAAAGGCTGGTTCAGGTGCACATGCTCTGAATCTTAAACTGGAGCTCACCTCAAATGAAGGGTATTGAAGGAGGAATTGACACATGTTTTGTGAATAAGGCCTCCACATCGATTTCTCTCAGTTCTGGAGAATTTCTCGCTCTTGGATCTGCAGACCTTGAAAGTGACCACCACAACTTACTTTTGCAGAAACTATATGCTTTCAAATAATTTCATTTAACCTCAAAACCAGAGGAGTTCAGATACGTATCTGCTGAGCTTCAGACTTATACTTCACAGTTCACTGCCACATTAACTTCCTGTCTTTGTCCAATTCAACCTTGTAACTCCTTGCTGTGTCATCCATCTGAACTTTTTTAGAAATACATATTGCCTTGCGTACGTCTCCTGTGTTTTATGTGTGCAGTATCTCTTTCTCTGTCAGCGGTGATCCATACACAGGCAGTCGCATTTCAGGGGCGTTAAGGTGTGTGAGTGTGTGTGTGTGTGTGTGTGTGAGAGAGAGAGAGAGGAGAGGATCTGTGGGTTATAGCTGTACTGTATGTGCCCTGCAGGTCCCAATCTGTCTTTGTTAGGCCCTGCTGCGTGCCCTATCACACCTGCCTCTCCCAAGACTGATCACCGCCGCCTCCATCAGCCTGTGCAGCTGCAGCTAATACAACAATTCACATGCACTTTGTAAGTGGCACCTTAACTCTGTTCCTTGTATGCAGCAGCAACCACCACCACCACCTATACACAAAACACTCTGGGATTTAATTGATAAAAGCAGATTTTTTTTGGTTAAATACACAGGTGATTAACTCAGAAAGCAGATTAATGCAGGAACTTTACATGCACTGACTGTTTCAGTTCCTGTAAATAAGCCTGTTTCACTTTTCTCTTCTTCTTCCTGACACGTTGCCTTGTCTTTGCAGGAAAAGCACATTTGTTACCAACAACATTAACAGCGGCTCCCGTCTGCTCAGGTGTCCCGGTAAGTCGTGACAATTTGACAGCGAGACAACAACATGCACAACCAGGGCTCTGTAATGCAAGCCACCAAAAGAAATTCAGCCATTACTCATTGTATTCTTATTATTTTTAGTTTTACACCTCTGTCAGAGAGTGTCAAAACATCTGCTGCTGAGGAAACGATACATGATTGAAAATATTCATTAAACAAAGTCTCAGAGTGGATACACTGGTTGTTGGAGGAATAGATGGCAGGTGCTGGAGCAATAACTAAACCACCACAGTAGTTTTTGTGTTATCACATTAGTGTTAACACGTTTACATGCAGTTGTCAGTCATGTTTTGTTTTTTAAGTTGATAAGTTAAATACATTTTAATGACTTGAAGTTGTGTATTTAAAGGTAGAGTCTGGAGGTTTGTTCGTTGCAGTTTGTAAATAAAGCATTCAAACTGGGCCCCTCCTTGCCAGCTCGTGCCCCCTGCACCTGACAGCAGCAGCAGCAGCTGTTATCAGCTGGGAAGCTGGTGGATGCTAGCTGCCACCACTAGCGGAAGTTAGCATTGAGCTAATGGGTGTTAGCCATGGCGGATATGTGTCTGTCAGTATTTTTTATATCAACAACGGCTGTGATGTCGACAGGTTCCTCATCGTGACAAATCCACAGAGAAGAACTGGTTTCATTTTCCAGTAGTTTAACTGCTCTGATTAGCATCATTTGCACCAGCAGTTGTGTGTCTCCTCTCCACCAAATGGCTGAGGGACAAAACCAGCCTGTGAACATGGTTGAGCATCTCGCAGCTAATGAACAGGATTCTGGCGGCAGGGCAGTGCAGTGGTTTGGTTAGCCTCACAGCAACAGGGTTCTGGGTTTGAACCCACCAGCTGGCTGCAGGCCCTTCTGTGTGGAGTTTACATGCCCCCCCCCCCCATGTGTGGGTTCACTCTGGGTGCTCTGACCCCCTCCCACAGACCAGACATGGAGGTTTGCACTGTGGATGTGTTTTTCTACCATTGATCACAAAGTGAACACTTGTAAAAATCCTATTCTGCCCCTCTAATCCCTGTTACTTTGGCGCCAGGTGACGACCTTTTGGTTGCATTGATAACATTTTTTCTGGAGTCGCAAAGTTTTCACAAAGCAACAACAACACACAGCTGTGAGAGGCCTCGTATTGAGAGGACCAATTATGCCTGGATGAATCATACGGCAGCAGCTGCCCCTCATTGTTTAAACATAAAGCGCCACTACATTGATTGGTTGTTAACTTTATCAGAATGTCAATAGTCATTATTGCTTATCTTGTCTTGATTATCCTCTGAACTGTAAAATCAATTAGGCATAATCCAATTCTATTCTGTAGGTCAAAAGTTCAGACCGTATGATGATTCACTGTACGACGTTAACCCTCCTCATAAATGCAGCGCGCTCTCTCTCTCTCTCTCCCAGTTTTTTCGTGCGTCCCTCGGAGAAGGCAGATATTACATTTTCTGAGCACCTCAAGAATAAATCTAATTTGCTCCATAATGGCATCGTTTTACCTGTTTCTCAGTGGGAGAGAACAGGTCACGCAATACTAATCACAAGGCTAATAATGTTGGATACACTTGTAAGCAGGAGCTGCACAGAATGGCAATGATCGATACAGATGAGCCAGTGTGAGCGGACGCCATGCAAAGTATTCAGCATGGAGCGCATGGGGAGGGGGTTAAAGGTGCACGACGTGACTTCGCTCGGCGGAGCAGCTCACGTGGGATAATTGTAAATTTCCATATCCAAGGACAGAGTTTCCCACCAACTCGCACACACACACACATATACACACACACTCCAGCACACCAATGGAAACATCTTCAGGTTATTACTCTGCAAAGCTCTGTGAATGACTCCATCTTTCCTTGCCTGATTGCATGATCAAATACAACAGTGAGAAAAAGCATTGTACAGTAACAGAACACTGAAGGAGTAATAATCCCTGATTTCCCCCCAGCAAATCCAATTTTAACAGCATATTGTGTCTGGATAGTTGTTCATCCTTGACTGAATTTGATGGAAACCTGCAATAACGTGGGCAAGCCTGAGATAATGCAAAGTGACATTTGCCACGAGTGGCTTTGTTTTTCCACGTCTCTCTCCTGATGTAATTTCATGACACTCTGCAGAGCTGGAAATCAGTGTGATTAAGACAAAACACAGAGACTAACAGGCCGGGATAATTATGTGGATAAATCCGTAAATCAATATTACACTTTTTTGTTCGTTTCCTCTGACATTAAAAACACACAACACACATAAACACACACACAGACACAATGTCACCGATTTGAATAATCAGCAGACTGTAGCTTTCATGGGGCGTTCAGAGGCCGTAGGTTATTGAGGGATTGTCCCCGCTGCAGCCCTGGCCTAAGCCCTCCACGTCTCTGGATCAGAGTACACTAATTTGATTTCACGACATGCCGTTGAAGATGCATTAATCTTTCCTAGACCATCGCATGCCCCTGAGCAGCTGGAGAGAGAGAGAGAGGGGAGAGTGAGACACAGACAGAGGGAGAGAGAGGGAAGTGGGGTCGCAGCAACGTGCCTCCCATGCTAACAATGTTCTCCTGCCAGCAGAAGCGCATCCCTCCAGGCAGCGCGTGTAAACAGTGAACACCAAACTCTAAATCACATTCACGCCCTCAGAGACTCACTGGGCATCTCCGTCCCTCCTCGAACCCCCCCTCCTGCCCCCTTTGTCCGAGGGCTGAGGCAGAAGGGGCCGTTTACGACTTCTGCTGATGTGAGGAAATTGAAGATTTTTCTTCGGAGGCAGTTAATTAAGTGAATGAACTATTTCTGCACATTTTCTTTTGTGTAACCGGTGACGCCACCATTAGTATGCCATCCTATGCACCCCCCCCCACTTCCTGTATATAGATATAGTTTGGACCCAAGGACAGCTGGGTGTAGTGATAACTTGTGTCACACAATCAAAGCTAATCCATGGCTGTGGGGCAACATCTCATATCTGACTTTAGAGAAAAGTGGGAATAAAAAAATAAATAAAAGAAGATCCATCAGCGGGCAGATGTCCCCCAAGTCGATTCTGGTCAACAGAAATCAAAGAGCCGGAGGAAGAAGAGAGGAAGGAGATAAAGAGGTGGGGTGGGGAGTGGGTGGGTGGGGGACCACCACCACCACCGCAGATTCTTTCTTGCTGTTAACCCCCACCCACCTCCTGTCCCATTGGCCCACCCAACTGTCATCTCACTCTGGGGTGTATACCGCTCTGGCTCTGCCAACATCTTTCTTGTCTTGTTCCATTGATCCATTTTAACACGCGGCGGTGAACGCATCAAACGCTGCGTGCCATGCAGGATCCATACCCCCCACCCCACCCCCACCCCCTCCCTTCACGGGTTTTCAAAGGAAATGATGAAGGCATGAAAATATGAAAATGCTCTTCACAGGGGTCTGTGAAGGAGGCAATTTCCATCATGCCCATGTCTATTTCCTATGTAGAGGAAAATAACACATTTCTCTGATGTTCGTGCACACAGAGCAGCAGTGACTCTACTTCTGCTGAAGCTTACACAGAGGGTAGAACAGATTGGGGGAGTATTAAATTACTGAGGAGGCTGACATTTTTTTTTAAACTCTTTATTTGGTTTACACCCCTGGGGTATGTAATCATAGCCACAGCAAATCCTTGGATTGGCTTATTAGCATATTCATATATCCTGAGTTATTTGTTCACATAAAACTTTGTGTTTGTCCTTGATAAGCATTTTTAACCGCTTGTTTGATTACAACACAGTGAGTGTATGGCCTACTGTACACAGAGGTAGGCAAAGCTGTGGAGGCAGAAAATGAAGACATTCATTTTAGTTTTTGTATCTGCAGACAGGTTTCAGATTTTGTTACTGGAAAAAAAATGTAAATGTAAACTGTGTATAATGTTACATATAAACATGTGATTTGTGCCTTAAAGTAAAAGATGAAGTGTTATTATATTAAGTGTTAGACATTAAGTGTCTAAGTGTTCCCAAAATGGATTTTATTATGAGGCTTGTTTTCTTCAACAGCTTTTCACCATATATATTACTGTGGTCTTCCACCTTCATCTGTGGAGGTACTGCAGGGCAGGGCATCACAAAATTGTTGGTTGATTAGACACAGACTGTTGATATTTAGTCCCTCCAGAAAAAAAAATACACCGAATTCAACACATAATCAGCCAAAGTCCGTCAAAGATCCTGCACTTTCACACCATAGATCGTAGATTTACATGCAAAATGTGTGACATATGTGATTTCATAATCGCTGCATTTCTGCTGCAAAAAAGTCACATAAGCTTTGCAGAAAGTTGCTGTTGCTATGGGAACGTAATTACGCGACATGAAATGTTATCACCTCGTGAGAGAATAAAACATAGCCCAGTGAATGTACATAACGATGCTTGTGCTCTACCATAAATGTTGAAGTATTGAATTGTTGAAGTGACAAAGGGATGTTATGTTAGTGACAGCTGTGTGTGTGTGTGTGTGTGTGTGTGTGTTTGCAAGTTCCCACAATTTTAGCAAATTCCCGTAATTTCATCACATAAAACCACTCACATATTCCTTTTTTTTTTTTTTTTTTAGGAAAACCAGCTGCATATTTGCTGCAACAGCCACAGAAAAACCTCTATGTTTCTGTGGAAGGACTGGACACTGGCATTCGTATCAGTTAACAAGGTGTGTTCATACATGTCAGTGGCACGCCCCCCCCCCCCGTACTCACTGTAACCTGCACACATATGTTAGTACTGAATGCACAATGATGATATGTGTTTATACATGGCACTAGGCCCAGTTTGATATAACTGCACTGCAGGGGGTCCCTGCATCATCTCTCCATCAATTTGGGGGGGCCTGGGCTTGAAGACCCCTGTGCTATATGGTTTAACAATGGCAGTAAATCCACCTCCACCTTGATCAGTCCTTTTTTAAATAAACATAAGGTCACAGACGTGGGTCGCGGGTTCGGACGAAGTCACGTGAGGTTGTGTTCCAGTTGGGGAGGCATTTGCATGAAGATGTGTCCATATCAGGACAGAGGCGTGTGATGAGCCGACGTGCTTGGTAAATAAGTGAATTAATCCCATCTATTGTCCTTGAGGTTTATTCAGCTGGTGTCCTCACAGGAGAGTAGAAGTTAATTAAGATCATCGTGAGGGATGCGCTTCTCTGATGTTATTGTGCTCGAGTGGAGTGGCAGGCAGTCCTTGGGCCGACTGCAGCGAACACAACGCGCCTGTTTGAAATCAGATTTTATTCCCTTTTTTTTAATAATTACAATCTGATTTATATAATTGGATTTATCATCTTCATCAAATGGATTTTGCAGCAAAATAGTCAAAGTATAATGTGTTTATGAAAACCCCGTCACCTTTACCTGATGTGTTAGTGGATAGTTTCACTTATCACTCATCACATCAAATGAGTTTTTACTGAAAAATGATGGAAACATGTTCAATTCTGTCTTTTTTCTGGTGTTTTTAATGCTCATACACAAGTGATGTGTGGGGTTCAAAACTCCTCACGTGGACTTGAGTGTTTTTGTGTTTGCTGCCTGTCTTTATATTCAGGTCAGTGTTTATATTTGCACAGCTCAATAAGACGACTTCCACAGTTTGAAACATCGAAAATGATCCAGTTATTTTGTGTATTTCAGTGCAGCTCGTCCACTTGTCATTTAGATACCAGGCTTGTATTGAAGAGACTCTGAATGGAGTTTAATTAGGTTGTGATCAATGTGATTATGTGATGTGATACATATTCATATGTGTGTTTTCTCATTACATTTCTGCAGTTTTCTGAACACTGAATGGAGACGTTTGTCTTCTACCTTCCACTGGCTGTGGTTTCTAAAGAGAAGTCCTTCAAAGAGCTTCAGGGCCTTTGTTGCATTTACAGGGCAGTATAGGTTATAATCTGACCTCTGCACTGCGCTGCATCCTCAGGGCTTCACAGAGTTGCTAGGAGAATTTGATAAGATGTGCTGGAGCTAGCTGGTTAGCATGCTAATTTTAGCAGAGAGAAAGACAGAGAGTTATCAGTGGTGTTGCTTCCCAGCACCGGAGACTCAGGGAGTTTAATGTTGAATAACGTGCCTTCTAGACTGTTAGCCTGACGTTAGCTTCTAATGCTAAGATTAACTAGCTCATGTCAGTTACAACATGCACCAGTCCTGCTGTCGGCTCCATCAACATGCAAAGATCTTTACAGTAAATACAACAACACATACACAGCAGCACTCTGCACTCACAGGAATTAACTGGTGCATACGAAGCAGAAACTACAGCGTCGAATTAAAAGCTGCTTTGACACAGAGCAGGCAGCATTTATACCTATGTTAATGGACTGGACATTCAAAAGCATTAATATGCTTTTTTTTTTTTTTTTTTTTTTTTTTAAAAAAACCTTTTAAACCAACCTCTGCTCTCCTCCTCCTCCTCCTCCTCTCCTCCTCCTCACTCCCGTTCAGTTTGAGTGAAATTAAAAGACTGAAACCTGCCCAACGGTGACTCCAGCTACTCCAGGGAGCTGACTCCTGAATAAGTCAGCAGCATTATCATACCCTCCAGCACATTCACTCACCTCATCCCAACCCCATCAGCAAATACTTCTCGCACTTAAAATCAGTAATTAAGCTTCACATTTGTTCCCATTAAACATATGGCTGCGTATGTGCCGCTGTGTAGCAAAGTGCAACTGCAGAAAATATGAACGACGCAGTACGATGCCAGATGGACGCTGAAAATTCACTGAGACGTACACTTTGCCGCTCAGATATTCATACAAACACACATTTTAGTTTAATAGAATCACTATATCAACATTTTAGGTAAATGCATCAGTGCAATCATGAAATATATGCAGTGTAACACCATCATCTGATTGAAATGGATGCATGTTGTTGGCCTGATTACATTACAGCTGTCATTTCTCTTCAAGCCTCTTTGCTTCTGTTTTCACATTTATTCCAATATATTGTTTAAATTAACATATTTCACAATGTTTACCGTCTCCACCTGCTGCGTGCAAAGTCTGAGTGTGACTGCCGCAAGTGGCACCGAGTGTTTTTATGACCTGTCGAGGCCTCTCACCTTTAAACTGATGCCTCTTATAGTGATATGTGGACAAAGATGGCTGCAGCTCCTTTTTCTGTGGAGGTGGGATTTTTAAATGCTGTTACAGTATCTAAAAGCTTAAACTCCCATAGGTCCTCACACTGGAGTTCTGTAAGTCTCTTGTTTTTTTGGTTTTGCCTAAATTATCATGTTCACAATGCAAAAAACATGCCCCCAAGATGCTTCAGAACATTACAGTATATTTAAATCATTTATATATGTATATCTGCTTTTTTTAATGTAGCGGGGGCCACCGTTGGCTCTGGTCCCCCAGCAGCTATTTATGTGGCTTAATAGCCGACTCTGTAGCTATATTTCACATGCATTTCTTCTTCTGTGTACTTATAGAGGCGTGCAATAGAGGCACAGCAGTGATTGAAGTGAAGCCCTTAGCGGTGACAGTTCCAGCCTTGATATTAATGGAAGCCCACATAATTGCGCATGCCATTAAGGAAGTACAGATGCTATCAGGGAGAGCACACATCGTTATTTCTCAGTGTAACACCTCATTAATATTTGTTGTTTTTTCATTTTTTCTCTCTGTCTCTCTCTCTCTCTCTCTCTGTCTCTCTCTCTCTTCACCTCCCTCCCACTTTGCGACGTGAAGGAGGAGGAGGGGAGGAGTAGAGCTGGATTGGATGCTGCCTGGGACGGAAAGTGACAGAGAGATGAATCTTCCTGACTCCAGGCAGATGTTTCCTGTTCAGCATTCAAATTAGAGACACACCCTCACGGTACACACACACACACACACACACACACACACACACACACACAGAGGAGAAAGTGAAAACATTTCTGAAGATCATAAAAGAGATTTAGGCGTCTCTCTGCTTCTTGTGCGCCTGGAAACTTCCACAAGTATTTAAAGGTCAGATGGCTGAGAGCGAGGTGTGATCTATCCAGAGACATGGGCAGGAAGTGCAGCATCACTCCGTAACCTTTCGCTGCTCAGGTCCTCATTGGGTTTGTTGTTGTGACCTGCTGCTTGCCATCATGGCCTGTGGAATAATTTTAGACCACACAGTGTCAGAGGTGTAAACTTGTTACCATCATCACTTCAGTCAGACAGAGTCGAGAGGCTTATGACTAATGACATATATCCATGGAGTATATGCTACTTTTATTTTGAAAAGCCTTAGTAGACCATACACTGTATTCATCACGGCATACGGCCTGATTTTAAGTCCATCTCTGGGTCTGGTGTGCGAATTTCACCAGGGTAGTTTTGTCTCCAATTAAATACAGTCGTTGTGCACTTACAAGAAATAATGATCGCAGCATTTTCCCATTGAGTTGAGCTACTGCCAGCTATCACCAGCTGATGTATTGTAGCCACTGCATTTAGCTTGTTATGACATAAGTTTGTAGTTGATGCGTGTTAAATTGACCACACTGTAGAAGACTTCAGTATTAGACGTGTGGTCAGAGGCTTACCAAGTTGTAAATAATCGCCAAATGCAACAACAACATTTTTCGTGTTCAACATGAAAAAATATGCAACACCAGTTTATGCTTATTTTGGAAGCAGGTGAAGATGCATGAAAACATCGACCAATAACTTTTGTTACAACTCAATATCATTAACGATGGGGGGGGCTGCCATGTTTGGAAATGAAAAAATGTTGCTTTAGTTTTAAACACTTTGCGTGTTCACTGCAGCTGAATCGACTCCCTTTGTTGATTCATTTGTATTTTCATGGTCGATTCTTTGTCTTTGCAGCTTATTTCTTCTCCAGTAGGTAAATCTCCTGTAAAAGTTTTTTTATTTTTTAAACTTTCTCCAGTACAGCTGTTTGTGAAGATTTTAACTGTGGCCCTGTGTTGCTCACTGTGGCTGATAGATAAACATATTGTCACCTTTATCAATTGCAGCGATGGTGTTTGTTCCCTCGGCTCCTGCTGCAGGTTTGCAGACTGATTTGTTTTCCAATCGTTGAAGTTGATTGATTTGTTCCAGCAATGCGTCAGGTTTTGTTTAGGATTTGTTGATCAGGTGTGTCATGTAAGATGCTGCGGTTTTAAACAAAACATGCACATTTTCCTGCCGTTCTGACTGAGGAGGACATTAACATTCACCTTCTTCTTTTCAAAGGCCTGATTAAAAACCTTACAGTATCATTTTGTCTGAACAAAGATGATTCTGTATTCGTCGTCCTGGCTTCTTTTGGAAATTAACTTTTTAAACCCGTACTTGTATTTCTGGGAGAATCCTCTGCAGCGCTGCCGTTCCCTCCTGACTCACTCCTCTCAGCTTAAAGAGATGAAAAATGTGGATATTGGGCTTGAAGTCTAAACTCCTGTCACCTTTGATTCCATGATTTCTCTATTATTCTTTAACATCTAGCTTCTGCTAAAGGAAACACACCAGTAAATGTCCTTCATTGCAGAAAAAGCTTCACACCTGGAGACCAAAGATCTCCTTCTCTGATCTCATTATAATCTCCTCTAACCTCAGAATGGACTCAGATTTGTTTTGTTGATTGTAAAACTGTGTTAGACAGAACATTATCACTCACATGGCCCCAGCCGGGTCATTTACAGCTTCACTGTTTTCATAAAACAGTTCAGCAGCACATTATAGAAGCTGCAGCCATGCAACACTGTGGAGGTAGTTAAGTAAGTTCATTACGACTCCAAAACCTCACAGTGGCACCAGGAGTCGTTTTGTGACAGCAGAAATAAAAGTGACTGTAAAAGTCATCGACTGCCCAACAAAAGCACATTGACCACATTCACAGCTCCGTGTGTGTGTGTGTGTGTGTGTGTGTGTGTGGTGATAAAATCACAAATTCCTCAACAAACACTTGAAATTAAGCAACATGATTAGATCCAATGTATTGATTAGAGAACGTCTCTTAGCACCAAACCTGCATTTATCCACTTTAACAGTGACGTCACCAAATACAAACAAACTGTCAAATGCACTAAATAACACAGAGACGACATGCTACAAATAATTGCCCCCCCACTCCCCACCCCCTCTTTAATGACCAAGTTGCCGAGGCAGAGACTCAGTGTTCACCCTTTAATAACCTCAGTTTCGGGCCTCCTCTTGTGCGTGTGTGGCAAACCCCCACACAGTCACATTAGTGTAATATATGGCTTTGTTTACACTTAGAGCCTTTAGTGCCACTACAGTTATTCATCTCCACCACCTTATTACTGTTATTTGCTATGAAGTAACAATTTCAGGGCAATTTTCCTGCATCTAACTAGACCAACTGGGAACGTGTTTGTTGAGAATGATATGACTGGGACACATCACCATCACTCCTCCCCATATTACTGTCATGTTAAGGTTCTCCAATATAATTACTGTATATGAATAATGCCGCGCAATATCTCTCTCCCTCTAAACGAAGCGGGCCCTAAATTGGCCCCGGAAGGAAATCCGAGTCGTTCAAATTGAGAAAGTATTTGATGAACTGGTCTTAAGTTTTAAGATTATTCCTACTTGCAAATTTGAGTCTCTCTGAGTTTATTCTCCTTGGCAACAGTTGCAGCTCAGTCCAGCTCTGTATTTTGTTGAGCATCAAAATCAGAAAGAAATTAATCGTGGTCTTAAGTGTTTTCATGCACAAGCTTCCATTCATGGGTGCCTGTACTCTGCAGGGCATTACAGGTGCATTGCAGTCTGTTTCTCTGATTGTTTGCATCTGTAATAGAGTTGAGACGTCTAGAATGATAACGGACAGATGTACGACCGGATCAAGTGATGCAGAAAGAAAATCGTGAGCAAAGCATTAGCATCAGTTTAGGTATAGATAAAGGCCGTTCTTACATCACATGGCCTTATAGTTGAGAATATGAACGTTACTCATTCTGGCCCTTTTCCACTGCTCCAGCTCGGTTTAGATCATTTTCCATTACAACTGACTGCTTCCATGGTTCCTCCTCAATGTGGGCGGGGTCGTCATAGGTCGCTCGGTGTAGCGATCCTCTCATCAGCTCCAAACACACTCGTCTGCACCTTGTTGATGGACCATGGTGTGGTTTTCTGCATGTGACTCTTCCAGTGACGACATTCTCTGGCCAATCAGTGGCCAGCAACTGGTTGACATCACATTTTAGTGTAGGCTTGGCTCGCTTGGAACCTCGGCTGAGGTGTTGCCAAAAAAAAGTACCAGGTACCAAAACCACCATCTTTGTAAATGTAAATATTCAGACACTGCCTTTAACTTCCTCTGTTGAGAGCACGGGCGCAGTCAGTGTCCCAGAGGATCAACGACTGTCTGGCTTTATGGTGACTTTAAGATAATCATTGGCTTTACTGTGCCAGCCAAAATATTTAAATTATGTGTTATTTCAGAACTTGCCATTCCCCTTGAGGAGATCACACCACCTGTGACTGTGACTGCTCCTCGTCGCCTCAAACCCCCTCGTGGGCTGAATCCTTCTCCAAACACAGGCCAGCACAAATGCAAACAGACTAATGAGGGATTTATCTCCTCCCCTCCTCCTTTTGACTCGTAAATCCCAGCCCCACTTCTGCCCTGTATTAGCATATAGTTTTTGTCCACAGTGAGATCTTAATCCGTTTGTACGTCCTTGAATGTAGCACAAGGAAAGTGGGAGGGGGGGGGGGTAAGTCAGTAATTTTCTGCCAACAACACTGAAATCATCTCACTGCTCAGTAATCCAATTAAAATCATCCTTGAGTCCGTTTCAAATGAGGTCCTTCCCTCAGCTCTGCAGCTACCATGCACCACCACATGGGCAGAGTGGGAGGTGGTGTTACTCACTGTGGGTGGGTTTGCCACAAAGAGACAGCGAGACCCCATCAGAAGAAATATTATACTGTGCCTTCATTACCCTCTGGACCCATAACTGTTAATAAGGGGAAATACTTTTGGCTTGACACAAATACTGTTTTTGCCCGGGAATCACCAGCAGCTCACATGATCTGGATCCTGCTGCAGTTTACATGCTTCATTTCTGTCACCCTCCCTCCCTCGCCCCCTCCCAAGGAAACACATCTGTTATTTAGTTTTTTTTTAAGGAAAACATCAATTATGATCTATATGAGCAGCCTGGGATGAGGAACTCTCGCTACAATCATCCTAAATAACTCTCCACTCGTCATCTTGCTCCCGTTTTGCCTCTGTATCTCCTCCCCTCCCTGTTCACTCTTTTCTCCCCTTCTCCTTCGCTCCAAATTGGAGCTGATGAGGACGGGGACTTCATTACCAGTTTTGCTCTGAATTATTGTATAGTGTAATTGGCCCTCCTGTCCCATAGGAGGTGCCCTGCTCCAGCTGCTTTCGACTGGAGGAGGAGGAGGAGGAGGAGGCAGCTCCTCTGGTCCAGGTGGAGGCTTCTGCACAGCTGAGGTTCAAGCTGAACTCCATTCATCCTGGAGAGTCTATCAGGAATCACTGAATCCTGTGCATTGTCAAACATTTTAATGGATTTCCAGCAGATGCTTCAGAATCGTCCGTATTTATAGTCGTCCTCATAAAGCTGATGCTGATTGAAATCTTTCTGTTCCATAATCATGAGTTAATTAACATGTGTTAATGACTTCTAAGATGCTAATTGAGAGCCAGTGTTTACACCACAGTAAACAATGCATCCAGGCGGTGGTGGTGGAGGAGGAGAGAGAGAGAGTTTCCTGACTGATGTATATAGCTGGTGAGAACTGCACGGCCCGTCGCTCTGCACACTTAATAAATCATGTCGTCCCCGTCAGAGCAACTGATAATTACCCCAAAAGATCACACACTGAAACATTTCTTAAGGACTCTCAATTTTCTTTTTCCTCTTTGACTCGTTCCGCTCGCTGCTGTCTCCGCTCTCATTGGAGCAGATTAGCAAGTCTGCATGTGATGTGGTCTCAGGAAAAAAAAAAAGGAGAATAAATCTAATGTTGATTGCTAATTGAAAAATTAGAAAGTCAATTAGAGGCTAGAGATCTGATTAAACTGGAGTTGAATGGAAATCTTGCTCCAGACTCAATTGCTCTCTCCAATTTGTAATCTCCTCCAGGCGGCGGCTCTGGTTTGTCTGGTGAGTGAACGCAGCTTCTTAATGCTAAAAATGCAATTGGCTTCTCCAGTGGCGTCACCTGACAGATTGATTCGGATTCAATCACCCCCCCCCCCATCACCCCACCCACCACCCTCTTTTCTTCCTGTGCTGTGAGAGAGATGAAAATAATAATGTAAAGTCATTACGTGGATGGGAAGTCTCTAAACAAAGACGGACCTGTGTATCCGCCTGCTCCCCAGAGGAACCGTGTGGAGACATTTTCTAATTCAGGCCTGAACCTTTACAGCAGAGTCAGTGATGGAGTCAGCTATAAGCTGCTGCGCTCGAGTGCCTCCTCAAATGTCTCTGTTATAGGAGCATCACCATTATTCTTCAAGGAATTGATGGTAAAATGAAGATGTCACTCCTGACAAACTGTAGTCTGAGTCCACCGCTCTTTCTGCTCCACAGTCCATATTGTCTGTCTCTGATCTATTGAATCCAACTAAACACCTTCTGGAAATGGGTGTGAGTTCATTCACGATGGGAGTTCGGTGTGAATAATGAAAACTGTGTTAACTGGCTAATGTATTGTAGCGTGATATGTTCTGAGATTCGATGGGCGCTGCAGCTGACTGCTGCAGTTCTCTGTGGAAACAAATGACTGAGGAGCACTGGACTCATTCATGCTGCTTTTGGTGATTGAAAACTTTGTATTTCCAACATTAAAACTTTACAGAAGTTGAGGAAACTTCATTTTTACAGATCTTTGCAGATTATTACACTCCAACAAGACAAGGAGATGTAGTAAAGAGCGTGGCCTACTGTCTATGTATGTGTTTATGGGAATATTACCTGTTTTTCCCTCAGTGGGTGAATGTTTATCAACCTGTGAGCAGACGGTTTACACAAAGATTGTCTCTTCTTGGAGAGAAATCAGTTGTACAGTGTTAAAAACTGCTCTAATAACATGTGTAATGTAATGGTGCTTCTTCTCAAACTCCTACACTGAATATGAGGACTCGGATGATGGAAACACAGTCCAAAGACATGAGGACCGGGGTTCACTGGTGACTAGTGTGCATGTTTGTTTGTCTTTATCTGTCAGCTCTGCGACTCACTGATGATCCATCCAAAGTGTTACACACTCCTGCCAAATGTCAGCCAGGACTGGCATCAGACTCTACAAGGATAAGAGGTATGGATATTCAGTGGATGTTGTTACAGTTGTGTGTGCTCACGATGCTCTGTTCGTCCTCTTTTCTCTCCTGTCTTCCCTCCAGATGTGTCCAGATGTGTCCTGATCTTGAAGTGTTTCAATGCTTTGGTGTCAGTCGATCAACTCAGAGGCTTCTGGGATGGAGGCTGCTGCTGTTCCTGGCTTTTTTACTGATGTATTTTTCATTGTCTTCATTTAGTTACAAACCCTATGGATTGTTTTAAAGGTGTCCTCTGTGGTTGGCCTTGGTCACTGGTGGAGCGGTGTGTGCATCCCATCAGGCTCGTCAGAGAGTGAGCAGATGTGACAGATGTTAATACTATTTAAGAGACTGAAGGAACTTTTAAACCAGAACTAAATGTCTCTGCAGTCACTGGATGGACAGATGTGAAACTGTGCACAGATGTTCATGGTCCCAAGAGGAGGAATCCTGTGGATGTTGGTGAGTCAGGTCTTTTGTTGGGTGTGTTACACATCATGTTTAATACTGCTGGATTGTTAAACTAAGACGGTGAACATAGTAGGACATTACACCTAGTTTGCATCATCACTGTAGCCATGTTAGCATGCTGATGTTAGCATGTGGCTCTGTCTTGGTGCAGACTTGCTGAGTCACAGTGAAACATGCCCCCCCCCCCGTTTAACTGAAACCCATGAAAATCTCTACACTTAGAGTTTCACGATTTTTCATCCAACTGCAAAGACGTATGTAAATACAAGAACGGGGTCTTCTGAAAAGATATCAAAAGGATGAGTCATGTAATTCAGATACGATCTAATCCCCAAATGGAGCACACGTCTCCTCACTGTGCTTCATTATGTAAAAAGCTCTGTGCAAACAAACTGAATAGTCATTTGTTCAGTTTGGGGTTGGCTCCACTAAGCCATTTATCCCTTCTCATTATCTGAGGCATCCTCTCTCTCACTGACAGTGAAGGCAAGGACAAACGTTCACCTTCTCTTCTCTTGATCTAGTCCCCCCCCCCCACCTCTCTCTTACAGAGTCGACAGAGATTGCTGAAGGAGGACGGAGTGGATTGTTCTCTAAAACATTTCATTATAATCCCACTTTGAAAAATCCAGGATGATGAATTGGACTTCTCTTTGAAACCAGGACCTCAGGTTTTTTGGGGCTTTTATAAATCCATATTCAGACTTGAGTGACCTCTCGGTTGCACATTCATCCTGAACTTTAGATTTTGATTGCTGGCTTACTGAACCCTGCACGCTGGATGTTTGATCCATGAAAACATTGTAGTTTTATATATTACAATATCAACTATTGCTCAAAAGTTTTTCGACACCCCTCATCTTCCCCCGGTTTTTCTCAAACTTTAAGCCGTTTAATTCCAGTCAGAGATTTCAAATGTTACAAAGATAAGAGGTAAATTCCCCGAGGTAAAAAAAAAAAAAAAAAAAAAACAGAGAAGGTTTCACTCACCAGAGTCTGAAAAATCATGTCAATTTCATAGACGACAAGCTTTTTTCAGGGATTAAGAAGCTGGTTAGAGCATCTGTTTTTATGGAGCAATGAAAACAAATGAAGCCTTAAATTCCTGGAAACTCTTCATCTGTACAAAGGCAGAGCTGGAACAAACTGTGGTGCAAAGACTTACCTCTGATGTTTTATCTGAAGAGCTGAGGTGGCGCTGTTTATTACCAGAACCAGAGCCAGAACCAGACAGTGGGAGCACAGCACAGTGTGCAGTCCACGGTTATTAAAGCTCAGTCTAAGAAATGCAACACTTCTATATCACACAAGATGTTGTTTGTTTTTCATACCTGACATGTTTCAGTGGTGGTATTCTTCTGTCTTCTGCAGCAGCATCATGAGTTGTTGGTGTGACGTGTCTTATCAGCTGATTGACGGGAGAATTTGACAGGACGATCACGTCCACTGCTGTCAGGTCGCTCCTTCAGGACGGTGCTGCGGGTGTGTGATGGCATGTATGCCACACATCATGGAGTGGGAAAAGGTCAAAATCATCCGTACAGAAAACACCAGCGCTGGATTATGGAGGTGATCCAAATAAGGAAGCAGGCCCACAGGACGATGAACCAGGATGAGGAGGTGGCATGTATGCTGACACACACCTGGAGCGACCTGATAAGACACGACGTCACACCAACACCTAGAATACTACTGTCAAAACAAGTCAAGGTATGAAAAAGAACATCTTGTCTGATACATAAGGAAGCCAACAGGCAGGGTTTTTATAGTTAACAAAAACTAAGAGTGTATTCAGATTCGACTTGTTTGGAGCAGTTGCAGGATAAAACAAGCGGGCAGAGATCACCAAGAAGAAGTGGTGGGGACTTGTGTATTTCCTGGGACAAAACTTTTCCGTTCTGTTGTCGAGATAAAGGACGAGGAGGCTGCACATCGTCTCTTTTCACAGCAGCTGTGGTTTGTATTTTATCTTTTCTCCTCACTCGACTCCCAAGAATATTTGTTATATATTTGGCACTCCAGCCTCTGGAGCACTTTGACTGGTGGCTATTATGGAAAAAAGAAATAGCGAAGGCTTTCTGTAATAGTTCTTTAAGAAGCCATTAGGGAGTCAACAGTAATAAATTATGAACAATACTTTAATGAGCTTGCACAAGAGGAGTCCGGTAGAACTTATTAATGATGACTGGTCACAGACACTTCGTTTAAAGCATCAACTCTGATTCATTTGTTAATATTTATCAGAAGGGGAGGGGGGAGTGTGTGTGAGTGTGTGTGTGTGTGTGTGTGTGTGTGTGAGGAGAGAAATGACTCAGAGGGGCCGATATGTTATTAGAGCCTGAAGCTGAAATTACTTCCTCGAAGGAAACTCACTCACATGCTCACGAGTGCCAGGAGGAGATCGACCTTCTCCACTGTACATGTGCTGCTGGGAGGGGGGGGTCACACCGAGCACGAGAACAAAGGAGAGGGAGTCAAGTAGAACAGAGATGTCTCCAGGGAGGTGTGTGTGTGATTTGGACAGCAACACACACACACACACACACACATAGACAGACGACCTATGAAGAGCCGGAGGGAGACCAGACACTGCAGTGCACACACACAAACACACACACCACCAGCAGACTCCCAGTACCTACACATTCAAATCCATGAAGTAAGCAGCAGGGAGGAGGCAGCGTGGGGGTAAACAGTAGGGGTCAGAGTCTTACTCCACTTCCTGGTGGCACATACCCCTGTGTACATGTGTGTGTGTGTGAGATCCCGTGGGTTGACCAGCCTGCTGCCCCCCTACTCTGCCCTGCTGCTTTCCTCCCTCCAGCTCTGGGTGACAGGGCCTGGAGAGACGGGGGGTGGGGGGTGGGGGGGGGGGGGGGGGGGCAGTCACTCCCATCTGGTACAGTCAGATCAGCGTGGTCTGAGATCAGGGTGTGGGGGGGTCATGTGTCCCTCTGCATCAGTGACAACACCGCTCTGCCAACGATGACACTCTATCCAGTGGGGAAAGCCTGTTTTTCTTTTGTTTGACAGAAATGGGACAAAGCCTTTATTTTTGAGGGTATTTACTTGTTTTTCTGTCTCATAATGGTGCAGCTCAGTGGCAGCGAACCGTTCATAACAACAGTAATTGCCCCGCTGACTGGTCAGTGGATTAGAGCCGACGTTCACTGGTGAGACTCTGTGACTTTGATTTGTTCATTTTTTCCATTTGGATAAAAAAAAAAAAAAAAAAAAAAAGCTTCAAAATAAAGATCACAGGTCAGAAAGGAATAAATACCTCCATATAATTAACAGGTTCCCATTTTTTAAAGAACCTAAATGAATTGCAGGCACTTGTATGAATGACTCTCATCACCAGAGCAGCAGAAACATTCAATTATAGTCTTTTTCCCTTTAAAAAATCACAATAATAAAAGGTGTCTCTGGCACATCATTCAAACAGACAGTGTTGATCATGTTTCACCAACACAGAACTGAGGCTCAGTAAGAAGCAAAGCATCTTGGGAAACGTCTGCTGCCCACTTTTGGTGCAAAAACCAAATCATGTGTGTATCACGTACTTTATTACGCTGCAGGTTTGATCACAGTTTGGTTGTTTGTGTGTTTGTTCTGATCCAACATGGAGGGCTGCTGCTGTTGTTTTGGACAGGTGGTGTGTTGTGTCTCATCATGTATGTTAATTTTCATCATGTTTTATGTCTTGATTATTTCATGTGTCACTGATGTCCAGTCTTGTCATGCACTTCCTGTTTTATTTTGTACTCATGTTTTCCCTCTCGTTTCAGATCCTGACTTCCTCCCTTTGTGTGATTGTCACAGATTGTCAGCCCCGCCCCTGATTGGCTTCACCTGTGTCCTCCTACCTCATGTATAAATAGTCCTCGTCTCCTCCTGCCTTGTTGGCAGACAGTTCGTCCTCTCTGTCCTGTCTCAGAGTCTTTCAAGTCGTCAAGTTTCAGTTAAGTTTTTGGGAATAGTCCCTGTGAGCGTTTGTTGTTACTTTGCTGACCATCCTTTCATGAGCCTCTTTTGTTTAACTGAATTATTTCCTTTTGATATACCCACGTCCAAGTTGTGCATTTGAGTCCACCCATTGTTGGGTCAAAGGTCATAACATGATATCACAGCTCTTTGTTGATTTATGTATTCAAAGATGAACGTGTCAGGATGTCCTGCCACTTAGACATGTTGATGTGTTTATTCAGGACTGACGGTTGGCTTTGTTGTGGTGGAGGTCGAGCTGCTTTGTTGTGGTTCAGGCTGAAGCAGTGTGGGTGTGAACTGAACGCTCTGTGGAAGCTGTAAGAGTTTTCTGCTGCAGGGACAAGAGGTGAGAGTTTGTTTTGTTTTGTTTATTTGTTTCGGGTTCACTCGGTTTGAGTTGAGGTGAGAGGACTGTAAATAAAAGCACAAAGTCTGCCAAATCTGCCGACCCACCCTGAACCGTCCTCGACCTCGTAGCTAAACTTCATTATGTTTTCCTTCACAGAAAAAAAAATGTTTTCTTACTCATTTCTCTTCATTCTTTGTGCAAACTGTATTATTCCTGCACTCTGTGGCTCATGACGTCGCTGTGTTTGTCTCTTTCAGACGGTATGGTGGTGACGACGGTGATTCAGCGGGTCTGACGTCTGAGGGAAGAAGCACCAGAGGTCAGAGCTCCTCACTCTTCTTAGACTTCAAACAGTGCTGCTGCCATAACTTTGACAAACTGTCCAAATCATATTCTCACCTCAACATGTTAATGAAAACCAGTCTGCACCAGTCGCCATCTCCAGAAATGGTGAAACACTCCCATCATTGTAGTCGCAGTCGTCCAGTCTTTAAGCTAATTGGATTAGCGGTGGCTATCATAATTATCAGCAGGATTTGTAATTATTCAATGACAGCTCTCCGAGGATTAACTTGGGGGGGGATGAAAAGTCGGACTAAAATGAGAGCTACACATCTTGTCAAGGCAAAAAAAAAGAAAGACCCTGATATTCAGTCAGTCAGCTCCTATTTGCCCTTCTCTGCTGGTTTTGCTTTACCTCCATGTCTAATCCCTTTACCTTTGGTGATGAGCCAGTCAGTAATTGCTTGATGAGAGAAGTCGGGGAATGTGAGCTACAATTCCACCTTGTTTCCAGAGGGATCCTAGTGTGAAGGGCACAGACAGAGCCTGGGAGCTAGTTTAAATTACTAATTATGCCCCAGGCTTGTTAGCTGGGGGGGGGTGGGGGTGGGGGGGTCAGTGGACCGTGCCAGCTGTCCTGCCCCCTGTGCCCCTCTCCATCCCCCACTCCCCACCATCTTATACCTCAGCTGTTAATCACGACGTCACAGTGACTGATCACTTGGCAGAAATCTACTTCAATTTTCATACTGAAGGGAAATGGACTTATTTGACGACGTCCCATTTAATGACACACATTATTAGTTACAGGAGAGGAGGGATTTCTTCACTGTAGATGTCTATTCTAATTCTACAAAGATATCAGTTCCTTAAGAGAGTCATTCAGTCTGACCACGTGATTGAGCAAACTTCGAAGCATTAAAACGGCACAATGTACAGCGTTGCATGGGTCGACACGATGCAAAACAATAGTGATCTGCAGTCGGTCTCAAATATGACTTTATAACTACTGACTATGTTACAGTGATAAATATGAAAACAAAGACATGAACCCTATAAAGACATCAATGCTGCTCTTTTGTGAAACATGCATAGCAACACTAATCGGTATCTTACAATGTTTCAATTTCAAAATAAGAGTCCTGAAGTGGTTGGGGTGGACACACAGTCATTTGTGCATGAATTTTCACTCCCGTTGTTGCATTTGCATTGTGTTTATTCTGTCTGGACCTCCATTATTTGTGTTATTGTGCATCAGAGTGGGGAAAATCTCCCTGAATCTCTGTATCTGAGTGGAAGTATAACAACCTCTTTAAGAACATATAGATATTTTGAAAAGTGAATCTTGCAAAATTTCACCCACAAAATAAAATCCAGCCTGAGAGTGTCCCACAATATCTAAGTGGTCAGTAATTTGCATTCATGCTGTTGCGTTTGCGTTGTGTTTGTCCCGCCTGGACCTCCATTACATTGTGTTATTGTGCATCAAAGTGGGAAAAATGTCCCCGAATCTCTGTATCTGAGTGGAAGTATAACTACATAAGTACTTTCAGAGATGATGACAGTGGTTTTATCAGTGCCATTTCAAATACATGTCTAACTTTCCCACATGGCCATTGCAGTAAATCAAAGTGAATAACAGTGATGAAAGTGAACAAATGAAATCAAATAAAACAGGGTCACACATCACTGGAAGGGGCAACAAATGGGCACCGAGATGGAAGTAATCTTTTTTCCCTTGTGTCTCAACAAAAATGGGGGAAAAAAAGCCATCAGCTCTGGTCAAACAGCAAGTTGTCATTTTTGCCTAAAGCAGCGCTGCAGCCACATGAACGAAAAAATGTAGGTCTGCATGGAAGTTTGTATGACAGCAGAGGGTCACTCATTTTAATGGAAAAGGACAGTTCTTTTGTCAAATAGTGCTGAGTGCTTAAAACCAGACGAGGTAAAAAAAAAAAAAAAAAAAGAGAGAGAGAGAGAAAGGGAAGAAGAAGAAAAAAAGATGAAGCACTTTGAAAAACCTGAATCTTATTCACTTTGATTCCGTCTCTGTTCTGCAGAGTCAGACCTCAGGTTTCAGGGAAGCAGGTGTTCAAACCTCGACTTGATCTGCAGCTTATTGCACCAATATTTTCTACAATATTGTGCCTCTGCATTTTAATTCCTTTATAGAAAACACAGAATTTCATTAAATTGATGTAATATTAATTATGTAGAACAAAAAACTATGTTTTCACTGCTTTCAGTGTCAGTGCTCAGTGGTTAACGGCTGATGTTGCTGCTATAAAAATGAATATTTAAATGTTAAAACAATCTACATAATGACTTCTGTAGCTGTTGCTGCGAATACATATGAGGTGCTATGTAATTAAAAGTTTTCTCTGCAGATACGTTTAAACAACAAGGAAACAGCAGCTGAAAAGAAACTTGTCCACTTCTAGAGATCAGTGGATTTCAGACTATAACACAATGACAGAATATGAGATTATTTTTGTCGTATGTTTCTAAAACTTTCTGTGATAAAGTATCTAAGAGCAGAAATCTCATCAGATGTGGGACTCTGGGACAAAATCTTATCAAACCAGGGGTGGGGTGGGGTGTTGGGGGGGTGGTCTGTGGTCTAATTCCTGCCAGTTCGGGGGTCCTTGATGTGAAAAAAGTTTGAGGAGCAACAGCAGCTCTTGATAACGAACTCTGACAGTTGTGAAAGAGCAGCGTTTTCAAAATGGAACAAATTCATCGAAATTGGATCCAGACAGAGACCGCTGGGGGAAAGACTGGTTGTTGTCGTCTCATGGTGCACTCACTGATGCCACTGTCTGTGTGTGTGCGTGTGTTTTCATTGCTTTGATTTGTGATTTTTCTTTAATTCAGAAGAATTCCTGCTTTTCTTTCTTTTATAATTCAGACGGTAAAACTGCCGCCAGTGTTCGTGTAAATCTGAGAGAGAACAAAATCAACATCTTGCCACTGTTTACATAAGCTTATTCCCATCAGAGTTTGTTTAACACTTCTGACAGTTCTGAACAGCTGCCCCCCCCCCCCCCCCCCCCGAAAAAACACCCCACATCTGCTGCGAGCGGACAAACAGCCTCTCCAGTCAGCTTGAAACACATAATGACTGAAAACTAACTCTTATCTCAGCTGAAAGTGACACAGGTGAACATTTAATTTACATCTCCATGCATCAGATAAGAAACGTGTCTTTTTGTTTGTATGTTTGTTTGTTTGCGTTACGAAGGGACGCATCATGTTTCTCTTTTCTCTTCATGTCTGACTCGAATAAGGAAATGCTGGGCAGCCTGGTGCCCTGCAGAGCACAGACATGTACAGTTTGTCTGCTCTGGCAGGCAGCTTTCTCCAGGGGGGTATGAAACATGCTGGGGCCCATTAAAAGTCAACGGTCACCATGTTAACCACAGAAAATGTGAAACCACCTCTTCTCTAATGATGTAAACGCGTGCTGACAGCATCCCCCCTCAGACACACACACACACACACCCGGTGATGAATCACACAGGCAAACAGGTAAACAGTGAGTATTACCTGTCTCACTGTTGGTGCACAGTTACTGTAAATGTATGTGAGTGCCTGTGGACATGACAGACTAATGTGGCAGCAACCCATATTTTTTCATGAGTTATACCCCCCGATGTTGCTCGCTGTTTTTTTTTTTTTTTTTTTTTTTGGAGGCAGGTTTTGGTGACTGTGCTCTTGAGTGACAGTGTAACTGTGAAAATGAGATTTAGCACGTGTTGTCATGGGCTAAAACATAATTCTCTCATTCTGCAACTCGATCTCCGATGTTTCTTTTATTCCATGTGCGTCGTAGCTGACGTGCAGCTCTGACAGGTCGTCTGAGAGAGAAACAGGGAGAATGGCAGCAGCTGAAGGCCACGCTGCTGTGGCCCAAACACTCTGCATATCCTTCTCCTCCTCCACCATCCCCACTCCCGCCCTCTACCCTCCGCCCCTCCCCTCTTCATCACGTCTCCCCTTTTCGCCCCTGCAGGCCTGGCACATGTGCGACATATAATTGATTCATTAATAATGTGAACAGATGTTTCTGGTCCAGTCTGGCATCCTGCCTGCTTCTCCGGCACACTACTTTACAGCCACAGCCACTGCCTCGCTGCATCCCATTAAAAGAGCACGGACACAGAATGGGAGAAAGTGATGTATATTTGATCCTTAAGAGAACAGAAGGACAGAAGTGATTACAAGGCTTGGATTTATAGTGCACCTCGTATATGAGTATGTCAGAGAGAAACATGACCCATTCATCTCACAAAAGAGACATTTTTTATACCAAAGCATGATGTTGCACAACCATAGTTACTCAAATACCCCTTTTAAACCGAGCTGGTGCCAGTGCTACTTTGGAGCCACGAACCAATCACACCAGGGACTGGTGGAGCGTGGTTCTGATGCAGCTCCATGCCACTGGAAAAGCAAACTGGTTCTTTGGAGGCATGCGAGTTAAACCAGCTAGTCACTGGCACTATAGCACCAGCTTCTTTTTGGTGAAAGATCCCTGTAGATGTTGCAGAGAAGACTTTTCCCATAAAATCAGTGTATGTATGTGAGCGTCTGTGTGGGCACTGTGTGAAGTGACCGTCATCTTTATCACCTCCTGCTGCCCTGTCACACCCGATCAGCCTCCCAGTCCTGCACTCACTGGCAGAAGAATCCCAGCTCAACATTAATCAGAGACACAGACACAGTTGTTGGGCTGTGCTGCAGGAAGTAAAACAGAAAAACGTCATTGCCATTTGCGGAACCATAGCACATAAACCAGACTCAAATCTTATCATAAGGCAATTGTGCATGCAGAGAATATCCATTTTCACTATACTCTGAAAGGGTAATAAGTATTGTGGCCAAGATGTGGGGGCTTTTGTGTTAATGAGATGGAAAGGAGAAGCTTTAGAGCGCCTGGTAAAGGTCTAATTAATCGGTCTCTGTGGCAGTTTCCCACAGCTATCCATTAGGGTTTCATTCAACAAGTCACTGCAGCCTCAATCTCGCTTTCATTGTTGAAAATGGCTCCATAATAATAACATGATTGCGGATTGATCACTAGAAGGCTCTGAAGGGAAATGCATGTGGTGAGGAATAATGATGTCCTGCATATATCCGTGTGGATGGTCCTCAACAAAAGGGATTTTTACACAAGTTCAGGATTCAGAACCAATTCCAAATTGTTCCAAATCAATTATGGTTTTCCATCAATGCGAAGCCGCTTGACAGGAGACGTAAAGCGTTTTCACTAATCTTACTCACACTGTGCATATGAAGCACCAGAAGCACCGGGGAGAGCATCAATTTTTGTTTGAGGTGAGAGCGACTGCTGAGAGCTATGTGGGCCTTCAACAGTAAGTCGGAGCCCCCTGTGGCCGGTGCGGCACACTGGGGACGGGAACAGTCTGCTATAAATTAAAGACGCGCAGTACAAACAGTCTGTTAACATGGGCTGCACTGCTCCGTCTCACCATGGTGTCTGGGTATGGGGCCCAAGACCTCGTTTTCAAGATGGGCTGAAAATGCAGACGTGGATTTTTTTTTCTTTTTAAATGACAGTTTATTTCTTTAACAAAAAAAAATACAGAATCTGTTCAATTCAACACTCTCTGCTCTCTGGATCTTACAGCAATGAACTGAAAGCAGGGAACTGCTTCAGCCTAAAATTGCAGATACCACTGTCTGTTTGGCAGACAGATTACACTGTTAATGACAAAATTATAAAGCAGACGAGGAATCACTATTGAGTAGCAGTTTTGAATTCTTTCTCATGGTGTCTCCTGAACGAAAAATGAAGGGTTCACCAATGTTCATTATCTCTAGCTCTAAATTTCATGTAAATCCATTTAACTGCTGAGGCATAACCACAAATATCAATCGGCCCAAGGCATAAGCAAACCAAGCACCTGCTTAGGGCCACTTGACCACTAGGGGGCCCCCAAGAGCAATTATGAATAGTGAATGTGGCTGCGGTCATATAACAGCGGCAAGTATTCCTGCAAATCCGCATCTTGGCTTCGTGTGCGTCAAGTGACACATGTAATGTAAGATAATAGTGTGGTGGAGCAGAGGGCCCAACCCATGGGGCTGGATAGGTCAGTGGGACGCTGTGGGTTCAATCCCGCTCGTGGCTGAGGTGGTCAGGTGTCCGGCCTTGTGTGGGACTGCACAGCATTTTACTCCCTTGTCATGCATATTGAGACGAAGCCCCAGGCCACGCAGGCCGAGCCCCAGGCCACACAGACCGAGCCCCAGGCCACGCGGTCCCAGCAGCTTGGCCTGCTCAGTGGTCGCAATAAGAAACCTTTATCTCGCAGATTTGAACTCCAACCTCCCAGTCCACAGTCAAAGGCATAACCCAAATACCGTTCTACAATATTATCTTCCATCACACTTCCTGATAACACTTAAAACAAGCTCTTCTTCTACAGATCTTGTTGATCAAACAGTAGTATAATGAGGAGGTGTAATGTTAGATAATAGTATGGTGGACCTGAGGGCTCAACACAACCAGCTGGATAGCTCAGTGGGTAATACCCGTGACTTTGGACTGGGAGGTTTGATGTTTGAATCCCATTTGGTGCAAGCGTGTTACTGTTTGATGAGCAAGATTTGTAGAAGAAGAGTTTGTTTTCCTTAAATGAAGAGATGTGAAAAGTATTTGATGTAACCACAGCTGAGTGCTTGATAAATCCAGGTGGATAGCTCTTTGGGTAACACCGAAGACTGGGGTTCAAATCCCACACGTGGCTGGTGTGGTGTACCCAAACATAACAAATGACCTCAGATTACCTCCGCACATTCTGTCTTCGTAAACCCTGACAATTTCAGAAGGTAAAAGTCTGTCATGGAGAAACACTCTCTCCTTCAAGTGTCCTCTACCTCAGATCCTCCTGCACGTTCGCTCTGGTTAAATGCTTGTGTCAGTAAAAGTTTGTGACTTATTTTGCAGCAGCTGGTGATTTGACCAAAAAGGCATACCTCAGGCTTAACACTGCAGGCCTCATTAATGCAAATCTAGCTTTAACAGACTGATGGGGGGTGAGTGAGTGAGGGGTGGGGTGGGTGGCTCCCTCCACTCCAGAGCCAAGGCTGTTGAAGAGGCAGAAACAAGGTGAGAACAGGGAGAGGTTAAATAGACTGAGCTCTGGATTTTCACGTAAACGTTTATATCAATCAGTCGGTGTTCACTTGAAAACCAAAACCTGTAAAAGCCTGAAATTACACTGAAGGCAGCAGTTTGGTAAAAGTCCTTCTTTTTTCAGGCCTTAACTTAGTGGTACAAAGACTGGAGACAAAATCATTATCGCAGTATTTGAACCAAACAATTATTGTGTCACTGCTCACAGGAGCCCTGTGCTGCTGTCTTGGGTGGAAGCAGAATGGAGAGAATAATCATTTTAACAAAGGCAAGGACATCCAATGTTACTAAAATTAGCAAATGTTAGTCACTGTGGAGTGTGTGTGTGTGTGTTGCTGTTTTTCTTGGTTCTTGTCACTTCAAGGTTCTTGGATGCCGTCCTGTCACGCTACTCAGTTAAAGCTCCGACTTACCAATTAAATTGGCATGGCTCAAAAGTTTCCACATTGGTCTGAGTGAGTGAGTGAGTGAATGAGTGAGTGAGGAGGAAACATCCATGTGCCGCATGTTTATTTTGGCAATTCGCAGAACACAGCAGCAAACCCTGTGCTAAATATTGCAAAAATAACATTTAATGAGCACATAACAGTTATAGATTTGCCCATAGTGCACATGTAAATATAATATATTTATTGACCTGTTTTGTTTTTCCATATATACAATAAGATAAAAGCTACATAAAATCTATTGGAAATTGGAACCATTTCTTACATTGGCATGTATTTTTTACCCATAGAAATATGCATATAGGCTTCTATATGTTGACATGTTAGTCAGTGTACATGATGTAAATATAATGTGTGGGTTATAAAAGCCACGATTGAAAAAAAGACATATATAGAAAAACATATGTAAGCATGTAGAATGTAGCTGTTTATATATGTATGCAGTATTCAATATATGGTTACAACATGCAACAGCATACCAGAGTTCATCATGCAGATATTGCAATATATGCACATGCTGTGTTTGGACACTGCAGCCAGTGTTTGTGACTCAGGTTCTCTCTGATCCCGAGCACCAGTTTAAAATGCACCGTCCAATGTCTTATTTGCAAATCATTTAAAAATGTCTGACTGTGCCCGTCGTTGTTTTTAATGGTCATGCCCACCTTCAGTAATCATTACTGTGTGATGGGTAGAAAGCTGATGATGTTAGATAGTGGCATAGGCAGAAAATTAGATCTGGGGGCGGGGGGGCGGATATTGCTCATGGTTTCGTGACAACATTATACGACTGAATAACAAAGATCAGCACAGAAAGCAAAGAAAAAGAGAAATCACTTGTTTTAAGCTCATTTTCTCACTATTTGCATTTAACAAACCAACAAACAATGTTTCGTCCGTTCAAGTGAAGCTGTACAAACACCACACAGAATGTGTCACAACGTTACTTCAGGCGCTGCGATGAAGCACGCACGTGTGCACGCGTTGTGTGTTTTTTTTTTTTTTTTAACACATGGATAAACCCGCTCCTCTGGAGTGCTTTGACTGTGATAGAAAGTCCAGGCAAGAGGTCATGTGATCGTTGGAGGCAGCAGGCGAGCAGACATCTTTTTTTTTTCCTGGCCTGTGTCCACCATTGGTCCCTGTCGCTCTGTAATGAGGGACACGGCAGCTCTGCAGGTTTACATTCTGCCCATCTCCTGCAGACACCATGTCAATATGGATTAGGGGACTGGAGTAGCCCTGAAGGGGGTGGGGAGGTGGAGGAGGGGGGGACACCTCTCCCATCTTCAATTACAATAAGCAAACAGCTGCTGGGAATGAAAGGGAGAGAGCAGCAGGAGATGCACTGCACTTCAGCAGCACAAAGTTCAACCCACACAAGACAAAGTAAACATTATTAGCTTAATAACACTTTCAATTAGCTGTAACCCACAGAACCGCAAGCTAATGGAACATGAAGCCCCCAAAATTAAATGGAGAATATAATTTCTGCTCTCACAGGTCCTCACTTGAATAATGGTGAAGTGAAGCTGGCTGATTTCTTTCACAGTCGTCGGCGCATGACTAGACTCTATAGTCTACTGTATACGTGAAGATATTCTATACTCTATACCGAGACCGCTGCAGAAGCACGCTGTTCCTCAGATAACAGTCTCATTACCAGCTCTGCCTTTACTTGTACCTGTATGTTCTGGGCTATTACCTCTGCCATATTGAAGACTGTGGCCCTATGATATGTTGATGGCACATTACAGAGACGATACACTTGTCTGAACAATAACTGTCTCCCCTCCAGTGTCCTAAATGATGAAAGGAGATTGAAGCTGTTTTATGATCTAAGTGGAGTCTAGGTACTGTTTCTGAGGCGTCACTTTTACCATCTGCCCCCCACCCCCACCCCCCAAGCTTCATCTGCTTGTTTGTATTTCTTGTTCCCTTCAATTAATGCTGAATAATGCTTCACATTTTTCAGCAAAAAAAAAAAGAAAAAGAAGAAGAGGGCTTTTTATTATTATCAAGACAAGATGTTTCCTGACTCGTCTTGATGTGTGTGTGTGTGTGTGTGTGTGTGTGTGTTTTTCTTCATGAATGAGCTTTCCACAGCTCATCTCCTCCAGCCTTCAGCCTTTGAGTTATCATCACCCTCGTCGTGTCTGTTTGTTTGGACATCTGGCCGTTTTTCATAAAATGATGCTGCCACTGAACGAGCTAATGGATTGACCACACTGTGCCACATGTGTGTGTGTGGAAGGATCTCACACTCTTTTGTTTTTTTTGTCTGTGTGTGTTTAAGGCTGAGCAGGATCTTAACACGATGATGATGACGATGATGACGATGATGATGTTGATCTGGGCTGGAGCCCAAAGTGATCCATCCAGAGAGGGCCTCTCAGCTGCTGTACACGTAAGCAAAGACAATGTTGAAGACCATTAATCCCAAATGATGCAGTTTAGTACTTGATGCTGTCTCATGTGAGAGCACACAGAGTCCTCATAAAACTCACATTCCCCCCAAATTGCTCAAGCTTCATCTTCTTTATAGACACGTCATGGTGGCTCAGCTTTTATTTTGTCAATACCTGTGTTTTTGTCACTCACACTTTTTTTTTTTTTTACCAAGGTCAGTGTTTCGAGCTCAGTGAAAGAAGTACATTCAGACAACTGAGATGTGACAAGTGTGCTCAGCAGGGTTAGGAAGATGTTTGGGCTCCCATGTCTTCTGGGAGTTGCTTTAAATGGTTTTTACTGGAGAGTCATTAATATTTTACAGGGTGTAATAGGCCCCGAGCCTTGGGACTGTGTTGGCACCGTGATTACAGCACACACACCCATTAAAACCGATTAGCTCTCATGAGAAGGGAGGCGCGTGTCCACAGAATGCTTTGAAAACAATTTTTGTTTTAAGTATTTGAACAAACATAGCCTTTGCTTCATCATAGCCTGTGCGAGTGGAAACCCCACCCCCACCCTCCTGTGGGTGCGAAAAACAACCTCCATCAAAAGCTTGACAAATGATTTTACCACCTCTTTATTATGCATGTCATAACAGCTGGGGAAGGGAAGTGACTGTGTTCAAATCGCCTGAGCACCGTGAAATGATAATACTAATACTCAACAAGCCAGTTGTCTTGGTTCAGAAATGCTCTGTTCGAGCATGTTGCACGGTTTGTTTCCCCCCTCTCACCCATCCCTAAATGTGTATAATCAGGCAGAAGTGTTGTGCAGTCATAATACCGATGACACCTCATGAATAATTAAAGCTGAATAATTTAATTTTCCTCCTTTCATAACTTTTCGTCTGTAAATGTAAAGGAGGCTCCTTTTGTGTATGTTGGACGTTCGTTGCTGCAGCAGCGTGTAATCATTTCCTGAGATAACGCCAGATACAATTAGCAAACCAGATGCAGTTTCTGCACAGAGATGTTGGTTGTTGTATTCAGTGTACATGGAGACGGTCTGGTGATTCTGGTGCTGCTGCTCCTACTGGTGCTGCTGCTGCTGCTGCTGCTGTGCAATGCACGACATGTTGTGTGTTAGTTTCCTGCGGCAGTATGGAGACCGTGCTGCCCTTGCAAGCTGCAGGGAGGATTCCTCAGAGCTGGACACCATGTGGGGGAGATATGGCCATTACTGCCAGCAGTCCCTCCAGTGCTGGAACAGGCCACATCAGTGTGTGGAGCTGTGGGTCCTTGTTAACATTATTGGCAGGTGGTGCGTAAAGCCAGTTGTCCTTGTCCTTGTCAAACTAAAACTGCAAAATCCCGACAGCTTCAGTGTTAACCTGGGGGGGCTATAAAGGATGTAGATCAGCTGTTAACTCTTAGGTATAAAACACGGTTTGGGTTTAAGCTGAGCAATTGATAGTGAAAACTTGCTACCTTCAGCTGTAACATGAATATGTGAGATAAAAACTTTTTAACATATGGATGTTTCCCAGGGCAGAGTATTAACATCACTTGGCTGACACAACAACAGATGGTGCAATGTGTGCGTTTGTGCTGTTTTCTCTTCATGGTGACTGTCATAACACTGCATACATAATATAACATAACATAACGTTGTAGAGATTGGCCATACGACTGCAGCAAGTTTTTATACTAACTTAACTGTGAAAAAACCAACATGCCACCACTTTCAGTGTCTGCCACTTAAAAGAAGACTTGGATTTCCATGAGGAAACCACACAGTCATTTATACAAAGAGTCATGACTGAAGGAGGAAAAAAAAGATAAAACATACAGAACGAGAGCAACTCTTCTTCAACCTCTTCAGTTGCGCAGCTTTGGAAGAAACACATAAGTGAGGATGAAGAGAATCTGAAGGTGAAGGATCATAAGGACTGAACTGTCTTCAGGGAACATGGAGCTGAAGCTGCTGAAGAAAAGACGCGTGTAGAGCTGAAGGGAGCGTCTCAGGGAGATGGCTCATGATCACAAGCTCCACCAGTGACATGACATGGTATACACTTCCTGTCTCCTGAGTGGGAGTGGTCACCCGTACCCCCACCTTGTGTGTGAACATGTGTGTAGATGGATAAAAGTTGTAAATATGTGCACAGCTAACACTCATATATATTATTCCAAAAATTAGTTGGCACAGGCGTTTGTAAATGTTAGTTGACGTTACCTAGGAGATCTGGCGAGAGTGTGTTATTGTTCGTTGTTCATTGTCTCCTGATTTGTCCATTTTCATGTCCAAATGTTCAGAAGAGATGTGGCTTGTGAAAAATGAGTCCAATATTTACTTCAGTGACTATGGGGCGAAAGAATCGACCATAATCTGTGCTCACGTTCACTTTTCCCATCGGAGTCATAGACTCCAGACCTGCTGCTGCTGCTGGTCTCCGAAAGGGGCGGGGTCATGGAGAAACCCATGTGACACAGATACAGGAAACTGATCCGTAGTGGGGGGTCTTGTTTCTAAACCATCTTTAGTGTGTATGTACACATCTGACCATCTTTTCCCTTGCACACACACATCAATGTTCACACACACACACACACACAAAGCTCTTGTTTCCATATTCGTTAATCAGCCTTCAGCCACAAGGTTAAACTGTGCAAACGTTTGCAGCCTCTAATTTATGAGCCGTGCAAACACACCCTCATGTTCCTGCCACATCAGACGTTATGAGGAGGGGCAGTGATGGAGTCCGATGTTGACAAGGCTTTTGTGTGTGTGTGTGTGTGTGTGCAAAAGTCCGTCAAGGCTCATCCAGAGTCTCAAATGCTTTTTTTTTTTTTTTTTTTCAAATATTTGACAAACAAAGTGTGTTTTTGTTTATTTTTATGATAATGAACCTCATTTATATCAAATTGTTAGTTGCAGAAAAAGTTGGAAACAAAGTGCAACAATTTATTCAGACAAAATTAACAGTTAGAGAAAAGAAGAAGTCGTCCTCGTTCAGTCTCAGGCAGAGTGAAGATAAAAGTCTTTAAAGTGGTTTAAAGTTTCTCTCTCAGGATCAGAGCGAGACAGAACTGTTTGAAATGGACTTTATATATAGTATATTTGGTTTCTGTGTTGTTTTTAATTAATAATCAATGATGCATCGGATATAGAGTTCAATGGCTGAATGTAAAATATATTAATCCTTATCACTGACAAGTCGGTAAGAGAGAAAACCTCCTTGAAAGAAGCAATGGACATGAAATCTTAATTCATTTTGACTTCATGTTTACTTCATATAAACCTGACCTGACCTGACCTGACCGTCCACAGCCTGTAGAAATCAATAGATGAATATTGATATTCTTCTCGCTCAAACCCAGTAAAAGCACATTGAATTTATGTTTAATAACATCATTGTCATCGTCATCATGTTTTGTTGTAATGGCTCGACTCTTTTTGCTTGTAAATTTTCTGTCAAAGTTGATTCAGGTTTGTTCAGTTGTAGTAAATGAGTGTTTATTGTCCATGTCTTATGAATAAAGGTGGTTCAAACAAAAGAGCCGACTGTAAGTGCAGTCTGATTCTCTCTGCTCCTCTGATGGCTGCATTTTTTTTAGTTTTTGACTGCAGCGCTGCTCTTTTCCAGTGATGAACAACGATTCATTTGCATTTTATTTTATTTTACTTTATTTTAACACAGTACCTTTCTGTGAGTCGTACGTTTTAAGTCGAGGCCAGTTTTTCTGTGGAAATGAAAACAAAACAAATCAGAATTGAAGGAATAAAAAAAAAATCATGTCATTCAACAAATCTCCCTCACTTTAGATTCAGCAGCTTCTCTGTGGTGCAGTTTCATCGCAGTGCAAAGTGCAAAGTGTTTCTTGTCTGTCTTTGACAGCAGCAGTTCATCGTCCTTCAGATATGTCTCATTAAACACTGTTTTGAAAAGACTCATAAGTGACTGTTGCTTTGCAAACTTTTCCTTGTTTTCATGCCACATTTGATGATTTAGCCTTTTCTTTCCACCACATGCACCCTGTTGTCAAAGACAGACCCTTCAGCCAAGCTTCCACTGGAGAAAAAAAACAAAAAATCCCCCCCTCCACTATTCATCCTCCACAACTGTTGGGGAAGATGAAGAATCTCTGACAAGAGTTTGTCTCTCCCATTCTACTGACAGCCCATATGTCTGCTCCTAGATCTCCACTCCAGGGGCTGCTGCAGCTGTCAGCGCGTCTCGCAGTCCAGGTGAATCGCAGAAAAAGACAGACGAGAGCATCTCGGCAGATGATGCGCTTTAATGCTGGCTTGGAATCAAATCCAGATCCTCAACCCAGCGAGCCTAATACTCATTAGGGTGGATGGCTGGGATGTACAGTAGTGTATAAATATACTTGCAGATGTTTATTTGCTCCCCTTCCTCTGGCAGGTTATCTTGAACAGACTGTGTCTCCTTAGCAGTGACACTATAGGTGCTGACACACAGACAGATGGGTTGCTATAGCTATCCCCCCCCAACACTTTGGTCTCACTTGGTGCCTACGAGGATGGATGGGCTTATTTTAAAGTACAATTGGTCATCTCCCAACCTGCTGTGTATTTACTCAATGATCTACTTGCATAAATCTTGTTTACTCTTGGTAAATACCTTCTAATCGCCAACACATGCTGTGCTTATGGCAAGAGCCAAATAAATAAAGTCTGCTAGCGCACAGCCACACACGTATCGAGAGGAAGGAAGCAAAAAATAATAACACACAGCAGTGCAAACACACAGAAACAGTCTTTGGCCATTTCACTGACTGCTGTTCACTGCTGATGCCTGATCGAAGCCACAGAAAGTAGAAACAAGCAGCTTTCTAAAGATGCTACTTTGCATTTCTGAGCTGCAGGATGATGAGGCCAGACTCTCTGTGTGTGTGTGTGTGTGTCCATGTCTGTCTGTCTGTCTGTCTGGCAGGCTGCTGTGCCAGGTTGGAGAGGGAGTCAGGAACAGTTCCACAGATCTAGGCATTAAACTAATGTGCTGGGATCAGGGGCCAGCGCCTCGCAAGCTGTCTCTTTGGCTGAAGGCTATAATACGAATGGGCTGTGAGTGAGCGCTGGCGCCCGCCATGGCACAGAAACCAAACACCTGCCTTAGTCCTGCTCCAGGGCCGCCCCATAAACACATATATTTCCATCTATCCAGCATCTCCTCTGGTTGTGATTAGTGTGATCAACAATGGACCCAGGTGATGAGAATAATGCCCCCTGCTTCGTTGGCCAGGAGGTTGGTACGGGGGGGGGGGTGGACGGGCAGTGACTGGTGGCAGCCGTGGTGGGTGGGTGGGAATGAAGTACAATGGAGAAAGCCATTATAGTTTCAGCAAGCACATGGTGCTGTTTGTTAAATTTGCACCTGTTACTGTTTATCTCATGATTCTGCTCTCGCTGACCATGAATAGTGAAATTTATAGTGTTCAGTGTGATGTTCAACACCCCGGCCATTAATGCCTTTATTGTACACATGCAACACCAGAGAGATCTGAGGTGTTTCCATCACATCACAAAACATTTACCATAAAGAGACCAAGAGTTTTTACTTACTTAGATATGATATGAAGTAGACACTGATCCTATCACTGCAGGAAGGAGACTGAGACTTAATAACTCAATATGAAAGGATTTTTATTTTTATACCCAGTGATGAATTCCTCTTGACACACTCGCTGGTAGAAGAAGTTTCTTGACTGTGCTGCGCAGTGAAGTCGTTTCTTCTGTTCAAGTGGATTTTTTTTCTCCTCCAGTCGTCTTTATGTCTCTCTAATTTCATCTCTGATCTGTCTCTGCCACAACACTGCCGCACTGGGTACAAGCAAGAGCAGCAGAGAAATGAAATGGGAGGAATGGATTTGTTTTCACACTGCCGTCAACTTTTAGCCCCCCATGACACTGGGAGTTAAGGTAAAAGAAAATGAAACACAGATCCCGGCTGAGTGTTGTGTCTCTTCACAGGGATGTGATGCTAGAGTTTAGTTTCATTATCAGCTGAGGCGTCTGTGTAGAGGTGATTAGGTTGCACTTGGATTTATTTCTCCCCTTTTTTTTTTTTTTGCCTTTCTTAGAAACTGTGTCCGGCTTGTCTGCGTCCTTTGTCAATGTCACCAGGGCTCAGTGCTGTGGCTCATAAGAGACTTACATTCTCCCCCTTGTCTGGCATTAGCAATTACCGCCACAGTGGAAAAGGTCAGGAGATGTTTTTAAAATGCGACCCTGACTGCTCCACTGAAATGTTGTCATACATTTATTGGGGATCAAATGAGGCTTCTGTGAGCTACAGTGCCGAGCAGAGAGCGTTGACACTTTTGACATTTCATAACCAAGGTGAAAACCTGTCAGAGGAATTTCTCTTCTCTCTGTCCTTTGTCTCTTAGAGTGTAATCATCTGTGCTGGATAAGTCAGTGGTGAATTTGCAGGTGAACTGTGTACATTTTGAGGGTTATTTTTGAACACAACATTAATTTAGCTTCTGTTGGACACTAGATTTATTTTTCCTTTTTTTCAGAGTTGGTGACAAATTTTAAAAGATACAGATCTAAATGACTATTTTAGAGGTAATTAAACCAACTTGGAGGGAACAAAACCATTTAATACACGGTTAAAAAACTGAATTCATCGTGTTCGCAGGTTGTTTCATTTTCTTCAAGGTTGATAACAGAACTGTCAAATATGTGCAGTAAGCACATCACAGCCCTTATAATTAGTCGTCTTTATGTTTCAAACCAGATGACACACAGTTTTACACACACACAAGAAAGCACACATATATTTCAGGTTACATATATGTTAGATGACCTTTGACCTTTCTTATCTAAACTCTTAATTGCTCTTATGGTTTAATTTGGCTGTAATTCTGTTCATTAAGCTGAGTCTGTGCTATAGGCAAGGCAAGACAAGGCAATTTTATTTGTATAGTCCATTTTTACAAACAGTTTGTCTCAAAGGTTTTTACACAGCATCATGACAACATCCTCTGCCGTTAGACCCCCACGTCGACTGAGGAAAAACCGTTTTAACAGGGCAAAATCATGGGAGAAACCTCAGGGTGAGCAACAGAGGAGGGATCCCTCACCCAGGACGGGCAGACGTGCAATAGATGTTGTATACAGACAAGAAAATAGTTCACAACATGGAATATGAGAAAACATGGAAATGGAATCAGTCATTTAACAAGAGCTGATGAAGGCAGCTTCTGGTGGGCAGGAAAGGCAGGGAGAGAAGGCCAGCTTAATGCGAATACTGGATGGCAGACTGGGTCGTGAGCACAGGGAGTGCAGGCCAGTTTAACAGCAGGAGAAAGGAGGTGATGGAGGCGGCATGGAGAGGAGAGGAGAGGAGAAGGATAGTGCACAGTCTCTCTCTCTCTCTCTTGGTTTTTCCAGACTTCTCCATTTTGATTGTAATGGTGAAATGTAAGCCCTAATGTGAGCCTAATTCACTTCACCCCTCAGCAGTTTGGGCTTTGCCTCATCCATCTCACTTAGAAACTGCACAGCTAGCCAGATCCCCTCCTGTATAAAGACATCAGCTTTATTACACTGCCTAGCGGTAGAGGATGCTAAATTATTTATCTTATTTAGCTATGGTATTGCAAATAACTGTTAGACGCGGAGTCGTAGCTTTCTAGTTATACAGTCTGTTCTGTCCACTGTGCTGCTGTTGCTGGAATTGTGAAGGAGGTGCTTGAATAATGAAGATGAATAGAAAACATTTTTTAAAGGTCACATCTGTATATATCAGAATTTTTTTTCATGGGGTAAACATCCATAAACGGCGGTAACTGTAATCCAACAGTCACTTTGTTTTGTTTGTTCGGGCAACACTTTCCTTCTTTTAATCGTTATAATTCAGAAATATGCTCGTGCATTTATAAACGTCTAAAGAGGTGTGATGGCAAAGCAGGTGTTGCTCTGCTCACGTCAGTAGCTTGATAAGAATATTAATGATGGAGGGGATGAAGAACATGCGTGTCACACACACATGGAGACACACACACACACACACAATGGCTTTATATTTACAAATGAGAGGAGCCACGCACGAGTCTTTGCAGCAAGAGAAAGATGAATTCTGCTCCTGTGTAATTATAGAAAATGCATGCTGGGATATAGATTTGCTCCAAGCTAAATGGAACACAAGATGGATCATGGCCTTTTGATGAATAAATTTTTTATGTCAAAAACACACAGGCACACACACACACACACACATACCAACACACAAAGAAAATCACCAGGTGCATCACATGGCTGAACCCTGTAGCTACGGCTTCTTCTGTGGTTGCAGTTTCATATGCATCCATCACATGCTGCAGGTTATTGTTTAACCTTTTTGCAGCTTCTCTAAAAAACTAATTTGGAAACTTGTGATTGTTTTGTTATTGTAATTAATAGAATGAATATCCTAATTAGAGGACGTGGTATGTGGCCGGAGACGCCACAGCTCCATGGATTGGCTGCATGGTTCATTATCACCACCTGCTCTGCTTATTGGCCCCTGTCTCTGCTGCTCTTTGTGCTCCAGCTCTCTCTTGTTCCACCTTCTTACAGCTGGGGAAGATAAGGGCACAGGAACAATGGGAGGAAGGTGCGTCAATTGTTTAGCTGATAAATTATGGATTGCATTTTTAATAGGAGACCATAGCCTTTACCTGAGTGTGACGCAGCCACCACCCATGCCCTTATACTTCTATGTATATATATCCACAATGCTAATGAGCAACAAGAGAACCAGATGTTGGAGGTTTGCAGAAGGAAAATAAAGACAAAGTCGTTTTTGCTTAGTGCAACAGTGTTTTTTAAATGGGTGATAATGAACAAAAGGAAAATGCAGTGCGACTCATTTCTTCTGATTCAGTATCTGTCTGGTTTGAGTGATGGCAAATTGGCACTTTTGTCACACTTTTTTTCATTCATCATAATTCTCAGTTCAATCTCGGCTGCTATACCTGTGTTCCCATCCATTCTGGTGCTGCTATGATTGTGTTGGTTTCCACCAGTGCATAACAAAGGCTTCATCTTGAACCATACAGTATAATATTACCTGTGTCTTGAGGAAGCATGCTGTTGCTGACCGCAAACTTCTCTAGTTGTAGCGGCTTCAGCAAAGACCACACGATAGCAAAACACTGCTGTCTGTTTCTCCACGAGCTAACCATGGTCAAAAAAACCCACTCGTAGCCACAGATGATGCTCAGAACAGCATCAAACTTTATCAACAGTACAAACAGGGTCCCAGCACATACAACAAGGCATCAAACATCTGCTAGCTTTGCCTGGTTTCTATAGGAAAGAGACGAAAACAGAACTCACCCACTCTCCACCAGCCAGGGAAAGCCCTGCTGCACGATAGCAGTATTTTGCTATCATGCAGTCTTTGCTGAAGCCGCAACTCGAGAAGTTTGTGGTCGGCAAATTTCATCTCTCGGGGGGGGGGGGGGGGGGGGGGGGGGGGGGGGGTGTTTTTCTACTTGGTGTTGGGGTGTGTGTTATACCATACAGAAGGTTAAACTTACGCCTTTAATAGAAGCACGAATAGTAATTCCACACATTGTTTTCTCATTCACACACAAGTATATTATCAAAATCCCTGTAAGAAAATAAGAACATTTAAGGAACCAGAATAGATGATAAAAGTTTATAAGGGTCTCTCAAATGGGCCGACATGCTACTGTATAGAAGCAAACAACAAAGATGTGGCCACAAACAAGAAGCCACAGCCTCTGGGAAGAAAGTAATCAAAGCTCCCGCACAGAAAATGGAAAAATAACACCCTGATTTACCGTGTGAGGAAGAGCTACATCCCTGTGAAAGACATCCCTGTGAAAAGCATTTCTGCAGGAGTAACAGGGACCGATGTGAGCAATTTCAGGGCTTTAGTCAAGAGACACCGACAGAGGGAGAGGACGAGGAGGAGGAGGAGAGAGTTTTCCTTCCGCTGTCACCCTGCTCCTTGTGTTTTTATCTGGCTCTCAGTGTGATTAATGCCAGCTAAAAGCCCCTCTGACCTTTCTGATAGATTTATGGACTTCACGGTACAATAACTTAGTGTTTCCTTGTGCATTCATTTTCCCTACATTGATATTTGTCATTTACAGGGTTCAGAGTTTGGCCTTTTCCCTCCCACATGAATTGTTTGCTTCCTGTGTTGATTGGCTCATAGCCCCCCCCCCACCTCCCAGGCTTGTCACTGACTGGGAGGTAAAAGTGGTCTTGGTGTCATCTCTACAGGTACAGCGCCAATTCACTGGAAAGGCTGTTAACAGGTTGGATGTGATGTGAACCACCACAGGGTTTGATGCAACAGTGCATCGGTCAGTCAGTGCTGGTGATTCAGATTACATACGTGTGTCAATTTCTTATTGTACCATATTACTTTGACATCACGGCTCTCACATGTTACCGCACAGTGTGATGTTATTGACATAGTGCTAAAAAAAAAACAGCAAAAGACCAACACATTGAAAAAAAATGGATCTCCGTGTAGAAAAGGTTGAGTTGTCAGTGGCCTTTTTGCTAAGTATCCCATTTATTCTCAGCTCTTAGGGCATCCCAGTATGTCGCCCTCTGGGCAGTTTCTCACCTTGAGTTCATTTGAAGTAAATGGTAAATGCACTGTACTTATATGGTGCTCTTCTGACATTAGAAACATCTCAAAGTGCTTATACAAGAAGCCACACTCATCCATTCACACACACATTTCTGCAGAACTTTTCTATGCCTATCACATACATACACAGGCTGGGGTTCAGTATGTTGCCCAAGGACACTTCGACATGCGGACTAGAGGAGCCAGGGATCAAACCACCGACCTTCTGATTAGTGGACGACCTGCTACCTCCTGAGCCACGGGCATCCAAGGAACTACCCTTTGAAAAAACTACCCTTTCTCCCCTTAAAGCAGGAATCGTACCAAAGAGCCCTGAAAGTGGAATTCATTAGAACAGCTGGCATAAAGTTTGAGAAAATACAAAATACAACAAAAAAAAAAGAAAGAAAAAAAACCCCCTAAGTTTGTGAAGTGGGAACTTGAAATCAATCAGTTTCCTTATAGGCTACGTCACAACACTGGCTAAGTATGTGTGATCCCTGGAGATAAACAATATAAGATTTATAAATAATATTTGGTCAAGTTTGCTAACTTCAGCAAAAATGTTTGTTATTTAAATAAAGTTAATTGACACACATCGTCACTGTAGGGGTAGAGGAATGGCGTGTAGAAGTAAAATGGGAAATGAATGGGTTAAAAACAACGAAATGATGTTATCCAATCAGATTGTTCCTTTTTTGTTGTCTCTAGGCAGAAAACGGTTAAGATGGCGCGCACGTTACCGTGAGGTAAAGTGAAGAAGACAACCACAACCGGAAATTGAAAGAAAAGAAGAAGAAGAAGAAGAAGACGTTGTCGGCACGTGGCCCGGAGGTAGGAACAGGGTAGAAGTTTCTGGAAAGTGTGATGGAGTTTAATCGACAACCACAACTTGGAATAATTTTGTGACAAAAACGGTTTAAAGTTTTTTTTTTTTTTTTTAAGGGCACATCTATGTGGACTTAATGATGGAGGGAAAGACGTTACCACCACTTCACAGGTAGGAGACGCCACGGTGCCGCCATTTTGTTGTTTTGTGACGCATTTAAATGTTAATGAACCATTGAATTGTGGAGCATCAATCCGAGCTAATGATGTGTAGATGTCAGCTCTGTCGTAGTATTTATCTATTGATCCAGTTTAGCTTTAACCAATCAAACCCAGTTGAACTAGTCACCAGTGACCAATTTAGTTTTAGGAGGGGCGTGTGTGATTTTCTCTCTGTTATTGACCGATATTGATTTCATATGATTCGCAGCTAATGGGTATCACATTCTCTGTTTGAGTCGTGGTACAGAAAGTCAGGAGGTATTGTATTCAACGGCCAGTTTAATATGTTGCTAAGGACGTGAACAGTGATGGAAATCTGGTCCACGGAGGACCAGAAAAACACTCTTTGGACCCGTTTGGCCTGGGTTTAAATTGAAGTCCAGTCACAGGCTTTACTTGTCACCCTCACTCACTCTCCATCTTTTGCTTGCCCCTGTGTCAGACTATGATCCGTGGATTTGTGAGTACTATATTGCACCTGCCTTTTATTTCGGTACCCATGCATTAGTAGTGATCTATTTCAAGCTAAGACTAAGACCTCTCTATATGTTTTGTGTGTGGGCACATTGTTTCAGTGTTAGAGTTGAGTAAATAAGGTATTGAAAGGTCAGCTTTTCAGATCATAATGTAAAAGGTCAGTCCCTAAGAAATTCGTGTTATCTATCTATCTATCTATCTATCTATCTATCTGTCTATCATGTTGAGTTGTTCTTAAGTGGCTGTATTTGTTAATATTTCAGAAGTGAGCTTACTCATACATCACTAATGCACTGTGGACTTATTGATAATATTGATAAGGAGGAGGCCTCAGCTGGCTGTGAAGAAATATGATCGGCTACAGTCGGTACAGCACCATGGAGGTGGATGTTGTGTTTCCTAGCAACGCTGCTACGGATGTCAGTCAAACAGCTGCCAGGGGAATTGCCCAATGAGAGGCATGACGTTTAGACAATTGTTTCCCTTAATATGTTTGTATGCAGTTTTTATTCTCTGTTGTAAAGTGGAAAATAGGCGCAGGAGGCTTTTTTTTTTTTTTTTTTTTTTACAGGAATATGAAGTTAAGATCGTGCAACAAGACTTCAGATTATCCAATGAGCAGAGTCAAGATCAAGTGTCTGTTCTGCTTGCCATATTATCAGAAAACGGGTCTCATCATAACATATGGGGCATAGCTCATTTTGACACACATTAACAAATGTGATCCCATAATATGCGTTTTTGTCGTTCAAAAAGGTCCAATCATTCACCAGAAGAGCTCAGACTGAGCTGTGAATTATTTGTGAAATGATGAAGAGCACTCCATGCTACAGAAGGTGCAGTTTTTTATTAACATTATCAATCTTTGTTGGCATGAAATTAGCACAAAAAAATCATCAGTGAAGAAATCCTGTCCCACTCTGTGCAAGTAATGACAAGGAGGATGATGATGAGGATGATGATGAGGATGAGGATGATGATGAGGCTTTCTTTCCCCAGGACGCCAAATGGCTGTACTAGTGAGCCACTGTGTTTTTTTATTGACTTCATATTGTCTGAAGAGGAAAAAAAAAACGTTCTCTCGTGCAACACTGTGTTATAATGTGAAGCATAACTCCAGACAACACGGTCAGCTCGACCATCACTGACATGTGACCTCCTCCTCCTCCTCCTCCTCCTCGTGGATCTTTCTATAGGCCATTATCAGCAGCAGAGCTCTTGCTCAGCTCTCTGCGCTCGTCAGCTGTGGTTAGTGTCATGAGTTTGTTCAGATCAGGGGCACAGCTTCAGGCAACAATAAGACATTGCTTGATTTACACCCATTATTTTCTTGTGTTTTCAGTGGGATTTGACGGAAGAAAAAACAAGTTACAGCACAATAAACACCACATGGAAACAAACCATTGGGCACATTTTTTTTTTAAAAGTGGCTATTTTATACACATAAAGTGAAAACAGTAAAAAAAATTAACTTTATTTTATTATTCTTTGTTTGATTTGTATCTGAGATGAAATCAATTCCCGAGCTGTCAGACAGAATAGATCGTATTAAGGCTTTGCTTTAGGCTCAGTTTGGTATTTGTCATTAATTTTGTCACATCACAGGTTAAAGCATGAATATGCTAATACAAAATTGATTGAGGATAAGGCAATGTTTTTTAATATTATTATCAGCAATTTAATAATAATAATAATAAAAAGAGACCTAACCTGCAATGAACTGTTTATTTAAGTCCAGTGTTGTGTGAATATCAAGAGGCTGACGCCATAGAGGAACAGTTTAAAATGCTTAAAATACATCGATATATGATAACTGTGCTCGTTTTATTCAAATTAGTCCACTCATTGGTTAAATGGATGTTGGCCACAAGGCTATCTATAGCGCTAGCTGCCTATCCATCTGAGCAGAAGGCAGTGAGATGGGCCAAAGTGTTGAAGGCTCGGCGAAGGCAGATTTCCTCTTACAAAGCTGTTTCAGTCGTCTCATAACTTAACGAGCACAGACAGCTCCTTTTTTTTTTTTTTTTTCTGGGTCTGTCTCCAGCGATCGTGCTCCGACACCTCAGACAAAAACCTTCTTGAAAATTCAGGCTCCTCTCGTGGAGCTCTCCATCTCAGTGAGTGAGTGAGTGCAGCCAGGTCCGGGCAGACACCATGAAATGGGCACGGCTCTGGATCACAGAGCAGGCCAGTCAGCCCATACTACCCATAGCTGGTCCATTTACCATGGCCCATTAGTATGACCATGCTTTAGTGGCTCCACCACCCTGCCATTCATCCTTTCATCCTGCTGCGCTCAGGGTGTTTGACCACACTAATGTGTAAGGTACTCTGCTCAGCTCACTAGGTAGCTCCAGTGCTAATAGCCTTGAGCTGTGCAGGCTGGTAATGACTACAGAGCGGACCAGACATGCAGGATTGATAGTTTTGATTAGACGGGCTATCTTAGAGAACGCAGCGCTAAGGCTTATTGATTTGTTTTGTGTGGGATATCAGTCATGACACCAGCCTCATATTGCAACATTAGTGATGTCAGGCTGATGAAATTCTTATGAGCTGCCGTGCGGGCTGGTTCTTTTAATTGAGAAAACAGATGAAACCACATGATATATGATAAAAATGAAGATAATGAATGATGGTGATGATGATAAAGCAACCTCTGTGTGTCCACAGGTCCGACAGTTGTTGAAGTGCAAGGTGAAATCGTATGTATTGTGTAATGTAGTGTATAACCAGTTGTTGAATTGTCTCCCACACACATAGAATATGTTTCTATGTGTGTGTGTGTGTGTGTCATAATGTAAAGGCCACTGTTCCTGTCATCCCAGTGATTTATTACCCGGCTGGGGGACCCTATGGCCTGGCTGTGCCCGTCTCCCCAGGCCACGGGAGTCACGCCATGAAGCCACATCACGTCGACAAACAGCACAATATTGCCGTGCTTCGCTTCACTGATGCCAGCTGACACATGGATCTGTCTGTTGACACTGCGGCACGATGTTGTAAGCCTTGCAGGTCAAGGATTGGATCAAAGGGGTTAATGTGGAAATAGATTAAAACCCATGAGAGTAATGTGGGATTGTGTTTCTCATTCCTCTTTCCAAGTTTTGGAGCAGTGCCAGATGGGAGACGCAGACTCAGGTGGACTGTTGACCATTACTCAGACCCTCGCATTGCACATACTCAAGTCTCCTTAGATCACCATCAAGGAGAGGTAGCAGTTTTGTTTTGGGCAGCTGAAGACTGATGAGATGACTCAGCGATTCTGGCCTACGCTGCACAACATATTCTTCCTCTTCCCTAAATCCCCCCCGTGTCTGCAGATAGCTTTGTCTGGAGTGCACAAATTAGAGGCCTCATTAGGCCAGAGGTCGCTTTTCTATTTAGTATTGCATGAAGTGGACAAGGCGTGAGCTGAACTGAATGTGTTAACATCTGTTGTCCCCCCCCCCAGGGTTAGTCTCCTGCCTGTCATGGGAGCAGCAAGGCTAACAGATCTCCGTCTCTTCCCGTGGTCAGAGCTCAATAAGCAGACAAGGTGAAAAGCCACACACAGGTTAGTTAGCAGCAGGATACAGACTGATGCTTTATCACTGCGGCAGATTTAAAACATCTTTTAACAGCATTTATAACAAAGACATGCAATCAAACTTCATTTGGTTTCAGGACAGTCAAACATTATAATGCATTACACCATTACACTTGCCAGTGATTGAGCTAACCTCCAGTTTTATTTAGATTTAGGCTTAAGCGGATCATTTGCTTGCTATTTGGCTCTGGGGAGGGCACTGTTGGTTTTGTTTTTCAGTCCACCACTTCGGTCCAGACTGCAGTATTTTAAATATCTGCAAAAGTGATGAAACTGCCATCAGTCCCAGCCGTGGCTTGTTTTTACTAACACCATCAACTGAGACGACGGACCTGCTGCATAGAACCTGCTAAACGTAGGCATGTTAGTATTGTCATTTAGGAGCCATGTCTGTGAAATGCATTATTGGTAACAACGATGACAGTTCACAGGCCGTCATGTGACCCATTTGTTTGATTCAACATGAAGCGGCCACGTAGTGTCTGCAGCTCAGATGTGTTAGTCGATCACTATGGATTTTTCTGTGGCTGATGCTAATGTCAGTATTTCGTTAGCCGGGCTGGCGCTGGGTATTCTGTTGTTTTTCTTTCTTGCAAATGACAAAATTACAACAATTTAATAACGATAACAATTGAGAGAAGTATGGCTGAACTTAAATTAACATTTGTTTAAGATTAATCTATTATTTATTTGAGCGTTTGAAATGAAAAAACTGTGCAAAAATTAAACGTAATAACTGTCCGTGAGTAGCAAACAAAGTAAATGGTTGATGGTTCAAAATCTAGTGTATTTTTTTGTGCTCAAATGTTTTTATATTCAAATATATTGAAATTGTAAATGTCTCTTCACATAACCCTTTTATAATGGAAAACGCATTACTTGATACATTTTCATTGTGCCCTTAAATTTCTCTTGCACTCTTAATTTTTTTTTTTTTTTACTCAGGAGCGCATGTGCTTCTGGGGAAAAATGAAAATGTCAAGCCCTGGGAGCAGTTCCTGAGAAGAGGGCAGAAGTCTCTCTCCCTGGTGCTGTGATTTAAACCATATGTCCCATAATGAGTCTAACAAGAGGCTGTGAGGGGCCACAGAGTTGGCCCCCCCCCGTTGGTAGAGGCTTGTTAATGTCACTGTCACGTTGTCGATTACTGGTCCTTGAGATGAAAGTGGGGGAACAGGAGGTGGGGGAGTTTGGTCCTGCGTCCCGTTGCCTAAACAAAAACATTTCATTCTTCATAGATATAGATGAGGCTGGCTCGTCTGGACGTCTGAGGTAAATCCTTCATTTCGTATTCAGTCGCCTGCAGAGGAACCTCTTTCTCTCTCTTGTTTCTTGGACAGTGCACACGTTAAGTGAGTCCACTGCTTATTCACGTAATGAGTGTGTAAAATATAATTAGTGCTTACAGTTACAGACTTGGCCACCGTTCTTTGTGCAAATCTGTTTCCTCTCTCATGGCGTATATCCAAAACTGCAGGAGGACAAGAAAGCAAGCATGTTAATATCCCCCCCCCCTCTTTCCACTTCATTTGACATTATAAGTGCTGCCCTTCAGCAGGGGATGGGAACAGGATTTATTTGTTGACTCAACCATAGATGTTCACACTTTTCAGGGCCATAATCTCAGATAACATTCTCCATATTTAATAATTCAATGCACTTTAAATTAATAATGAATATTCTACTGTCTCTGTAAATGACAATGTAAATGTCACACTCTGTGTGCGTTTGAATGACTGATCAGAGTCTGAGGCAGCATCCTGTGTATAGAGACGTAAGCAAAGAGGCATTACTGTGGGGGGGGGGGGGGGGGTCGTTGGAGTGTTATTGACCAATATTCGTGGTAAACTTTTCTCCAGTCCCAGGGAACTGTGCAACGGGTAAATTCCTCCGTAACCTTTAAGAGGGGATCTGTGGGAAATAGAAGGATGTGTTTCACCTCTTGACTCTCCTTTTGCCTTTTCAGCTCATCCTGTAATCCACAGTGTTCAGTAAAGCCAGTGTTTGGTCCCTGTTGCTGGAAGCAGGCCAGTTTGGAGTGTCATTTTATAAATGGGTCGCCAGTGTGATAAATGTTCCCCTGTCTTAGGATCAGGACCCTGACACCGTAATGCTATGGGTAAGGCTATTCATGGAAGAAACCAAGCAGGCAGCACGTAGAGCAGCTGCAGAGAAACTTTCCTGCACTTTCCCTCCTGGATATTTACCTCTGGCCACTCGACTGTATGTACATGTAATTTTAACACATGACAATATTCAACTGGATGTGAAATGACATGCTGTGATGCAGACGACTGTGGTAAAGTGAGCGTTGGCAGGTGGAGTAAAAAAAAGAGTCGACCTTGGACCAGAGCAGCTCTCCCTTTCGCCAAATTAAATGGGTTTTAATTACTTAGGGAGCACAATACATTAATTTGTGAACCCAAATAATTTGCTGGAGAGGATGAATTAAGTCATTTGAGGCTATGAATTATTTAATTGAGGGAGGAAATTACACATTGATGTCCACGAATGCTAGAATTAGTATAACTCATCATCTACAGCTGGGTATATGTGGAGGGGAAACACTGACTGAGAAAACCACCCGTTATAAAGCACTTTCCAAAGCAGACATGAGCTGCACATACTTTCCCACAGATGTACAAATATAAACAAATCAATAAATAAGGGCTCTGAGGAAGCTTTGCAATAAAAGTGAGGTTTTAGAGGCGAATTAAAAGATGGTTTTGAGTTTATAGGTCTCACACCAGACATTTTTAGCAGTCGCTGCCGTACTGTAACATCGCTTTATCTAAACTCCTCTGCTTTCCTCCCCTGTAATGTTTGGGTTGGTGTTTGTTCAGCTCTATTCATCTGTTACACAGTGTAGCTTATTTCCAACAAATCCTAGTAGGTTGAAGAGCTGATCATAATATCTGTATCATCATTATCATCGTTATTGTTATGGTTTTAAACAAATATTTGGTTCGTCTTTGCTTCTCCTCCAGTTGTATTTGTCTTACGAGTTGCAGTTGGTGCAGTATGAGCAGCAGGAGTTGGCTGGTGTCAGGAGACATATGTAGATTTGCACTTTCCTATACAATATATTCTTATTCTATATTCTCTACCATTGAACAAAGAGGTATGTGTCTGTGTGTGTGTGTGTGTGTGTGTGTGTGCTTGTGCATACATTATGTGAGTCTAGTGTGCCTTTCTACCTTCCTGTGCTTTGTTGTACTTCACACATTTGCCTCATCTGGGCCATTGTTTCATCAGGGGGTTTGAGTAACATTGTTATTTTGAGCTGACTCTGCATACTGTAGGTCAGCCGTCTCTGCTGAGACCCATTCTGCCCCCCCCCTCTTGCGTCCCCCGCAGCCAAACAGCCACACTAGCCGCCAGGCCCGTATAACTCATGCGGCTGACAACTCACAGAGACATCTTTGTAATTTAAGACGTAATTCCCTTTTCCAGGGAGCTGTATAAAATCTATATTGCAACCATAAACAACCCGGGCTTCCCTGTGTGCCTCGCCATCCTGCTCTTTATGTATGCAGAGAGATGTTATTGGAGATGTGCAATGGCAAGCAGTTCTGTTTCCTGAAAGGCCAAGCAGCTATAAAGTGTAATGGGGCCATGTTCTTGGTCATCCTGATGGAGCAGCTTTTCACCTCTTTTATGCCTCCAGGTCGGCGACAGATGTGGCCGAAGGCGTTATACTTTTTAGGTAGTCCCTCCGTTTGTACGTCGGAGGAGTTAATCATTGGTTAAGTCTGTGTTCTCTTTCTGACTGTGGCTGAAGACATCTGGAGATAAACACAGATCTGATTCCAGTCTAACACGGGAACTGTATCTCAATGGCATCAAAATGTGAAGGACAGGCTCTCTGTGTGCAACAGCTGTGACAATCCGTCTGTCAAAAACATTCACTTGGACTCAAAGATAAACGTATTGAAATTGCGTGGTCAAAGGTCAAGATCACTGACCTAGTACTGGACAAGTAGTTCATGTCCATTGTCCATCTCAGAAGCCGGTCAGCTTATTTCTGCAGCGATATAAGAAGATTAAGTAGTGCAGACAGTCCCTACAGGTGTCCCAACTTTTGTTGTTTACTTACAAACCATCTGTCTGAACAAAGGCAGCGTCGGAGCAAACTGTGTTCTGACATGCTCTGAAGTATTATGTTGACAGTAGAGCACCGCAGGAAGGCACACTGTACACTTCTTTAATAATGACGAGAAGGCAAGTAACACAGGAAGACGGAGCTGTTCGTCAGGGCTTCATCCTGCAGACAGATAATGACCCGAAACATTAGAACAAAGAACTTGACAGCGGAGCAGCACAGTGTCCAGACTTCACACCTGCATGGAGCTGGTTTAGATGAACAGGACAGAAAACAGCAGCCAACAAACGTGCAACACCTTTTGTGAAAACTCCTGCAACACTGTCGGGACCAACTTCCTGAGCAGTATTTGATTGATATAGTAGAAAGAAATGCTGCTAGAGGAGGCACGATGTTCGACAACTTGTAGCCGAAAGATCATTTTTCTAAACTTGAAGTGTGTATTTCTTTGAAATTTGACTAACAGGTGGAAAAACTGAGGTGGAAAAACTTTTGACCCGCAGCGTATGGCTGCTCATTTTCACCACAGAGGATGCTGGAGTTCACAGTGTTATGAATGCTCGTGTACATAATGTCGGGGTCATCATTGTCCTCATTGTCCAAGCATCTCTTTTTTATTTTAATTTTGTCTTTTGCCCCCCCCCCCTCCAGCGTGCATCCGTTTAGAGCACTGGATACTGGTTCATGACAAATAAGTGAAATAATCGTCATTATTATTTCTGGTTATTTATCATTTGCCTGACAGAATGTCAAAAGCACTGAATTTCAATTTGGTATTGTTCTGCAGTGAGGCTAATTATGCATGTCCAAGTCTCCAGCTACCGTAACGATTTGTGCTTATGAGGCTGCTCATTGTGGCAGCTCCATGTGTCTGCTGCTGCTGCTGCTGCTGCTGCAGAGGCTCCAGGCATTATTCCACTTCAGCCTGACACCAGTGTCTCTTCCAATTCCATCTCATTGCATTAGTCATTAAGCCCGCCACTGACACCACCCATCATATCATTGCCTTAATCACATCTGAGCTCCACTGTGTACATATGACCATATCATTAGCACAAACTTCCATCCATTCTCTCTCTCTGCCCTCCCCCTGCCCACCTCCCCGTCTCCCTCCCCTCCGTCCCTCCCTGCCCTTCCATCTTGCTCTCGCTGTATTTTCCGTCACAGGATTTGACCCCACCGCTTCATCCATCACACTCGGTCGTCCGTGTATCTGTACAGTGACAAATGACGTTCGCTTTACAATGATTCATTCAATGATCATTTCCACTACCTCATATGCAAAATTATTCATCCTCAGGGCAGGTTGCTGGGGTGCTATGGATATCTAACAGTGATGGAGTGCCATGTGGGTTCCCAACCTTGTGCAAAATGGAGGGGGGAGGGAAAAAAAATCTCCCCATACTTTTCTATTAGCTATTCTACCATTAGCCATCCGCCCGAGCAGGGAGATATGGTATTGGTGGGGATTTTTCTATCTCCTGTCTCCTGAGGTCATGATGAGGGAAGTCTGGCTTGCCACACTGATTATAGAGTGTCTGTGGGTGTGCTTGTGTGTATGTGGGGGGGGGGGAGTATGTGGGTAATAGGCTGTCTGAACTTTGCTGAGGTGGTGATTACAGACACCCTGTCACCTGTCTAATAGACAACTTCGGTCGGTAAAAGCCAGGTGCTATCTGCAGCCCCGTATCCTGACAGACATGTCTCAGCACACACACATGTTAAACCCTCTGCATCCACAGGGGCGTATGTGTGTGTAACGCTAATGCTAATTATAAAAAAATCAATGTTAATTCATTTCCTTTCTTCTTTTAAAATGCCTTAGTTAAGAAAAGCTGCATTTAATGTTAAATAATGCCTCTGTTGTTTTTTTTCTTCTTCTTCTTCTTTTTTACTACGTGGAGCAAGCTATACGATGCGTCAGGCCATCCATCTTTGTTTTACTTTGCTGCAGCTTGCTTGCTCTGACTAAGTGATTGTAATACGTGAATTGACAAATCTAATTCCAGAGACAGTCGTCTCCCACCACAGTGCACTGAAATTTACTGTTTTATTCACGTCCCGTGCTCCTAGTGCCCATAACAGCATCGACTGCTCTCAAGACGTCGTATATCCCGACTATTTTTAGCCCTGAGTAGAGACCTGCAGACGCAGTAATTTCTAGACATGACTGCATATATATACATACGCACTGTGACCTCATGAAAGACACAGGGGCAAAGTGTGACTTTTACGTGGTCGTAACCTCATCATGTATTCATTGTGTTGGCCTTATGCACATGTTTTCTTGTTCCCATGTCGGCTGTAGGACGGTTTGATGTCAGAAAATGAGCCACACTCTCATCTCCTCTCTGATGGATATGCGCAGCTCGCTCTGGCAATGCCTTGTATATTGTCATCTTCATTTTTGGATGCGTTATGATAAGCCACAGTGGCCTTTCTCGGTTGAGCGTTTTCTTAGGAGGGGTGGTGGTGGTGGTGGTGGTGGTGGGGAGGGGGTGACGTTGTGTTTGATGGATTAAATGCATAGAAGCCATGACATTTTATCACTCCAGTGCAACAGAGGTCACTGCATGAAAGCGTTCCCTTGTACACCTCTCTCTCTTTGTAATACCTTCTGTTCTAACTTGTTCTGAGACACTTTGAGATAAGCAGGAAAGTTGGGGACTATTATGTGAACTGTCGTTGATTTATCTTTTAACATTGCAGCGACTCATGGAGGAAGGAAGTGAATCCATTTCTTCTTTTTGCAGGAGTACAATCACATCACGCAGATAAGCTAGCTGAGCTATTCCTCAGCCTGAATATACTTGAGTTTTTTTTTTTGGTGTTTTACTGTGTCGTGATTGGCTGACTATATACTACAGGCTGGATTATTGGGATTCTGTAAAACTATGTGGAAACTATCCCATGTGCTGCAAGGGCCTTACAGTATCTATAACAACAGAGACCATGGCAGCTCCTCAAGCCACGCAGGATTAACCCCTATCTGTAATTTGCCCCATTTTAAGGGGCTGACTGATGATTGTCACACTCTGGGTACTCAGGAGACGCTGCGATCTGCTGCAGTCAGAGGTTTATGTGGAATTAGCACAGCTGGAGTTGATGGTAAATGACAGCTGCTGGAGTCCCACCAGGGACCCACCTTAGCAGGATAAAGGTATTTCTGGCTGCTCTTTCCTTCAGCGCGTGTGATTCACCGTAATGAGCTTTTTCCTGGCCAGTCTGGTCCTCTGAGAGAGAGAGAGAGCAGATCTCCTGTTGGCTCTCCACACCCTCCTGACTAGATATTATCGAAGAATCAAATATAATTACAGGAACATGTCAGCCAGCATCAGCACCAGAGCGCTGTGATGGTAACTAGGGCTGCAGCTGAGGACTATTTTCGTTGTTGATTACTCTGTTAGGCGTTTTAAATACGCAGAAGTGGACTGTTTAACGCGTCATTGTGTGGCATTTCATCGCCCTCCGCTTTTTCTCCAAAGGCACTAAACGAGTGCAGGCAGCGGCCTTTTTTCAAATGGCTTCCAAGTGGACCTGAAAGTGAGAATAATTAACACATGGAAATGTGACAAACGGCGCTGAATCTCGAATGTATGTAAACATTTTTTAGGTAATCTGTTTTTTTTGTTTTTTTATTGGACCAAAAGCCGTGTCTCTGCTGAGCGTATAAACCTAAAGCTGCCCACTCACAGCAAGAGGCAATAAACCTCAGCGCTGAGCCTGAGCCATTGTTTTCCATTTTCCATTGTTTTTTTTTTTTTTTGTGTGTGTGTGTGTGTGTGTGTGTGTCACTTGTCTCTCTGCAGTGTTACTCATGATGTGTACTGCTACAACTCACTGTCACACAGTTATGCTCAAAGTTCAACTTGACCCTTTTTTGCCGACAGCTTATTAAAGGCAAAAAAGTGTGAGATTGAGGTGGAGGAGAAATATAAACCCTTCCCAGCAGAAACTTATTTTACGCTTGTGTGATTCCCCAGAATTATTCAATACATCTTTTAAATTCTGTCATAATCTTGTTTTTAAAGGAGCTTTGTTATGATCCAGAGCTAAAAGTATAAAGGGTCTTAGTCCAGTATTTCCTTATTCTACAGCAGACTTTCAAAGAGCCGTCCTCGTAATGGCTCACGTTCACACACGTCCAAATGTGTGGTACGTCATGCGTGACTCCTGAACTCTGAGATGTAATGCTAAACGTGAACAATGGCGACACAGAAGCACGCTTTGTAGTGTTGGTCATATCGTTTTATATGGAGTGTATTTAATACTCTCTGCAAATGAAGCTCAGACTTGTGGCGCACGCCAGGCAGTTGGAGGGGACTGAGGTCCGGCCACGTTCACATCATAACAAACGACTGAAGCTGCACCACTGATGCGGCCGTTTTGGCTGCTGCGTTCACCGTTCAACTGGGCCGACCTGAACGCTGCTTCGTCAACTAATATGTAAAATCATAGACGATGACTTTTAGGTTGTTTAGATTTAGGTGGTCCGTGAGTACAAAGTGGTCCTTGGTCTGAAAAAGTTTGATAAACACTGTTGTTGAGCTAAAGCTAACAAACTGCATGCTGCATCTTCTCCTCTTAAGCTACAACAGAACAGATGAGAGATAAGAACGTTTAAACGTCACTGTCATCTCAGGTTATTAACCAAAGTTAATGATCACAGCATTCAGATTTATTCCTGGTTCTTTCTTGATTTATTTACATTTTCAGACACAGTTATTCGAAGCTCTTTCAAGTCAAGTTCCAGCCAGGTAGAAGCAGATTGTTGGCTGATTTGCTTCACCACTGATAAAGCTGCAGACTCCCACCGATGTTCCACCGTTCACTGTAGTGAGAAGTTGCCATATAATCCAGAAAGACTGGGGAAGTCTCACTTTAAAATGGGACCTTTTTAAAGTGTTGACAACAGAAGCAGAATGATGCCATACAGTAGAAACACTGAGTCTCCTCTGCAGTTTAAGGCAGAACAGTCAGTGGTGTATTGTATATTTCTTTATACTCCGTCGCTTTTGTACGTTTCTTAAAAAGTTTCCTCTTGGATTGACTTCGTTTAGGATTTTAATAGCAGTCGTGTGTGTATGAGGAGTTTCTTGAACTAACCTCTTATGTATTCTGCAGAGTAAATGCCAGTGCAATTGTCTGAATGCTAATGACTACAACTTTTGAAGTCTGTTTTAATCACAACTCAAGAACTCTATCTAAAGTGGCAGCCAGACTTGGGACGTGATTTTACTTTTTTTTTTTTTTTTTATTTTAACATTATAATATCCAGATGTAACGGAGCTGGTTCACATCGAAGCACAAAAAACTGAAAAGTCCTGAACAAACCAGGCATCTGTCCAGTAAATGCAACTTCTAAATTCAATGACCTCAATGCAAGTGGCAGGTCTGTCCTATTAAAAGGTCTCTCCTCCCTGCCGTTGTCTCTGTGTAAACAGATCTTTAAAAAGGGGATGAGGTTGCCAGGCCTGTGCTGCTTTATCTGCAAAGTTACGATTGTCTGGAGAAGATGACCCCAAGCTATTGATTCGTGATCTCCTATATTAACACACACACACACACACACACACACACACACACACACGCCGACTCTGTTTGCCTCAGTGTCACTCTTCGTTTGGCCTTCTAAAAGGTTATTTCTGGCCTTGCTCATCAGGGTTTGCTGACAAGGAGGAAACATAACAATCAAGACCTGCCTGTTTACAGGTACAAAATGGATCTGAGGGAAACGATCTAACCAAAATAAACAATTACATAAAAAAAAAAGCTATTGCACGGCTTCTTTTGCTCCACCACCTTCCTACTTTTTGTCACTTCGCAGAGGCCTGACTGTGTCAAATCAATGTCAAATTTAAATGTTAATAGAACCGTAAATTATTCACCGTTCGCTTTCGCCCATTTGACCCTTTTCCTGGCTCTAAATGACTCCACCATATAGATATATGACGGAGAAATAAGGTCTCGCCTGACACCGAGGTGTCTTCAGTGGAAAGGACACTGGATTTTATTTCCTAACTTTATTGTAATGATGATAATAATAATCTTATTATTGTATATTATATTATCATTATCCTTCATTTGTAATTTCCTTCAACAGATCTTGCAGGACAGAGTGTTTTAGAGGTACATAATGTAAAACAGTGATTATGTATTGTTCATACATCGGTGTAAACATCGGTGAAGGCTTTATGCACCAGTTACAGATTCTGCAAATCCTGGTAGTTACAAGTGACCTGATACAAGGTGTGGTAGCTTCAGTCTTTTTTTGAATGGCTTTTATAGTAAAAAAAAAACACAGTGGTCAAAGTCTAACCAGTTTCTGATTAGATCCCAGTCCAGTTCTTCGGAGGCTGCACAACGGATTAATATCACCTTGTGACCGTCACAGGTGAGTAGTGTTGTTCAGTGTTTTTATATATTAGTATAAGTATTAGTCATCATATTTGTTGTTATAGTTATATTGGTATAAATTGACTGCTGCTCACTTCGCTGCAGTGTGTTGACCCATGGGCGCCACCACACGAAACCAAAGTCGAGTAATGTTGAATGACTTTTGTAAAAAGTTAGTGCAACTACAGGATTTTGGATTCCTCTTGTCTTGTATCAGGCTGAAAAGTTTCTCTGACAGTCACATGACGGCAGCACTACAGGGCAGACAGCACCTTTGTACACACTACTTTTAGCATCCGCAGTAAGACGACAAAGACTTAAATCCCACACACAGTGACCTTTTGAGGAATGCCATAATCACTGCAGTGTTGCTCCCAGGCTCCAGTGCTACACTCTCTGCTCCCATCACCCTGAGGTGCCCCCCCCCCGTCAGTAATAGTATGTAAAATATAACAGCCACGACTAATACTTTTGAATGTAATTCAAATGTTTGGCGTGTGGAGGGATATGGGGTGAGAAAGAGTGTCGGTAGATATTTTAAGGCGCACGGGGAGCAGCTAATAAGGAGCATGGGGTGGATGAAAGAGGATAAAACGTCATTATCGAGGTACAGCAGTTGACTAATGTGGACTGGGAATGGGCAAGTGGCATCATCTGCTCCACAATGTGATTTATTTCCACTGAGAAAATGAGCCGAAACTTTCATTGAATCTCAGAGAAATCATTTATCACTTTTATTAGTCTCAAGTATTTGGTTTGCCGTCGAGCCCAGGGCCATCCAAACAAACACAGAGACGAGGAAGTCGGAGAGATTGGACCCCTAATGGCAGTGGGAGAGAGGCAGATTCTGATATATTCCAGATGTTTTATGATTAGACATAATGGCCGCCTTGAAATGGCAACGGAGGCTGTGGACTATTAAACTGTCTTTTTGCACCCATTTGAGAACAATGTACTGCCCCAGAGAATACTAAACATCTATCATGTAATTAGGGGGGGGCCTGCGCACCATATGTAAAACCAAGATTTCCTGAAGTCCTGCATGTAAGGAAATGACAGCGAATGGTGGTGGTGAATGACAGTTACCATTATTCTTACATCCATCTGTTCACATCTCATAATTGCATCAATTGCCCAGTTCTCTAACAGTAACACACAGACAACCACCTGCTTGCACCACGGCTATAGAGACAATACGCCAGAGGAGATACCAGCATTTTTGTAATTTGGCCATGAAGACGGTGATTCTGTTGTTTTTGTTTTTTGTTTTTCTTGACTCAGCCAACAGCTTCATTCCTCAGAGCAAACTCATCAGACCAGCCGTTCAGCTTTTAAAGAGTCGCTCCATTGAGATGCGAACAAACAACGACAAGTCCTTTGTAATTCATCAAACCTGCGCTTTGACTTAGGGGATCTTTCAGCCAGCTGGTGTGAAACGCTTCGGCATGCGTTGTGACTTTGTGATGCTTCAACAGGCTCCATCCCTGTTGTTTTTTTATTTGCGTTGACCTTGACAGCATTTTTTTTTTTTCTACCCTTTCCATATGCATCGTCGTATGAAAGCACATGTCACTCTTTATGCAGCTGGTGCGCTGTCGTGTCGTGTCAATTCGACGCTTTAAAACATGTGACAGGCTTTGAGGATCAACAAAGCTGCCATGCTATAATCAAGGAAATAAAACGCACACATGGCAGATGTGTACACACAGACTTATAGATTCCCAATCGTTGTGCACAGATACACAAGGGATATATATATATATATATAGACAGGAGCAGGACGTCAAACTAAAACCATCACATTTAGCTAGATGAGACACTTTAGCAGAAGCCAGCGTGTGGTATTTCTTCCCTGTGGCACAGACATTTAACGGACGATATCCAACAGCGTACAGGCAAATATTAGTTTTCTCCATCTCCCTCAGTACATATCTGGAGGGGTTCACACTCCCCCCTCCTCTCGCTTTTACCTCCCTTACCCCAAATTGCACCTGCACTCATTACCTCTGCGGGATTGATGTTTTCTTTTCACAAAGCACCAAGCTGATATCCGCTGGATTTAGAATTAATAAAATATGAAGGACATTAATATTCCCAGTACTTGGCATTTTTTTGCTATCATTGCAGAGGGGACCAGCGAAGCCCCTGACTGGCCAGCCTGTCAATCACCCTCCAGGTACACTGCTCCCTCTCTGCCCCAGTCAGGCTGGAGGTGAGAAGCGCTGACAGGCTTCTAGCGGCTCCCTCAAGGGCATTAAAGGGCAGGTTACGACACAGGCAGGAAGCGTGTGTCTCTGCATTTAGGACATCCTTGTTTTAACATAAATCATGTTCAGAGGACTGGGAGTCACTTTTGCTCTTCGATGACTTCCACTGATACAGTTACTTTCAACAGTGATAACGCTGATGTATGACTTTATAACTGGAGACCAGCAACATTATTAAAGCCCCTAAAATGAAAACAATACAGTAAAGTGCACACTGAGGGCTGGATGTTGTCGTAAAGACTTTACCTCCAATATTCTCCAGATGCAAGGGAGTGGAAATGCCAGATGCAGAAATTACCTTTTTTTTTTTCCTCAATGGGAAATAAAGAGCAAAATATGCCAAAAATAATCTGAATTTTAAGACGTTCAGCCTTTTATAATCTGATCCATTCATTTACATATAATTAAATGACTTCAGTTGGAGTTGGAGAGTGGAGTTATTTCAGTTTCTTTATTAAACAATGTGCAAGTAAAACATTTTTCCCCTTTTAAACAAAGTGAGCTTTGTGTTTTTGTTTCTCAGACGACCAGCAGACTGGACAAAAGAGAGAAGAAGCTGTGCACGTACACAACAGCGTGGTCTGATTGCCTCGTGCTCCTTTCTCTCTCATCATCATAGCATAGTCTGTCCAGCGCTGTGGCTCTAGGTGGGTTTGTCTGACAGTCTTTAAACATGACAGATAAGAGAGAATAATTAATTTATCAGAGCAGGCCAGGCTTTAATCCCTGGTGTCCTGGTGATAAGGGAAGGTTTCTTCTCCCCTGATCCCTCTTGCCGATACGGGGCTTTTTCCTTGGCGGTTTCCCGTTAATAAGCCTGTCAAAGCGGCACATGACTCTGGGCTCTGTCCCGTACAGGTTATCTTGCCGCCACACGTTCCCATCTCCTCCCTGACAGCCGACAGCAACCGGGTCGCCGGGCCTTTGAAACCCTGGGAGAGCGCGGGGCCTGTGGGCGTCTCTCTGAGGCGGCCCTGTCATTTAAACCAGCTAATTCAAACATCAGGTGGGTCCGAACCCCACAGGTGACACCGGGAGAAAAGAGAACACAGACCTGACAGGCCAATGGACCAACCAGACTCTCGCCCAAAGCTCAACTTTAATAATTCTCTTTCAAGGCGCATAAAATTGCAGACATGTCTTGTACAACTGCACTCCCTTCCCGCTATGCAGCCCCCCCCCCCCCCCCACCCCCTTTTCTCTCTCTTTGAGCCTTTAGTGAAATTGATGGGTTGCTTGTGAGATAGACGGTGTGTAGACATTTTTCATCCTGTTATAGTATGAAGAGTAATTCTGGAAGGAGGAGTGATGAGATCTGTGTTGAATCTGTGCCTCGCCAGGAAATATGGTAATGTCGTTCCATGTGACTGTGGACCTGCAGACCTGCACGCCGTAAACACTTTCATTTGAAATAACTGGAAAAAACAAACAAACAAGGGTTTAAGTATAATCGACCTCTTCTTAAATGAATTGAACAGTTACTTCTCTCACGACGCAGAGCGGTTTGAACGAGGAAAGACAAAACAATCGAGGCTTAATCTTGAGGACATAACTGTGAATATATGGCACATTATAGATGCGACAATGATAGCGGCTCATTTAGGTTTTAATTTGGACGCAGCTGATCGGCCCGCAGCAGACTGAGCGAGGGGGACAGTGTGGGGTGTATCTCCGGGGAGCAGCAGGATGTGTGCTAAGTAGCAGTGTGCATGGTGGCCTTCGCTGCACTGTGGTCCTTTATCATTTCCCCAAAGCCTCACCTATTTTGCAGGCTGACTGCATGAATTATCATATTTTATGTGGGTCATGAAAAGCACAAAGAAGTTGCACTGCTCAAGAGGATTTGTGTACATTTGTGTGTCTAGGTGTGTGTGTGTGTGTGTGTGTGTGTGTGCTTAAAAATGCATAAGTACAGTTAAATCTTGAACATTAGGCCTTATGATAATACCATCGCCACCACTGCAGACGTCCTCACTGCTGCTTCTTCTGGCCCCAGTAATATATGGTTTTTAAATCTACTTTTTGATACCGTGTTGTTCTTATTATTGATCCTGTGTCCCCAGCTTTTTTTAATCTCCGAACCAGCAGACCAGTTTATGCACAACAATCAAGTCAAGGTCAGTTCTGAGCGATTCACTTTGTGTCCTCGCTCTGCCAGTCTGTCTCTGTCTATTTGTCTGTCTTCTGGCTAACTGGAGCACTTCAGCTTTTTTTTTTTTTTCGATCTGTCCAGCAGCACAGGCAAAAAAAAAAAAAAACATTTAGCCAATGCTGCTCCTTATCTCTCTCGCTCCTCTAATCTCCTGTGAGCTGCAGGAGTGGAGGCAGAGGGGCTGTCATTGTCCAGGGATGTGAACCTGCAACCTTTTCAATTTCACCCCCGCGCTTCAAAGCCCTTCCGCCTGGACGATCGCACGTCCTGGACAAAGGTGCCATTTGCTTTTCATTTCCTCCACGATAAGAGAGGAGAAAAAAGTATTGTATATTGTAATGCTCCCTCACCTTTCTGACATCAGCAAAATTGAGGTGCAGGCGAAAGATCAATACAAATTAAAAGTAAATACAAAAAAGAAAAAAGAAAAGAAAAGGCGGCAAAGAGGAGCAGATACATTACCATGTTTGGAAATCCATTTCCTTTTCTCTGGCTTCTCTCGGCCATCGAGCTTTTGTTTGTTCAAGATGGCGAGGAAGGATGAGGAGAGGATTTGAAGGAACTGACATCGATATATATCCTCGGAGTAATGACATTAAAAGTCCACTTGAAGTTCCAGTCGCACATCTGCAGCAGCTGGTGTCACCAGTAAACTGTGATGTCATCCCTCATCCAGACTGGTGTAACTGGGGTCCCAGCTGTGTGGTCAGTGTGGTGGAGAAACTGTACATCGCTTTTTTACACAAGCAGCTTCTATTTTTCTTTTTATTTGCCTCGGTGCAATGAGCCGCGCTGCTACAGTTTTAGCTCCCACTCTTGATTTATTGCAACATCTTTTTCTCCTTTTTCTCTTTTCTCGAACAGCAAATTCAACTATTCACCACTTTGCCTTTAACTCTCCTGGCAACTTCTCTCCAGCACTCTGCTGCATTAGAGGAAAACCTGCAACGTGATATTCTATCATTAGAGTGGCAATATCTACACAACATTAAGCAAATTACATCTGGCTGGCAACATGTTCCAGTGTCTAAGCACACCTCACGGCGTGGCAGGCAGGTGGCCTTGCATCGATCAAACGCAGCGCTGCCAAGATTGGTCGGCCGAATGAGAGAAAATGGCTGCTCGTCGTAATTGTGTTTCTTTTGCCCCTGCCGTTCTGTTTTTTCTCTAACACTCCTGCATTTTCATGGTAATGGCTTGATGGCATCGCATCTATCCAGAGGGATACAAGGATATTGAAGATGCTGCTTTTTTTTTTTTTTTTTTATTTTAACACCTGCACTTTGGTTACGGCTTCTCCAGGGTTTAAATGTGCAGGTACAGCAGTAAAAGGACTGAAGGAGTATATAAAATAATGTTTAATCTGTGCAAACCCAGGAGTAAATGTGTTGTCTGCTCATGCAGGTACAATGTACCGTGTGTGGGACCATTAGCTGCAGCCTCCAGCTTAGTACAAACTAACCCTCACAGAACATTATGGCTGTAGACGGATGGAGGGAAGAAGACTGGGATGTACTTGTGTTTTTATTTGTAGTTTTTAAACAGTGTTATTATATATGATGTTTACACTGTGTGGTGGTGTTATGTTGTTCTGTCCGACCACTACAGCACTGCAGGGGAACAGATTGGCATCTGCCACCACTCTTATTATCAATGTGACTTTGACTTATGTCGGTTTATGATATGACTTCCCAGCCCATGATCCCGAGGAATTACATTCATGCTGGACAAATGGCTACCTCACCACTTGTGCTCAGTGCAGACGCTGCTGATCTGGGGGGTAAGAGGTGTGGAGATTGGGCTTGTGGATGGGCTTTGTAGTATTTCCCACCTTCATACAGGGGACTAGAGTTGACCTCCGGTCACAGCCCTTTTTTTTAAAATTTATCTTCAGTGTCATTCATTTCCCATAACCTTTGTTACGGTGAGATCAGGCCGCCTGCGTTGGCGTGTGTGGTGATGGTTGTGCTGCCGAGCTGCTCTCTGAGTTTACACTATATACAACTAGCTTTGTCTTTATCATCATGTCTGTATCATTTCTGATGCATCTTTTGACAGAAAATGTCACTGATGTGTTTCTCTCTTTACATCCAGCCACTTAAATGTCTGTATCATATTCAGACGTCCACTCAAGACACTGACACCTACAGTGGAGGCTGTATATACTGTTGCTGGTGTGATGCCTATATGATTATCAACAGGTCTTCCCTCTATATATTTGTTGCTGTGAGACATATTGGATGATTAAGTGTTTCTAGATACCGTTACAGATGGACAGCGGCGGAATAAATGTATTGAACTCTGAATGTACTTGTACAATGGTTGTGTGTAAGAGAGTGAGTGAGTGAGTGAGTGAGTGGTTCCACACGCTGTCTTGTAACCCAGCCATATCAAGCAGCAATCGACAAATGCATTACTAGCCAAGATGTTGTCCACTAACATGCCGCTCTTCACTTACTGCGGAAAAAGACACACAGAGTGAGCGGACGACAAGCATCCTGGGAGACGGCCGTGGCATTTACACTGTTATTGCTTCTGTATATCTGAGCTGAGCCCAGGGATTTCCATCAGTGCAAATTAAAAACAAATAAAGGATGTAAGAGGGAAACAGAAGGCAAAGATCTGGATCTATTATGCTCTGATTTATGGACCACTGATCCATAGCAGGTTGGGTCAGTGAGCCAGTGAGTGTGCATTCTAGCAGCCTCATTGCCAACTCACCTGCCAGTCAATAACCTATTTAATTTAATGTCACAGCCTATACGGGCAAAGCATATTGACAAGCTGCAGAATACACCTTCGAGAGGCCCCTAGCTGCAAGTGCCAGATAAACTGCATTTGAAAAATTCAATCTTGCTTCCATGGATGCCCCAGAGTCCTTTATAAATTATTAAAGCCCCCCACCCCCCACCCCCTGCTCCCTGGTAAAGTATTGGGGGAAACTAATAGTTGAGAAGCTAATGTCAGTGATTTAGAGGGCTGATCAGTTATTGCAAAGACAAGTCCAGCTGCTCTCAGAGGTGACACAGTCACTACCTGGCCTTTATGAATCTTTCAGAGGAGGAGAGGAGCGAAGAGGTGGCATTTCAACATTTAATATAGTGTCCTTCCCCCCCGAGTGTGGCGCTGATTCTATATGTTACGCTGCAAAACTGACACTTTAAAACGAGGTCTTTGTTTCGTTTTTGTCGTCCAGAGTTTCAAAAAGAGGTAAATACCGAAGAAGACGGCAAATCAAAGTGCATGATACGCTTCCCTGCCATTTTCTGTTCGAGCCCTCTTTCTCACTGAAAGCAAAAATCAAGTGTTGGCATTACAAACCCACTGTGGCATCCTTTGTTGGGTGGATGACATCTGAAGGTGACTCCCTCCACAAGTCTACATTTTTGATGCCTCTGTCCTGTCGCAGTCAATAAGCCATTTAATCTTGGTGCTCAGCTGAGTCGATGTAGCCGATGTCGTGTCCGAGGCTTATGGTCGACAAGATGAGGGGTTCTGCCCGGACCTGATAAACCATTCATTTCCTTGAGCTCCTTTGTCTTCCGTTCATTTCAGAGAAAAGAGCTCTTGGCCTATTTCAATCATGGATGCCTCTCTTTTTAATGAGCTGCTTTAATCCTTGGCAGCGAATGCAGCTTGCCTTTCAGCATGACAAAAATGTACTAGATTAGAGGATTACGCACATTTTTGTATTCATGTACTAATTCATGAACACAAGCCATTCTAAGAAGCCCATGCAAAAGAATTAGAGTTGATGTCTGTTTCAATGCTCGTATCAAAAAGCTTGTGTTGTACAAACTGCCATTACTAATATGGGTGATTCATGCCTTTGGGATTATCAGCAGCTGCATGCGGCTGGTTTCATGATAGTTATATTTATTTAAATGGGAGCCCAGGCAGTACTCTATTAAAGGTCCCACATTGTGTAAAGTGAGATTATAAAGCAGCTCTAGGCTCCATATCAATACTGTGAAAACACAAAAGCCTCAGTCCACAGGGGAATCAGCACAGACTGTCAGCAAACAAACCATCAGGACCTTTGTAACGTTGTGATGTCACAACCAGGACGGCCCACCTGTTTTCACTATCCACTCTTGCAGAATTGGGTTTCTCTGAGTGTTTTACCTGAAATCTGTCGTATTTTGATTTGATCGCTCAGAAAACATTTAGCCAATCAGAAGATAAGCTCAGGGCCCCCTCTCTTCTGATTGGCTTACCACTGTGCTGCAGAGAGAAGCCTGAGAGAGCATTTTAGGTTCTTAAAACCACAAATACATCTCCTTATGGGAATCAAAACCTCAAATAAATCACTTTTTAAACTATTTAGGTTTCATCATTGTACTTTATTCAGCTTCAGCTCACTTCAGCAAAAAAAAGATATGTTATTTCACATCTTGCAGCTCAATTCAGAGCAAAATTAATCAAGGATACACATTCATCACCTCGGTGAGTCTTTTTAGAAGTACTCATCCTAACATAGAGACGCTTTCTGTGTATTTCTTTGATTAGAAGCCGAGAAGTGGAGCACCCCGCCGCCCCGTTCCTATGCTTTTCATGAGATGGACCATTAATGTTGCACAGTTGAGCTAACTTTTGATACATGCATACATTTGCATGCGATTACAGCAGACTGACAGGACCGGTGGCGATAATTATTTGAAAAGATGCTTGAATTGTAAATGAGTGACTGAACATGACGATGCATGTACTTTGATTTCAGTTTGCTTTCCAGCTCCCTATTCATCCTGTTTATTGTTTCTTTTTCCTTTTTTCCTTTTTAATAAGTCGTTTTAGACACACACTGCACCTCTGCCATCCATGCACACAGATGTTTGAATATGGACTCAAGCGAATGATGATTTTTTGCAGAAGCAATAGCATTTATGTGGCAGAGAGACCGAGGTCATCCATTGTAGGTTTTCTGTGGGAGACGGTCAATGTTGGAGGTGTTGGTGGGCAGACAAAGTGCAGTGGGACGCCTCCCAGGCTCCTCGGGATCTGGCCACAGAACATCTCGGTAAATGCGGTCAGACAGATGAGTCTCGCCTCGGAGCGCTGCCTCCCAAGGGCAGAGTGACATTTTCTGGGGACAATATGGGACTGCACTGACATAGAAAACATTTCCCTCCCTCTCTCTCTCTCTCCCCCCCCATCTCCCCTGACACTCTGCAGTTCTGTGCCCCCCCCCCCCCTTCGCCTCGCCTCTCCTCCCCTCCATTTCCCGCTCCCTCCTTCCCTCCCTCTCCTAATTTCCCTGGTCCTGAGTGCTGCAGTAACCGCCGTCTGCCTTTTCTTTCTGTTACAGGTCAAAAGACTTGACAAACTTCCAAAAGCCTGGTGGCACCACACCAGGGAGGGAAATGGATGAAAATGTGACTTGGTTCGACGAAAGTAAAATGATTACCGACAGAAAAAGATACGAGGCGCCAAGTACATTTTCTGAACGATATTTAGAAACCTGTAGATGTTGTGTATTTTTCATACAAACCCAGACTCAGAAAGCAAAGTTAAAGACGCGGGGGATCAGTCATGCCAAACGTATTCTGAGATTTGCTTTTGAAGATTTAAGGTTATTGTTTTTTTTTTTTGTGCAGCTTTGCAGAATACATCACTGTTCCCTGCTTATCCTTGATTAGTGCGAATAAAATGCTAATCCTAATACTCTAAGCAGTTTGTGATGTTTAAACGAAAAAAGATCACAAAAGGGCAGAAAATAATCAATATCCTTACCTCAGTGTCGTCTGATTAGATGTATATCATCAATATGTATGTAGCCCAACATTGTATGGCAGCTGTATGTCAGTGTCCCCACATGTATTTACTGTTTAGCCTCCTGTACTGTGCTGTCATGCGTTTGAGTCAGACTGCACATCTGTCATTGTGGATTCGTACGGTGGTCTGTGTGACAGATGAGTCCTTCCCTCTCAGCGGGGACTCTCCGGGGAGGTGCAAATTTCTGCGCATCCAAGCATTGGCAATCATGCATAGCACCTTGATGAGAGACAGGGACCCTGCCACTTGATTGACTGGCATACTAATGTGACGCGATGGCTACAAACACCACAGGCGCACAAATATAAAGACCGCAGGCGCACGGCCCCTGTCGTTGACACACAGAAAACACGCTTGGACACACAGAACGAATCACTGCGCATTAAGAGCTCGTCTCTCTGTCTTGCCCTCTCTCCTGTACTAAATAATGTGACTCGCTGATATCCATGGCTAATCTCATTAGGATATGTCACAGAGCAGGGGACAGGTTGGCCACTGAAGCTGCACAGACTAGGTATTATCGTTGATTACACAAACACAAGACACTCCATCATGGAGGAAGATATTTTATTGTCCACTTCAAAGAGAGGATAATGTATTCGACCAGGGTTTGGAGAGTTTCTTGACATGGGCAGCAGAGGGTCAGACACAATTAACTTTGAAGGGTCTGGTGAGAATCAGGGTTAAAAGCGTCCAATCAAGTCGAGAAGACAGTAATTTGCTTTCCCCCTCATTGCACTGCTAAAGCCAGTTAGTGGTCGATCCAATTAAGACTTTAGTTCAGACCTGGCTGCAGACTTGCAGAGGCGTCCTGCAGGTTGAAGCACAGAGAACAAGATGAGATCTCTGTGGAGGCTTGTCTGTCACACAGAGACTGTTTGACACTCGGCTTTGATTGCTCCATTTTTCTGTGCTGGGTTCCACTGTAGGAGGCTAACAGGCCCGGTTCAAGACTGTCTCTCTTATCTGTCCTCCCCAATAAGGACAAGCGTAGTGCCCCCCCCCTGCTGGGTCAGCAGGACACTGATTGGGGCGAGAGACTCGACGTCCGCCAAGGGCGAGAGAGAGGATGGACCCAGCGGTCCCGCTGTTTGTTTAAGAGCAGGAAGCCATGAGGAAATGCATAATGTCTTAATTGGCGTGAGTGGCAACGGACGGTACCTGACGAGACTCATTAATCAGCGCGGGGTGAAAAAAGGCTAGAGGCCAGGATGGCGGAGAGGAGGAAAGAGAGCGAGCGAGGGGGTGGGAGTGGGAGGGGGGTGGTGGTGGTATCAGGGCCAGTGTTGTGTGTCATGCAGGGCCCCTGAGCTACCTCGTCCTCCTGCCTCGCACCAATCCAAGACACCCACTGATACCCTCGCAGCTGTGTCTGTCACACTCGGCCACTCAACCGCAGTGCAGAATGAGGGTGCGGCGATAATTAGAATCCATTTACACCGACACATCCGTGTCCCCCGCACGCACGTGGCACAAACGCAGCAAGAACAGCAACAAGAAAAGCCCCCACATCACCACCATGTGCCGCAGAGACAAGATCTTTGTTGTACTGAGGATGTTCCTCTCTGAGTTTCATCTCTTGTTTGTCATGTCCAACATGGCCTTTGCTTTTTTGCTGTCACAGATCTCTGACAGCAGGCCTCAAGAGACTGATGTATCAGCCACATACAGCTCACATAAAGAAATCATCATAGACATACAGGCACATACACACACACATAGAAAAGTTCTCCCTCCAGGTCAGTCCATTGTGTAGGGACTGATGTTTGCCCTGCACAAAGTGAAAAACATGTTCTTCTCTGCACTCTGTCTTTCTCAGTGTGTCCTTTCAGCATGTTTGCCCCGATCTTGTCCAGGTCACTTCACCTAATGGAGTAAAATTAAGGCCCTGAGGCCGGGAGTTGTCCTCTGGACACAAACATCCATGTTTCAGGACGGACGGAGACTTCCTTTTTGTTTTTCACTGTTCGGCCCCTGTGTCTCTGCCCCAGGCTCACAGAGAGACAAGTCACTTTACTGCCTTTTACGTTGCCATTTTCTCCGGCTATTCATGGGTGGACCATTAAGGCAAGGCTAGCAGTTTATGTTTGTGTCACTGCATTTTGTTGGCTGCCTCTCAATGTCCTCCATTTCTATGGTTGACAACCAACAACAACCAGTTGAAACATCATATCACTGTAATGCAGCTTGGGTGGAGTGGCAGATACTGTGGGTCATAAATACAGCGTCTTTTATTGACAGATCTCATTCAGTCGCAGATATCTGCAAGAGATGAATGTTTCTGTTGTTGTGGAAATGGCTTTGTTTTCAGTGGAAGGTCAATGATGCACGCTGTGGGCGTAAACGACCGTAATTCTCTCCAAGAGAAGCACATTAACGTTGCTTTTATGATCCGAGCAGAGATGTTGATCCGTCTGTGTACTGACAGCTGTCTCTTTCAGGCATTGCCAGTTTCCTCCAGTGCTCACTTTCTATACGTTTATTCCTGTTTTCTTCCTTTTCTTTTCCGTTTTGGATTCGTTTCTGTTACATGTGCAATATTGTGGAAGTGTTTGCACGTTATCGTTCCCTCGCCGTATGTCAGCATGAAGAAGAAGCCACGCAGAGGCAGATTATGAATGGAAACGTGGAACTGCATCTTCACCGCTGCAAGATGAATGTCGGCTTTTAAGACGAGTGTTATGTCATACGAGTCCTTTTCAGTATACGAAGTCATCCAACTCACCAGTTGCCATGGCGCCCGTGTACACCAGCAGTGAGGGATTTCAGTAAATGATCCACACACACTGCACAGGAGGTACCACCGACCCTCATGGAGCTATTTCTCCACAACAAAACACCGCGCTGGGGTTGGAGGAGAAAAGGCTCTGGTGGAGCTCTATTCAGCTCCGACAGACATGTGGTCAAAACAGGATGAGTGAACCACACATCAGTCTGTGTTGACAATGACTTTGAACTGAAAAGCTGCTGCCTGAAAATGTTGCGCTTCCCTGAGGATCACAGCGGAGTCAACATAGCCCAAGGCTTGAAAGAGGCATCAGCTGTGCGGGACCTGTGTGTGCGTCGTCGGCGTCGGCGTCGGCTCGATGTCACAACAGACAGCTGCATTACCATTGCAAAAGTGCTGGAGTTAAATCACAGCCCTCACTCATCTCCTGCCTTCACCTCAGACTTCACCTTTCCATCATGGAGTTCAATTGATTTGATCTGTTCTATTTCAGCGGCATGTTTTTTTTTTTTTTTTTTTTTTTACTCGTGGGTCAAAAACAACCCAGTCTGGGTCTTTTCCACAACACGGTGCTGGGTCACTCTGGAACAGAGCACTGACTCACTGGGTCATGCTTTGTGTGTAACCCAGGAGGTTACTGTGACCCTGTGCTGGGGTATTTCCAGCGCAGTTGTTTCCCCTCTTGGTCACAGTCTGAAATATTATGTACAATGAAATGTAAATACAGTGTATAGTGGGTATAGGGTATAGTGGGCCCCCCCCCCAGCCCACTATACCCACTGTTCTAGTACAAACACAGTCCTCTCTACTCTGTTAGCCACCTACATTTGCAGTCCCACACAGTCCCTTCTCATGAGGCAGTGCACACTATGGAGGGACAGTTTGGCTGGTGGGCATGGTTTTCTTCAACTGTCCGCCCACCAAAACCCATCATCTTAATTGTCCCTTCTGTTGATGTGAAATTCAATAAAAGTGGCAGGGACCATTTTGAATTGATTGTGAATAGATGCCACTGCCTGGCTGTCTACATGACAGCCAGAGCTGATGTTCTGTATTATTGTGAGTGTGTGTGTGTTTTGAGGTGGTGGTGGTGTTGTGGGGCGGGTTGGGTGTGTGTGTGTGTGTGGGGGGGGGGGGTTTCTTCATTATCTTGACTTGAAAAGTGTTTTGCTTGGAAGCGTGGCACATCGGTGAACTGCGTCTGCATTGCCCACCCTCTGTGTGTGCGTGTGTGTGTGTGTGTGTGTTTTTTTGTACAGAACCTTTCTGGTAGTGCCTGGCAAATCTGTCTCTTCACATTTGTATAGATATGTTAAATTGCTCACAGGGCATGAATTCCTCATTGCTGCTGGAAAATGGGAAGGTAAAGATGAAAAACCATCAAGTCCTTACTTTTCACATGGCTGCGCTCAACTCATTGCTCTTTGATAGCATGCCCCTGCAACTTAAGCTGTGAATAATGATGTTTTTTAGTCCTTTTGACCTTGCCTCGTACATACAACCACAGTACAATTTAATATGTTAGATTCCCTACACCTGCTTTCCTGGGACGCCATTAACACTATATATACCTCTGTCACTTTGAGAGAGCCAAAAGAGGTAAAGTCTTGTCAGCTTCATCCTGAGATATGCGGTGGCAGGTGATCATCCAGGGGACGAAAAGAGCATTCATTAACTCAGAGCATTGGAAACCATAGCAATTTAATTCAATTACATTTATATGGCGCCAAAATCACGGTGTATTTTATCTTGAGGCACTTTATAGAGTTAGGTCGAGACCTTATTTCATTATACAGAGACACCCAGCAGCTCCCACAGAGACCGAGCACTTGGCAGCAGAGCCAGAGTCAGGGTGGGTGGGCTGGATACCCAGGGTTTTTTTTTTTCTGTCTCATGTTTTCAGGGGAAAAGCACAAAAATGCATTTGGCTGCTCTTTTCTTTTTTTTTGTTGTTGTTAATAAATCAATATTGATCAGCAGAGTGTTCTTCTCTCCAGACAGCAATCAAAACACTGCAACGCTCGGCACCCATTTCCCCTGCCGTCCTCAGGCTACATTGATTTCATGAAAGCGGGGGCTCCTCTAAACCCAGTTGGTGCTTTAAAAAACTTCATCGTTCTCCAGCCCATTATTATCATGACTCAAGGGGCCTCTCTGCCCTTGGGAACCACAGATATTGCAGAAAAAATATTGCCTGAACATTTGCCTCATTGCCGTTTTATGTGTTTACATATATTATCTTCACAATTTTTTATGTGGATTCACCTCATTTTATTTTGAAATCAATCATCTCCATGCAGTAGGGCGGTCTCGTTGGCATATGATCACCCTGCACTGCACTTAAGATAGAAGTTCACTGGACAGCGGCAGTTTACTTGTGTTAAGGGGATGTTTGTAGGTTTTCTCCGCTGCCGCTCATGCTTTATTGCTGGGAGCATGATGATAGTGATGGCCGGCTGACAAGAGCTTTGGCCGTTGTCATTATAAGAAACGAGCTTATAAAATGCCCTCTGAGCAGCGCTACATCTTCAGGGCAGACATGAGGCCGAGGACTGCGGCTAGCTGATTAGCATGCTAACTGTAGCAGAAGAAAAAGTATGATGGAAACTGCTCTTTGTGTGATGCTGAACTAACAGAGTATATTCTTAAAGCCCCATTCATTCTCATGCAACTTGACCCAGTCCCCACAGGCCACGGTTATCAAATCTTTGATCTCTTTTAGTCCTCAATATAAAACTTGGAGAGTCTGGATGTGTGCATGTTTTGTTTGTATCTATCAAGCATTTGTGACTTCTGTGCTCCAAAGGTTGGAATAAATTGACTTACTTTATGTCGAGTAGGAGGCGGGAAGGTACAAGAATACTTTCTAAAACCTTACAGTGCAAGCTGGTCGGTACAATAATGTAAAATATTCATGATTTGAAGTAAAGTAATATGCAAAAAGCACCACTCTAGTACTTGGGAAAACTTGCCACCGTTTGTACACTCAGTAGCGGCAGCGACTAAATCTGACTCATCTGGAGACTTGGAGATATTTCCAGGCCAACAGCGTTATTGTAATTCTTCCCATGCAGCGCTTCAGCGTGAAGACTGTGGCATTTCATAAATACCTGTTGGCAAATTTATGAGCAACAAAAATATCCAACTATTGGAACAAATTGCTTGACATTATATCTTCCCATTATATGAACCCTTATTATTTGTATTCTATTACATTATTAATAAGATAACTTCCAGCTGGTGCCTGGTGGTTGGTGTCAAATTGGAAAACTAAAAATGCTAACAAGCTTTTTCTGACCCACTCAACGCAGATGTGTGTTAATGGTGCAGCTGATACACAAACATGACCCCTCTGCACACTTTGACAGATGCCTGACCGAAATAACAATTTGAATAAAATGCAGAAATCCTCAAACACAAATTGAAACTTGGCCGAAGACATTTGGAAATGCGAATTGTGTGTAAAATTAAACATGATTTTTGGAGACTTCCCTACCTTTCTGATTTCCCTAGGTGGCCTCTCTTTCTCGCTCTCCCTCTCTCTTCTCTCTCTTTATTAATTATGGGCTCGGCGTCAGCAGTGCATCTCACAGTACGGGGTTAATGCAGAGGAGGATATGTCGCCCGGGGAGGCTGATGGCTGATGCCAATGAGTTCCCTGCACCTCTTGCATCCCGCTGTGTCACCCATAGTCACACTTGCGGCGTCCATGTGCAGCTAAGTGCACCTCTTCATCTGCCCAAAGACCTTTCCCAAACATTGGCATAATTTCATCAAAATTAATCTTTTTTTTATTTATTCATTTTTTTTATAACGCTGTTGGACCTCCAGAGGTAAAGTGATTTATTAGGACCAGTTTTTCCTTTTAAAAATAATGCATTTTAGTGTTGAAGGACTGGTTTGGGATTTTGGCTGTTAGCTTCAATAATGCTCTCTGTCCTTGTGTGCACAGGTGATAAAGGCTCAGGCAATTTGAGAGTGACAGGAGGAGCCCCAGGTGTAGTTTGACTTGTAGCAGCCCTTATATTTCATGAATATCTCTGTTGGTCCATAAGAAGATAGAGTAAGTTATAGGTGTAGTAGTTTTTAACATCTCCTTCTCTGCGGAGCCCCAGAGACAACAGGTCGACTGTTTTCTGAGGGGGCGATGACGGCTCAGGTGTGACATCACAAAGTTACAGAAGTCCTGAGGGATCATTTTTACTTTAACAGCATAGACCTGCTTTATTACAAAGAAGTAAAGGCAAGGAAATATCCCTTTGTGCAATATTGGACTTTTAACTTTTGTGCTTTAAAGGATCTTTCCATCTAAATGAATGCTCGTCTCTAGCAGGAGCCTGTTTAACCGTTGCAGATAGATATGATTTTGCTTTGCTTTGTCGTTTCACACATTCACCTCAATGCAGTCGATTGAATGAAAACTGTGACGGTAACTGTATGAAATAGATCAACAGCAACGTCTGTTTCCAGCAACAGCGTTCCTCGGTAATCCTCCCATTTCTCTGTGAACAGTTTTCAATGGAACTACTTTAAACCAAAGTAACAGGCTGCATGAAAAGTGTTGACAGAGCGCCTGTTCCAGGATTAGATGAGGAATACATAAATAAAAGGATTAGTACGATCAGTGTCAATCTCAGACAGGAATGATTTATATTGCCTAAGGTGAATTTATTCTTCTGAGACAAAGACAAGTCGTGATTAATTAGTTACAAAACGCTGCATTATTGCAGTGACTCAGGATATGCGGGGCGGGTGGGCGGGTGGGGGTGGGGGGTGGGGGATAAATTTAATTCCAAGTGTCTTTTCGCTCTGATGTACGAATTTCGTCGGGATGTTTGTAATTGCGCTCATGCACGGTAAATCTCCCCGCTCTGTTCGGTGAAATGCAACACTCACATCTCGCCTGGGAAATACATTCTGTTATTGCTTTGGATAAATAAATAAATTCAGTTACGTCCTATGCATCGAATAAGTTGGCTCTCACACAGCCAGGCTCTGCCCGTTTCAAAGTGATTAATGTTGCAGTGGGGAGCGGAAACTCAAAAACACAGGAGAGCCGTGTTGACATTAAAGAAGATATCATCACACCGGCTCCAGACGTTCCCCCACATCAGTGAGAGAATCACTCCCACGTCCAGGAGCCGTAGAAACATGGGACGCAAAGTTTCTAATTTCAGCCAGGGTTTATTGAGGCATCAGATTGCACCTGCCGTGGGCTCACACTCCGATGGCCTCTCAGACCTTAACTTTCTGTCTCAATCAGGGAAAATGATTGCCTGGCTGGCTGCTACCTGCCGTCGTCATCCTGTAATTACACTTACTTCCATTTAGAGACACGTGCCTAGCAGCTCTGACTGGGACTCGACAGCTCCCGCTCAGGGACTGTGGCGCCGGGTATCAACAAGGGCCCAGCCGGAGGGTATGAGATGAAGTGGTTGAGGGATGTCGGCGTTTCCTCGGTATTTACTCAACAATGAAAACGACATGTGACTGATGCTCACCTTTTTCATCGGCTCTTTGCAGCACAGTTGACTCATTGTGTTGTTGAATAGGCGATTGCTCCTTCTGAGCCTTTTTTGTGTGTGTATTGTCTCTCTCGATGATGATTCAAAGAAAACAAGACAAAGACTGTTTTTCTTGCAACAGGAAGAACACGATCTTGTGATTATTTAACACAAATCCCAAAAAACTGGCAACAGTGGAGTGATGTGATGATGTTCACCTCTCCCCAGCAAGGCCCTGAGAGCCCGCTGTGGGTCCACCCTAACAGCTGCATCGCTTCACAAGTTTGGCTCCGTTTCACAGAAGCTGTGTTGTTATGCCCACTTTTGTTTATTCTGCAAGTTCCACCAAAAGCAGTGTGTAGTCACTGCTCAAACCCAGCCCAGTTGGTTTTTTTGTTTTTTTTGGGGGGGGGGAAGTTTGTTGGGCAGACCCGTGGCACAATAGGCTGCGTTGCCATCTGCTAAGAGAAAGGAACATGAAACACTCCTATACACAAGATTGTTGTCTAGCTCCTTAATGAGCGGTACACACCCGTACTTCCTCCCGAAAAGAAAAAAAAACAAACAAACATAACAACAAAACAAAAACTGTACACATCAGTATGATTGTCTGCTAGACTTGTTTTCCAGTTGTGTCTGTGTGCAGATGGCTCATAGACTCGATTGCCTCCTTGGAAGTGTTTGCATACGTCTCTCAAACCCGACTGCGGTTGTTTGGAAAAGATTAGCAAACCAAAGGAAGTCAGTGAAGGAGTGAGAGCATTTGGAAAAGAAAATGTATTAATTATTATAATTCGGCGTCTAAAGGATTAAATCTACAAGTTTCATTTTCCTCCTGTCAAAACTGATAGTTAAAGTGGGTTTGCTTATTAAAAATAATACATCATGCAAAAAAAAATAAAAATAAAAATCACACAAAAATATTCCAGAAAATACAGAAAAATAAGGTGGAGACAGCGACGCTCGTACATGTTGCAGCCCTTCAGCAGAGTCCAAATATGCAGAGTCATGACTGGATGTTTGTACATCATAAACCTATTTCACATACAGCCACCCACAGGAATTACAATGCTGTGTTAGTGCTGCTGCATCTGAATTCCCGTCTCAGAAAGGCTTCAAAAGTGTGGAGATGTTGGCCCGCACGAGAAAACCGACTTGTGTGTTGCTCAGGTTGAAGGACTTGTCGGACATTAACCTCTGGGGCAAATAGATTTTTAATGGTAAGAGAAGAGCTGAATAATTGAAGCGGTAAATTGCGGCTGGTGTTGGTGGTAGCTGCTGAGTTTGAAAGTGAAATCGGGATAAAGTCGGGGCAAAAGCACAAACAAAACCCTCGGCTGGAACGCTCAGACAAATAACACACAAGCTGTAAGTGACGCACCACAGCTGAATGCCTTGACAATGGCTAATTTATCTGTCATGTCCATGGCATATGCCTCAATTAGAAAGTAATTTTCTACAAACGTCATTGTTCAGCTTTCTGGTCTATTTTTCTTGCTTTGCACTGTGGTTCAGCTGCAACAATGCTATACGTTAGGCGCATTATCGCTGCCTCCAGGGGCTGTTTGATCGGAAACATGGCAGGTTTTCTAAAAAGGGGCTGCAAGTGGGAAATTTGGAGCAAGGGTTATATATTGCATCAGGATGATGGGCCATTTTGGTGAATGGAAACCCAATGTGGAATGACTTTGTTCAGGAAGTGCAGAGAAAATGACCATCAGAGCTGCGGGCCAGAACAAAGAGGCTTCATTATCGTCTGTGGCTTTCACTCTGTTTCCCACGGAGTAATGAGAAATCAAATAGAACTGCAGAGGAAACTAGAAAAAAAAAAGCAGGAGTAAATATTTAAGGTTACACAACTGTTGAAATGTGTTGAAGCCATGTTTTTTCCCCCTCCCCTCCCCCTTCCTGTCCTGCTTGTCAATAATTGCATGGACTTCTGGAGGTGGCCACGTCACATTTCTACAGGACATAAAGGACAGGCCATCTGCATGTGCTGTAATGAGCTTTTTGATTAAGAATGAAAATCCGCTGTAGGAAAAAAAAAAAAAAAGTCTCGTGATAGAGTAATTCCTCTCTCCCCGCCGCCACATCGTTGCGCCTGCCTGCGTCCCTACATAGGGAGCATTAAGAAACCGCTGTAGCCAAACATTTCTCATCCTCCTCGCCGTCCCTTCCCTTCCACCCCAGTCTGCCCAGTCTTTCCAGTCAGGAAGCCAAACCAGAAACAAGCACTCCTACTTGACACTCGTGCATCTGTGTGCATTGTTCTTTAAAATGGAGATGGCACTGCAGTGGCTATTTATCCTTCAAACGTTCCTATTAGAGCTGGCTTCAGGCAGCATCACTCAGGTTTGGACTCAGATGATGTGGATCCACGTCTCAGAGGAAGAGTGAGCAGAACGGCCTGAAATGGAGACGAGACTATTGTTGTGAGCACATTAACAGGGGGTTGTGTTCCACTGTCATTCCTTGGATAAGGTCTCATGGTTAACACACTCTTTTGTCACATCTCAGCCTTGTTATCTGTTACCCCCCCCCCCCCATCCTCACCAACCTCCTTTTCTATCTCCATTTCACTGCCTTTGTGTGTCTGAGCATCCTGTTCTGCCTCTGTTGTACGTTTGGCCTACGTGCAGAGTTCATTACTCTCTTCCTCGCTTCATTACAGCCTAAAGATGGGCTGTCATCACCGCTGATGGCTGTGCATTAGTGTGCACCCCCCCTCCTCTTTCTCTTTTGTCCCCTTACCAATGTGACAGGACGCCCAGTGCAGCACAGCAGGCGTATTGGTGCCATGTGGCATGTGCACATTTTTTTTCCTTTTTTCATATCTGTGTGTGCGTGTGTGTCTTATTTTGTAGATCGAACTATTCCTGTGCTCTTACAAGACCCCCCAGAGGTGTTATCAGCGGAGACAAAAGTCACTTGCCTGTAAGAGATCCAAGCAAATCAAGCAAGAGAGTCCTAGAGGGAGGAAGAGGGAAAAGCTGAGGTACGCTTCTAATTAAAGCTCATGGTGATTTTGGTGCGAGCAGGAGGGTGGTAGTGATGTCTGTCTGTTTTCCTGTGAAAGCTTCAGGGCTCTAGTCGACTTCCACTGGCCGTGTATTCACAACACGCCGGGGCTGCATGTGGAGATAATCAGCCTCTATTCAGATGAGGATCAGGCAGGTTTGTTTGCTGGAATCCTTAGCACCCTATTCCTGCCATATAAACAGCAGACATGCCATGCCTGGCGGGAGCTGCTGCTGCTGCCGCCGCCGCCGCCGCCGCTGCTGCTAGTGGTGACACAGATGAAGCAGAGCTGCTGATTGAATTACAGCTTTCATCAAGTGATTTTCTTTTGAGTTACCAAATGAGTGACAGTAGCATGATGCTCATCCTCTGAGAAAGCTTTGGTGATCAGGATGAACTTTTTCTTTTTTTCTTTTCTCCGAGCAGAGGAGTTCAAAGAGTCTGGATGAAGGCTACGGAGGTATCAGATTGAACACTGACATATCATGTGTTCCTCAGTGTTCGTGCACAGATATTCATCTTCAAGTTACATAAGGGTATGACATCGTGTGGAGAAGTGTAGCTCACGTCTTCATAAATGTCACCACTCAGGAGGATAACAACATTTCTCACTGCATTTGAATCAAAAGAGGAACTGGATCTTTTGTAGGGTTTTAACACCCAGAAATAATATTAAGTGATTTATTTTCACTTTCTCTCCATCCATAACTAACACAGTGTTGGTCATGGGCTTCAAACATTTCCTACAATGACGAATCTAAAAGTAAAAATCTTATCAGCGGGGGGTCCTTGATCTGTTTTAGGTCCTTGATGTGAAAATGTTTGAGACCCACTGCTCCAACCTGTTTCACTTGTGGCACTGCTTCTTTCTTCTTCCCCTGTATATATATACTCCTAATACTGACACTGATCTCTAGGGGCAGTGTGGGAGCCTGACTGTCCTGATGTGTCAGACAAATGCTGTCACTCTAGTTTTATACCTCAGGGAAACAGGCTGTACTGATGTACCCTCGAGAATGAAATGATTTTGGTTTTAATGGGAAACGAATATGATCATTTTAAACCTTGAATTAGAGAGTAAATCAGGAATCTGATCCTTATCTCTTCTTTTTCCTTGTTAAAGTATGTAACGCCATTACTTTGAAAGTACAGATCCTCTTGATCAAATTTTATTCCACTCAAACCTTTACACAAGTTCAAGACAACCCACCGACTTACTGTTGAACCTGTAGACGGAGAAACTTGTAGATTATGATACAAAGCAAAAGAAAAGGCTGTAAAAACACAACTTCATGTCGTCATAGTTTGCTCTCATTTAGTCGTCAATATGGTTCGATTGTAAACAAACAAGAAATTTTCAAAATAAAAGACTAAAAGCTTCTTCAAAGTAAAGAGAGCAGTAGGCCTATGTCGTATATTCAAAAAAACAATATTTGTCTTTTAAATCTTGTAGAAAAGTCTCCAAAAACGTACACTCAAGCACAGACACTTGAAAAAATATACTTAATTCGAGTACTCAAGTAAATGTACTTTGTTAGTGTCGACCCCTGCTTGTTACACAGCTGTCCAAGCTGCTGGAGTCTGAGGTGGGCCTGTGTAGTCTCCTCCATCATGTTTATATCCAGTAAAGAGCTGTAAAGGATGGGTGTAGGATGGAGCTGTCTAGTGTGTGTGTGTGTGTGTGTGAGTCTGTAGTCCATCTGTGGCAGAACAAGAAGGTTCCTATGTCATTACCCACTCCACTGCACTAACATCTTCAATTAACAGCGGCAAGCTACTGATGACATATTTCCAGGATGTTGCTCTTCCTCTGTGACCGATCTCCTCACACTCTGCTGGGCTGCAAACTGCCAGCAGAAAAAACAAAGGTTTCACACACACACACACACACATGCAGTAGAAGTGTATGTGCCTCTCAGTAGCTCCTCCATCGGTTTACTGCTCCTGCTGCTCTTTCAGCCTGCTCGGGGAAGACAGAAAACTAGATGTGACTTAGGAATTGGTGCATAATCGCGTCTCCAGGTGTAAAGGAATTTGCAGCATGTTTTTTTCCCCTGGCTGCATATGGGGCGCATAATCACTTAGCACTTGACCTTGACTTGTATCATTAATTCAGTGAGTAAACTGTCAGCCTCTCTCACCAGCTGTGCTCAGGACTGTAACCTTGGCTCGCTCAAGGTCAAGTACTCCTCGCAAGAGTTTTTACTTTTCTGTGATGGTGGGGGTTGCACAGTCGTCTGTCTGTCTGTCTGTCTGTCTGTCTGTCTGTGTCCTCCATTGCATTTGAATTATATGAAATTAATTGGATTAGCTCACTTCAGAGTTAACGTGACTTCAAACCTGAAAAAACTTAGATCACTTAACCCGACTCTGTTAAAGGCGCCCCTTTACACTTACACTTAGACACTTCACAGTATGTCTTTGGTTTTAAGTTAGCATTTAGCAAACATGAGCTAGCCCAACATTGACCCTGGTGACAGGGTCACCTGCTCTGTCCTCACAGAGACGCTGTGGACAAACCCAGGCGTCCGCTGGTTAACATTATCCACCTACAGTTGTAAAGCTTTAAGGCGCTCTGTCTCTGCACTAAGCTGATGCCTCTGCCCTGTCTGTCCACCACACACACACACACAATCTCATTTCAACCTTCATCAGTCTCTGGTTAAAATAATAATCAGGAAAATCCCTAAGTTGTCTTTAATTGTTATTGTATTAGGTAACTGTAAAACAATTACAGGGGTAAATTGTAATCCCTTCAGGGACTGTGGAAAAAAATGATGAGGGAGGGATGGATAGAGGGATCAGACGAGGGGAAGGTAATGCTCTTTGAAGGAGTCTTGCAATGTTTGGACTTTCACAACCGAGATTTTTATTTTGATTCATTTGTCGATTAAATGGAAAAATGATAAAACACAAACAAATGCAGATTGACATCGGACGTGATGGTCACATGCAGATACCCAATCTTAAGTTCTTCATCCTCTGCATCTTTTGTTTCACATCACAGTGGACCAGTACTGTGAGATCTGGATATTTAGGGGAAGGTCCCCATGCAAATAACTCACATGCAGCTCCTTACAAGACTCACTAAGTCGGGAAATAAGGAGAAAAAGTAATCATGTTACTCTAACACCTTCATGCCCAACACCATCACATCCATTGTTTTCCAACACTGTGCTAGAAAAGTATTGGCTTTATCAGGTGGGATGGAAAGATGGAGGGAGCAGCATCTAGGTCAATAAAGACAGACTGTGTTGAGTAACAATGGTATAGTAGCAGGTGAGCAGCTGAGTTACCAAGCCAGAAAATTCAATTAGAGCTCAGTGCCTGCCTGCATTCAGTTTATTATGGTGTGGCTAACAAAGTCCTCCTGCTTGGCAAAGATAAAGCTGAAGACTTGTGCCTTTTGTTGGTCCCATCAGAGGCTGCACTGATCAGCCGGAGATGCCCTCAATCCTCCTCAGGCCAGCTGGGAGGGGACTGTAAAGCACTCTGGTCCTTTGTGGAGTTTTACTTGAAATAATTTCTGCCTGTGCCCCCTCCCCCCAAAACCACCATCACCAACAGTCCCCACCTGCCTTCAAATTACATTAGCGGTCCTCTGAACCAGCGGACAAATCAAATTGTCATTTCAGGAGGAGGATCGGGGTTAAATGAGCCTTTTAGGAGATTTGGACCAGCGCTGACTTTTAAAAGCTCATCAAGCAAAACACTTCACCTTGCTGTGCCCTTTAGACCTCGCTGCCTCGGAGTGGTGTCTCCTCAGCCTCTGTTTACAAGGGTACAGATATCATCTGAGCTTCCTTGTTTGCAGTGCTACAGAACTCGATCAAATAAAGCCTTGCTGATTGAGGCAGGGTCACTGCAGAGATGCCCCCCCCTCACTCCCCTTCGTCTTCGGTGTGACGTGGCTATCTCAAGTGAAATGAGCTGGAAAAGCTGCTGTCATGAGGTGGCACAGGAGACAGAGAGCCACGAGGGAAATGGATTGTAGTCAGAGCCAGATCTGACTTTTGATAACAGGCGAGCCGGGCTTTGTGTGAGCAGACACACTGATGTGCAGTTAGCAGGGGCAGTCATCCTCAGAGTCAATATAGGTCACATGAACCGTGAAGGGCAGGGGTCAGCAGAGGTCAGACGCCCACTTACGCAGGGAAACAAGATTTTCAAAATGCTAAAATGCGAAACAGTGTCTGCAAATGCGCGAAAATGAATATATGTGAAGCCCAGACGAGTCCACATCTGTTTCTGCAGCGTAGCCGTTTTACTACGGACAGTCAAGCATGAGTTTTCATCCGTATGATGTGATCAGGAAGAGATACGGGCCGACTGAGGCGGTATTGTTTGTCGCCTCAGCTACGTAACGATGGGTGCCAAGAGTCATTGTTACAAACACAAAGGGGATAAAGTCATCCCTCCTTTGGATCTTCAGCATTTAGTCTGATCGGTGACCTACATTTCATGGTTCTTTACTTCTTTTTTTTTTCCCTCTCCTCAAGAAATGTCCATGTATTTTTGATTTCAAAGGGAAATCTGCTCCAGATATTGTGATATTTTCCCTCGCAGGTCTGTGACGTTACAGTTCGCTTCCAACCTGGGGACTTTCAGCAATGCAGCAAGTCCTTTATATCACAGCCGGTCATCGCTGTCTGGTATCTCCTCCGCGTGGATTTTACTGCAGGGGTGGGGAAAAGAAAAAGTAGTCTGCCACAGGGTGAGAATAAGTATCCTGACCATTTACTCTTATCTGTCTTATTACAGTAACCTAGGTATCCCATTGACACTGAGAATTTAAAATCAGACTGGATTTTGGATGGTTTTTTCATAGACAGCAGAGAATATGTCTGTTTCCACGAAGTCTAGAAGCTACAAAAGACAGATTTTCAGATGATGAATGTTTTTGCTCAGGGAGCGCATCCAGTCCTGGCTGGAGGCATACAACATACATTCAGTGTAAATCCGTCTTTATTGGTTCCACAGGCCCTGAAACAACAGAGTCAGGGGCACAGCACACCCACCGTTATTATCGGGTTTAAAAAAAACCGGGTGGCCACTAAAGCATAATTGCTTTAATGGTGGAAAAGGTGAGGGCAGTTTACAGGATTGATTAAGGGATTTGGTTTCACGCTGAACAAACCAGAGAGGGAGCCAAGGTCACAGCCAGGGGCCAAGACAAACAAATATACCTGTCAGTCCCGCTCGCTCACCCATGGCCTCGTGCACATTCACACTCAACACACACACACTCGTAGAAACCAAAACACACCTCAAGTCATCTTACACCTCACTGTTTTTTTTTTTTTTCAGACAGAAAAAAGCCGTTTATATTTCCACAGGGCTGAAACAACACTCTGACCAAACTGCTTTAATTATCCAGCTATTATTTATTTGCTCTAAACTCAGTCGTGTCACTAAAGCTTGGAAATTCCTTTATCCGTGTGTCACAGTCAGAGAATCAAATTTATGCTTTTGCTGTTTCCAAAACAAATAATTTTGACATTAAATGACATTTAAGCCGTAATTTTAACATCGCCACTATGGAGTGTGTGGCATGTCTCCAGTCTGAAGGGGCCCTGAATGTCAGGAAATGTGGGATGTAATGGATGAGTGTTTACCCTCCACCAGTTTTAATTTCACCACACGCCCTCTCCGTCACCCTCCTACTCCAGCGAAGTGGCTTCTTCTTCTTCTTCTTCTTCTTGGCATAAAGCAGGGTCAGAGCCGCAGCTGAAGATAGTGGCCTGTAACTGAATTAGCAAAATTCAATCTCATGCTCTCAAGATCATGCTTACTTTCGAGAGACAAGACTCACCTCAGGACAATTATGTTAAGCTAAAGGTTGTGTACTTTAATGCAGCGTCCTGTTTTGTTCCTCCGCTACTTTTTAAAGGAGTGGTTCCTTCATGTTCCTTCATTCAGTCACAGTGGATTTTATTCTCCATGTCATTTGAGCTATATCAAAAAAAACAAAAACATAACACATGTCTAACACTCACAGAGCTACACACAGTTTTTCTCCTACACTTAGATATGTATTTGCCTCTGGCCCCTGCTCTTCCCAGCTGGTCACATCTGTGTGAACAAGCAGAGCAGGCACAGCCATACGGCCTGTGTACAGCACTTATGAGCTGTTGTTGCTTGGCAACCTTAAAACTCTAGGTGATTGGGGATGTCTAGCTGCTTGGGAGGATGGGTAGGGTTAAACGAAGAGGTGGTGAGTTTGAGCTAAAAGGGCTGCATTCGCATGAGGCTAACCAGCGTCTTCTTTTCATGCTGCTGCCTCGGCATTATCACGGGGGCGCGGCGTTTTTCTGCTGTTGCTACGACGCAAATAGGCTGTCTATTTGTGGATGAGCAAAGTCATCTTCAAATCATACTCGCGGGGGTTTAAAGGTCAGACTATGAGAATGTGTAGATGGAGTCAAAGCACACAAGTGTTGTAGTATGTTTAAGTGTGTGAGTGAGTGTGTGGCTTGTTGAGTGCATGTCTGTAGTCATGTGTGTGTGACACTGTGTCATCATGACAGTGTCCTGCTGTATAGCCAAGGGCATGCTGTCATAATTGCTGCGAGTGATTCAATTATGATCCAATTCTATCTGCTCCGCGGGGGGGCAGGAGGTGCAATGGGACATTAGAAATGGATAATTTACTTCACTGTCAAGAGATGTACACTGCTTCTTCTGTTATCCATGACAAAAACACACACATGACGCGATGCAGCCATTTACTCCCTGCAGAAACCCCAAACAAATATGTACAGCTGTGGGTCTCAAGCTGCTAACGTCTGTTTCTAACAAAAGGGAAATGTGTTTTTTCCTCCTCTTAGTTTCTCCTTCTGTGATGTCTCATTGGGTCATGGCGCCATTAACTCTATACTCTCAGAGGGAAGCTAGCTTCATGCTACATTAGGAATATGGCCTCGTGGATTTCACATTAAATAGCTCTTTTTCTCTTTCTTTTTTAAAAAAAAAAAGCAAATCACAGTGTTAATAAATAGCAGAGCTTAAAGGGCCGCACTCACAAAGACTTGAGGATGCACACGGGCTGGAGCAAACGCGATTGTGTCACATTCAGGAGGAAGGTTTGCACAGTGTCTTAATGTTTTGCCGCCTTCCTATCTGCGGTCATAACTTGATGAGGCCTGCAGTCTGGCAGTCAGCAGCCATGTGTGAACAGTAATCATGTGTTGTCAATCAAACGCCTGAAGCTTTCACTCAGGAATCAATCAGCCTTGGGCGGCTTACAGACAAATCAACACTTCTGCAGGTGGACAGGATGGACTGTCTGACTGGCAGGTTATTCTGTCTGTCACTGGAGAATTGAGGAGAAATCGAACGCTGCCTCTCTGCAAACTGGGCCGAGGAGAGATTCTATGACTTTTTTCCAGAATGACTCACTATCACTAAAAAATACACACACACACAAACTCACCACTTGCCATATTGAGAAGGCTTGATCCTCCCCCCTGTGCATTATGTCTGTAATTGGGACAGAAATAAAAAAACAAACATATTTTAGTGTCTTGGAAACGTGATGAGCTGTTTTTAAATGGTTGAAAAGATATGGAAGGAAGCACCACCCATCGTGTCCTGCACTGGTTCACTGCAGACCTCAGTGGTTTTAAGTCTTCGCAGAGTGATGCCACAATGTGAAACAGCCTCGCTGAGTAACACTGAGACCTCAGTATCATTAGCGTATATGGGAAAGACGGATATTGAAGCGCGGGATCTATTCCAACACGCTTCTCCATCTGTTCCAGGCACAGAAGTGTCTGAACTAACCGGTGCCTCAGATGGACCACGGTTCAGGGGGAAGATTACGCTTTGATGGTTGGGTTTGCCGCTCTGCTTTACACTGCAATTAAAAGGCCAATTAAATGCCCATTCTCTCTGTTTCCTGGTAATGGCACTAAATAATACGTGTTGCGAGGCTGTAGAGAACGTGCATGTGCATGTGCTGCCATCCAGCTGAACTTGGCCATTGTCTCGTGTGCCGCCGCCGCCGCAGAGCCAACCCCTGTGTTGACGTGCTTCATAAACATTTAACTGCCATTTCGCAGAGCTCTAACAAGTCATGCAGAGACACACTGGGTGTCCCTAACAACCTCTCTTTTTTTTTTTTGAAATTACTGACATTGTAATTTACCACTGGGAATGTGGTTGGTAATTAGCCAAAAGCATCAACAACAAGGAAAAAAAAGCACATCACACAGACGCAGGGGTGCATCCACAGAGACAGACTATTATATTATTCATTTTCAACCTCACGTACATGTTTGGGGGGGGCTTGTAATGCCCACCCTCCTGGGCACTGCAGGGCTACTTTTGTACACATCATTCAGACAAGTCAGAATTATATTTCATTTTCCTGCAGAGGAACTCATTCAAACTTCATTAGCCTTCTGGGCTCAGAGGAGCACGATGGCAACAGCAGAATCCAGGTGTGATTTAACATTGCTGGGTTCAGCCATCATTCATATGGACTGAGAGTGGTGGTGGTGGTGAGGAGGGGGGGGTGCAAGTAATGGTGTACTACCTCTCATGGTTCCCAAATGTAAGAGATTCATCAATACAGCAGACATGGCTCGAATACATGTCATGTAATGCCAGAGAATAAACACCACTGCACAGGCTGGGGGCATTTTTACAGGTTACATTGTTAGTTATTGTTAAAGGGCACATATTATATAAAGTGACAGTTCCTGTCCTGTCCTTTTGATCATGACGCAGGTCTCAGATATATATATATATATATATATATATATATTAAAAAAATATTATAGAATCATCAAAGTATTCAGAAAACAGAGCTTTAAAACGAGCCATCAAGACTTCCTGTAGCTTTGTGATGTCACAACAACCATCATGCCCAGCCCAAACTTGCACCATCCAGACTTGCAGAATCCGGTTTTGTGTGTTTAGAGCAAGAAACAGTTAACCAATCAGAAGAGCAGCTCAGACTCACCTCCCTGTACTTTTCCACCTCTACAGAGAATCCTTAAAAAACATGAATACGTCTTTCCATGGATATCAAAACAAGAAGTTTAAGTTATGAAACCTTTTGAAAGCCTGAATAGCGCATTTGATTTTCATTTTTTTCTTTTAATATTTAATTTCGTTCTTGTATCACTAGCACAGAGATGGCATTGCAAATTCATGACAGTGGAAACACTGTTTTTCTTCAACTTGGTGTAAAGACAGGAAGATCAAGGGGAAGACAAACAAATGGAGGAGTTAAACAAAATCCACACTGGAGCAAAACAGACCTGGAGTCATGCTCTTTGTGATCCAGACATTTCTATGTTAACATCAGCTTTAACCACAGTAACATCTTAGGTCCGTTTTTAGCATAAATCACATTGAAGGAGGCAACTCTCCCACATGCCTCCAGAAAGTGGATGCGACAGCTAAATATTTTCTTCGTTCTTCTATTTGACATTTCTTGTGACCACAAAACTCCTGCAACATATTTTCTCCAGAAAAAGAAACAAAAATGCCTGAAAGCAAGAACGAAGATGTCTGGGACTCATGCTGGAGACTCCCTGCCATCGGCCGTGCCTGGTGTGCAGCGGGGCACATGCCAGGGCAGGCTGCACAAAAATAGCAGCATTACTAAGTAACTAACTATCTTAGGAGGGTTTGGCTGGTCATGGCACCCTGCGGAGGAAACCCTGATGTGTTCTCTTAGATGCACACAGACACAAAAAAGAGAAAACTAAAGGCTAGAGCTGGAGAAAGAAAAAGGAGAGAGGAAGTGTATACAGTGTGAGATTGGTTTTGTGCACCTTGATGTGGATACGATGGCCTGTAAGAGACTGAGAAAGAGAGAGAGAGCACACAAGCCATGGTCATGCACAGACAAGGTCGATAACTGTAGCATCTGTGTCGTCGTCTTTTCTGTCCTTTATTTATTTATTTATTTTTGCTCCCGTAGAGAGAAAATTGAGGTGAGGTCAGTCAGGTATGAATGGCCAGTTGGTATCATTCAGTACTGTGGTCTTCATGGCTTCATACATCAAACACATATGAAAGTATGTGACTGAAATGTAACTGACAAGCAGTCACTACCATATATGTACAGTTTGCAGAGGGTGAAAGTGACGTAAGAAATCATCTATAGCAGCAGATTCAACACTCGCCAACATGATGGTTATATGACTGTTGTGTCATGCAGAAGGGTGATATGGCCTAAAGTTTAAGACTCGTCCCTGTGGCAGGTGTTGATGAATCCAGGCTGTTAATGCACCATATCTTTGGTGATTTGAAACACCACCACATCTGTAATGTCTTTCCACTGGCCACTCTTCTTCTTCTATGGTATACTATGGGGAAATGATTCCACTAATGTCACCTCTTTTGCCGCTGCTGGAGTAAATGAGTCGTGACGCTGCTTTGAGACACTACAGACTTTTTTAAACTTAACAGTGGACATTGGTTTGCTCCACATCGAATGCTAAACACCTGACAAACCACTTCCAGACGACTGAGGAGATCTCTCCTTGATAAGCACGTGTCTCACCTGTGTCTGAAGAGAAGACTTATGTTACTACACGCTGTGGGAGCTCAGGGAGGTGATGGTGACTCTGTAGCTTAATTATCCAAGTTAAAGTGAAATTGGTTTTCTGTTTTTAAACATTGTCCTTGATAAACCTGAAGTAATTGATAAAAATCAATCTAGTTTCATGACCTTTTTTTTTTTTTTTTTTTTACAGGACAGTATGGAGAGACAGGAGACTGATGGACAGAGACAAGCTGAATGACAGGCTTCAAACTGGGGACACTGCAATCACGTGGTATGTACCATAAACACTTGATCACTTTGTCTTATACAGTTGTGTCTCTGTCCTCAGATATGTAAACACCTGAGTAAGTACTCAAACCACCTCCGTGGTAGTTTCCACAATGGTAGGTGTCTCTGGGAATACACACACACACACACACACACACACACTCAAGGCAAAAACAATACCAGCGCTGCTGCTGCAGCTGCTAACGAGTGTGTATTAATATTGAGCATCTGAGAGTAATTGTATTAGCAGTAATACAGGGTGGGATATGCGACAGCACTGAAGAGGCAGAGTCAGCACAAAGGTAAATACCACCAATTATTTAAATAAACTAGTTCTGCATTGCAGAGTGTGTGGCGGCAACAGTATGAAGTTGTCATGTATGCTTTATGCTGCTGCTGCTGCTGCTGCATCTTATTAACTACGCACACGTGTTGCATGGGTTAGATAAAGACTGCTGCTCCTGGTCACTTTGCAGTCTCCTCTATTGTTTTCCATCAGTGACTAAAGGGAGGTTAAAGGAGTCAGAAATCCCCCAGTCCAGATATGGAGCTTTTCTTTGCAGCGAGCACAGTGACCTTCGTTCCCAAAAGTAATTTCACATTCTTGTTTATTATGTTTTGAAAGCATCACTTGAAGCACTATGAATCAGACGTTTCTCAGAATCAATTCATTCTCATGCTCATCACAGTGTGTTTACTCATCGTATGTGTCTTGAAATTGATGCACATTTAGAGTTACAGTTACACCTGCTTTGCATACATTCGGTGAAAGTTGTTGCAAATGCGATATGTCTCATAAATGTCTTCGGGAGAACCGAATCTTAAAGGCAGTCCTCGGGCGAGACGTACATTTTTAATATCATTTTTATAGATAATGATGGGCCAGAAGTCCTACAGGATACATTTGGTGCTGCTTTAGAGCTATTTCATCGGTGAATAATTCATGATTAAGAAATGAAACTTTGAATTAATCTAATTTGAATTTTAATCTTTGGCAAAGTGAAGAATGATTGAAGGACCTGGCGTTAGCATCCAAATGCTCATCGTAGATGTTGGTGTCTGGCTTCCTGTTCTGCCCACAGGAAGAGCGAGGGAAAGGAGGGGAGTGTGTGTGTGTGTGGGTGTGTGTGTGTGTGGGTGGAGGGAGGGGGGGGGGCAGCTCGTAGCAGCTCAGTTACAACCTTCATATCATGCTGCAAAAACCTGATGGAGTCCAGCTGTGAAAACATCAATTATTCTTCATGGAAATATCTCATGCAATTACTGTTGATGAATATGGACCATATGGAGCATGTGAAGAAAGTGATTAGCATAATACAGATTTGTTGTGTCTTTGTGTGTCTGTGTGTTGCATGGACATATACTCTGTTATCCTGTTCCTCTGTTCAGGCCATTGAACGTGCGTTAAAAAAAAATCTGCCTGTGGATCTGTCTCTGTCACATTTTCATTTTCTACTTGTGGCACCGCAGGAACAAAAGTGATGAAGTTAATGACACTGTCAGTCTGTGTTGCTGACATTTCCCTATTGACATCTTCAATCCCTCCATTTACATTTCATATCAGGATGAGCCACTGACTGGGGCCCCATGTGAAAGGCCAGGCTGGATTAAGGTATCACCGTGATGGTATGCTACCTTACGGACAGACAGACAGAAGACCTAAATCCCTGTCTGGATCAGAGCAGGTCTCAAGCTGCTGGTAAGCTCTCATCAGTCTCAGCCTCTGCCTCACAGCACTCCCCCTTCTCATACCTCCGGAGATCAGGCATGATGGCATGTAATGGTGGATATAATTGCTTTGTCCTCTATCTATCTTTTTTTTTTCTCTCCCCACTCTGACTTGGAAGTAACCAAATGAGATGAGGTGACACATGAGGAGAACATGAGCTCCCTCTGTCAAAGAGCCCAGTGATTTCTGTTTGATGTCCAGAAGCAAATGTCAGATTGGCTGCAGTCCGACAATATTTTGTTGGTGTATCTGGCAATGCTTTTCTCTTCACCCACATGCATCTGGTATCTGGTATCGGTGCGAAGCAGGAAGAATCAGACGCAGCATGCTGACTGAATATGTTGTTCTCTCTCTGTTTAACAGAGGCTCATAAGCCCTAAAATCATGTTTCAGTTCTGCAAGCTTGCTCCTCGGGACTGTAAATAGCCAGTATCAAACAGCGAGTGAAGGTAGAACAGTAATCCAAAACAGTTGTAGGGATTTTCCTCCTCTCCTACAGATACTACGGATAAAGTGATTGTCTTATTCTCTGTGTAACACTCATGAGTCAGAAAATGTGTCTCTCATTGTTGCGGAACATATCCCATCCTCCATAACCGTGAAGGATAAGGATATCCAAGGTCCCTTGTTAGTATGCAAAACATTGCATCATATTTTTTCACCATGTCTCATTTCCAATTGCAAATGGAGGGGAAGGAATGAAAAATATGCAGGAGATTACTGCGTTAAACAATTTGGTTCTGCTTAATAGTGACTCCTTTGATTTGGTCCCGGGCCCCTGAGATGAGCGTGGATGAGGGATGATTGAGATGCATGGAGGAGCTTGTTCCTGGCTGCCTGCTCTGCCGAGCAGGCCTCCACTTCACCATAATAAGAGGTCATCCCTGTTGGAGTGTGGAAATGTGTCTAATTAAAACAAAATGCTTTATCAAGAGCCGAGGCAAAGTGAGCAGCTCCAGTAAAATAAATAGCTGGCAATTTCCTGAGATTCATATTCTGATAAGCATCTTATTAAAACAGGCTGCTATCTAATGGAAATGCTTTTGCATTGTAAGAGCACTTTTTTGCTCATTCTCTCTCTCTCTTTCTCTCTCTCTCTCATCCTCTTCCAGCCTCCATCCTATGTGCGTGTGTGCACGTATGTGGCTGTTTGCATCCATGTGCGTGCTGGGGTTTGTGGGTAAGAGAGACGAGCAGCACAACAAATCAGCGGTCTACCTCAGTTGGTTTGGGATTTTGGGTTTTTGCTTACCTTGCAGTTAAGCAGCAGTGTAAATTACTCAGTGCTGCGGGCGCAAAGTACTTAATTGTTTTTCTATATCATCATTATTCATCTTCCCTGACAGCTCAATCGTGGCAGTGATGTGTTGAGAGATGGACCATCAGTACTTTTGCCTCTTTCTCTCTCCTCCGCCGCCGCCCCTCTCTCTTGCTCTGTTGCTATTTTGAGATGCCATGTTTCCATACTGATGACATCTGAGTCCATGATTTGTTGCCACAAGTCTGATGTGTGAGATTACAAGCACAAGGCTGCAGCTCATGGAATGCCTCCGAGCAAGGACAAAATAATAATAATGATAATAAAACAAAAAAAAAACACACACACATACAATGCCTCTCTGTGCTAACACATCAGAGCAGCTCGCAATTACTACGTCTCCTGTGATTGCATCTCTGTGGAAATTAATTGCTATTTTAATTTTGTTTTTCCATTGATAAATCCTGACAGGCTGAAGAGATGCCTCCGAGTGAGAGACACGAGATGATTGGGCCGCAGATCAAGCATAGTATTGTGTTCAACTTGAACGTCGGGGGTGCGTTGTTTTTCCCCCCCCGAAGAGGGCAAAACTAAATCACAGCTGTGAAACCTCTTCAAAATAAAACACAGACGCTGAGATCACCGCACTGAAATCCTGCAAAATGCTGCAATTTGACTAAAACTTGAACTTGGGCATGATGGTGTTCGGCTGGATTTATTTTACTTGTCTCTCCTCTTGTACTAACTCACTGTGTGTAATATTTCAGAGTGGGAAAAGTGGCCGATCATGTGTGCACAGCAGTGGGCTGCTGGTCCACCGCTGATGCACTGGCCTGCCTGTATGAATGTGGTTTTCTGTGTGTAAGTGTGCATTTGCTGATCACATGGCATTAGTCCCAGGAGCCTCTTGAGTAGCAGCCACTCTAACAGGTGGATGGTGGGAAGCGAACAGTGGGGGTGGACTTCCCTAATGGAGCTGGTTCAAATGCCACACACATCCCAGTCCCAAGACAGTTTACACCTCTGCAGTGAGAAATAACCCACAGAGTATGATGAATGTTTGTCGAGGTGTGTGTTGTATAGGTGGGTGCAGCCATATCAACACAAGACCGACAATGATTATTAATTGGTTTTCTCATAAATAATGAGGTTAATGATAATGTCCCCCTTTTTAATAGCTGAAATCATTCAACCGAGAAACATCAATAATTGGCATCATATGCACCAGACGAACAGTTTTGTATTAAATCTGAATGTTTCCTGGTATTTGTTTTTCTCTGCAGTCGGGCTGATTGCTTACACGGGTCAGAGAAGAGAGGGAATGGAGCTTCAGTGGAGTCGACAGGTTGCCACATTCCCTCGTGATACCTTCAAATATGGCTGCAGGGGGAAAGAATTAAAGGCATCACAAGAGGCCCCTTTGAAACCTTCCAACTTGGTATGAAATCACCGCATGCGGGCACTTTGATCAGCGGACGGCCGAGCGGCAGCCCCTGCGGTCGGCCATCTCTCCACATTACCATTGGGAGCCTCACTCCCAGCGCTGCACGCACCCCTCCACCTGACCGCTGTTTGATTTGCTCACTGAACTGATCTTCCAACAAATAAGCTTTGTGCTTTTGCCGTGAATTACCCCCCACCCCACCCCACCCCACCCCATCTCTATCTCACCGTCACACATGCCTTGCAGCATCGCTTCCCCCTCTTCGCATGCACCCGGCTGCCCTGTACATCCAGAGATAAACAGTAGGTACTGCACATCACACAATCATAATTCCTGCAATTAACCTTTTCACCCTCCGTGGGCTTTGAATCCCGCGAGTTTCCTGCCTCGCCTCTTCACTCAAGAAAGTCTTTGTCTTCCAGGCTGGAGTCCAAATGTAAACAATGCAAAGTCCAAACCAACGGCGTGCCCAGCTGACAACCCCCTAATGACCAATGATGTGTGCTTTGATTTCAGATTCGGTGTGGACAGGTGCCAGGAGCAGCAGAGGAGGCTCAGCTGCATCACTGAGGGTGTGGACACATCCTGGCGCAGCCCTCTGCACACGGCAAGAGATCTTGGGTTTAATGAAAGCCTGTGACAAGAGGTGAGTCCGTGAGTTATGAGCACATCAATAAGCATCTGCTGTATCTTTGCATTGAATTAAGGTGCTTGAAAGAGCACAGTCGCCGAGCTGAGCCTGACAGGTGGGGAAATGCACCTGTTTTCCTGTTGGACTGTCTCTCACATGATATTTGTGCATGTTGATTGAAAATTGAATCAAATAGCAGAAAGTTTAAGAAATTAGAGACCAAGCAAAAGTGTTTTTAAATGTTAGTAACTGAAGGTATGTTTTCCAGGTTCAACATTGCACTTGTCTTTTCCACTGTTGCCGAATGTGCAACCAGCCTCGGTGAGTCGATATGTGTCCTGAAGTGAAACATGACTGATAATATCGTACTGTATGTAATAACCAGACTTCACCTTGCAAAATGGGTTAATCTATCATCTCTCCTCTGCGCAAAACAGGCAAAACCCTCTTCCAGACAGTTCTCTGCAAGCTGTTCTTTCAATATGAATTGAGTTATGTTCCAATCAAACAAATCACAGCTCGTTCAAAACAACCCTCGCTCCAAACAGGGCCGTGAGTAATGGATTGAAAAAGTCTGTATTTGATTACCCCTGCCGCCCAGGGTTGACTAAGATCCATTTGAGAGGCAGTGCGGTGGAATTCCAATATGGACACCCTCCAGCTATTGACCCCGTCTTTAAGTGGGCGCTGTGCTTTTAGTGTACTTACACTGGTTGTTCCACATCTTCTTCCTCCTGGCAGTTTTGCAATACTTTTTGATGGCAGACACTGGCTCCCTTTCCCCCACTCTGCATTATTGATGCATCAGAGAATGTGGATAGCCTAGTTTGTTTTTTTTGTTTTTTTTGTCATAACCCACTCAGGGCACAGATGCAAGGAGATAAAGGCTTGGTGTTTGGGGGATGTATTAACTCTTTCGATGTTGTTCCATCGCTCTCACAGGAAGAAAGAGACGTATTTGGTGCAGTCCTAAGGAGGAGGTGGGGTCGACACATGGCAGCTGATGTTCAGAGATCTGTCATCTGAGGCGTGGTGGTGCAGTGGTTAGCACTGTCAGCACCTCAGTTCTGGGTTTGAACCTGCAGACTGGTGGTTGTGCGGCGTTTGCATGTTCTCCTTGTACCTGCATGGATTTCCTTTGGGTTCTCCAGCTTCCTCCTACAACACAAACACATGCAGGTTACCTAATAAGACTGTAAATGGTTGTTTGTCTCTATTGGTGGACTCTGTGCACCCTGCCCTCGTCCTATAACAGTTAAAGCGCTGTGGCTATTTGATTAATGACTTTTGAATGTGTCTGCAGCGTGAACCTAAAAAAAAAAAACTGATAGAGCAGCATAAAGAAGAGAAGATGCACTGTCATGACTTGAAGCTCTGTGCACCACCTCATGCAGACTACCTCACATGTACACTCATCATGCTGTAGAAATGAATTTGGTCCCTGCACCGTGTCACTGGTGGTGCATTTTTAGGACGTGCAAAGTCTTGATGGTTGAGATCATTATCTCCAAAACCTGAAACATTCCTGTTCAGTGAGCGCATGGTGTGAAAAGAAACAACAACAACAACAACAAACACATGTCTAAGCCAAAGAGAGAGGAAATATAAAACTAGAGAGAAGAAGAAAAGCAGACTCAAGAATAAAGAGAGAGACGGAGCAGCAGCAGCAGCAGCAGCAGGCTCTCCGTTTGGCCCATAGATGGCAGTAGTCTAACAGAAACAGAGTGGACACTCGCTGACTGGCTTCAATGTGAGCTGCGCACATAAAACTGTGATGGGTAAGAAACATTTTCCTCATAAATATGATCCATTGTCCAAATGTTTGTATCAATATTCAACCAGTTTTATTCAGTTTTAAAGATTTTCCAGAAGGAATGATGTGATTTTTCCTTTTTTTCCAAACCGGGAACAGTTCATTTCTACAGATTTCACCAAATGATGTCAGAAACTTGAGGCTTGAGCTCATCGCTCCTCGAGCTTCCTGCAGGTAGGTGAGGTGTCTCTTTTTTTGGCACGTGGTGGGGGGTGGGGGTGCCATGGAAACCTGTCATGCAGTATCTTGTTCACATCAAAGTGCTCAAAGTGTTGTCGGGGGGGGGGGGGGGTTCTTGTTAGCTCAGTTGTGATGTTGCTCCGAGGCTCAAACGTTGCATCATCTTCAAAATGTTTCTTTAATGTATTTATTATTCATGTTTTTCTTTGGGCGGAAACAGTTAACACCACAATAAGCCGTGTGAGTGAGTGTGAGTGTGAGGGGGGCTGGGTTTAAACGCGCAGTGTGCCGGTGGCAGCGTAGTTTACACACACACTCACACACACTCACTCACTCACACTAACACTCACACTACTGTACATTGATGGAGCCGCTAATCTGAGGCAGAGCTCTGTGAGGAAGCCACGCCGCCGGAGACGCTGCGTAGAGAGAGAGAGAGAGAAAAAAACACCCACCCCAGCACACCGCTCCGCCGTGCCCGGACGATGGTGGCAGAGCCCGGCCACTGCTGCTCCGTAAGCCGCTGTACAGTACCGGCCAGCCGCCCCGGAGGACGCTGAAGCCCCAAACTGAAGGAATGTGTCGCGCGCGTTGACACGGTCCGGTGAAGTCCCGTCAGGTCACGGTGACGGCTCTGCCGCCAAGTTCACACTCTGAATCTGCAAATTACTCTCGGTGTTGAAGATTTTTTTTTTTTTTTTTTTACTTGAATGAATGACGCCGCCGCCGTCACCACCACCACCACCGGCGCTGAACAGGTCTCGTGAGCAGATACATCCACGGAATTGGAAGAAGAAGTAGTGAACGTGAGATTACCGGAGCATCCGCCGGTAACGGGAGACTTTATCCTGACAGAGCCTTTGGAGACATTTCTTCTCTCTGTCTCTCTCTCTCTCTTTTTTTTTGGCGACTGTGGATGTGAGTCTCGTGCATCAGTTAAAACCCAGAAGACAGTGAAGCAGTCGCGCGCCGGAGGGAACAGGATAACCTGGAGATCCAGCTTTTCTTTTTTTTTGTTTTTTTTTTTTTCCTTAAATGATGAGGTGAGTCCATGATTTCACATGCACGGCTAAATCTGCTTCAGTGGGTGTAAATGTGTCTTTAAATCCCTTCATCACTGTCATATGAGCTATGGACTCCAAAAAGGAACAAAAAAAGCAGCAGCAGCAGCAGCAGCAGCAGCAGGAGGAGCAGGAGCAGGAGCAGGCACACTGTTGAGGAGGAGGAGAGGGCTAATTTCCGACACTGCGGAGAGACAACTGAAGAGAGACATTTTTCATTTTAGGCTGCAGGCTGTGATGAGGCAGCAGCCCGGCTCGGCTACTTTAACCACAGCCTGCACTCCAGTGACTGCTCAAGTGCAATCATGAGACATTAGTATAGGTTTTTTTTTTTTTTTTTTTTTTTTTTTAACAGCAGCTGCATTGGTTGTGCATGTGGCAGATCATTGCATTGGAGCTGTGAGGTCTGCACCTACAACAGGCTGAGCTTTGGATCCTTCACATTTCTACCTATTCTCTCTCATTCATCATTGGGCTTCGTCCTCCTCCTACACCATCATTATTGAGTTACAGTCTGCTCCACAGAAATGATCCTTCCAGGCAGCATCGTCCTAGCTGATGGGATGGGATGCTCCTGGCTTGTGTTAGTAAGATCTACTCCTCCAGTATTTAATGAAGTTACTGGAGTTATTTTTGGAGTCTTTATGTGATGATGCTTACAAGCATCACGCTGCTGCTGCTGCTGCTGCTGCTGCTGCTGCATGGACTGTCTGATGATGCCGGTTTGTTGACCTTGATTGTGAGCTCAGAAATACACAGCTCTAATATTGAAGTAACTACACAGTGCACATGAACCAGTTTAAGATGTGATAACGCCGACCGGCTGTGTCGCAGGCTTACAGAGACCTTGGACGTGTTTGTCACTGCAACAAGTGAACCTTAAGCCTGCAGACAGAGCTGATGATCAGCTGCCTCACTTTTTGTGCTTCTTAAAAATAGAGACAGTGAATCACTTTCACAAGGTCACTGATCGAGTTACAGCCTCGTCCTCTGTTCTGTTCGGTCAGACTTGTTCTCCTCTAGTGGTAAAACAAACAAACAGAAACTGATAAAAGAAATAACAAAAGGCAAATGAGTCAGAAAACAACTCATATATTGCTTCTAACTAGCATCAGTTTATACCATGGTCAACTCTAGACCTCATCTGTCCAGTTCAGCAGATGCACCAACAAATCTTCATCCTCTTGTCAGGCTGCCAGCGGGTCCGGCAAGCACCCGTGACAATGACTCTAAAGAAAATAAATGTTGTCTTAAGTAGAAAATTGCCTCACATTTGCATGAAAATAACTTACATCTGCCACGGCTGATGGGTAGCATATTAATCCCACCGCTCGTGCAATCAAAACCTGCTCCTTCTTGGTTGAAATCACTGTTGTTGTTGTGGGGTTTTTTCTTTCTTTCTTTCTTTCTTTCTTTCTCGTGCGTGTGAAGCGTGACCGGCTCACATCGTCATTCTAATATTCATCTCAGAGTGAAACAGTGGTTTGACCCCAGAGCCAGCCACCAGGGTGGAAATAGCTGCCTTTTGGAATGAACAAACCAGAGCACAGCGTTGGTTTGATTATTACATGCTGATTATGTTCACCTAATTAACTCCAATCCAATGGAAAAAAAACCCCACACTCACAAATAGTGTGCTGTTACCACTGAGCAATCAGTCCGTCTGACCAGCAGCTGTTATATGACTGTTTGCTCCACTCGTGTTTGTTCTGCTTTGGCTCAAATTCGGGTTTTTTTTCTTTACTGTCTATGAACCCACATTAACCTTATTGGACTCCAGTTTATTGCTGCTAACTCGCTTCTTTGAAGACAAGATCATACGAGAGGATCGCAGTTATAAATATCTCCAGAGCCGTTGTTGATCGTCTCAATTAATTCTAAAAGCAGCCGAATCACAGCCGGTTTGTTCTCTTTTTTTTAAATAATGGAGGATATGAGCAAAGATGTTAAGAATTCTGCTCAATGAATCACTTTCAAGTGATGCCTTTGAAGGCAACGCTTGTCTGAGAGAGCTCTTTCGAGCACCACAACATCACACGTTCGTCCAATCAATAAGGTTAACCTCGCCGAGCTGGAGAGAAATTGCTTCAACTGGACAAACTTGGATCGAGCTTTGGTGGAGTAACACTCATGTTCTCTGCTGCTGCCGCTCCACTTCACCTCTCTGTAGGGGTCTGGGAGATTTTTGATTGGATTTACGGCGAGGGTCAGCAAGGTATTCAGTAGTTAGTCGATCTGCATGAGTCTGTTTACAACTGCTGCTGTTTCCTTCGGGGGGGAAACATACAGGTCTTGTGTTCTTTTAATGAAGCTGTTTTCTCCCCTGCCCTTAAAGACAAGCTGGATTTATTTGAGTCAGGACTGTTCACTGTTCACTGCAGATATTTCATCCTGACTTTGGGAACAGATAGAATCAGCATCTGTCAGTGTTGGCGGCAAACTCTGCTGATGGGTGCACACGGCTCGAGAGCGTCCTCTGTCGATGGAGCGCAAACAGAAAGCAGGAGCTAATTGTCGGACCACAATACGACTGTAGAACCTCTCTTCATTCATTCATTCATTCATTCATTCATTCATTCATTTACTCATTCACTCAGTCCCCTCCAGTTTCGCCGTCCAGCAACTATGTTGACATCATTAACTAATCTGTTTTAACTGCATGATTTGCTGCTGAATGAGTCGCTGCTGCTTCTCTTTAATGTGTGCTGTGTCACCACCAGCATTCACACAGCACACTGCTTGCTTGCTTGCTCCTCTCTGGACACCCCCCCACACACACACTCCTCTCCTCCCCTCCTTCTCCTCCCCTTAAGGCAGCCAGTCTCACCACAGTTTAGCTTGAGAGATTTTGACAAGTCGCTACGCATGCAGGCAGAATCCTTGACCTATTTCTTAATGAGTGAATACTGCAAATGCGCTCGGCGGCTGTGTATTCTTCAACAACACCCCCCCCACCCCCCCATCCCAACTGTCTTTTGCCTGCACACACACACACACACACACACACATGCACAGAAAAAAAAGACACATGCAGATAATGGCGCTTTTGTGACTTGACTGGCTCATTCTCCCACAGATACAGGTCCTCCTGCTGTCTATCTGCTTCGAGTGTGCAAATAGTGAGTGTTTGTTTTAATGCAATTGGGCTCCCGTCTTCCCCCTCACTGTGGGCTGTTTATCTGAACCTCTCAACTGTCCAGCTGTCACAACAGAGATCTCAATCTCCCTTGACCCACACACACGCTTCGCTCCTTCGCTCCTTGTTATGTGCATGTTTACCCTGGGAATCCTGCATTTTATGGCAAAGTGCGTACGTGTGAGGATTGACACGAGGGAGATCTGGATCTGCGGTGACATTGATCAAGTGGAGTGCAGCCAGGGAGAACATTGAGTCTGAGAAGAAGATGTGGCAGAAGAACACGACTGCCTCTTTCTCTTAATCCACAAAGCAGGCTGACACCATTTCTATCTTCCCTTCTCTGGATAATTACAAAACTACTCAAGTTTTTCTACCTGTCCCTGATTCTTTAGGCGCCGCAGGTATTCTCCGTAGGCGATGATTATCCTAACAAACATTCTCCGAAGGTGTTGTACTTGCAAATACTCTGAGAACTGAGGACTTTGCACCTCTGCACCTGGTATCAGATGACACAAAACTTAAAAGTGGTGACTCTGATACTCAGATACCAGGGCAAGTATCAGCCCTAAAATTGGGAAGTGATATTGGAGAGCTTCCACAGCATTACAACATGATATCAACAGAGCTCGTGTTAGAAAGCAGAGCAAATTGATTTCCAGACTCACTCCATTACGTGGATGATGAAGTGATAGATCTCTTTTCAGGGAGAAATAGATAGATTTTCATTTACTTCGTCCAGAAGTCCTCGCTAATACTGTGACTGAGTCAGAATATATTCAGTCAGGATATTTATCTCAGTGCCTCCCTGTCCTGCTGCTCTGTGCCAAAAGATAAACTCTACTGTTGAATACCTACTTCTGAAGACGCTCGCTTGACATTAACATACAGATGCACGTGTGTGTTAAGATGCTCTTTGATAATTCCCCCACAATAGCAGATGATAGAAAACACCACAGGGCTGCGTTTAATGGTCCAGTCATGCTGCCGCTGCCGTTTTCATCATCTTGAGTAGTTGTGCGTGTTGCTTTCAGTGACTTATTGAATCGTTGAAACCGTTTTAAATTGATGACTACAGGCCACTACATTGTTAAGTAGCAGCTTGCCCAGTATGAGCAACACATAGCACAGAGTGCAAAAATCAATGCCACTCCTTTGCATTTCATTTTTCACAATACACAGTGAGACTTTATTCTTTTTTTGTATTACTTGAAAGGGAAAAAACACCCTTTATGCTGTGGTGGTTTCCTGTACTAGTGGGATTTATTTTTCTCTGTGATAGGCCACAGTTTGTCCCCCACCCCACCCAACAAGATGCAGGCTCCAGCCAACCAGCCTCATCAATGGGACAGGGGACGGTTACCAGTCGTCCCTCTGCCAGACGCAGCCGTGGCCAGTTCAGATCCTGCACTCTCCATTGATGGCAGCAAGTTAGCAATGAACCCCAGTGTGCACTCCACTGTCCCAAAGGCCTGCCAGCTTGCTGAAACAAAGCCTTTTGTAGGGCCACTAAATCCAACAGATGGAGAAATGGACAGTAAATGAAAGTAGAGAGAAAGGGGAATAAAGGAATTTAGTGGAGCATGTTTGTGGGAAGGCATTTAGGCAACTCCTCTGGGAAGCCTAACACCCTTACAATGCAGCGTTGGCAGAACTTAAACGTCCTCTCGTTGACGTGCCGCAGGATCGGCTTTGGGAGGCAGTCTGCGCACGACGTCTCTCCAGGGCCGGGGAGGCCTTTTTATTAAGATGTTAATGGAACTGCCTTCATGACACATTTCCATGGGACAGGATCCCTCGCCTCTGCCATTCTTTAGCGCCTCAATCCTCCCGCCACACTCATCAGTCTCTTTCCCTCACACAACAGTCTGTTTAGGTATTCAGCCCCATCTCCACCCCCCCACCCCCCACCCTTGCCCGAGCGCTCTCTCAGTCTTTATCTGATCTCTGCTGTCAGAAGCCGTCCTATATTTTGCCACGTGTAACAAAATTACGCGATGCCAAAGATAAGGGGCAGCAAGGGGCCTGTGGAATAACAAGTCTGGCTGTTTGTTTGTCACTGATCTTCACACTGGTTGGAAGTCAGACTGTCACCGCAGCAAGCCGTGAGGGCGGCTGTTTATGTTTTTTTTTTGCGTCATATTTTTGTATTTTTCCACCAAACGCTGTCAGCTGGTCGGCCGTTTCCACAACGCTACCTGCATCACTCCCCCCTCGGTCACCACAGCCCTGAAACATCTCCCCAGTTCAGCCCAGTGTGGCCCAGTGTAGCCCAGTTCAGCCCGAGTGGCTTATCAGAGCAACAACAACAAAAAGGGAGTAGGAGAAAGACCACAAGCTTTACATACAAATGCCTTGACTTAGTTCATTTTCATGAAAGGCACTGAATGCATTGTCTCTACCATTTTCTCTTTTCACATCCATTTGAATATAAGTCAGTTTAGCCTGGCACCATCAATAATCAATTAGCTGGTGTCATGGGAGGATGTGTCTTTTTGTTTGGTGGAAACTTGACAATAAGTGAGCAACAAAAGGAGCGGGAGAGAGAGAGAGAGGCTGGAGTGGGAGGGGGCTTGTGACGCCATGGGCAGCTGTCAGGAACAGATGACTGTGTGTGTGTGTGTGTGTGAGAGAGTGTGTATAATTTGTGCTTGGCTGCATGTGTGTGTCCATTTTAATTTATTTTTGTTTGATTGCATGGCACATGTGTGTCTCTCTCTCTCTCTCTTGTGTGTGTGTGTGTGTGTGTGGGGAAGATGAGGCCCCAGAGTAGGCAGTCAGTAGTGAGGGCAAGACAATGCTGCGCTGCCCACACTGCCCCCTGGTGATCAGGATGCCTCTGCCTGCCATTGTCGCCATGGTTACCGCAGGAGGAAGGGGTGCAGACACTGCTTGTCTAGTCTGCTCATGTGCCATAGGGGAGCCTGGCCAACAGCAGCTTTGTCCCTCTACTACATGCATACACTGAAGCCCGATTACAACCGGCACCACTTTTTAAACTCACACACAAAGCAGCGTGTGTGACTTTGACCCATGTATGTAGTATTTACCTGAACTCAGGCCAGTGCTGAATTGTCTTCCCATGAGAGTTGCTGGAGGAACTCACCTCTCAAATACTCCTGTGCTTCAAGGCTCAGTGACATGTATATACCTGCAGCCATGCTCCCTGCATTGTTACTATTTTGCAGTGAGCCGTGGCCTTATCAGGGTGGATGGCTCGTCTCAGTGTGTGAGGCGGCAGACTCATCCTTGGCCTTCAGCAGAGAAGAGAAGAAAAGAAAAGGGGGAATTGGACCTTCCAAAGTCATTCCAGAGCGAGATAGCAAACAGAAAACTCTGTCTGGAAAAGTCCTCCCTTCCCTCGTCTATCTCTTTCCCTCCTACACACACAAACACACACACACACACTCAACCTCTTGATAAACTTTTTCCACTGTTGTAGACCAAAGTAAATTGTGCAAAATTGATGATGAAAGACCTTGAAACTCCCAAATGTTCAAAACAGAATGTGGGCCACCATCTTATTTCCCTGCAACATTGATAGAAGCATAAAGCCAAACAATTACACACAATGAGTCGGCTCACTGCTACTGCTGCTGCTGCTGCTGCTGCTGCTGCTGCTTGAGAATGTGTGACTGAAAACACAAGGAGGCTTCATGTTTTCTAACATGCACAGTGATCGGTCCAGTCAGTCGTGACACCAACAGGAAGGAAGGCTCGTCAGCACATAATGAAAAGAGAAAAGTTGGACTAAAGCTGCTGCCGCCAGTCCTGCAACTCCAGACTCTTTACTTTGGCCCAAGGTGATTTATAGTGTCCTGGCCAAGGGAAATGAATTCTCCCCTGGGACAACAGTTATGTTTATGCATGAATACATGACTCTGATCCGCACACTGAAGCCAGTGGGAGAAAAGGGATGAAAGGTACTTAAAAAAGGGAGGCAGCTTGTTGTAAAGCCCACACACAAATCTGTGCCCAGGATGTCTGCTGCCTTTCCTGGCACACTCAGGGCGAAACCGTTAATAACACTTTATGAACGTGCTGTAATTGCTTTTGCTGCAGATTTTGACCTCGGCTCGACCTTTAAGATTATAGCTTCGTGCACCATAAGCGCAGAGCTTTGTGGAATGTCTGGGATACTGAGAAACAATGAATCTTGTTTTTTCCCTCCTCCTTGATGATTTTTCGGCGAGCCTGTCTTATCAAATGATATCAGCAAAAATGGCCATTGTGAATCGCGCTGTACAAACTAAACGGAGCTACATCAACTGTGTGCCCATCGACTGGCTGCTGTTTGTTGCTGCCAGCCAAATGTTATCAAGATGAATCTATCATAGGGGAAGTTAGATGTTGTTTTCATAACTCGTACTTCCTAGTGCCCCCCCCCCCCCCCCCCCCACTATCAAAGGGAAACACTGCATGTACTATGACGGGAGCTCGGCCCAGACAGACACATTATTCTGCGTCCCTCATACCCAATGAAATGTGAAACATGACAGCAGTGTCTTCATGTAACCTGCAGCGGATGCAAAGAAGATGCAATAAAAACACACACAATCAAAAATCACACATCAGCTGTAATGTAGGTCAGACATGTTGCCTTTGCTGTTATGTTGAGTTGGGATGAATTGAGAAGTATCTCAGGCTGTAATTGTGGGTGTGACAGCGGAGCCTTTTTACAACAGTGGACTTGAAGAAATCCCTGTGTTGTCCATGAAGATGCTGATTAATTCTGACTGCTCTGTTGCATTTGCCTGCCTGATGGAGGCAGAGGTAGAAGAAGAGAGAATGCAGAGAGAGAGAGAGGCAGAGCGCCGGGCAGGTTTGTACTTGAAAGTGATGATTGAGCATCCTTTCTTGTCTTAATCTGCAACAGTTAGGGATTTACAGCACAGAAGCTAATGGTGTCAACCAGCTGATCCACACACAAGCTGCAACTCAAAGGATATTTGACACGTCACGGCCGCTGCAGCCTTCCTCGAAAAAGGCAGAAAAGTTGGGATTTTTTCCCCCCACGTTGCAGACGGCGCCTCTGAGCTTGTAGGTACAGTGTTTACCGTTAAACACTTTGCACAAGCCTCATTGCCTTTGCCGCTGCGAGCCCTCCCCCACATTTCACAGTGAGCATGTTCAACCTGACAAGAGGTGAATAGGTGAGGTGAATTTGCATTTTATTACAAAGTGTGCACAATGTTTCAGGCATTTATTTTTCTCTGAACATAATGTGGAATATAAACAATTTGCTTTTCTCTGGGTTTCAAGGTCTTTAATGAATGTTTTCTTTTTTTTATTCACAAATGTTCACACATCACAGAAGAGGTGGGTCTGATTAACGCAGCTGAGCATTTATTGTAGTTCCTCTTTTCGTTTAGAGCAGCACAGTCCCTCCTCTCTTTCTTTTTGCCACCTCTATTCCCTCTCTTGTATTTATCTGGGAGAGTGAGAGGCAGTGAGAGTGAGCGGGTGGAAGGATGCCAGAGGGGACTGGCATGTGGCTCAGATGCTGGGAAATGTCAGCACATTTTTGCATTCACCTGCTTTTTTGGCACCTTAGCCTGCATTCTGCTGAGCATCCTCTGACAAACAACAAAACAAGAAAAGAAACGTAGGAAATAGAGTTTTAAAGGGGGGGGGGGGGGGTCTGCTGGGCAACGTGTCACTGCTGTGAATAGGTCCAGACCACTTCACACAGTCATGCTGTTACTCATCTGAGGTTGCACACACACATGTACACACACACATCCTCTCACTGCAGTGTAAATCCTTCATGGATTCCTTGTGTGCAGACATTGACAAGGCTGATAAAGGACACCTTGCCTTTGTTTACTTTGCCAAGGCTACAGTATTCATGGCTTGTGTTGTTCAAAGCATTAGTAGCTTCAATGGCTTTGGGTCTGAAAAGCTGAACATGTAGTCTGTCTGTCTGTCTGCCTGTCTGTGTCTGTCTGAAAACATGTACAGTCGTTTCTATGTCAAGGCAAACAACCCCTCCTCTCTTTGCAGACTCTGCTTTGATGCAAAGAAATCGAGAGTCTAACTCTAACAGATTGATTTTTACTGCAGAGTATTTTAGCTCAGTTCCCTAATAACAGCACCAAAGTTTCAAAAAGTAACTGCTTTCTAATGGAGCATTTAGCACTTTCATATTTTTACACTACGTTGGTATTAATATTAATATGTAGGACACTTCATAATAAAAAAAGGAAATATAAACCCCCCACTTTACTCAGTGAAGGAGAGGAATTTGTAGCTGTTGAAGAGGCTGGTGATGATTCACCTCAAGACTGGTTCATATCTTGACCTTGACTCACTAAGGTCAGAGGTCACTCCTTGTAGCTGTGTTGTAACAAAGCACTTAGATCCAGCTGTGCCTTGGCCATCTGAGGAACAGAAGAAACTGGGAGGCGTGTGTGGGATTTTTTTGCTCGTGACACTGAGTCAGACAGGAAGAGAAGAGGAAGCTGGGAAGGGAGGGACAAAATAGGAAGGCAGGAATGTTTTTGTAGAGGTCAAGGGCAAACAGTGTACCAGCCAGAGGTGGAGCTGAGTGGCATCGCTTGCAAAGCATGAGTTTAAGAAAACAAGACAGAGGGCTTGGGAATAGACAGACTGTCCCAGCTTCAGCAGTCTCACAGGGTGTGCAGTAGCAGCAGCAGCAGGGCTACAGGCTCTGATGCTTTAGGTGTGTGTGTGTGTGTGTGTGTGTGTGTGTGTGTTTGCAGGTCTCATACTCCAGACTGATGGGAAAACTCTCCCATTGACTCTGAGCCGGTCCCAGTCAGACTGGAGCAGCAGCGAACCAACCACCAAGTGTCCTAATTAGCCCACTTCAGCATGTTAGTTTGCCCCAGCTGCTCATATTTATATTACTGACGAAATGCTGAACGGGGCTTTTTTTTTTACCCCCCTCTTCGTTACATTTTCTCGAGGGCAGCAAATAGTCAATTTTTATCGTTTTTCTCTTTCCTGTTATTGCAGATTTTTTTCTGCTGGAGTATGATTATATGTTTTCCCTGCTGCTGATGCAGTTTATGGTGAGCAGCAGCAGGGACTGTTTTGTTTGGCTAAACAGGGGTCAGCTGCCAAACCCCCCCCCCCCCCCCCTTCCCTTTTCAATTCCCCTCCTGTGCTTTCCCCCTCCGTCTCCACAAACTGAGAAATGACAGAATGTGGACGATAGGAGGAAATACTTCAGGCCTGCCCGCCGCCGTGTTTATGCTGAGTCTAATGCGGGCATCAATTTCATCATATCCCTCTGCCACAGCATACTTAACATGGAGAGGTTTCAGTTACATCTCTCAATTGGATGGAGAGGGACTGGCTCGCCCGCCGTAGCCTCATTTTACTGCTTCACTAAACCCGCGGCCCGGCATGATGATCGCTTTAAAAGCGGCCGAGCCCCGGCCTCCTCCTCATCATCATCATCATCTATGTGTGCGGTCTCAGGAAAGAGTTAATGTGAGGTGAAAACTTCCACACAGAGGAATTCACATCGCCATGGGTTTGGCACAGGGACGTACTGACGGAGCATGGGAATGCTCTGGCTGATTTATGTTCAGTTATTGCTCCGTCTCTTCATGTTCTTTATTGCTCTTGTGTGTGTGTGTTTTCTTTCCTCTTGATATTGCTCTTTCCCTCTTTATTGCTCTTTCTTTCACCCCTTTTCTCTGTCTTTTTTTTGTCTCTGTGCACTGTGGGATGTGCTCCCAGGCTGCCTCACTTCCTTAACAATGAAACAGATGCTAATTTTAATCATCTTACCAGCAGAGAGATTAGTCTTTGATCAAACTTAATGCTCAGAAAGCAACTGCTGCATTCAGCTTCAGAGGGAGAGAGAGAGAGAATGAGAGAGGCAGGCTTGTGCTTGTAAATGTGATCTGGCGACTAAGGCAGTGGATAGAGGATACTCCACTGGAGAGCTGCTACACTTAAGCCCTTCTTTTATACATGTAATTTTTCTCCGGCCCAACATTTTACATGATGTGCAGTCAAAGCGTTGGAAGAATTACAGTCCAGCTTTTACAGCAGAGCAGGACTCAGACTGTTCCTCCTCTGAACGTCTCGTGTTTTCTCCTCCCTCTCCCAAGACCTACTTATGTGCATGTGAGTGTGTGTGATTACATCAGTGACATGCTTTCCAGAGATCCAAGCCTCTCCGCCGGGCGACTCTATCAAGATGTAGCACGAGAACAATGCTGACGGACATTTGTACGAGGCTCAGTGGCCACATATAAAAAGATGCTCTCCAGTGTCTGTCTGAAGAATATGGATGGCCTGACTATCTCTGTGTAATATCTACAGCTGAGCAAGGAGGAAGGGGTGGGGTGTGCTGGGGTGGGGGGGGGGGGGCAGACTCTGGAGCCTGTGGCCTGTGAAAATGAGTGTGAAGCACTTATTCCCAGGTTCACTGGTGTAGTGGACGGGCTGCAGTAGCTCTTCATACGGCTCTGACAGACTCAGAGCAGCTCTGACAGCCACGAATTGTGTATCGGTGTAAGCGAAGCGGCCTTACATGTGTGTGTGTGCGTGTGTGTGTGCCTCAGCAGCAGCTGCCTCAGTCACCTCCATCTCATTTCAGGCTGCTTGACTTTCCATGGATCACCAAGAAGGGCAGAGCCCGAGCCCGAGTGACTGCAGGTGTAATGACTGCAGGAAAGGAGAGATGGGTACAAGGTGGAGGAAAAAAAAAAAGCAGACTTGGCAAGTAATAGACTGTGGTGTCCAAGGTTTCTCTGTATTTCCTGACTGTTTAAGGCCACCGAGTATAATCCCCCACAAGTCCATGGGGCTGTTTCTCTTCTCCCTCCTGTTCCTGTGACTTTGAACCTAATGAGTATTAGACCTCGTCCCTCCTCCTCCTCCTCCTCCTCCTCCTCATCATCATCCTCCACACTGGCGCTGCCTCCATCTCCTGTGTATTATACAGCAGCAGCACAAAACTCAACCTTCACCACTGTGGTGAATAACACCATTCACTGCTATTACTCTGCCAGCCTACTATTTTTCATTGTACTCCTTCTAGGTCACCATGACACTTCATCACCCCCCCCCCACTGCTCACCTATTTTGCCATGAGCAGGTGCGGTGCAGTTGTTGCCACATGTGTAATAAATGTGCTCCACAGTATTTTCTGCATGTCTGGACTCCAGGGTACATGTTTCCTTTCTGCTCTGGCTTTTCTTTACATTTTTGCTGAGTTTCCTAAAATGCCCCCCCCCCCCCCTTTTTTAATGTAGAAAAAAAAAAAAAAAAGTAGGCCGTCTCAAGCATCCTTGACAAATTCTTTCTTGTGCCTTTTTCTAATTCAGTGCTACATTACAGCTGTTTGGCGAAGTTTCTACCAGCGTTGCTCAGACTTGACAGTTGTGTTTTGATAGAAGTGTTTTGCTGTGTGCTGCTCAGCTCTTAGTGCGCTAACTTACAGGAAACCAGCCAGGGCTGATTTTCCACCGTATCCCAGCCAGCACTTGCATCCTGTACGGGGTTCACACGGAACAGGCCGGAAGGCATGCATGTGCGCTTCAGCACTGATCCAGCAAGTCGCTCACTCACTCCCTCACTCCCTCACTGAGCCAGCTCACTCACTCGTGAACTCGCTCTCTGAGCTCTGTCCTATCCTGTCCTGTCCTGGCGTGGCCTGGCCCGGCCTGGCCTGTCAGCAGCTGCCGCACTCCAGAGGACCGATCAGGTGGATTTTTCATCCACCCAGGAAGCGCAGGGCTGAACTAATGCTTACTGCAGCACTCACTACTCTTTTATAATTCATATTCCTTTGCTAGTCCTCGTTGGACGTGCATACAAATGGAGTGTAAGCTTTTCTCTGCACTCGCTCTGCTCTGTGGCAGCAGTTTTATAACTTTGCTTCTCTTAAAACAATTCCTGGAATTTTTCACATTTCGCTCCGAGTCGCTCTCTGCTGTTGTAGGAAGTCGGCCAGGTTCGGCATAATTACACCCCGCGCTCCCCGTGGCTCATTATTCGGCCATTGTTCTTTAAGAGAACTTGTAATAAATAATTCACTCAAATGTCTCGCTTCAATCATCAGTAGAGTCTTTCATTTATTTAAAGGAGCTATTTATTAGTTTCCCTGGTGCTACAGAGCTAATGTTAGCATCCACAGCTGTTTCCTTATCAGTGAAATGAAAGGCTGTGAGTTTGTTTCTTTACTCACCAACAGCTGCCTCCAGTTTTGAAAGCAACGTCAATATTGACTCTTGTCTCTATCACAGCTTATCATCTCCTCAAGTTAGCATGCTAACCAGCTAGCCTCAGGGCAACACAAACAGTTTTAGGACTTGGTGCTTCATCATAACCTCTTGTAAAGTCAACAATGTCTGAAGCTCTTGTGAAGCGCAGAGAAAATGTGTAAATAGGTCCTTTGACAGTCAGGATTGGTTCATAGCATTCGGCCACTTGCTACTTGTTAAAGTGACTTTAAAGTCTGGAGTAGCACAGAGAGAGAGAGAGAGAGGGTTGAACACCTTTGTTGTGTTTTGTGGCGGTCTTCACAGAAAACAGAGCACTCTGCTTGCGAGGCATGTTTCCCTCTGTGTGAGTAAGCACCCAATTTCCTCCCCACACGCTGTTATTGCCTCTCATCCAAAGGGAGATTGGGCTAAGTAACTAGCCGCAGACTTGATTCTGTGGCGTTTTATCACCTCTGATGAAATTAGAGTCGGGCCTCCACCGGGCCGAGGCAGACAGAGACGGAGAGACGGCGGCTGAACCGATCGCGACGTGTGTGATAATGCATCAGTTATACGTGCTGCCTCGGAGGAAAGAGGCTGAAAGTATCGGCCTCAGTCGGAGGTGTGTGCGTGTGTGTGGGTTGACAGGCAGGCAGCACTGAGCTCTGGGTGATGGCAGGTTTCCTTCCCCCCTGTAAGAAGTTTACATAACAAACAATGCAATCTCCACTTTATCTGTAATTCGCTGTGTGAGCGTATTGTAAGAAATGTCAGGAGTATTTGTCAAGTGATACGAGTGTAATAATCACACTGTTTGATGATCGTTTTCATTTGTAGCTTCCAGGTTTTGCGGAGTCGTTATCTGTTGGATCAGTAACAGTCGGTTGTTACTTGAAGCTGCTTCTGTGCTGGTGTTTCACACGGGATGTCTGGCTTTGGTCAAACCCCCTCCTTTTTTTTTTTTTTTTTTTTTTTTTTTACCCATAATCCAGTTTGGTGAGAAGATACAATGTGAGGACGAAGCACAGCAATGTTTATACTGTTGCACTCAGTGTGGAGGGAAGAGGAGCGGGTCACCGGGGTCAGGCGCTTAAACTCCTCACAAGTTCTTCCACCGCAATAAATCACAGTCATGAGTACGAGATAAACTACCCCGCGAGTGTGTGTGTGTGTCTGGAGCTACTGCTGCTGACCCTGAGCAGACTTGGTGTGGAGTGTGTGTATGTGTGTGTGTGTGTGTGTGTCTGTGGAGTCACTGGATCTCGGGCTGAAAGTCGTAGTCGTGGTGACGGCCGAAACGTGTCACATCTGTTTGTTTGCTCAGTCTTTGCTGTTTGTCAAAATGTCAGAGAGGGAGCGTGGCGAGCTGTAAACATCATTAACCCAGTGGTGAGCGTCCCAGAGAAAACTGCCCTGGATGAGCGTCAGCAATCAAATTGGCCTCATACACGCTGACACACACACAAACACACACACACACACATGCACACACTCTATAGCTGCAGCTGTAGACATCGTCAGTCCATCAGTAAATGACACATGTTCCCTGTCGTATCAGTGGAAAGAAAAAGAAAACCGGTGCAAACTGTAGTTTTTGTTGACGGTGCTGTCGGAACAACAATCACACACACACACACACACACGCACACACACACTCCGCTGTCATGATAATTGCATTGACAGATTATTGATCTTGGTGCTGATAGACCCACAGCTGGCACAGCAGCAGCGAGCAGCGTTCACGTCTGTTATTACATCACCGGTCCTTTTCTCACCGCTCACTGTTACATCACAGACCTGGTCCGTGGGAATCGCACCGTCTGTCACACACTCGCACACACACTTGAAATGACATCACATATAACCGCCTCCCTGTCTTTCTCTCTGCGTACCCCCCCTCCTTTTTTAATCCATGCAGCAGCTCGTGCTGATCTTCTATACACTGTGTTTGATGGAGGAGCTGGAGAGAGAGAGCGTCGCCTGCTGCGTTTCCAGTGCCTGGGTGTTAGCCAGCGCCGCGTAGCCTCATCCTCTCAGCCAGCCTATGATTACACAGCCTATGTCATACACTCCTTAGATGAAACAGTAGCAGGAGAAATTGAAGGGATTACTATGACTGACAGGATTCCCATCTTTTTTTTTCCCTCCCCCCTCCTCCCCTCTCTCTACCACCCACCAACACCCCCACCCCCCCAAAAAAGAAAGGCTTGCATAACCATTGTGGAATTTGGCTGGTGGCTACTGAGAGAAACAACACGTCTCATTGTCTAATGAAGAGATATAGAGAAAAACGAACAGTGTTCACCTCCTTTTTTCAACATGTCTCTGCTTCTCCTCATTTATCCTTCTTTATCTTGGACCCCACTACACACACACACACACACACACACACACACACACCATCCCTCTCGAGTGTGCCAGCCAGCCTTGTGTAAATTTACTCCAGATAATAGTGGCTGCACCGTGCCAGCTTCTGGAGTTGTGGCTGCCGCTGCATTGTAACGGTTTGTTACACAGCTGGAGTGATGTCTGTGCGCCTCCTTTGTCTTCCTTCCTTACTTCCTTACCTCCTTCTTTCCTTCCTTCCTTCCTTCCAGCTCTCGTCCTTCTCACTCCCTTTCACAGGCCATCACTCGCCGTTTCTGTCTCCTTATCTCAATCCCTCTCTTGCTGTATTTTATTGCTCGCTTCACCTTTTCCTTTTTCCCTCCCCCATCCCTCTTCCCCCCTTTCTCCATCCCTCCCTACAGTAGTTGCCTTGGCCACTGAGCCGTGCTCCCGTCTCCCGCTCTGATCCCAATGAGACAAATGATGAAGCAGGGAGTGAGGGTTTGGGGGTAAATGAATGCTTGGGTGATATGTGGCTACTGAAATGGAAGCCATTTTTAATGTGATCTTCATTCGTCTGCCTCCGTGAACCCACTATGTTTCACACACACATGCGCGCTCTGTGGAACAAGTGCTTAATCTCACACATTTCAGATCACTTTCAGAGCTGTTTGGCGGTGCTTAACTGCGGATTTGCGGTGATTATTTGACAGAAGGTTTGGTCCATTGGTGCCTCATTTTGATTGGCTAAATACACCAAAGGTCAGAGTCCAGGCTTTGTTCAGCAGAGTGCAGCTGCAGGCAGATAACACCTCTGCAGGGAGAGTCTGTAGAAAACGAAGGCAAATACACAACACAGGACAGTGCACACACACAAACACACACGCATATTGTGTGTAACGCTGGTGTGTGCATGCATGCACGCTCATGTGCACACACAGGTCATGCTGCAGCTTGCCCTTGTTTGGGTTAATGTCATCTGTATCTTCTTGGCTGAACTGCCCCCCCACCCCCCACCCCCACCGTGTTACGTTCAACTCTGCAGCACATTAATGACCTGGACTTTATGTAATCTGATTGCAACGAGGCCAGAGGAACTGAGCCGCTAATTCATTTTGTTCCAGTCCACACAGGACGCACAATTGCCTGCTCACTCAGACCAGTGCCCCTCTAGCCGTCCTTTGCACCTGCTACCTGGTGCACCAGCCAAGCCTTCTCAGCTTTGCCAGGTCCATTTGTCTGCTTCAACAACTCTTAAATGTGCCATAAGACTTGGCCAGAGAGAAGCGAGTTCAGATATGAGAAATGTCAGATTATCACGCTCGTGTAGTTTCACCTCCTCCGAGGAAAATCTGACCTTATTAACAGGTGTATATGATGTTTTATATATAACACAAGACTTATCATGTGTCATGGCTGCACATTTTTGTACCTCGGAACAGATGGATTCAGACAGTGACGGTTTCTGATGTCACAAACCTGCAGAACCAATCCTGTCAGGTTGTCAGTACAGTGTCAGTTGTTCTGGTCATTGATTTTGGTCACAACAAGACCAACACTCCTTAATGAACGCCAACCATCTGGCTCTTTCATCTTTCACAGTGGTGGTGGGCGGGGCTTAACTCCTCAATGAGGAAGTAAAAGTTGTTGAACTTCCAGACCTAGTTTTCCAGTTTTTTCCTTCTCTCTCTTCATGTGGGGAAACTGTGTTACGTAAAATATTAATCATAGCAGAGTATGATCACATAGTTCAAACATGCCTGAAGAGGAGCTTTAAAATTAGCAGCTTTGTGTGAAGGTGTAGGATTTTTACTCATTACTCAACAGAGGGGACGTCACTCAGTTTGCACTTCAGTAAAATGAGATCACAGCCTGTTTTCTGTTGCGTTTTCCACGCATCAGCCTCCTCTTGCATAATCTGAACCATAATTTCAATATTCTTTTGGATGTGTTGGCGAATCTCCAGTTTTTAATAATTCACATTGACATAATTCATTGTCAGATTCACCAGCCGCTGAAACTACACCACACCACAGGTTCTTTACCTTTCATGCTACACGGCTGCATCCCTCCGCATACGGCTTTCATTACACCGCTATTGACTTTCAAAGTGACAGGATCATCAAAGTGCAGCATCGGAAACGCTCTTCAGGAACAGTTAAGACCTCCGATTTGATAAAAAAAAACCTGCGTGGTGTCAATCAAAAGAGTCTGATCCAGTCCCAGTCTTGTGTGTGAGCTGAGGTGAGCTGTCTTATTCTGTGGCCTCCAGTGACATCCCGCTGTGTTTGTTTTCTTCGCCCACTGAGGATTCCCTCTGCTCTAGCTGAGGCCCTTTACAATTTAGATTTATGGAAATGCCTCCTAATATAGAGCTGCTTTCACAGGATGACAGACAGCGATGATGAGGCACGCACCACATAGCTGCATGTAGTGGGACTGCTGGAGATGAAGCTTCAGGATCCAACCTCCAATTTATTGGGAAAAGTACACGGGGGCTGCTGGTTGTGTCAGCGGAAATGAGGATTGAGAAATACCACAAAAAAAAAAGATAATTTATGTGCGTCTCTCCTCTGGATGTGTGTCTGGGTGCTCCTGCCTTTGATTGAAGGTGCGGATATGTGGCTGTCTGAGCTTGTACAAGAGCACAAGAGTGAACGTCGGTGCGTCTACGTGCTTTGGAAGATTCGTGTGGCAAAGGGGAGGGGAAACAAAAAAAATATCATCAATCTCTCTCAGTGGATGCTGCAGGTTTTAGACTTCATGCCTCTGAGTGTGTTTTGCTCAAACAGAGTTTGAAAGCGAAGCGTGAAGTGGGGGAGGGGGTGGTGGAGGAGGAGGAGGAGGAGGCGGGGCTCAGCAGGGACAGGGTTAAAGGAAAGATTAGACACACGTGCCAGTGTTTGCATTCAGGGATAAGCAGCGATGAAGGAAGGAGGGGGGGGGGGGGGTTAAATAATATCTTCTACATGCATTCATTGGAGTAATAACTTCCAGAGGCAGAGGAAGGGAGAGGGAGAAGTGGAGACCTCTGAAGTGACACAGTGCACCGGTGCATCAGCTGTCACCAACAGAGATGGTGCTGTGTTCAAGTGCCCTCGGAGCTCATGCTTAATTGTGGACAAGCACCCATTAATTTGCCATGCACCACTAAATTACAGCTCAGAGCCTGGCACACATCACATGTACAAATACACAAACAACAACAACAACAACAGAAAGTGCACATCAGTGGCCTTCAATTAGCTGCAGTTGTGAGCAGGGCTTTGTCACTCTAATGTCACTCCTCTCCTCTCTCTCTCTCTCCTCTCTCTCTTCTCTCTCTCTCTCTCTCTCTCTCCTCTCTCTCTCTCTCTCTCTCTCTCTCTCTGTGTGTGTGTGTGTGTGGACTTTTGAATCCTGAATTGAATTCCCTTCTGTCACTGGAGGAAATGTTTGGCATAATCAGCTACGACCAACAGTACAGCACAGGAAACCAGACAAGACTGAGTGATGGTGGTGAGTGGGGGGTGTTACCCCTCTGCTGTGCTGCTGTGACATTTCCTTGTGGTGGCTGGGAAACGATGGATGGATGGATGGATGGATGGATGGATGGAGTTTTCTATGAAGCTGGCACATAAGCCGGGGAATCCATTTCATTTAGAGACAAAAGTATAAATATAACTCAGCAGCTGAAGATGCCACCGTGTCCTCTCATTATCTCTGCAGCAAAGAGAGAGAGACTAATGGACGAATGCTGTTTTATTGCCTCCTATAGAGGAGGATCTGCCTTTAGGGAAGATTAAACTTTCTATTTTTACTGGGTGAATGTCCACATCAGCTGTTCACTATACAATCAGCACAAATGTTAAAACATTTTAACCCCCCCCTTTTTTTTTTTTTTTACCTACTCAACTCACTGGTTTGTTGATTTCCATTCCAAGTTGTCTCTTTAATTTGCAGCGTATCACTTTTACTTAAGCATTAAGATTTCATGCTTTACATTAATCATTCAGGGAATAACACATTAATCCAGGGCATGAAATTATGATCTCCCCATTTGCTTTTTTTTTTTTTCCTCTCTCTCCATCTGACAACAATGGATTTAAGCAGCGTAAATGGATTTTTGGTTTATGTTCTTTATCTTTTCCAATACAATTGCTTATAAGTATGAATTCAGGAGATCAAGCAAAATTTGGCTGCAATATTAAGAAGATTAGTATGTGTGGACAAAAAAGGGGGGTAAAAAAAAAAAGAAGCAAAAATCAAAAAGCACAAAAACAGAGAACCTGCTGTCTGTTCCAGGGCGACGGAGGTTCAGAGCCGGCCACCTCCTAAAGCTGCTGCTGCTGCTGCTGCTGCTGCTGCTGCTGCTGCTGCTGCTGCTGCTGCTGCTGCTGCTGCTGCGTCCACACAAACCACACTGATGGTTTGTGTGGCTTATCATCTCACATTCCCTCATGTCTGCTCTCTCTGCTTTTTCATGAGATAATCAAGCCCTCCTCTTTTGGACTGTGGCTGTTAGGTCTCGCCCAGTGGTGTTGGAGAGAGGGAGGAGAACAGGGAGTGTTTCAGCAAAAGGACCCACAACTTATCATCTGGTGGGAATGGTTCATTGTGTGCCAGACGTGGTGTTTTGTGCCTCACTGTTCATTACCAACGGGACGTTTTGCAGAAACTGTGTTTACTCAGATCACAGCCTGTGCAGGAATGTGATTTGATTCTCTTCTGTCACTTTGCTTTCCATGTCTGCCAAAGAGCTTGTCAGAAGAGCGTTACAGTCTACTGACAATGACCGTGATGTTGTGAGTGTTTCTCTTTTTGGTTTTTGAAGGGGGGAGGGGCTTTGTATATTCTTTTCTGATGCAACACACTGAAGCAGCTGACGGGTTGTCATCACGCCAGTCCGTCTCTTTTTTTTTTGCCTCAGTGGAACCACAACAGTCGGGATGCGTCAGCAAACTGAACTCACTTCAGAACCAGGACTTGACTTTGTGTTTCGATGTTGTCAGAGACAGACAGACACACACACACACACACATCTGCTTGATGTGTGTTGTTGAAATACAGCTGATGTTGCACTTGGTTGAGCCACAGCAACAATGGCAAAAACACTTCTTACACATCAGGAGCTACGCTCTCAAAAGCTGCTGACGCTGTATTTGTAATGAGGTCCCTGAACGCACCACGTCTTCATTCTACCTCAGCCAGAATCCTGTTCACTGCCAACACAGTCATGCTCTCCTCTTTTTTCTAGGTCAGTAGGTAACTATGTTTAAGTGTGAATCACTCCTGGTTGCATTTATATGTTAATTTCCTTCTCGGTAATTCCGACTCCTCATAAACAAAAAAGAAAGAAAGTCTGAGTGGCTTTGAACCGAAGAGCACGAGGGGCGTCCCGGTGTTGTTCTGCTTCTTTTCAGGCCTCCTCCTCAGCAGAAAAGTCTCTGTCAAGTGCAACAAAGAGGTGGTCATGCAATCAGCTTAAACAAAGACTTTTATTCCCTCTGTTACCAAAAAGGCAATATGAATGGATAACACTTTGTGGAGCTTTTATTTACAGCGTTCAGTGGCCCGCTCGCTCACTCTTTCTCTGCTTCTGCAGCTGTTGCCTCACTGTGAGGGAGCGATGCATATATTTCTCCTGACGACTGGAGAAGACGACTGGAAATAATGAGGAGAGGAAGAAAAGATGGATGGGGAGTAAATGTTGTACACACATATACGATTAAGGGGGCGTGGGGTGGTGGGGTGGGGGGGGGGGTGCAGCAAAAGCTCTAAAGGCCAAAAGGCTGCTGGGCTGGAGCAGAAAAGCTGGCTCAGCAGGAGGCTGATTATACCACCAAAGGGATCCACTTTGCACATCGAGCATGTACAAACTCAAACAAAAGGAGCAGGGCAGCTCGCAGGCAGCTGAACGTGAGGGGGGGGGGGGGGTGTTGAAGGGTGGGGGGGGGGCTTCTTCTTCTTTTTCAGAAGCAATGGCACTTTTATGACCATGCTAATAAACGGCTCCTGGGACAGAGCGCCTCCCACACCTCCGCCTGCCCGCACGCCAAGAACAGCTTGACTGGGCCTGTGGACCTGTGTTTATGGACACATGGATCAATACGCTCCCCAGGGTCTATATTTAAGTCTGAGCTGAGGAGCGCACCCGTTGATCACAGGGGGTGGGAGGGGTGGAGGAGGGGCAAGATGGCTATTACCAGATTTGGTCCGTGAGAGGGCAGACACGGTTCAGAGGGAACCCCAAATCAAACGCACCCACCCGGGCGGCTGCAGTAAACCTGGATGTTCAAGTATCTCTGCGTGTAACGCCCACTTTTTTCAATCTCCAGTTGTGCAGCTTGTTAATTCGCGGAGCAGCGGCTGATTATTCCAGCCACATCTTTCACCTCCTTGATTCTCTGCGCCCCTCACTGCTGGAAATGCAAATCTGGAGCGTGACAAACGATGTAGGGCCGTCTCTGACACGTTCGAGCCCCCGGCGTCCCCGTGTCGCTCCCCCAGCTTACCTCCTCCAGCTCCGCGGTAATTACCCTTGTTGGATCGCTACGCCTAATCATACTTGATTTTGGGATGCACTGCCATTGTCTCCACTTGTTAGCCCCTCACGCTGCTTGGTTCTGATAGAGTACACTGATAATACTGGGGAAATGAGGCACACACACACACACACACACACACACTCACACAGACACACATACTGTATATTCTGCTGGCTGGTGTTTCAATGAGGAAGCTGTGTGGGGATCCAACACAGGAGCTGATTCATTTAAAGATGAGTGTTGTGCCGCCAGTGATTAATCCCTCCACGAGTTGATCATGTCAGCAGGAGATGAGTACAATGAAACGATAAAGAAAAAAAACAACAGCAATGTTTAGAGAGGAATAATTAATAGATTCAGTTTGTGTAAAACAGGCCCCCTTTAAAGAGCAGCAGGAACGAGGGGAGGGGGTGTGTGTGTGTCTGTGTCTGTGTGGGGAAGGGGGCTCCCAATTTGTTCTCACTTTGTTCCAGTAATAAGATCCAGGCCTTCCTTTCCAACGGACGAGATAATTAACTCCGGGGACAGACTGCACAGAGCTCCGTCTCCTGGTTTTATGGCGAGCGAGTTCTCCACAGCCTGTGCTGAGCATGGCTGCATAAATTGCAGAGTGTGCTTGATGTATGTTTTAACAGATAGATATGGAAGAGGGATAAATGATGGAGCTGTTGGTTGAGGGCTTGTAGTCAGAGTGAGAAATGGGAGGGAGGAGGGGTGGAGGGGGGGTTTGAAAGTAGGAATGAAATGAGGAGGCGGAGGAGTTTAAGCGATGTAGAGTACGGTGGCCATGTTTGTGGTCGTGTCATTTCCTGTTGAGTTTTTCATCAGAAGTCGCGTCTATGGTTGTCAGTGTCATCACAGCTTCGCAGCTTGATCACATTTTGTACATTTTTAGCCACATGCAGAAAGAAAGGCAAACTAAAGCTTTATTTAATGCCATGATAATATGCAAATATAATAAATTAGATATGCTCTTAATAAAAGTGTGTCACGAGTCACTGCAGGGTGTCTTTAGGCTTTCTGTGAAATGTGAGCGTTGGATGTTCTGTTCTTAGAAACCGCTGGCTCAGTGTGTGACAGCAGCAGCAGCAGCAGCAGCAGCAGCAGCAGCGTTAGCCGCAGTGTTAGCATGAGTCAGGTCAGGCTCATTTCCGCTGCTGTAACCTGCCTCTCCTTCCTGCATTGTCTGACTCGGTCCAGCTACTTCTTAGGAATGTGCACCATAATGGTTTCCGCCAATTGTCTCCTTTAAACCTCCACTCCCTCTCTCCCTCTCTCCCTCTCTCCCTCACAGCTCACTGCCCTCACTCAGGTTCAACTCTGACCTTTTTTTTTTTCTTTTCTAATGAGGAACTTTTTCCATTATGTCACAAGTGTTTCCTTTATTGGAAACGTGAGTCACACCGTTGTGTCTAACATCGTCTCTCTCTTTTGTTTCCTTTTTTCAGAAACATGTGAAGACCCTCTGAAAGCTTTGCCCTGCGAGTTAGCCTTCAACAACCACAAGGCGAAGGTCTCTTCCCTCCTTCCCCGCGTCCATTCTCTCTGCTTCCTCAGCACTTTCCTTGCAGGCCCGTTGAACATGGAGGGCCGGCGGGCTGCACGCAGGACTTTATCGCCTGTAGGACCTGTAGCCACCCTGCTAGGCTTCTGGCTGCTCTTAGCGACCCCTATCTTGTGTAGCTCGCAGACATTTACCAGTTTCCATCCCGAACGCCGGGACTGGGTCTTCAACCACCTGACGGTTCATCAAACCACAGGGGCGCTGTACATCGGAGCGGTCAACCGTGTGTACAAGCTCTCAGGCAACCTGACCCTCCTCGTTTCCCACGACACAGGCCCAGAGGACGACAACAAGGCCTGCTACCCCCCTCTGATTGTCCAGCCCTGCTCCGAGCCCTCGTCTCCACCAACAATGTCAACAAGCTCCTCCTCATCGATTATTCGCAGAATCGGCTGCTGGCCTGCGGCAGCCTCTACCAGGGCGTCTGCAAACTCCTCAGACTGGACGACCTCTTCATCTTGGTGGAGCCGTCCCATAAGAAGGAGCACTACCTCTCCAGTGTCAACCAGACTGGGACCATGTACGGGGTCATTGTGCCTTCTCAGGGCCAGGACGGCACCCTGTTCATCGGCACAGCGGTCGACGGGAAACAGGACTACTTCCCCACCATCTCCAGTCGAAAGCTGCCCCGCGACCCAGAATCCTCGGCGATGCTTGACTATGAGCTGCACACTGACTTTGTGTCCTCGCTCATCAAGATACCGTCTGACACTCTGGCGCTCGTCTCCCACTTTGACATTTACTACGTGTACGGCTTCGCCAGTGGCAGCTTCGTTTACTTCCTGACCGTCCAGCCCGAGACGCCCGAGAACAGCATGTCGTCCAGCGGCTCCACCAGCGACCTGTTCTACACTTCCCGCATCGTCCGCCTGTGCAAGGACGACCGTAAGTTCCACTCATACGTCTCCCTCCCTGTTGGCTGTGTGAAGAACGGCGTCGAGTACCGGCTCCTGCAGGCCGCCTACCTCGGCAAGCCCGGCCGCGTCCTCGCCGCCTCACTCAACATCAGCGCTCAAGACGACGTGCTCTTCACCATCTTCTCCAAGGGCCAGAAGCAGTTCCATCGCCCACCGGATGACTCAGCGCTCTGCGTCTTCACCATCCGAGACATCAACGCACGAATCAAGGAGCGCCTGCAGTCGTGCTACCAGGGAGAAGGAAACCTGGAGCTCAACTGGCTGCTCGGGAAGGACGTGCAGTGCACCAAAGCGGTGAGTTACAGTCGTTATATAGTCACAAATGTGACACACACACACACACACACACACACTCTCTGTCCTTCTTCTTACTCATTTAGACTATGGAAGTGATGGTGACAGAAATATGACTTCTCCATGTGCTGACAATGAGGTGACACTACACTCATTGATCATCAGTGGTTCGAAGCTGCTCTCACTCAGGAGGGTAAATCACTGTTTATGCATAATGTTAGAAAAAGCAAGGTGAAGCAGGATCTCACTGTTGTGCAGCAGAGGCAGCATTTCTGTTCTCAGGCTTGAATGCACATTCAACAGTTTTATTTTTTTGTTCTACACTGGTCCCACAGTATCGAGTTTCCTTTCCCAGAATAAACAGTAAACAGTCCAGGACTGAGCGAAGCTTCTCAATGAGCCTGGAAACCACAGTGTTCAGAGTTTCAGGGCGTGTGCTTTAATGAAAACAAACAACACAGCAGTCATCAGGAAATGCTTTTGACTGCGTTAGCATCTGTGTTAGCACACGGTTCTCACTACATGTGATTAGGTCAAAGAGTGTGTCAGTGACACGTCTTCATGATCAAAGTGATCATAGTCTCCTTGAGCACAAAGATAAGTAAACACACTGTCACACTTTTTTTTTACAGTGAGAGGATAGAGGTGGAGGAAGGGGGGTGGGGTTGGGGGGGCGAGGGGGGGATCTGTTCCTCCTGAATCCCCAATTATCCTACAACACAAGGCCAAGTATCATCAGCTCCATGTTGTCATGTAGAATTAAGTTCTTGATTTCCCCCTCGTTCCCACGAGGCCTCGGCCCTCGGTGCTTTCATTCTGTAATTGCTGTTAGGAATTTAAAAATATTAAGAATTAATGACCAGCTAAGTGTATGACGAGGCAGTTACAGTGTGTGAGGGGCATGTATGCAGGGGAAGGGTTGTTCTGTGTGTGTGTGTGTGTGTGTGTGTGAAGGAGCACAGGTCCTGATGTGTTGGCAGGGTTTAATGATATCCCCATCCTCACACTCAGTGACAGCCACTGATCAGCTTCCTTCCTTTGTTGCTAATCCACCCCCCCCACACACACACACACGCCTCCCTCCCCAGGGCGCTCCATTGACCACTCTTATTAAAATCAGTGAATTCCCCATTAGCACCATGTCAGAGGTGATCGTCAGGAGGACGGAGACGCTATCTTCAACTTGCTGTGTTTAGTTTTATTAGCTCCAGCGAGAAGGCGGCAGAGAGGAGAGGAGGTTGGAGGCAGCAGAGTGGGCGGGTGGAGAGATGGTGGCAGCATACAGCGATGACAGTGCTGAAGTGTGTGTGTGGAGACTTTCTGACTGTGGGGAGCTCAAATTAGAACCTTTTTCTTCCGGTTGTCCCAGAAGAATACGCCGTCATCTCGGCGCTGCTCTGATGGGTGCCAGCCGTTACCTGCAGAGCCGCACCTCCCACTCCATCCTTTAGACGAGCGCTGCCAACAGAGCTCGGCTCTCCTTTCACATTATACACCGGCTTTGTGTGTGTGTGTAGCCGTGGCGATAAGGAGATGTAAAATACAGTGTTTAAGACTGTGTCCTCGTGCTCAATGAACAGCCGGTAAATCCATAGTATAATATGGATTATGCAGATAGATGTCAATGGATGAGGAACTCTTTAAAGCCTATACAAATTACATTTAGCAGCCAAACATGTCAGCCATGCTAACGCTGGCTGCTTGCTGCTGTCACATCCCCCAGAGCTCCTTCACAGTGCACATATGTTTCACATCTCGTCCTTCTTGAATAAATATGTTACTGTAACTCAGTGTGTGGTATTTTTGGAGCGGCCCCATGTCTGAGATCCATCAGAATATGAGGTGATTCAAGGTTAGACCAACCAGAGCGGCTGTTTTTTTAAAACATTTTGTGCTAGCTGTAAAAGCTTCCTCGCTCAGTTTCGGAGTAAATTACACATGCAGACCGAGTGGCTTTCCTGTGGCCCGCTGCAAACAGCAGGTAACCAGCAAGCTCAAAGCAGGGAACCTTAATTACACCCCCGGCATCCAGACGTTTCGGCGTGTGTGTGCGTGTGCGTGTGTGCAGGCTGAGGCCGAGGCTGAGGCCAGGGGAATGGAAGTGAGGTTGAGCCAGAGGGGATTCAGACAACAACAGCAGCAGCAGCCAGTCAAAGATTTATCACCCAGCCGTCCAACCTTCTGCCGTCTGGAGGTCCACAGCATCTCTGTCGTCACTGCTGTGAATGAGAGCCATGATGGGCCCTGTCTCTCTCTCTCTCTGTCTGAGCAACAGTACCATCCTGTCTTTCTGTCCTGCACATGCCCCACCAGCTAATTAACCATTTCTGAGAGAAAAAGGGAAGCTGGTATTGATAATGGTGTTGTACCCAGGGAGGGGGGAACTCTGAGAGCAGCCACCTCGTCATGTCTGATTCATCCATCATTCAAAACCCACAAACACAAAATGCAGCACTTGATGTCACTGTCCAACAGGACTGAGTGTGTGTGTGTGTGTGTCTCCAGACAACGACTGCTTTTATTCAGTAAAGATGAATCAGTCAGAGGCTGCAGACCTATTTTTACTCTCCCCCTGCTAAACACAGTCAATGTCGTTTGTGTGTAAATCAGTCTGAGTTGTGGCAAATCCACAGTTCTGCAGTTCTGGTTGTGAGATCTGTGATAAGAGGGGGAGGGGGAGGAGGGGGAGGGAAAATAAAACATTGTGTGAGAAGGTGGACAAGAAAAACAACAAACCACACGGAGTCCGTTGGGATTCGGCCTGGCTGCCAAGTCTGCTAAGTGTACATCATCTAAACAATCTAGATATAATCAGAACCAAATGGTCCTGAGCCCAACAGACCATATGTGGTGTAGCTGCGTGCGTCTGAGAGAGCAGCTATTGATAAGCGTCTCCATGGCTGCTCCCAGCTGATCCACGCCTCTCTGTCTGATCAGCACACGTTGGAAACACCTGCATAAAGTACAGCTGATGTCAGTCAAGGATAACGTGCGCTCACCTGATGGAAACACTGCAGTGCTGAACCCTCAGCTCTCTGGGCTATTTTGGGCAAAAAGGAAATAAAAGGAAATGCCACAAAACATGGGGGGGGGGGGGCTATAGGAGCGGAGGCGATTATTCCCTGTCAGCATTATTGCTTTTGTTCTGCTAGTGAAAATGTGCGTATAACGCCAAACACTTTTACAGCCACAGTGGTGTGTGTGTGTGTGTGTGTGTGTGTGTTGTGTGTGTGTGCGCACAGAGAAGCTGTTCCGTCGCCCAGCGTGGAAATGTCACTCAGCATAAAGTCTGTTTATATTGTTCTGACGGGGACGAAGACAAACAGGGGGCAGAGGTATTGACATATGAGAGAGTGGATGAGACGGAGGTTAAAGAGAAAGAAGGATGTGTTTATTCAGAGGTGGAGAAGATTATGGGATGTATACATGGGCCATCTCACTTTTTACTCCACATGGCACTTTGAGGCCACTGCCACTCAGACTGTCTCAGCTGACCTGGTTCAACACCAGAGAGACCTCCTCCCCCTCCTCCCCCTCCTCCCCCCTCCTCTCTCCTTGTGCTCTCCTCTCTTGTCTTGGAGGAAAGATGGACTCTCTCCCTCGCTCCAAGAAATCCTCCTCTAAAAAAAACACAAACACAACTCACTTCAGTCAAACTTGCGTGAGACTGCGATGGCGGCGACGGCTGATCACATTCTAATGAAGGTGTGAATGCAGGCTCTTTATGGTCACGTGCATATTTCAGGGCTTCATCATGCAGGTGTGTGTGTGTGTGTGTGTGTGTGTGTGTGTGTGTTTGCCGGTGCGAGATAGTTATCATGCAGTATGTGTCTTCCTGCAGAGGTGTGATGATAGGCCAGGGTAATGAGCCACAGTGAGAGCAAGGTGGGGCTCAGTCAGGCGGAGCTGAAACATGTCTGCCAAGTGGAACAGAAAGGCAAACGTTTGTCTGGCCGCGAGACTCACTCATGCACCTCCACCTCACTCTGACCTCCCTCTCTCTCCCTCTCTCTCTGCCTCACCTCTCTCACCCACCTCATTTCCCTCCAAGACACTCTCTGACATTGCCACTGTTTCCACAACTTTGACCATCACGCTCTCCTTCATCTTTCCTCCTGTCTTCTTTTATAACGCTCCACGTCTCAGCCTCTCCGTTCTGCTCTTGTCTTACTTTCGAAATCTGTGTTTTTTTTTGCAGCTGCTCCGTCCTACACTACTTTTCTATGTCTGTATGTTTGTGTCACTGTTATTCATTCAGACTTGTTTTCTCCCTCTCTCCCTCCTCCAGCCGGTGCCCATCGACGACTCCTTCTGCGGCCTGGACATCAACCAACCGCTCGGAGGCTCTCAGCTCGTCACTGGTCACACTCTCTACACCGAGACTCGGGATCGCATGACCTCTGTCACCTCGTACGTCTACAACAGCTACTGCGTCGCCTTTGTCGGCACCAAGAGTGGACGACTGAAGAAGGTGAGCACCGGTTCCTTTCCTCTGCCTCTTTTCCTCTCCTCCTCCCTCCATCACTGCGGCGCCGGCTGTCCATTGGTCCACAGGGCACAGACACAGTGAAGTGGTCCTATTTCCGTGCAGATGGATCATGGTCACAGGGAAACGTACCTCCTTAATATTTAATGTCTGCTGTCAAAACGTCTGAGACGTGTAATGGCGACAGCCGGCTCACTGTAGTGGTCATTACCAGCTCCTTGTTAAGCGGAGCTGCAGTGTTGCAGTGTTAAATAACCCACACTGGCCCATTAATTTTAATAGGCACCTTTCTTGCCTGTGGCCCACAGGGAGGGAGCAGGTTCCTGAACTAACCTCTGGGTTGTGTTTGGAAAATGCAGGCTGCTGCCTCATAGTCATAGATTTCACACTGTTGTAGATGAGGGTGCTCATTCATAGAAATGTTCTGTTATGAGTTCAGAGGTCAGTCACACGCCTCTGTTTTGTTGTTGCGCTGTTTTGGCGCTGACGTCTCTCCAGGCGCCTGAGGCTCACGCTATATATCGAATGTTTAAATGTGTACTAGATGGTATATGTGCATGGATGCTCTGTGTACACTAGCTGTTTGTCTTGCATGCTGATTTGGGTTTTCCAGGCACCGTTTAGACAGCTGGTTGAAGGATTTGTCAGTATTCACTTGGCTCCGCCTCCCATGAGGCTGCTGTTTTTTTTTTCTTTTCTTTTCTCTTTTTGATTGACAGCAGGAGTGCATCACGGGGCCGTAACCGGCTCACACAGCCGTGCCTCCTCCTCCTCCTCCTCGGTGCTCCACAGCTGCAGAGGAAACAGAGTCGCTAAAACCACTTAGATCTCTCTTTTGGAAAGTTCTTTGTTATCTGCAGCCCTGGCGATGCACAAACACGAATGGCGTTGGCCTGGGTTATTTTGGTCTCCGTCTATTTATAATTAAATCAATACACCAATCAGACTGTCGTGGAGAGAATATTCATTCCATGCAATCCCCTGTTTGAGCTGTTTAATAATTCAGCACCCTTTCTACTTGGTTACATTAGATGAGACAGGAAAAAAAGAGTGTTTTCCCCACTGCGCTGCTGCTGTTGCTTTTGTTTTTATCTTCCTGCTTCTTTCCACACTCTCGTCTGTAAGCTGCATGCTGCCTGCCCTCCCCGGTCCTCTGGCTCTCTCTCTCTCTCTTTCTCTCTCTGTGCTATCTTCTGCTTCTTGTTTGAGAATCCATGCAAAATAGCCTTGCGTGCTGCTGTGTACATAGGCTTACTCCTCACATGGGGCATGACTGTAACCACAGTAACGCTAACGTGCTGCGGAATAACCACGATATGGGGAAGGAGCACCTGGAGAATTGAAGCACCACGATCCAGGCGCCAGAACAGGAAAAAAAGAAATGTAGCAGAGCAGCGATGTCCCAGAGCCCAGAGCACAGCAGAACATGATTATAATGTCACCTCCACATATATAGAGTTTTCCCATCATCTGATTCATCATCACACTCATCATCCTCTTCCTGTGAAGAAGCCAAGAATATTATTTGCATAAGACGCCATGATTATGAGAGGAAACATCTTTTACCACAAACAGTCTTCCATAAGCCTGTATTTTTAGTCTCTATACCATCATCACTGAGATGGCTGGACTCTGTTTGAACCTGATTTGTTTGACATCACGTGATGAGATGAAGCTGCCGCCGCTGTGAGTAAAACACATTTCCATTCAACTATGTTGCTGGACAAGGACCAATGGGGATTTGCATGATACAAAGAAAGCGCCGACTGTCCCGTCTAATGTGCGTGAAAGTGAAGGTGACCACAATTAGCCTGTATACCTGCCGCGGCGCTCTGCAGCAGCGTGGAGAAAGAGGGTGTTACTTTATTTTTAATGGGTAATGAATAATCAATAATGCTGTGTGACAGGAAGGAGGTGCAGCTTTGTCCACTGTGAAGGTGTGTCTGTGTGAGCTCTGGGTTGGGTTGCACAACTAATGAAGTGAGGACGTGTTGGCCTTTGAGGGTGGAGAGTTGGTTTTCGAGTTTGGCGTGTGTGTTTTTCTGTGTGTGAAATATGCATGTGTTGACACTGAGGGTGTTATCCATCCACTCCCTCAGGTGTCTCAGGGAGGGGAGAGGGTGACCTGATGAGCCCTGGCTGCAGCTCCTCTGCACACGGCTGATAAGCTCCCACTGAGCTGTGTGAGACGAGTAGATGGAGGTGGCGGTGCTGCCGGCTCCCCTCAGACCTGAGCATGACACAGCTATAGGGTGACGAGATTTGACGCTATGCTGGAAATACAGCTCCATACCTGCACCGCGTTCGTGCAAACCAAGAGAGACAGAAGTGGGGAGAGGGAGGCGTGGTGCAGGGTCTGGCGAGCGTGAGCTGTGATGAGAAAAGAAAAATGAGAGAAGAGGAAGGCAGCAGGAAGAAAGCAAAGATAGAAAGAGAAGTGAGAAGGTACAGGCGGGAGGAGGGAAGAGACCGTTGAAATGTGAATTTAGTGCCGCCAAAGAAACCAGGGCTGCACCGCTGCCTGTAATTGGATTGGCTCCTTTCCCAAAGAACCCCCCCCCCCCCACCTCCTCTGCCGCCTCCTCCTCCTCTTGCCCTCCATCTCCCGCTTCCCCATTCAATCCCGCTCCTCCCTCCCTCCCTCCTCCTGCAGACCCAGCTCTTGTATATGCTGCTGTTTCCTGGGCTTTGCTGGAGCATGGCAAAGCAGGGGAGGGATAGTGTTGGTGGATATCGCTGCCAGTGGCAGGCTTTTGCAGGGGATTGATTGAGAGAGGGGGGTTAAGGGGGGTGTGGGGGGATAAGCAGACACTGAGGTGAAGAGTATGCATATACAATATAGAGTGATGGAGCGCAGGAAACAATAGCACTGATGTTACAGGCCTCATACAGTGAGTGTAGCACTCTTCATGCTGCGGCCGTATGCACAGGGTGTGAAGTGATTACATTTGACTGTGTGATGTGAAGGTGCAGCAGAAACCAGGTACTATCATCTAACAGCTGTGTTAAATGTGTAGTCAGAGTGTCATGAGGCTTTTCAGAAATTGGTTGTGGACTTCTGGGTGGCACCCACAGAGGCAGTGATTGATTGTGGAGGGCAGTAGATTTTCACCTCAGCAGAAAGCTGCTAGGGGGCAATCAATGTTCCAGCTCCTCCTGCACTTTTTTCTAGCCACCGGTCAGAAAAAGCCGGCTCCAATCGGCGTCCGAAAACTAGAAATTTAGTTGAACATCAGAAGTTTTTCCTGTGAGCTCGTAGTCCAGCTCATGATTTAATGTCCTATTTAAATTCTAGCCACAGATTTACATTGATACTCAGCAGCCTCCATCATCTGCATTATCTCTCTCTTACATACCCGCAGCCCAAAACACTGCTACAGGGCTCCATGGGTCAAATTATAGGAACAGGCGATCTGCTATGCCGTTTATTCTAGATACACATTACCCAGGAATTGCATCATTTAATTGGAATTGGCTGTGTGTGGTTCACTTTGTGCTTAAGCGCAGACATATCCCACACAGGGACTGCTGGATTGGTGGGAAAGCAGCAGCTATGGCACCGAGGAGAGGAGGAGGGTGGTGGTGGTGGTGGTGTTGGGGGCGGCTGTGGGGAGCACTCTCCCTTTGATATAGATGGAGATGTAGGACACAGATGCACATGTAAAAGTGGATGTTGAAAGACGTCCCAGCAGTGGACGGATGAATGGCGAGGTTAGAGCGAGCTCAGCCAAGGTGCATTCAGGATTCATTGCAGTTTGGTCATTTAGCAGCAGTGGGTGGGGGGGGGGGGGGGGGCGGGGGGTTCGACCTGAGACATGGGAGATTGACATCCTTCCTGGAGTTACCCAAGTTTTTAAAGGGTTGTATATTGAAGTTTTTAAAGGCCTCGTAACGAGCCGTCAGGGAGTCCTGTAACTTTGTGATGTCCACAACAAAGCAGTACCATCCTTAGCCATGGTCTATCTGAGTGTTAAACCTAAAGTCTGGAGTGTTTTTATTTGATCTCTTAGAACAGTCAGACATATATTCTGCTGGTTCACCTCCCTCAGGCTCCAGAGAGAACCAAAGGGAGGAGGAGGGAGGGAGGGAGGGAGGGGATGTTAAACTTCTTATTAACACAAATATATCTTCTTATAAATACTGAAATATCAAATAAAACACCAGAAGTCAAAGATGTGACCTTTAAATCATGTAACATGTAATTAAGTAATAAAACTGAGACCTAGAAATGAAAAGTCTTCTCAGTGTTTCCTCAACACCTGAACCTGGACTTCACACTTGTTGTCTTCCTCCGTGGATGTGAGTGCTAATGGAAGCAAGAAGAGTCGTATCAGCCGGAAACAAACGTCTTCCAGCTCTTTCTCCTTGAAGCCTTTGACCACGCTGCACCACTTTCAGCCTAATTAAATCTTCTCATCATGCCCTGATGAATAATCAGGAATTGGTTTGGATGATGCCCCCGGCAGCTGAAGGGGCGACTTGAAAGGGTGGTTCAGGTGTTTAACCGAAAAAAAACTGTTGAACTGGTTATTGTAGTGTGGTGTGTGTGTGTGTGTGTGTGTGTGTGTGTGTGTCTCTAGTGGCATGTGTTGTGTGTGTTGTGTGTGTGTGTGTGTGTTGTGTGGACCGTGCTGGAGTGTTGTTGCAGGAGGCAGCAGCTGATCATAGGCCGTAAAGTGTTGGGGACTTGAAAGGCTTGTAAATGCAGGCAGCTGCTCCTGCGGGGGCCCTGGTGGACAAGTGGTCAACCCCACACACACGGCCCCGGCCCCCAACCACTCTCACCCCTCCATGCTGTGTTCACTCCATAATGAGTTAGTCCTTTAGACAACACCCCCACCCCTCCCTCGTCTTTAGAGGAAATGTGATCTGAGAGTCTGTGGCCCCCTGTCGCCCAGAGGCTGCTCACCTGCTGGACCCGTCCACACTCTGCTTTGGTGCCCCCCCACCCCTGGCTTTGTTGTTGTCAGTGTTGCTTTTCCGAACCTTCAGGCTCTTTTTTTGGACTCACCTGAGGTTTCTACCTGGTTAATGGAGGAAGAGAGAGGAGGACAGGTGGACAGACAGAGAGAGAGAGGGAGAGAGGGAGGATCCAACTAGCATTGAGGATGAGGATGATGATGATGATGTCCCTAGCAACAGCTGAGGCCCATGGCAACAACTGAATGGGAGCCGAACCTGCCCCCTCCCACCCCCCCCCCACCCCAGGGGTACAAATCACTCTGCAAGCAGAGCGGAGGAATCCTGTCACCTGCATCCTCTGCACCACATGCACAGACACGCACGTACACTCGCTGGCCTAACACGTGTGATCCGAACAGGAACTTTACGAAACGGCTCTCAGTTGTTGTTTCCAGTTGGTCAGTGGAGCCTCCTCATGGGACCACGCAAACAAACAACCCCAACACACACACACACACAAAGAATTCATCATTTTAATGGCTTTATTAGACATCTGCATTGTTGCTGCATGACTTGCATTAACCTTGAGCTCACATGAAAGGAAACCACCATTGCGAGGGAAACGCTGCCGTCACCGTCGCCACAGGTAGAGTTTGTTTCCAATCATCACAGATGCAAATTGTTGTTTCTCCCCGAATTACAAGAACCATCGCATCACTTTGTTTCACTGCGCTTCAGTTCCCCTCACACTGAACAAATAATTGCATCCCCATTGTTACACCTTTGTCTTTGTTTTCGCTCGTCCACCACGATTCAACGTGCGACGCAACCTGCTCATCGACGATTTCAAACTTCAGACGGCGAGTGAGTGACAAGGAAGCATGAGGAGCTGTTTAGCTGAAGTGATAGCTGCCAATACGTTCCAGGACTCTCCCTGCTGGATCGTCGATTGCAAATCTTGTTAATCATGTTAAACTAATGCGGTGCAGTCTCAGTCTGCCCACGGGCAACAGCTGGAAGCCCAGCATAGCCTGCAGAAATGACTCTCCCTCCCACAACACAACGCAACTTGCAGACTGGATCAAGTGTCCCACAGTGAAACCAGCACTGCTGTGTTGTGACCCTGCGTCAGGCTTCCTTCAACATCCCAGGATGACCAGTTGAATATCATCCTACTGTACTGTGAAGTGCTCTGTGAACATCTGCTTTGGGCTTTCTGGGAAATACCCTCTGATCGCCAGCGGGGCCTGAACGCAGCATAACATCCGTGAGGAACTTCAGAAGAGCCTGCGTTGTATCTGTAGGAGCTATTTATATGATAAATGTTGTCGTTTATCTCCAACAACAAAGAGGACTCTTTCTAATGTGATGGTGTTCATGGTTGCCTTAGGTGTTTGATTACTGCAGCTATAATGACTCACTTGTTCATTGAGATGTGTGTTGGAAGCATCTGTGTTTGACCCTTTAGGAGCCCGGCCTCCACTTGACCCCCCACTCCTCCCCCTTCCCCACTCCTGGTCTGTTCTTAACCTGAGACAGATAAAGAGGCGGCCTGCCTGCCCGGCCCAGGGCCCCGGCAGCAGCAGCAGCAGCAGCAGCAGTCGTCTGTGTCTTTCATGGGCCGTCTTAAGAGTCCAAGCTCGTCTCTCTGCCAGACCTGGTCTAAACACTTCACTGTTAAAAGGCCAGCAGAAGACTGAGAGCCCCCGCCGCTCCATTCACCCAGCCTTATATCTGCGTCTTTCCCCTCTTAGTCTCTCTGATTTACTCTCTCTCTCTCTCTCTCTGTCTCAGTCTCTCTTTCTTTTCATAGCAGTGAGTTAAATGCAGCCCGGTCACTCACCCCGCTGTCCCCTCTCATTTTCTTTTACTTCTCTTCTTCTTCTTCCCTCTCCTTGCTCCATCGTCCCTCCTGTCTCAGTCTCTCCCTCTTTTTTCCACAGTCTTTCTCTCTGTCTCTCTCTCTCTTCCCAGCTCGCACCATTACAATGACACAGCCTACCCTGCAGTGATCTCATTAATCACATTCAAACAGCTCTCCGTTGCTTTCTCTCCTTCTATCTGTCTTCCTTCTCCATTCTCTCCCTCTAATTGCTTGCTCTTTTCTCCGCCAGTGTCTCGAAGGAAGCGTTTTTCATTATCTAACAACAAGAGACAAATACTTGTACAGTTTTACTACAGATGGATTTTATACATGTAGGCTTAATGTAGCTGGAGGATGTGCAGCAGTGTGCATCCAGAGCCAACGTAGAGAAGCCCCCAGCAGACACAAACACAGGATCCTACACACGTCTGCAGATATGTGATGTGATGTGATGCTCTTCTTCATTCGTTTATTACAGTAATCACATTTTTGCCAAAGCAGAGCGCTTGATTTTATTTATTAGATTTGTTATTGGCAGGGGCTTTTTTAAAGAAACAAATTACCCTGTTGAGTGCACCCCATAATTGGACATAACCTCATGAGTGAGATTAATTAACCCTTGTTGATTAGAGGCACTTTCCACCAGAGACTGCCTGTGGAAAGAGAGAGCGCGCTGCTGAAATCCTGGGCGACCAACGAGGACGGCGACGACGGCGATGGTGGTGGCGTTGTTGCTGTTGTTGTTTACCTCGCTCATGAGGATTTTCTCATGTTTGGAAGCACGGGTGGCCTTGAAGGCGGAAAAAGAAGCCGGGTCTTGGCTCAGCTTTTACTCTGTAGCTCACACACACACACACACACACACACGGAGCCTGGGAGTCATATGAAGCCTGGTGGTGGTGGGTTGTGTGGTTTCCACCAATGTTGGGAGCTGTAAGTGTCATTAGGACTGGGAAGCCACATCAAACAACCGCCTGCTCTCCCCAGATCCATGTCTTCCTGGTTCGGCAGAAAAAGGATCAGGGTGAATATTCCCACGTTTGTTTTAACAAGAACAAGCCGCCATTCTCATAATTCGACTAGTTCTCACTTTTGCATTTTATAGGCAATAAAAAACACAACAAAGTCATAAATATATGTACGAGGCCTTAATGCACGGAGCCGTGCCGGGCTTGTCAATACTCCTGTTCAGTCCGCAGCCCATGTAGGCGCCACGGGAAGAACATTTGAAATTCATAGAAATTCTTATCAGTTGTTGCGTTGCTGTTATTGATCTGTTACTGTGGAAACGGGTGTAGGCCTTGTTATTTCTTTTTCTTGCCTGAGGTACAAGTCTTTGAGCTCCAGTGACTTCCAACACTTCCTCCAATCAAAGAGGAAACTTCTCCTCCCTGTCAAATGAACTTAAAGTTCGCAGGCGCTTGACTTTTGTCCTCTCCGCTGCCAGCTGGCGTCGAGTGCGAGGTTTGTTTAGTGTTTTTTTTTGTTTTTTTTTTGCAGCTTCCCCAACTGACCTTGCTGAAGTACACAGAGAGGAGGAGGGGTGGGGGGGAGCAGAAAGAGAAAGTAAACATCTTTAGGACAAGAAAAAAAACCACACAGAAATAGATTAGCGAGCAGCGTCTGTCAGAGTGGATGGCTGGCCCTGTGCCAGGTTTTATTGATTTGCTTTACAAAGCACTTGAATGGGGCAGATAACTGTGATTAGCCAATTCATTACTGCAGGATCTTAGAGTGGTCCAAAATTAGAAAAAAGGGGAGAAGAGAGGAGAGGGAGAGACGAGAGGAGAGCGGGTGAGAGAAAGTTTGCGTGAAACCTACAACAGTGACCCACATCAAAGAGGACCTTTTTGAAGTTCTCGATGAATTTCCCCCTATTTTACATGCGGCGTAATGATCGTCCTCATTAGAAGCCGTTGTGAAATGAAATGAAACAAAAACAAGAAAAAAGAGAAACACGCATTGTTTATGTGTTTGATAGCATGCAGAACGACTCTCCGTTACTCAAGCATCCCTCTCATCTACTTTGCAAATGTGTGCTTCCGTTTCAAGTGTCTTTTTCAAGTCGCACATCTCTAATAGATCTCAGAAATGAGAGCTGTTTCGGCTTTGATGATATACTAAACTGTTGTCTGTGCAAAGGCAAACTGAGTGTGACAGCAACTAATGTTTCTGTCTGATAGGGAGACAGCTTTTTACTGCTCCTCTGTCTCCCACTTCATACGAGACAGCAGCAGCAGTTATCAGGGCCCTGCGAGTTAAGCTCGCCTCTGTGACAGCATTGTTTAATGCGTTTCTATGATCAGCCAGTGTTTACAGGAAGCTTTTTTTTTTTTCCATGGGCCTTTTTTCTCTGATATATGTGTTTTGACATTGTACAGTCATCTGGTTATCATTTATTCTCAATGTTATGGCTGTACAGAATTAGGGATTATAGTAGGATGCCATGTTCCTTCTTGCTGTGACATTAAATACACCAGCTGCCCTGTTTCCCTTTGAGATATTCCTGTTTACCTCCGTACCTGGGCTGTGAATCCCTGACAGTGAAGGATCGAGGAGAATTGGCCTTTATCACCCCCCCCCCTCCCCGATTTTTCCTCTTGCTCCAATTTCCTTTCCACAGTTGTTCTGGGCTCACAGTCTGTCTCTCTTCCTTCCTTCCTTTCTTTCTTTCTCTCACTTTCATCCAGCTCCCTCGCTCTTACCGCAGGGCTGTCAAGTAACTGCAGCTCGCCATCAGCCTAATGAACAGTGATACAGTGCTAATAGCATGTGATAATATTTCAAGCCATCAGTAATCTCCACTCACTCAGCCTTTACCTACTCGTCACTTCTTGCTCCTTTAATGCACACCACACACACACACACACACACACACACACACACAACACATGGGGGGGCATCTCTTTCTCTTGACAGCTGTGTGTCAGGTCTTGGCCTTCATGCTGTCATCAAACAAAGCTGTCAGCCCAGACTCGCTTAATAGTCCATCCGTCCAGTGAAGACACCTACAGTCTAATGTGATTGGACAGTTCCCTCTGTGCAGCTTGTAACACATTGTACAGCTCGCTGTGTTCACTGGTCAGAGCATCTCCTCGGTCCCCTCTGTGTTCAAGACCTGAAGATCTCCTGCGATGCAAGTTCAGCACCGAACTTCACCCAAAGTTTTCATTTCCTCTACTGAAGTTAGCATGCTAACCAGCTAGCATCAGCTCACATTAACTTGTGTTAGTCCAGAAAGTGGCACCAGATTCTGTCCATGCCGCAGCTAGCAGGTTAGCATGCTAACTTCAATGGGAGAAAAGAAGGAACAAGAAGATTGATTTTCTCTGCTAGAGACATGATGACGATGAACTCGCACCGTCTCCTCCAGACCCATAAATAAACAGCAGCTCATGCTAATATAGCTAGCTATAATAAAAATGTACATATTGCTCCTTTTTAACAGTATTTATAGTCGTGATTTCACCAGAAAATCACATTTTGCATTCGTCGTCTGTTCCTTGAATGTCACCCAGTAGAGCAGTGACATACTGCACAATATCTTGGCTGTATATTGTCTTTATATAGCACACGGTGAAAGAGGGAGATGTGTAAGAGCCAACTGACTCCAGGTGTTATTTGAATAGAGATAGAGAGGAAATATATAGTCCATGTAAATATGTGATGTGTCAGAACATGTGGGTGGATAGATCGCTGGACAGATTCGGTCTAATGGGAAAGAGGGGGCGGCCGAGTTACAAGTGAAGAAGCGAGGGAGGTAGAGAAAATCACAACGGCATGTGTGTGATTGTGAACAGCACTGCATAACCAGGGAAAAAAAACGCTGGCCATGCCGGGCCAATGAGAGGCCGTTAACGAGGTCATGATATCAAAGAACAGAGCAGGAGTCAGCGGCCTCCTCCAGTCACAGGTCAGCTCCGCCACCGCTGTTATTCATTAAAACCTAATGGTTAGCGTTTGGGAAACATTATCTGGGCCCTGGTAACTCGACTAAAGGTAAGGGGTCAGGGCCAGAGGCAGGGGTGAGACGTCCCCTCGCTCGGTGACACGGGTGTGCTTTGTCAGATTGGATTAGCCGACGAGAGGCGATGATTGATGGAATCACAGCGCAGCGGCAAACCATCAGCATTCCTCCTCCTCCTCCTCCTCCCTCCATTAAAAAGGGCCGTTAAACATTTCTGTGGGGAATAACGTGTTAGTGTCAGTCGTCGTTGAGTGTTTTTGGTGCTTTTGGCAGCCACACTTCAGAGCTGCTGGAAGCAGCTGTTGGCTCAGTGGGGTGTACGGGTAGAGGAGGTGCGTCGTGTGTCTGGCCTGTATCGGCTGAGTGCGATCACAGAATTAGCAGAGAAACAGAGACGAACCGGTCGTGGCCCTGGTGACAGGCAGGTCTTCAGTGATCACAGGGCGGGAGGGTTTGTCTACATCATTTGCAGGTTGCTTCTCTGAGGTACAAATATGCGCACAGCACACGCAGCTGGGTTGGGTGGGGGGGGTGGTGGTTGGGGGGGGGGGGGGTTACTATGTGGTGCACATTTGACTCATTGATTTGTATGAGAGAGGTGTGTAAAGCTCCCCTTCATCATACATTCAAAAGACACGACGTGTTTTCACTCAATTTCAAGAGTGTTTCATCACACGCAAATGCATACCCACACACGCACACACTGGGAGGAGGAGGGGGGGGGGGGGCTGTGCAGGGATTTGCCTTCCAACTGATTAGGAAATGGGAAACACTTGTGTCATGAGTTTTCACACTAATAAGCCTGGGTTGTCGCGGTCGGTGCACACTCCGGGTGCAGGTATGCTGTGTTTAGGCTGCCAGCTAGATTGGAGGGCGGCTGGTGGTGGTGGCGGCAGCGGTGGTGGCGTTTGGATGGGGAAGGTGTGGCAGATCAGATGACTGCGTCGGCTCGCCGGGATCCTCAAGCAGAAAGGGGATAGGACGGTGTTTGGGTTACAACATGCTGCGAGCGCTGTCCTTTTTAAATAAGACACACTTGAACAAAGTGCAGCTGATCAGATTAGCGTGGCTGATCAGGTTCCCAGCAGGTCGCTGGCTCCACTGTCTGAACATCTTGACTAAGAAAAACACTGCTGCTGCTCCTGCTAAACACACAAGAAGAAGAACAAACTTGGTGGAAGTGGAGGTGGAGGAGGAGGAGGAGGATGGGGGGGTTAGAACGGAGGGATAAACCAGCAGTTGTTGTTAAGCTTCACTTGGAAAAAAGAAAGAGCATGACGATTTGTGATGAGCAGAGGCCGGGCTGTTAGCATGGTAAACATCCATCTTTCTTGTTTTCTTCTTCCCAGCCAGGTTTTGCCTCTCTCCATCTGCACTCTCCTCCTCTTCTCGGGGGGTGAACGTACTCTCGCTGGCAGCAGAACAGAAATCCTACAGTAAAGTGGACCTCTGGGACTTGGTCTGAAACAATGGTAGCAGGATGAATCGCACCAATCGAGTTGTGCCAGGCTCTATTGTTGAGTTTTGCTATTGTGTGACGAGAAGGAAATTGTTTCTGCTCTCGGGAGCTGATGATGAACCCCCCCCCCACCACCACCACCACCACCACCATCATCTACCCTCCTCCTTCAAAAGACCAGAGATCACTGAGACACATCAGAAGAGGAGAAAAACAAGAATATCACCCGAACGGCGCCGTCTCGGTTTGATTCTCCATTTCTTTTCTCTTTCGTTCTTCTTCGTCTCATCCACCGTCGCCCGACGAAAACTATTCACTACGTCTCTTCTTCTTCTTCTCCTCTCGTCTGGCGGATCCACTCCTCAGCATCTTTGTCTCTGTTTGTCTCATGTTTTTTTTTTGATTTCTCAAATGCCCGGTCTCTGTTCCTGTCTTTTGCCTGGTGTTTCTCATTCTCCATGGCTTTTCACCCGTGATCCATCCAGGGCCAAACCACAATCCCTTATAAGGCCAGTGGAAGCCCCCATCTGGCCTCTTATTTCCATATCAGATCTCCAGTAACAGACAGGGTTTTATACAGGATCAGGCCTGGAATGTGAAGCTGCCTCTGCATCAGCTGTGCCACAAACCCTGCTACGCTCTCTGCTCCTGGGCAAAACCTGGTCACCCCCCCCCTCACCACCACCACCTCTGCTTTATCTCCTCTCACCTCTATTTCTCCTCAACTCATCCTCCCATCTCCCTCCTTTATCATCTCTGTGTTACATGTATTTCAACCAGCCTCAACAGCAGAAAAAGCACAGTCACACTTCACTCTCCCTCCTCCTCCTCCTCCTCCTCTTCCTCCTCCTCCTCTTCTCTCAGCAGCGTCTTAGCAGAGCATGCACATTTCATGTTCGGGGACAGAAACGCACCACGCTCAGATGGTTGCTCGCTCTAAGTTCGTAGCTTGTACGCTGATGCAGCCACAGACCGAAGCCAAACAAAAGACTATAAGCCACATCTGAGAGCAAAGACAAAAGGCGGGGGGGGGGGCAGGAAAAGCTGTACGGTACAACTTAACAACAAACAGTCTTAAAAGTGGCTTAAAGGGACATGTGTGGTTTGGGGCTTACACGCCCATTATATTTAAAAGCTCTTTCTTTCCTTCATCATCATTACATCTCCTTTGCGTCTTTCCGCCTCTTCCTCTCCATCCGTCTCGTTCTCACCGAGTCTGTTCCTCATTACAATTTGATGTTTCCACAGGCTTTTTATTTCTTTTCTCTCCCTGTCGAGCTCTAATATGTAAAGTGTCGACTTTCCTGTGTGTGTGTGTGTGTGTGTGTGGTTTGGTTTGGTTTGTTGTCGTAGAGAGTCTTTCTGATTAGGCTGGCTCTCGCTAAGCCTTTTCCTTTACTGCCACATTTGGGTCTTGCTTGGCAGCTGAAACCCTGAGCGTGAATCTCATCCAGGCCTTAATTGTTTAAAAGGCTGGCAGACCTGGCTCTCTCTCTCTCTCTGGCTCTGTTGTTGTGTCTTTTCTATCCTTCACTCTCTCCGTGTTCACTCTCTCTTTCTCTTTTGCACCTCTACTTCCATTTCCACCGCGCTCTCCTTTGTTCCTCTCTTCTCTCCCAGGGTCTGACACAAATGGAGGGATGAGGGATGAGAGGGATCTTGTATAGCCTATAATGCCCATCTCCTCTGGGGCCTGCATAGCTCATTAACCTACGTTAGTTCCCACATGCCTCCATTAAAGAGAGACACCTGGCTCCCGAGGGGGGCCACAGGGAATGACAAGTCCACTCTCCTTTCCCTTCATCTGCATCCCAGACACATATAAGGGAAAGGACTCATTACACTGAAGAACCACACACACACGCAGCAGCAGCGGCGGCGGCAGCGCTCGGCCTTTGTAGCTGCGCCCTGCTACTTCCTGTGTTGTGGCTGCGGTGGTTATTGATGCTGATGTGTTGATTCCTCTGTCGTGTCGGCTGTGCTGTAATGTGACATGTATACTACACATTGAAATAATGACAGCCACGTTATATTCCAAGTGGCTTTCATGAATAACAAGCAGCCCCTTTGAAGGAAATCAGGGGAGTGTGAGCAACAGCTTCAGCTCTCTCTCTCTCTCACACACACACACACACACACTAACGCCACTCTGTTCAGCTGGGAAACACACTGTAAACCCCCCCCCTTGGTACAGTGGCAAGTCTCAGATTAGCCAAAGTCCCTTTCAGAGCCAGGCTAGCATCAGCTGCATTCCTGGGGTTACGCATTGAAATGTACACTGTGAGTAATTGCCAGTGAAAAGCCTAAATCTTATTTAGGGCGATGCATCCCAAATCTGTGTTCAGGTCCCCCCGGCTGCCTCCGCCTAATCTGCTTGGTGGGGACTTAGCCTTTCTAATGTTCGGCTCGTCCACTCTGCGACACAGAGGAATGCAGAGATAAGCAGAAAGCTGCTCTGCGCCCGCGACCACCAAAACGTAGAAATACTTTTTATTCTATCGGCAGATGAGGAGATCTGCAGACGGCATCTTTTCATTCTCAGCCACCTCCTCTTTATTCCCCCCTCTCTGTTTCACTCTGCAGTCTGATCCCTCTGCTTTTGTTTTTTACTCTCCTCCCTTGTGTGCGTGGACTCGATCTCTCAACCATGCATTTCTGGCACTAAAGTGAGTAAGTTGAACTGCATCACTTAATGTCAGACTCTGTGTTTTCCACAACACTGACCTCTTTGTCTTCTGCTGGCTGCAGTTTCTCTATCTGCTGCTCTCTCCCCCCCTTTTCTTTACTCTCCACTACTCCCTCACACCCTGGCAGTGTGTGTGTGTGTGTGTATGTGTTTGTATGCGAGTGTGTCTGGCAGACAAGTGGATGTTAGGGTTACAGTGACCTGGAACAGTCTGCAGATTGTCTTTCTCCACTTTCCTCTCGCTCCCCTCCGCCTCTTCACTCACAGCGCATTTCTTTTCTATTGCATCTGGCTCGCTCCTCATTCTTCTGTCCGACTCTGCTGCGAAGAAATATTAGCATATCATTGCCGTAAGGAGCTTCCAACTTCACAATTAATGGGTTTTAATGGTTCCCCGGGCCTCGCCATTATGTGGCCGGGGCTTCTTAGCCTAATCCAGCGGGGACCATATGGGCAGCAGCCCGGCTCCGCGCCGGACCCAGAGGTGTATTGAAACCAGTGGGGAAGCAGAAGCCAGAGTGTATTTAAATCCAGAGGAGCTCAGGGCTTTATTTTAAACCAAAGAAAGTTTATTTTGTTCAACGACCTCAGAGACTGGAGCGAGTGCAGGAGGGCTCTCCTTCTTTTTACAAGCCCGGGATTAATCGTCCACTTGGTTCAAGGTGTGAAAGCGGGCAAAGATGTGTATGTGTGTGTGTGTGTGTGTGCTTTTGTGAGTACACTTAGTCCATTTGACATCATCTTTGTCTTTGTTCAAATATGGGCTTTTATTCTGCAGCCAGCGTGAGTGTGAAAGTAGCATCTAGTGGATTTGGAAACACACTCAGGAGACCACCAGCGAGCCCGACCGCCTCAGACCGGAGCGTAAACATGACACTTGACACGCTGACAGAATTAGCACATTTAAACCGCAAGGATTTATGTTGTAAATTCTGTTTATGTTCATACACTGAGCTCGTCCTGAAAAAGGAAGGTGTCTGTGTTTTAGGTTCATGAGCTGTTTAGACAAATGAGCCTCAAGTAAACTCAGGAGGAGACAGAGTTTATTCACTGACACCGTCCTTGCACCTCCAGTCGCTGAAATTCACCATGGACGTCTGTGCCTGCAGGCAGATAATTACTCAGTTCAAACCACAGACAATGCAGTGTGTGTGTGTGTGTGTGTTTGCCTGTTCTTTTAAAGGACTCTCATTTAATTCTTAAAAGTTATTCTGCAAAGACTCACAGTGGAGGAATGATGAAAGTAAGTTCATTTCTTCATCTGTCCACCGTGAGTTTATGACAAAACTTTGAGCACCTTCAGACTTTGTCCTTGTTCACTCTTCTGTAAACTCACACTGATCCAATTTGGAAATCCAATCCTTCAGATGGACTCGAGAATAAATTACCAAAGGTCAAACCAACCGGCCGAGCGGGCTAACAAGCCAGCGCACCGCGCGTCAACACCTGAGTGGAAAGCAGCCAGAAAAGCTCTTTACTCATTACAGTTTCTGTCAATGGAAAGAAGATTAAAAACGACTAAAGACCGTGTCTCCTCGGCTCACGCACACTCCGCTTCCTCAACGTGATCCACTTAGGGTTTTAATGTAATGCATGTTATATAGAGGGATGTGGTTTACAGTATGTATACAATCCTTGTGTGTGTGAGTGAAAGCCAGGCAGTGCAGGAGAAGTGCTGACGCAGGCTTTATGCGTCCCCTGTCCAGGTAATGGCCTGTGGCGGCACCGTAGAGCAGCACTGCAGCCCGGGGCCTGCCAGAGGAGGAATGACATTTACTGCCACCTTAACTAGCTCATTAGCCTGCTTCACAGCCGTCCTCTCTACCCACTTCTCAGAGGCTAATGAGAATAGCACTGTTTTACACTGCCAGTTGTTATTCCGCTCGCGTCGTTCACGCCGATCAAGATTGGACCAGTCAGGTTGTTTTGGGGAAAACGTCTTCTCGTCCCTCTGCTCTGTGTGTGTGTGTGGTGTGTGTGTGTGTGAGTGCTCAGACCGCCTTTGAAGACACAATTGATGAGAGTCTTCAGCTTTTGACATGACTGTGATCCATTGTGATACCACCGCTGCAACACTCACCTATAGTGAGCTCATCTTTTTATCAGGCCTGATCCAGGCGGCTGATTGGTCCTATTGTTCGGCGGAGCTGCTGTTGAAACCTGCTTTCAGATAGACAAACGCATTTGTATCCACACAGAGAGTCACACCACACACACACACCTGCACACACACCTGTGTGTACTGTTGCACAAACTCACATCTTCATTATGCCGCTTCTTCTTCTTCTGTTGATTGGAGTTGTTGTGTGATGGCGATGTGGACAGACTCAACATTATCCTCCCGCTCCTCTCTCTGTCTCTGTCTCTCTCTCTTCTCTCTGTCTTTCTCTGTCTCTGTCTCTCTCTCTCTGCCTGACATTTCTCTGTTCTCATTAGGGATGGAGAGATAGAAAGAAGAGCGGCGCAGAAGTAACGGCAGCGAATGACATGCAAATAGCAAAAAGATGTGATTAAACATCAACACGCCGACCTCAGCGCCTCTGAGCCTCGAGCCTCCTCTGACTGTTAGTGACTGTTAGCTCGCTCTCTGCTGCTGCTGCTGTGACTGACATGAGATCCAACATGATCAGATGTGTTTGTTCAGTAGGTGTGTGAGCACAACAGTTACACAGCTACACACACACACACACACACACCACCAAGTGTGTCCACTCAGAGCAGAGGAATGCCCCAGGCCCAGGCACATCCAAGGCCTCTTTTCAGGCCCCAAACAGTTTGGAGTTTACAGAAGAGGTGAGATTGATCCAGGAAGCATGCACCTCCGCTGCCCTTGCACAGGCCCGTGTGTGCACAGAAAGTCTAATTCATCTCCCTGCCCTCCAGTTCACGCTCTGCTCGCTGCAGTCAGTTTATCTAGTGCTGCAGTGTTGGTCAGCGTTCCCTGCTTCACCAAAAACACCCCGAGGCCTGTTCTTACGGTCTGATCCCCCTTTGTCTTCCTTTCAACTAATTGACTGTGTGTGAGTTTGTGCGTGCTTGTGTGCGTGTGTTGCAACGCTGCAAACTGCTGTATCCTGTGTTTACTGCGCTAATGTAGCGGGTCAGACATTAGACTGTCTGTGACTCATAATGAGTTATTGTGCTGCTCCGATGAAGAGCCGTCGCAGACTCATGTCCGCGGGCAGAGGAGCGCGGAGGCCTCTGCATGTCTGCGCTCTTAACAGTATCAGACGGCATTACAGTTTCCCACAAGAAGTGGATTAGACAGCTCCTCAAGGTAAACACCACCTTCCCTTCTCCCCGTGTCAACATCAGTCCCTCAACCAGCTCCGGTCCAGACTTTGTGGAGGATCTCTGGGATATGAAACACTCATGAGCTGTCAGTTTGTTTAAGGAGTGTTTCAGCCGCTCTGTTCTTTTGACCCTGCTGAACAGTAAAGAGAAATGAATCATAGCTGGCGATCCCTGCTCTCATATTTGCTCTCAGGATGTAATGAAGCGACACTAAAACCCTGTTCAGGGGCTGGTGGAATAAAGATATTTCAGCTTCTACGTCTGGCACAAGACTGTGTTTAAACAAAGTTGGAGGGGGGTGGTGGTGGTGGTGGTGGTGGGGGCAGTGTGCCAATGAGGTGCCCAGTCAGGCCAGGACCTCACACTACTACTCCATTCCTTGTGAAAACCCTCTAGAGAGGAGTTTCCTCACCAAGCAAATATGCCAGCTGTGACCAATATTAGAGCTCCCTGCATTTACAGTCAGCTTTAACTGCTCTGGACCTCTGGCCCGTGCCGGCCACATAGTTTTGAATAGTTTTTTTTTTTTTTTTTTTATAAGTTGAAACGTAAACAAAGCGACTGCACGAGAAGCAATTTTCTTTTTTCTTTTTTCCCCTGCAGCTCGTGGCCTCTCTATCATTAAAACAACTGCTTATTTCAGACAGCTTAAGTAAGTTGTCTTCTCTTTCTTTCCCAGCTGCTTTGTTAGCTCCCTGTCTGCTTGTATTTTCAGCCTAGCATCTGCTCGCATAAATGACAGCCTTGCTTTGACTTTCACAGTGTAAGTGGATGTGGGGTGCGTGTGTTTGCTAGCTGGCGTGCATGCCTGTGTTTTGCAAATTTAGTGGCATTATGTGACGAAGAGGAGGCCTGTTTTTATGCTCAGGCGGGATCCTTTTGGGGCTCTCATGAGAGTCTGGGGGCGGAGGATGGGTGGCGAGGGGCAGGGGGGGATGTAACCGTACCAGACTGTGTTAAGGCATCTCAGCATGGAACTATCCAAGTGTAGTTAACATGTATGAGTGTGGATTAACATGGAGGCCTCTCTCCTCAGGCACACTCTGTCACAGATCTGTCAGGCCTCTCAGAGACCCCCCACAGCGCAGCTCTCATCTGTCAACAGGCACTGCCCTACACACACACACATACACAGGAACAAAGGCATGCATGTACATGCAAATACACACACACTCACAAAAACATGCACGCAGATATATGGCTATAAGCATAGTACGCAGGCGCTACATGCATGCACCCACACAAACCCACTCCAGCTGACGTGGCCACCTCCCTCGGGGGTATCTGGAGTTTTTGTTTCATCACATGAATTTTTGAAAAGTGTTTGACATTAAAATGATGCCTTCATTTCCACACACAACCAGCTAAGAGTAAACCGCAGCCTGTCAGAGCCACATACCAAAGCCTTTGTTTAATTTATGAAAGACACTGTCCAGGGTCGTGGGCTGTCGCCAGCAGATAGCCTGTGAGAAAGTTTGACATTTAATATGCTTTTTTCTGCACGTCTGTGAACTCGTCCAATAAACTAAACTGAGCTGATTTTAAGAGCCAAACACAGCTCCTCGTTTTTCACAGTAGTTTTTAGTTCAAGGGCTGAATTTTACACGTTTCCTGTGTTTTATTTGAAGTGTTATAACAAGATATATTTGTCAATTTAAGTACTAAAACTGTCCTGATGTTGTTTGACATCTTTTTCTGGAGTCGGTGAGCCTCCCTTCTTATTGGCTCGTTGTTTTCTGGGTGTCTGATACAAAACTAACAGATTTCAGATAACACACAGTCAGAGAAACCAAATCCTGCAGCTCACCTGGACAGTGAGCGAGTTGTGACATCACAAGTCACAGTGGTCGTGGCAGCTGGTTTAAAGGCGCAGTGTCAGGACACAGGCCGTGTGGACTGAGCACCGTGACATTTTCACAGTATTGACATAGATCCAAAACCTGTTGTATGATTCAAAAAAGAAATGCAAATCTCCTTTTATTCAGTATGTGACCTTCCACTCAGCTGTGGATCAGATTTTCTTAAGAACTTTTTCTTTATGAACTTTAATTCCCACTCGTTAAAATTTCCAATGAAAAAAAAACTTGAAAAATACTGAAAGCCATGCACACAGACACACACACACACACACACTGTGCATGAAACAACAAAATTAGCTGTTTCTGAAAGATCAAAGACGTAGCACAGATGAGAAACTCCCATGCTTTAATTAAGTTTAATTAGTACATTCTTCTACCTTAGTTACTGTTTGTTGTCTGCTGTATTACATCTCCTGGCCTTATGAAAGCACGAGAGGCAATTTGGTCTCATCTGAGCTATTTACTGTTTAGTTTGCACCGTCGTAGCTGAGTAACTCTGAAGGGCTCCTTCAGACACCGGTCGGCTGAGCGACCAAATGGGGCGGCCAAACAATAGTGAGTGCATCACGCACAGCAACAGCTCAGATGGTCTTAATGCAGGTATAACACCGAGATAAGCTCCTAATGAAGTCATAATCATTCACATAGACAGACAGAGAGGCTTAGCACACAAAGGTGCACACGTCATGCATGTGGGCAGCGACGCATCCGCTGTTTCTTCACAACAACACGTTTTCTGGCCTTAAAACCTAATGATTTAAACAGGCTCCAGATGTGATCCTTCTCCTCACCTCAGGTGAAGTGGTGTAACGGCTATTAGAGGGGTGGAGGTGGGGGTTGGGGGGTCATGAATGTGTGGAACATTGTGTCATAATAATAATACTGCTATAGATTCAGGGGTCAATCAGCCGTCACGCCACATTAAAGGACAGGTGATTGATTCGACCAAAACATGATCGATAGGTCGACCCCCGCTGAGACACGCTCCTCTACACGCCGCTCTGTTTAGGTGTCAGTTGTCTGTCTGTGTGGTGTGTGTGTGTGTGTGGTGTTTGTATGTGTATGTCTGTGTCTGTGTGGTGGGTTGCAGGCCAAGCTAGCGTCATGGCCGCTCAGTCATCCAGGGAACTATGGGAGGCAGCTGCACTCTGCAGGGGAGCAGACAGGGGTGAGGTGGGCCGGGGGTCGACAGGAGGGAGGGTGGTGATGGAAGGAGGGAGGGAGAGAGGAGAGACAGGATCCCTGTCTCTGTCTGTCTGCCTGGCTGCAGGCGGCATGTCAGCTGGGCCTGTTCCCCAGACCCCCCACCCCCCCACTCCCCAACCCTGCTACCCCAGTTCGCCATCTCTGCCTCACTCTCTCTCCCTCTCTCTCTCTGTGCAATCAGTGATGGGCCGATGGTTTGGAGAAGGAGGAGGCGCATGGCCAGTTAGTTCCGCCCCACAGCGGCCTGCTTTATTGGGCTTTCATTGGGGATTATTGTTATTGAATTATGGAGGGCCTCCCTTCAGACCAATCTTCGGGCAGGAAGTACGAGCCGGCAGGCCTTCACATAACCGCTGATGTGTGACCGTCTTCCCGCCTTCCTCACCCTCTTTTACCCTCTGCGCCGTCCTCCATCCAGCTCAGCTTCACAACGTCAGCTGGCCCCAGTTAGCATAGACACACACACACACACACCGTTTGGATCCCTTACATGTGCACAAGTGCCGACACGTGCAGGTGTGCTCGACGGGCGCACGCGTTCAGATGGCGAAGGAATGCACCATTTATAGTCATTCGACTTTCAGCTGGCATTACCCAAGCATTAAGAGAGAGGGAGGGTAAATAAATGGAAGTGTGAGGCAGACAGATGGTGTATGCAGAGGGGGGGTCATATGGTGGCAGCTCTGTGTGGTGGTGGTGGTGGTGGTGGGGGCAACAGCCCTGACGCTGCCTGTCTGTTCACCCCAGTTCATCCCTGTCGTTGCCCCCCTCAGGACTCCTGCATTCCTCACACCCATCCCAGACCCTCTGCCTCCGTCTGGCCTCAACACCCCCCACCCCTCCACCCCCCCTCCCCCCAGCTTCGTGCTCAGTGGAGGGCACAGACCGGAGACACCCAAGAGACTGAAAACCATTTATGCATGTATGAACGTTTACGCATGCTCTCTCTCTCTCCTTCACACACACACACACACACACACACACACACACTCGTCATCTGCTCAGCACCAGCTCCTTGTGCCTTTGTAAGGAATTGAGATTATGATTCCCTATTGTGCTGCACCCTGAGGATTACAGTAGGTGATCCGGGCTTTGCTGATGTCTGGGACCTTCGTATATACTGTAGATTAGACGCTGTCATTTACAGAGAATCAGAGATGGTCGACGCCAATGAAAACCACCGAGGCTACAGACGACGTGGAACTGAATTCTTGGCGATGATTTTTAGCCGATTATTGTGAGGTAATCTGGTTAAAGACACACTGTTAGCTCAATCTGAGGATTAACTTTATATCCAGCAGGAAATAGTTCATGATACCAAAGGCGGGCCCCATTAAGGTGACCCCCCCCTCCCACCCCCACCCCTGCCCGCCCCCTCTTCAAAACACACTCAACACACAAGAGATGGCTTATGAGGGATTTAGTGACCTTTGACCTCCCTTGGCCCCTCGTGGCTTTACACCTGCGTGAAAGAACATATGACATCTGCGGCTCTGCATTAACACCCCGGACTCCTGGGACGACACATTATGACTTATAAAATCCTAAGAACTGGAGCTGGAGAGATTGATTCTCTCTCCTTTTTCTTTCGAAACGACTGCTGTTTCAGTGTTGACTCAGCCACGGCGAGCTTTAGTGTGGAGCTCATGTAGGCGGCTGCTCTCACACCGCAGCACCCAGATTTGTTTCCCTAACCCCTCTCAGGTACGCTGGGATATTCTGTACCTGTTTTTCTGGCCTGTATGTTTGACTCGTACACTGTAGTTTCCCTCTCCTCACACTCTATGCTAGGTGGCTACTCCCGTCCTCCTGACTCACTTACAACTTCATCACTTGAGTTGAAGTACAGATACTCCAATACAAGTCAAAAATATTACTGAAGCATCATTTTCATCATCATAAGTGCAATCGAGAACAAACCTGATGCAGATTCTGCTACATCATGTTTGTGTAGAAAACAACAACAGAGACAAGGAGAGCGACCGTAAACAGCTGCTGAGCACAGAAAATGTGAAACCATGTTTGAAACAGTCGTTTCAGGTGGTGTGCAGCCGCCTCTTGAACTCTCCAGCTGTGCACAATATTCCTACTTCTGTGGCTGCTGCTGCTCCATTTGTTTGTTTCACCTCCTGCGTCTTTGTTCGCACCCACCAACTTAAAAACAAAACCAATTAGAAGAAAAAAAAAGTGCATCTGTGACCAGTTCTCTGTTCATGTGCTCTGTCGAAGCCGTGAACTCTGGCATGTGAACCGACAAAGTTCAGGTTTGTGTTCTCTATATTTGCTCCAGCGCGGAGGAGGAGGAGGAGGAGGAGGAGGGAGCGTGATGTAGGACGGTACGGCAACACAGCTGGGACAAACCAGGCGTGAGAATTTAGCAAAAGAAAAAAGGATACTCAAGTAAAGTAAACGTCCACCACTGCTGTTAGTACAGTTCAACAGTCCCTTCAGGGACGTGTGTCTATCTGTGCCTCAAGGGGGTTATCCCCTGCACCCCCCCCCATCCACACCACCCTCCAGAAAACACCTCCCTGGGTTGCCCAAAGAGAAAAAAACCGTTAACTAACCAACACCCCCCCCCCCCCCCCCCCCCCTTCTTTCTCCTCCATAGTTACTTCCCACATATGGACACAGTTATTTAGCCTCTTGTTGTAGGGGAACAAAGGGGGTGTAAGCAGCGGTCAGGAGGCGGTGTGGGGGGGGGGGAATGTAGACACACTATATCAACTTGCTATGAATCCTTCCCACAGGATCTGCATGTCCACCCCTCCACCTCCCCTGCACCTCCCCTCCCCCCCTTTTTTTATTCACAGATTGAAAAACAAGCTGTTAGGTTTTTGTTGACCCAAACATTTATGTGGTTCTTACAGTACGAAGAACAAGGAAGGGAGACGTGGAGAGAAAAGAAGGGAGAGTGGGAGGGAGGGTGATGGGGGGGGGGTGGACGAAAAAGAAATGTGTTTTTCCACAAAGAGACAGAAAGCCCAGTTGTGGGATAACAGGAAGCCAGAGAGTTATGGGGGATCTGGACCGAGGTACCAAAACACGGAGCCGTCTGGCCGGAGTCTGTGGTCAGCTCGTGAAAAAAAGAATGGAGAGAACGGCGGAGATTTGTTTGAAGTGGGACTCACGGCCTCAGTGCGTGTGTGTCTGTGTGTGTGTGTGTGTGTGTGTGTGTGTGTTTTTAACTAATTCAAGACAAAAACAGGAAGTCGTACCTGTGTGACGTGTCTGTTCAAGTCGAAGCATGGATTACACGACTCGGTGAGATTTGAACCTGAAAGCATGAAACATGTGAAAGGAGCCGAGCGCCTCCTGAGGAGAATGATCTCATCCTGAATCTGGCCGAGTCGAGGCCCAGCGAGGAGGACGAGAAAATGACAGTGTGCTGTAACGTGCTTCCTTTTGTGGATTTCACGGTAATCTTGTGCGCTTTTTGGCAGAAGATCTTTACTGTAACAAAACTCCCGCCCCCCCTCCTCTTCTCCCCTCCTCTCCCTCCACGGCCCTCACTGCTAATGCTAGACATTACCTCACAAAAGTGGATTTTATACAGAGGAAATAGCAAATCCCTCAGGTAATATGGGCACGAATCAGTCAGGCCAGACAGCAGGAAAGATCACGCGCTCTCTCTCTCTGTCGGCTCCAGACACAGAGGAGATCGGCCCTCAGTGCTGCTGCAGAGCTGGACTGTGTTTGTGGAGAAGAAGAAGAAGAGGCGGAGGAGGAGGAGGACGGGGGGAGGAAGAGCTGTCACAACCCTTTATACATCTGACTCTCGCTGTGGCTCAGGCGAGAGGGTGTTAGTGCGAGCGTGGTAGCTGCGCTGTTTGAGCAGAGCTGCAGGGTTGTTGGTTTAATTCCTGACAGTTGTTGTTGTTGCCTTGCTCAAGAGAAAGACAGAGAGAGAGAGAGAGAGAGACACCTATTTAAACACAGAGTCATGCTAACACGCCCCCAAGGTGCAGCGGTGGATGAGTCGGGAGCAAGTTGCTACTTCCTGCGAATATTTACCAATCAAGCCTCAGTGTGCGCCTCCTCCCCTCAGGGTGTTATCGCACATCCCCAATTTCTTCTCCACACACACACACACACACACAAACTGGCTGGCTTGCTGACCGCACTAATGTCCTAATGGCGCTGTCCTACATACTTGGTACACTAGTGTCTGTTGGCAGCCTCACACACACACACACACACACACACACACCCTGAGCTGTAGGCGGATGTCTTCATACACCTCTGCCACTGGAGCAGCTTTTCTACTTTTTGACGCCACACACCACAGAGAGAGAGAGAGAGAGAGAGACAGAAGAGGTTGATTTAGATATTTTTCATCTTTTTTACTTCCTTTAAACCTGAAAGTCTTATAAAATAAATAACGGATCTTAATTCATGAGCATCACCACTTGAAGCGCAGTCATTAGAGCAGAGAGAAGAGCAGTCGTGCTGCAGTTCAGCTCTGACAGGTTTTCGTGTTAAAATTAAAACCAAATAAAATGACTGCTCACTTTCGTTCATCAGAAACTCTCTCACCACGAACATTTCAAGCTTGTTGGTTCCCCCATGATGCAACCCCCCCCCCACACACACACAAACACACACACCACACACACCACCTTCATGTTCTCACCCTGTTTACCTGTTCCCCAATGTGACCTGTGGACAAATTGAAAGTCTTGTAAAACACTCAGCAGCATGATTGCCACATGGCGCCGTGTGTCTGTCGCTGTTAGCATCATAGACAGGAGATGGTCTGACAGAGCAGGGCTGGGCTGGTCCATCGCCACCCCCCCCCCACCCCCCCCCACCCCTCCCACCTCCCTGAGCAGGGGAAAAGTGCCTCCACTGTCTGGGCTCCTATTTATCCATTCATCCCTGAACCCTCCACTGCTCCACCGCTCTCTTTGCATATGGAAGAGGGAAGCAGAAGCTTTTGCAGTGTGATGGAGGTGTGTATTGACCCAGCCAGGCGATGAGCAAGGAATACTAATAGGGTTAATAGAATTAATGGTGCTGTCACCCTCGGTTGGGGGAGTGTCAGGCATCTTGCCGGCTGTTTGCAAGCTGATTGCTCTCTGCTTGCTGTAGCTGTAGCTGAGCTGTGGACTGTATCTCTCTGTCTCCGACACTTATTTGTCATCACCCATGTCTACTTCTTCTTCTTCTTCTTCTTCTTCTTCTTCTTCTTCGCCTTGTCTGCTTCTTCTCCACAGAGCCGTATGAAGGCAACTGGGTTTGCTGATGCTCTTGAAAACATTTCAACTCTCATCTGAAAGTCTTGGTCAGATCAAACTGACGTGTTGGAGAGTCTCAGGCACTAAACATGTGGTCGCTGAGGTCACACGTGAGCCCTTAACTCACACGTGACCTCGACCTTCGGTGGAGCTCAGCAGCTCCTGTAACCATCCACACGAACACGTTTTCATTTTAAGGGAGTTTTAAAAACGGTCTCCAGACGACGTTTTAGCTCCTTAGGAGAAATAATCTTCATCCTCACTAACGCGCCTGAAATTGCACATGACCGTTCGTTCCTGTGAACGGCTGCCGCGAGCTGCTGCGAGCTGCTGCTAGCTGCTGCGAGCTGCCCTGATGAAACGAGAGTAACACGTCTACACTGAGAGTTGTTTTCTTCTGGAAATGGTCACATGATAGGAATGTGATGAGTTTGGGAAGGAGAGTCAATCAGGAAGTAAATCTGAGTCTCTGTTTGATTTTTTTTTTTTTTTTTTTTCATTTTCCAAAACTCTGTTTTAGGCGTTTGGAAACTCAGCAGCCGTGTGGACGCCAGGCGTAAACACTGCAGCAGCACTGATGCGTTTTAAAAACCCAAACATATTTGTGAATCCTCAGCAACGTCTTGTTCTCCCCCTCTCCTCCTCCTCCTCCTCCTCCTCCTCCTCCTCTCCGCTGTATCTTTCTATTCCTCCCTCATTCTCCCTTCAAGTGGCTAAAAGCAGCTTTAATAATCCACCTTTGTGGCAAATGGCCTTTGTTCATTCAGCTATTGATTTTTATAAAGTGGTTTTGATCTATAAGTCTTCATATTCCTTCTTGTGTCCTTGCAGGAGCCTGATTTGTGAATGTGTGTGTGTGTGTGTGTGTGTGTGTGTTTATGATTCTGTGCCTGTCCTGAGGCAGCCAGAGTGCGTGTAATAATGGAAGGTTGACATTTAAAGCAGTGTATTTAGTGCCACTGAATTAGCATACTTTAACTGGCTGGTCTCTTCCTCGTGGAGGGAAGCAGGCATTAAATCCTAACGTAAGATTGGTGGGCAATTTTAAAGAGCTTTAGTGAAGATTCATAGACTACAAAATGTGCTGGAATCACACACAATGTACACACAGACACACACAGATACATTCCTCTCCATCCCTCCGTCTCTGTCTCCGTCTCTCTCTCTCTCTCTCCTTCTCTTTCTCTTTCAACTCACTCTGACCTGAGTGTGTGTGTGTGTGTGTGTGTGTGCGCTGCTCCTCTGTTCTGCATCACAGCAGTTTCCCCTCCTGCCGCTCCAGAGCTTGTGTATGAGTTATGAGGGGATGAGCGAGGATGTGGGGACTGTGTGTGTGTGTGTGTATGTGTGTGTGTGGGTTTGTTTGTCTGACGGGATAAAGGAAGATACTCCGTCACCAACACATGTCTCTCTCCTGATGAGCATCTCTGATCTTCTGCTCTAACCGGGAAGCACAGGCCTGGTGCTGTTTTGCATGTCTGTGGAGATTCCTGGACTGTATCTATATACGCCGCATGCACTCGTGACGCCCGCGGTAAATGTCATAAACGCGTGTGTAGAAACATTGTGAACTGTAAGTCGTTATCCAGTGTTTTCTAATTAGCACATGAATGAATCAAGGCCTTGTTTCCTGCTCTCACATAGAACAAAATGCCTGAAAGTCATTAGTGTGTTTTATGTGCAGACAGCGCAGTTACACATGCCTGCGTGGACGTGCTTACACTGGGTCGTCTAGACTCCTGCCTGCTTGGCTGGATTCTTTATGTGCAGGTTTTTTTGTTGTTTGTTTTCTTAATTCAGTTAGCGATTTGCTTTTCATGTGCACAGCCCTCATAGACATTTCATTCTGAACGCAGTGATCCCATTGGCTGGATAATTAGGCCGCACACAAAGACGTATACAACACATTTGCATTAATATGCGTGCTATATAGCATCAGTTAGACAGCGATGCTGTAAATAAACCTAATAAAGGCTTTCGCATCTGATTATTGTATTTTGAACCATGTTGAATATTCAGTTACACAGGTTACATTATTTAAGAGGCGGTTTCATCACCCTGACGCACGCAGGCTGTTTTCTTTAATGACGCTTCCATAACAGATCAGGAAAATATTTAATTTCAGTGTCACCACTCGGTAATATGAGTGGAATTAGTAAGGTGGAATATGCATGTGTTATATTAATGTGTGTGTGTGTGTGTGTGTGTGTGTGTGCGCAGTCAGGCCTTCCATGGTGGATTCAGTTCTTCTTCTTGAGATCAAATTATGTAACGGGATGGAAGGTGAAGAGCTGCCTTTGGGAAACAGGCTGGTGGAGGGTTGGTGTTGTAATCGCACCAGAAAAAGTCTGTTAACCTACGGAGGCTGAACGGAGCCGTGACCCGACGTGTCCTGTTTTCAGGCCCGGAGGCTGTTTGTGCAGGAATCCAGTTGTTTCCTGGAGAGTTGGAGTTACAACTAAAAAAACAAAAAAAAAAATATGATCAACATGTTCTCACTCTCAACCAGTTCATCCTGAGCCAAAGACGAGCCGAACAATAGAGATGACATAATGTTTTTTTTTTTTTTTTTTTGAATATCTCCACACACACACACACACACACACACACACACACACACGCGCGCGCGCACACAGTCGTTGGACATGGACACACACTTTCAGTTGATTCCCTGCTGATCCTGTGCCCAAGGGGAGAGAGGTTACCATGGTAACCCTTGTCCAGCACTGGGGTTTTTGGCCTGCTTTTCTTGTGAGCATGTTGAATGGGTCAGACAATCCAAATACACACACACACACACACACACACAGACCCCCCCCCCCAACTCATCAGTGGCATCACTGTCTCTCTCTGCAAACAACTGATTGGATAAACCGCTGTCCCTTGTAGTTCATCCTACTTTTGTACCCCCCCCGCCCCCATCCTCCCCCCATTACTTTTTTTTCTGTCGGCCAGTGGAGGTCAAAGGTTTGCCGTGCGGTGTCCCATCCCATCCCTCGCCTTTTGTGGAAACCTACAGGAGGAGCTCCAATTATCTGTGGGGGCTGCTGGGAACTCGGTGGGTCAGAGCTAACAGGAGGTGAAAGGTTGTGACATCAGTCTCTATGGAGATTCGTGTGGCATGGGATGGATTCATGGTGCTGGTCCGATGTCATGTGAAGGAGACATAATAACCGCTCTCACCTGACCGTGTGCTCTGGCTTCTGGTTCTAGTTCTGTGATACTGTTCATCTTTATTCTGATTGATTGAGTTCATTACGCATGATAACTCAGAGGTGTGTGTGTGTGTGTGTGTGTGTGTGTGTGTGTTTCTGTGAGGAAGTCCTCGCTGTGCACATGGTTGTGGTGTGTGCGTGATGAGCAGCAGTGATGGGGATTATGTGGAATCAGTAACTTGGTTAGAAAAACTAATTCATGGTAAATGAGTGTCAGTAACAGAACATCCAATCCAACCAATGCCAAAAGGACTCTGAGTGTCGGGTTCACACGTGCTGTGTAAAAATACCACAGCAGCGACTTATTGACTGATCAAGGATGATGCCCGAAATAAACAAAGGTATGGATCCTGCAGATTATCATCTCCTCAGTGTGATCTTCCTCTCTCTCTCTGTTTCTGTACAGGGCCTCGCCTCTTTCCACACTGCTTTGAGTTCCTGCTCCGCGTTGATGTGCACATCTATCCGTCCCTGAGTTGTCCAATCTGAACTCCCCACCTGTCTGGCATGACTTTTTTTTTTTGCTGTATGACATGGCGCGTTATGGTGGTAGCTATGAGACGATGGGTGAGAGCTGTGGCCGTAAAACGATGCAGCCACACTGCCGTGAAAACCGCAGCTCAGTTCGCTCTGTTTTTGACACCGTTCTGTGTGAACTCAAGAAACTGTGAAGACATGTGCAAATCCCAGGAGATCATCAGATTCAGAAATACTCAAACCAGCCCAAGTCATTGAGGTCACATTTTAACCCTTTCTGGGTTCGATGTGAAACGAGCTGAAGCTCAGACTTGAACAGTATCTGCATGATTTTATCCACACTGAAGCAGCTGCGTTTCTCACCAGCAACAGTTCATCTTGCTAATGACTCTCAGTTTATTTGGCTCAGACTGCGAGCGACAAAATGTACAAACTCGTGTTTAAAACTCCTCGCGCCGCAGCTTCTCGTTGTGCTCTGTCTCCTGATAACATGACGGACAGATTATTCATCCAATCACCTGCTCAGGTTCCAGTGAAGCCTTTCCCAGATGGCTCGGCCATGGCAAACCATCTGGCACGTCAGGTTAACGTTGTCCTGCTGCCCAGTGATTGGCTGGCTGGATAGTTAAATGAATAAACAGGTACACAGGTGTTCCTAATAAAGTGAGTGTGTATCTGTAACTGTTCCTCCTCCTCCTCCTCCTCCTCCTCCTCCTCCTCCTCATGTCCTTGGTTTCTCCCCGGGCTCCTTCACACTCATGTCTCATTACACACTCGTCTGTGATAGGTCCAGCTCATGTCAGAGAGGACTCACGTTAATGTGGCCTTGATGAAGATTTCACAAGCGCTATAGCAACGTCATGCATTCATCAATAGCGTGCTCGCTCACCTATAGGGAGGCTGTTGAAGCCCACACACATCACAGGTGGAAAAGGCTGGGCTTGATTGAAGTGCTTTTATTTTCTCATTTACTGCTCGGATCCCGCTGGCTATAATTTCCCCTGTATCTCACTTCCACCTGCCAATCTTGTCCCACATTTAAATCTCACAAATCCGGTGGGAGAAATTGAAACAATTTCCTGCTAATTTGCCCCTCACCTGAGCCTCCTCTCTGATGCACCTTTTTTTTTTTTTTTTTTTTTTTTGGATTCACATATCTTTGTGATCTACTTTGAAACACGCCGAGGGAGAAAACAGGCGGTGTGATATTTTTCCTCTGGTTCAGACTGTTTGACATTTCTGTAATAACTTTTGTCTAACCATCAGCGCGTCGGCTGTGTGTGTGCGCTGTGTGTAATGGTTGCGCGATTGCTTTGTCCTTTGCTTATTTACTCACATAAAATAAGCATAGCTTCTCTTTCTTCTTTCTTCTCAAACACATGCATCACAACAGAGAGCGCTTCACCTCTGAAACATCATTTTCCCTGGAGAGACGGCTCCGTTATTAGAAAGTCAGGCTTTTGTGAAGAGGTATTTGTTATTTCTGTGCCGATAACATGGGATTGTTAAGCTTGTGTTGGAGGTGTGTGTAATTGTCGGAGCATGCGTTTTATCCTGGGGATCATGCGTTGTGATGCTGCTGCCTGTATAGGAGACCTCAGTGGGACTAAATAGTTGTCATCACCAGGGGTGAAGTGTGAATGCTGCAGCGTCTCTCTCTGGAGTTGCCCCAGCGCTCACTCCGTCTTCTCACCTCCACCTTTAACACTTTGCCAATTTTCATTCCTACTCTTCACGACACCCTTCTTTCCTGTTTTTTTCTCGTCCTCCTCTCTGTTAGATCTCTCTGTTCCTCAGTCTGTCACCACATAGAAACCGAGGTGTTTTCACTTTAAAACGGCGTCTTGAGACAAAAAGTCTCTTTCCAGGTTACATCCAGCAAGAAGCAAGCTGGATGACTGAGGTTATGAAACCCTCTCTGCTAGCTCCACCAGCCAGGAGGGGGGCACTACAGAGGGGTTCCCAGCCTGAAGCTAATGCTACGTCTACTGTGCAGCTGAGTGGTTGCAGCATTAAAAAGCAGAACTTAACTGCATCAGCTCAGCAAAGACAAGAAGCTCAAAACAATGTTCACGTTTGCTTTTACGTTCACCTCTTGTAGTCGAGGTTCAGATCAGAGAGCGACTGTGGGCGTCTGCGTCGTCATCTCTGCACGTCCGGATCCAGACGTCTCTCCACTGGACGCTGAAGCAGAAGAGACTCAGCTGAGAGCTAAGCGTGTTATTATGGGCTGTCTCTGCCTTCAGTCAGGTCAGCTAATAAAGGAAATTACTATGGTGTCAGCTATTTAGTCTCTGTACACAAACCATTCCTCTCAGCGCTGAAGTAAACAGTGGCTTCTCCGCTCTGGTGAACCCCCCCTCCCCTCCTCTCCTCCCTCCTCTCCCTTCATTCTTGAGGGCTAAAGTAGAAAATCCCTCCCCACCACCACCGCTGCCACCACATCCCTCGGTTTCTGCTCTCTCTGAACCTCCTTGGCTGCGTCCATGGCCGGCACGCTGGCCACAGTTCACTGTTCTGATGCCGGCGCTAAATATAGGCCTCGCATTGTGCCGCTGAGCCTAATATGTGTGTTTGGGCTGATTAGAGTCGAGGCTTGATCTCATCCCCGCCGCAGACCCCCTTAATGCATGTGGCTGGGCTCTGGTTTCTATTTGGACTCGGGGGGGCAAACAGAGGGGGGAAAAGTGCTGATATAATCATGTTTAGGGTTGTGAGTTATGTGACCGGGAGAGATGGCGATATTACAGAGCTAAAATGGAGCTGAATGAGTCTTGGACGGAGCCATTACACACACACACACACACACACATGCACCACATGCACACAGCTGTTGTAAGATTGGTTGTTAGGGGTCTCTGGGAGCACTTTAATGGGATGTTTGGTTTCCCATATTCACTGACAGTCGCTGTTCATAAAGAAACTTATTATATAGTTTGAACGGTTATCGGACGTGATGCGTTCGGGTGCTGTCTACACGGATGAGGGAGATGTCGTCCGGGCCGGGGCAGGTTGGGGGGTTTGGGGGGGTGTTAACTGCTTCGTACACGGAGCGAGGAGGCCAATCAATAGGCTTTATGGTGCTTGGCCAAAAAATCTGAAGTAATTGCTGGGTGTATTGACTAAAGCTCAGGTCATTTCAGCAGATATACTGTAGTGCCACCATCAGAGCAGGTTAGGGAGAGAATTACACATGTGAGGAGGAGTGGACGGGTCTGTTTCTTTCATTTGCCCCCCCCCCCCCCCCGCCCTTGTGTATCCTCTTTCACTTTCTTTTTTCCCCTCATTCACCTTTCCCTCCAAACTTTTTTTTGTTTTTGTTACCCCTCACCTCCTCCCTTCCCTCCTTTTTTTTTTCCTCCTCTGTCTTCCCTCATGTTCCTCCCCCTCCATCACCTCACAGACCTCTGCAGCCTCCAGTCTGTCCGATGGGAAGTGACACATAGCGCATATAGGCAGGCGGGCTAACATGCGCCTTATAGGAGCTTATATTGTACAACAGGAGCAGGAACAAAAAGAGAGACGGCGTGCCGGGCTGGTGGGAGCCGCCACACACACACACACACACACACTAACACACACATATACACAGCACATTTCTACATGCCGCTCGCTACTGACACCAGAATTCTTCAGCCTGACACTGGTGATGGATTAGATGCGTTATCGAGGCAGAGAGAGGCTCCATGTTTTCTCCCAGTGCACAGAGAGAGGGAGAGTGTGTGTGAGAGACGGAGGCAGAGAGAGAGAGAGAGAGACATACCATACGTGCACCTATAGGCAGCTGTGTAGCCTGCACCCATTCCACCTGAAGTGAAGAAATGAAACAGCAATCTGCTACATTTCAAGCAGGGTTTCCAGGAGAGGGATGTGGATAGATAGAGATGCAGAGGCTGGTCGGTACACAGTGTTCCTCCAGCTGTCGAATACAGCCAGTTGATTTGTGTCTATGTGCCCATGTGTGTGTGTGTGTGTGTGTGTGTGAAGAGAGAGAGAGGGAGAAAATACTCATGTATGTTTCTGTATGAGCTCTGAAGCAGCATGTTCATGTCTCTGTGCCTCTGTTCACTCACTACATGGAGGAAACAAGGATGAACTAGTGTGTTGGACTTCTGCTGTGTTGGTGATGAATCCCCCCCCCCAGACACACACACACATACACACACCACTACCACCCCCAGAGTGACTCATACCACCAGTCCACTCACCCTGATGCAGCCCCAGAGGGAACTGACTCTTCCTCCCAGTCTGAGCATCATACATCCGTCTCCAGAGGGAGGCAGGGGAGGGAGGGAGGGACAGTGTATCTGTCAGCACACCTCACACCTCAGCGCCACCCTCCTTTCGCTCTGACATGATGTCACATGATGTAGTCACACTCACACCACCACACCACGAGCATGCACAGGGGCTCATTAACAGAAGGTGCTGCAGCCGCAGCGTCGAGTGTCTCAGCGTCTGGGTTGGTTTTTCTAAAAGCAAATGACAAACGCTGTTTGTGGAATAAAGTGCTTTTTTCCTGTTTTTGTAAAAGCTGGACCTGCAATGCAAAACCCAGTGTGGTGAGATCGACCCCCCCCGCCACCCCACCCACCCCTCCACCACCGTCACAAAAGCCTTTCACATCACGGCTGCCTCCTGACAAGCTTCACTGGCTCTTAAAACGCTGTCATCAATCTGTCAGTCATCCGGTACCAACCCGTCTCAACAGGTACCTCCAACATTCTCCAACAATTGAAGGCCATTAAGTGAAGCCAAGATTGGCCCCATCAGATATATTGGTTTTGATTGATAAGGCTTATCATGGTCATTGTCAAAACCTTCTGACCTGTGTCTTCTTCGATCAGCACGAGCACCATACACCCAGCCCCCAACACACACATGACTAGGCTCAGGAGGTAGAGCAGGTCGTTCTCTAACCGGAAGGTCTGAGGTTCGATTCCAGGCTCCTCCTTGGGGAAGACGCTGAACTGATGTGTGGATGGTTAGCTTTCCTGCGCTGTGCCTAGCGCTGTATGAATGTGTGTGTGATGGGGTGAATGTGACATACAGTGTAAAGCGCTCTGAGTGGTCTGAGAGACTAGGAAAGTGCTAAGTCCATTTACCATGACTACAAAGTCGCCACTTTTCCTCCCCAGAGCCACCTCACTCAGAGAAAGGGTCAGTGTATTGAGACAGAGCAGGAAGGCGGCGGCGGCGGTGGCGTGCTGCCGTCGAATCTAATCCAGTGCGTGGGATCAGGCAGATAAAGGCGCTGCCTATCGCTTCAACACCCAGGACTGTTGGACTGGATTAACACAGATGCAGGAGATAGCTGCAAGATAGGTTACTCAGAGACTTCAACTTTCACTCGCCACTCCATTATCCTCTCTGTCTCTCCCTCCTTCTCTCTGACTTTTAACCACAACACAGCACAATCTCCCTAAAATCATCTCCCATTATGCTATTCTTGCACAAGGTGTAGGTGGAAGCCCTACAATTTGACTTAATCCCATCCCGGTTCAAGGTGTTAGCGTGGCTTGTGCTACACGCTGTGGCTTTGGTAAAGGTTCCCATGCGTGGGCTCCAGAGTCTGCTGTGCCAGCTGAAAGGAAATGTGGTGGTAAAATAAAATAATGCACAGCCTCATGTATCTGTATTGGTGTTGGCAGCCACCTGTGCAAATTTGCAGTCTTGTCCTCTTAGAAACACACAAAAAAAGAAAGAGAGAAAAAAAAAAAACCTCCCTCAAGGCAAAAGGTTTGAAAATAGTTCTGAAAAGAAGCAGCTCTCAGGTAATAGTTAGCAGCTGTGGCCATTAAAGGAGAAACATTCAGTGGCTAATGTTGAACAAACACTCGGAGACGAGCTGTAAAACCCGAGCAAATCAGCAAATCATCATCCGTCTCAATGTTCTCCTTGTAAAACTTGTTTATGATTGCGGATATATTTGAACGGTGGCGTTTTATTTTTATACAGTGGAGGATTTTTTTTGAACAGTTTGGTCATTTTGGTGCCTGTAGAGAGAAGCTCAGGCTCCGGTTTGGCCCCCGTCTCTTATTTCCTGTATCTCTGAGCAGCAGCATCCACAATGTAGAGCAAAACACACATTTGATGCACTTTTACCCTGGATTTATTCAGCACTTTTCACTCAGCAAATTGCTTCACACAGACTTACACGGTTGGGGATCCAGCGTCTGGCACAGTGTTCAAAACCAGTGAGACCGAGTGAGAGAGGAAAGAGAGAGAGAGAGAGAGAGAGAGAGGGAAGGGAAAGAGGGAGAAGGGCAATTTGAATTGGAGTTTGGTCAGTCTTCAAACGTTTTTTTTCCAGGGTGCTTACATGGTCTGATCAAAAGCACCCCACTGGCACGGGCCCTTGTAGCCACAAGGGGAGGCCTCTGATGCTGCTGCCATGGCTTCCCTGCTGGCCAAGCCCCCCACCCCCCTCCCCTCCCCCCCACCCACCACCGCCACCACCATCACAACCTCCTCCCACCCACTCATGCCTGACTGGGTGCTGTGACATAAAGTGTAACGTTTGCTGGGAACTTTGGCCTCTCTGTTATTATTCTTTACATCTGAAAGAGTCTTCGCTGCCAGAAGTTGAAATATAAACAGTGAAGCTGTTCTGAAATAGACTGCACACTGAAAGAGACATTATCATGATAATAGTGTTTGTTCTGGCAACTTTTGGATGTTCTGAGTTTTTCGTTCTGTTCTTGAATTTGATGTCTTTCACTGATAGAATAATCAGCAGAACATTAAAATACAGATTCAAACTGGACTCAGAGATACAAAGAAGTGAAGTTTGCTTCTGGTTATAAAAGAGTCTCATATTAATGTGGTTGAATCTACATCACCCACTTGTTTATGTGTCCATTTTCCATAAATACATCTTTTTATCTCTGTAGGTATTTTGATGTTATTATTTAGTGGTCGACTCACGCAGCATTTCCTCAGAAAGACAGAGCGACAGAGACCAGCAGAGCCTGTCTGTGTAGTTACCTCGTCGGTGGCCATCGTTCGGTCAAAGCTCTGGCTAGCTTGCTCATTTGCAACCAGTTTGCGACCATGCGCGTGGACACTCATGGGAAATGTAGTGTGAAAACACTTCTGCTTTCCGAAACTCCTTGTAGTCACTTTAAGTGTTAAAAAAAGAGACAACCCAAATGCAGCTAAAGGCACCGTCACATACACACAGCTGCACACACACATCATCTCCTCAGATCTTTAAGTCCTCCAGTCTACTCTTAGTTCAGGTGGAACCATGTTTCTCTCAACAAGGTGCCACCTCCTTCGATTCTGACACAAAAAAGACACATTTAACTTTTAAAATTGGCAAAACTCAGGATTCAATAAGAGTCTTTACAAAGAATATGTGTCTGACTTGATTTAACGTTATGTAATGCACATGCAGCCGCTCCCACTTTCTACATCCACGTTACGCTGCAGAGCTGCACACAGGAAATGTGAAGTTATTTAAGAAGTGGTGAAAGTGGTTTGGATTTAAAAAAAAAAAAAAAAAAAAAACCTAAATATGGCAGCGCGGCGTGTGCTCCAGGATTCATAGCGAGCTGATTATAAGAAGTCCTCCCACTCAGAGACGCCGGGGGGCGTTTTTTATTTTTCGTTGCCGTCAGCTCTCCCGGCGTCTGCGTGTGTGTTTTGATTTGTTTGCACATGAAGGATGTCACATGTGAATATTACGAGTGTGAGGCGGCTGCTAACAGGTGGGAGTCGTCCCCTCCAGCTCGTCTGGTGACATTAAGTCTGCGAAATGAAACTTCACTTTTCAGCACTAATGCTGAACATGGCTGTTTCCCTTTTCACCAAATATTTAACTACAGAGTCCACAGAGCCCCCCCCCCCAGGGTCCATGTGGAGTGTTTTTCACCACTCTTACCCATCCTCACCTTTTTTTTTTTTTTTTATACCCCCCTTTCTTCACTTCTCTCAGTTGCAGCTCCTCGGTGCTGCTGATGGAGGGAGGTTAGCTAATGGCAGTGGTGTTGAAATAGGGAGGGAGGGAAGTGTGTGTGAGTGTGAGTGAGAGAGAGCGGGGGCCGCAGCAGAAACAGCTCTCCTGGGCTCCAGAGGTGGATGGGTCCTTGTAAAATAAAGGGGCAGTAATATTGTCAGAAGGGGGCTTAGGGGTGGTATGAATCCAACCTGTTAGCGGCCCTCTCATTCAGCCTGATAAATAATGCAGGTGTCAAATGGGGCAGAGAGGTGATGTGTTCAAGGACCAGAGAGAGAGAGGGAGATCCAGGGTAAAACGATGCTGAGGAAATGGATGTTTTGGACCTGAGAGGTGGTGAGATACTGCGGGGGAGTCTGATGAAGGATGGAGTTTTTGACAGAATTATTTTTGCTCTGGTAAAAAAAAAAAAACCGTTTTCTCCTTTTACTGAGCCAGAGTTTTCATTTTCCTCTTTTTTTTCTTCTCTCAGCCTCGTTCACCCCATCCAGAGAAGATCTCCACTGTCAACCACCCACCCACCCACCCACCCACCTCACACACATGTGCACATTTCTGCGCTTCCTTATAATGATGTGTGTGTGTGTGTGTGTGTGTGAGAATGTAAGACACTTTGCCAGATTTACAGCTTCTCTAGAAAACCTTCTTCTTCGTGTGAAAAGCTAGAAGTTGATTCTGGAGCACTTGGATGTTGATTCAGTTTTCTGTACGTGTATACACAGGAACAGAGGCACTGTGTGTGTGTGTGTGTGTGTGTGTGAGACTAAATGCTACACACCTGCTCTGAGAGTAGAGGTTTTGTTGTGGACACACTCTCAAGACACCAGTGTGTATGTGTGTGTTTCTGGCCAAATGTGAATGTCGAGGCCCCGGAGCAGCGGCGGGAGTCTGTGTGATAACAATCTGACTCAGATGAACTGCAGGCGTGCAGAGGGGGGGTGGTGGGTGGGGGGTGGGGTCGGGCTATCTGGTGATCCCCAGTGGCAGCCTGCTAGGACACATATCACAGCATGACAGACTGCTCCTACGGGTGCGCACGCACAAACTCACACACACGCTGACACAGTAGTGAGCGGGGGGGGCTGGTCTGGCCGTGCACCAACATGCTTTATGGATGAGCATATTTGCGGAGGTCTCCCTCCACGCTGCAGTGTCAGTAACCAGATGAAGACTGGCACGACTTCCACATCCTGCCTTTCTCCTCCTACATATGGTTTTCACATATGTCCTCTCTCTCTCGCTCTTTTTTCTTTCTGAGTTTGGATTAGCCAGCCAAGGTCAAACGTAGGTCAGGCGTGGAAGAGGCTCAGCCGCTCCGAGCTCTGCCTCTTCACTGTTGCTGCCTGCTGTCGTGTACTCAGCTAACCCTGCAGCTTTGAAGGCAAAGCTCAAGGGGCTTTGTGTGAACTTGCATCACATTTCTCCTGCTTGACAATCCAGCAGTTTGACACAAATTCACACACGCACATGCACACATGCATGCACAAGGCCTGTGTGAACTTGTGTGTGTGTGCGCACATTTGCCTACATCCCCTCCCACGCGCCCACTACATCTTCTTTTGACAGACATATGACCTTGACTTCCCCTCTGTGATGTTTTATAGAGAGTCTGGCTGCTCTTTGATGCTGTCACAATGTGAATAGATAGATGAATGTTTGGGTGGAGGGAGCCAGCCGGGATGGACAGATGATAGAGCCATCAGCTTTCACGCGTGGAGGAGGGTCTACTGACATGTGACATCACGGAGGCATCTCTCACGCCCCCCTCCCCTCCCGGCTTCAGGAAAACCCCAAGATTTACTGTCCTGGTTACATCAGCAACTGATGAATAAAGAAGAAACGGGCCCGTCCGGGTCAGAGGGGGTCACGTACCTCATATAAGTCATTACAATGTCTTTTCCCCACTGTTTTTGCAGGAAGGTGGTCTTGGCCTCGAGTTCAAAAGCTTCTCAGTAGTAATACATCATTCATCAGCAGAGAGAGCAAAGGAAAACAGAGCTAGGGTTTCACAAAGGTCTAATAATATCAGCAAATAACTCTTAGCAGTTGTTGTAACCTCATCTTTCATGGCATCACAGAGGGGCCTGACATTTACCTCATACCATATAATAACACGATGAGTGCTGCACATTCTCAGGCAATTAAAGAGAAAGCGAGTAATCATCCATCTGCTAGTTTCACTATTCAAACACGGAGCTTCTCCCTCTACCCCGGATCTCCGAGAAGCCGAAACATGACGATGATAGATGGTTTTGCAAATATTATTTGACCCCTGTCTGTCATTCCTGTCAATCATTCTGCATGTGTTTTTCTATTCCTGCTGTCACACTGATATAAATAGAAAATCACTGACCTGTTTGTGTTGTGTTTTTTCTCAGATTCGTGTCGACGGGCCTCCTCACGGTGGCGTCCAGTACGAGACCATATCGGTCATCAAGGACGGCAGCCCCGTCCTGCGAGACATGGCCTTCTCCCTCGACCGCAACTACCTCTACGTCATGTCCGAGAGACAGGTAGGCGCTGGAAGGACGCGCACCGCACACACAAAAAAGCTCATGTGGGAGAGGATATGGTGTGTGTGTGTGTTTTAGTTTGAATGTCAGGAAAAAAAAGTGTGTGAGTGTGTGACTGTGTGTGTGTGTGTGTGCTTCAGCAGGGCCTGAGATGGCCCACCTCTGAACATCACCCGCACCGCCACCCTCTGTTAGCTATAAATAGCCTGGGTGGCACAGCAGGGGGACGTTGTGACAGCGTTTGATAATGAAGGAGAACAATGAGGGCAGGGAGAAGGAAAGAAATAGAGAGACATGGAGAAGACAAGAGAGAGAGAGAGGAGTGAAAGATGAAGGGCACTCGCCGGCTGACTGAGGCAGAGGATGGGAGGAAGAGTGATGAGGGAAAGAGGAGCAGCTGGAGGAGTGTATGACTTAGAGTAAAAGAGAGAGACTGGGAGAAAAAGAGAGACAGACTGCAAGGTCATCCTTTCACACCTCTAATGAAGTGACACAGCAGCATCGCAGGGCAGGTGGGAGGAGGCCGATAGCCATCAATGCAGCTGACATACTAAGTAGGCAGGAGTGGACGAGAGGGTCAGATGAGGGGACGCAAGGACAGGAGACGCCGGGGCAACGAGACGGCCGATGAAAGGAGAGAAATAGCAAAGTGTGGGATGGAGTGAGAGATGAAATGAGGAGGAGGAGGAGGAGAAGTGAGGGTGAGGAGAGGAGAGGAGCAGCAGCAGCTGCAGGAGAGCGTGGCAGAGCGAGCGACCCCAGAGACAGAGAACGTGCGAGGCTGTCAGCGTGAGGTGATAGATTGCCGTCCTCGCTCCTTATCTTTGCTTTTAACACACTCAACACCAGCTGGCCCCGAGACTCACAGGTGAGGCAGACACGGTGGGCGGACGTGGTGCGGCGGGAGTTTGTTTTAGACACAAGTGTCCAAACGACGAGGAGGAAACAGATTCACGTTTTTATCTCTTTCAGCATCTGAGACGAAGACATCACACATCAGTGGTGCTGAGCAGGATTCGTTTTATTCCTCCACAAGTAACAACAACAAAAAAACTACAACCACCACAGAGAAGCTGCTCAGTCGTATTCAGACCCTTCGCCCGCTGTGAAAGTAAAAATATAAGTGTCTAATGCAATCACCAGTAATAGTTCAGCACTCAGCACCAATATCACAGCTGATCTCTAAGTAAGACAGACCGCAGACATCTGAGCCGGAGAATTTAAAAAGCCTCAAATCTCTCTGTTAGTAACATTATAGAGTCTGTTCACCAGCATGTTCTGATCTGTTTCATTTACGTGTGTTTCTCCAGGATAAGAGCCCACGATCTGTGAAGCTCATGCACAAACACACAACGATATATGCAGATGCATCTCGGAGGGGGGGTGACGACTGTGTTGCAAGGCGTGACGCGAATTTAACAGCGAGTAAAGAAGAGCGAGTTTGTGCGAAGTCTAAATTCTGTTTCCCGTATTTATTAAATCCTTTCTTCCCACTTATTCCGCGGATGAAACGAGCGTTTGATGTCGAGCTCGTAACTGCTAGTCATCTGAATGAGGAGCGATGTTGGTGAATATTATTAGTATTCAGCATGTCGACCCTTCT